>JAODHX010000001.1:11587-33869 GCA_027576295.1 Cossypha polioptera
GAAATGAGTTCCAGGGCTCTGGGGGGGGGTCAGAACTGAAGGGATACAAGCATGGAACGGTTGGTTTTGGTAATGTGTTCATTAGAAATGAGTTCCAGGGCTCTGGGCGGGGTCAGAACTGAAAGGATACGAGCATGGAAGGGTTGGGTTTCGGTAATGTATTATTAGAAATGAGTTCCAGGGCTCTGGGGTGGGTCAGAACTGAAAGGATACGAGCATGGAACGGTTGGTTTTGGTAATGTATTATTAGAAATGAGTTCCAGGGCTCCTGGGTGCCCTAGTCGATGTACCTCACTGTCACCAGCGGGCTGGCGAAGCGCACGTGGCGGCTGCGGCGCCGCTGGACCAGCCGTGTCCAGCAGCCTGCCAGCAGCTCCCTCAGCGAGGAGCAGAGCTCCAGGAGCCCACAGCCCGTCCTGCTGGCCTCGGGCTCGCTGGCCTCGGGCAGCTGCTGCTGGGGCCTGGGCAGGGACAGGGAGCCCCTGCCCCGAGCGGCGGCCGCGCTCCTGCCCAGCCCCAGAGAGCTGGCGCTGCTCCTGGGGGCCGCGGGGCCCAAGGTCTGCACTTCTCCGGGGGGCAGGAACCAGGCCATGGCCCTGCAGCTGCTGCCTTGCTCCAGCTCCAGGAGGATGCTGCTGCCTGCAGTCCCTGCCTTGCCGTGGGGCTCGGGACCCGCTCTCTTGGCCTTGGCTTTGTCCTTCCTGCCCGCCTTCGGCCGCTCCTTGCCCCCCAGCAGCCCCACGGGCACCTCAGGCTGGGCTGCCCTGCAGCCCCTCTGCATCCACTGGGGCAGCTGTGCCTGCAGCTCCTTGCACTGCTCCTCCAAGAGCACCTGGGAGGTCGGGGCGAACCTTGGGCAGAGGTCTTGGGGCACCCCATGGTACCATCCCTGGAGCTCCAGGTTACCAGCCCAGGCCGGTGGAGAGGTTCCCCAGAGACCTGCAGGGTTCCAGTGAGGGGAATCCAACCCTGGTGGGATGGCAGAGGCCAAGGCTGTTGTCTGCCAAGACGCTGCCAGATTGTTGTGCCCAGCACTATCTGCTCCTGTGGGGCCCCTTTTATAGCCTGGCAGAGTCCCCTGTGTGACATCATGGGGCAGCCAGACCCCTCTTTGTGACAGCACGGAGCAGTCAGAGCCCCCTGTGTGTCATCCCAGGGCAGCCAGAACCCCCTTTTGGATACCCAGGAGCCTACAGGAGACCAAGAGAGAGCCCTTGCTGCTTTGGGCACAATGACCACGCATTCTATGTTGCTCTGCTGAAACCTTCAGGATTCTTTAAGTCAGTCAGGTCATAACACCTTCATTTGACATCATGGATCTGTTTTCAGTTGTTGGATCTGTAATTGCTGGGAGCAGGAGGAGGTTAACTGCTCCATAAAACAGATCACTTTTGAGATCTATTTGTCTCAATTTCATGAGACTCAATGATACAAGGGCAGTGATCATGTACCTTGTGCTGGGCACTAGTGAGGTTGGTGTATGGAATCCTGTATTCAGTTTTGGGCCCTGCACAACAGTAAAGACATTGAGGTTGCTGGAGTGTGTCCAGAGAAGGGCAGTGGAGCTGGGGAAACGGTCTTGTGCTTTAACCCCAGCTGGCAATTCAGTAAGAAAAAAAAAGTGAGAAAGAAACTCATAAGGTGAGATAATTTAATAAATAGAAACAAATTTAAAAAATATTGAATGAGAGAAAAGAAACAGAGAAGAAAAAAAAATGAAGTAAATGTTAACAGTTTCTCTGCACCCAACTGATGTACATTCAAGTCAGACACTCATCGTGGAATCACAGACTTGTTTGGGTTGGAAGGGACCTTGAAGATCATCCACATTGCCATGGGCAGGGACACCTTCCACTGTCCTAGGCTGCTCCAAGCCCCATCCAACCTGGCCATGAACACTTCCAGGGAAGCCACAGTTTCTCCATGAAACCTGTGCAGGGCCTCACCACCCCCAAAGAGAACAATTCGTCCCCAATATCCCATCCATCCCTGCCCTCTGGCAGAGGGAAGCCATTCCCCCTCATCCTGACACTCCAGGCCCTTGTCCAAAGTCTATTTCCAGCTCTCTTGAAGTTGGGGGCTCGAAGGTCTCTCCTTCTCCTCCCTAGGCTGAACACCTCCAGCTCTCTCAGCCTGTCTCCAGAACAGACAGGCTTCAGCCTTCGAGCATCTCTGTGGCCTCTTCTGGACCCATTCTAGCAGCTCCACATCCTGAAAGACCAAATACCATCCAGAGGGATCTGGACAAGCTCAAGAAGAGGGCCTGTGGGAATCTCATGAGGTTTAACAAGACCAAGTTCGGGTGCTGCATGTGGATCAGGACAACTCCCAATATCAAACCAGGCTGGGGGATGAAGAGATCAAGAAGAGCCCTGGCCAAAACCAGTTTGGGGATGCTGGTGAATGAGAGGCTGGACATGACCTGGCCCTGTGTGCTGGGCTGATCCCACAGTGTGAACAACCAGGAACAGGGGGATTCTTAACTTCTGCCCTCCTCTAGTATGATCGCACCTGCAGTGCTGCCTGCAGCTCTGGGGTCCCAGCAAAGGAAGGACATGGAACTGATGGACAGAGTCCAGAGGATGATCAACAGGATGGAGCACCTCTATGCTATGAGGAAAGGCTGAGAGAATTGGAATTGTTCAGCCTGGAGAAGAGAAGCTTTGGAGTGACCTAATTCTGGCCTCAAAGTAACTGAAGGGAGCCAACAAGAAAGATGGAGAGAGACTACAAGGGCCTGGAGTGCCAGGATAAGGGAACAGCTTCTCATTTAGACAAAGCAGATTTAGATTGGATATTGGGAAGAAATTCTTCCCCGTGAGAGTGATGAGGCCCTGGCACAGTTTGCCCCAAGAAGCTGTTGCTGCCCTATCCATGAAAGTGTCCAAGGCCAGACTGGATGGAGCTTGGAGTAACCTGGTCTAGTAGGTTTCCCTACCCATGGTAGGGGGGTAGGATGATCTTTACAGTGCCTTCCAACCCAAACCACACTGTTCTTCACTTCTAAGGACTACTGCTGCCAGCTGTTTTTGAGGTATTTTATTTACAGCAACACAAAGAGCCATAAAAATGCAACAGCCAGTGAGGTGTGAATCCTTTGTTTTAACTGTCCCTCCTGATCCCACCTTCACAAATGCATTCTGGATACAAAGCCTTTGTGGAAGTATCGTGCTGCTTTTGGATCTAGAGTGAACAGACATCTCCCCATAGTGCAGTAGCATGGTTCAGCCCTGCTTGGTCTCACTCAGTGACTGATCAGGATGTTGCTGAGGCTCAGTGAGACAGGCACTGGGTTCAAGTGTGTCCCAAAGGAGAAGCAGTTTCCACCGCCGCCAATAACCAACAGCTCCTTCTCATTTGGCAGAAAGACACTGCTATGATTGTGTAGCATTAATGGCCATTCCAGGTGCTCCTGAAAAAGGAAAGGAGATTTTGAACATATAGGACTTCACATGGTCCACTGTACCACCCATGAATGTGGGCAAGGACAGAGAATATAGAAACAAGTAACCCCTGAGGTGTACTCCTCTACTACACCTGCCCACCCACCAACTTGCAGTTCAGTGATTTTTTAATGAGAGAAAATGTCTTTGTACTTCCTGAATCTTAATACTTTTCCTCCCAAGAAGGTAGCCAGTCAGTTTTTGATTCAATGTAAATCTTTGACATTCACGGCCTGTGGCATGGAGTTCCAGAGCTTACCTATGTAACTGGTAGGTTCAAAAGCCTAGAGTTTCACCTAAGTCAAAGTAAATAGTTCATAAGCAAAGGAAGATACCAATCCATCTGCATCTGCTTATTCAGTGTAAACAAAAAAGTTATATTCTTTTAGATACAACTTTACTATCACTGTACCTGTCCTCATTGCCATCCAACAATGGCAGTCTATTTTATCTAAAAGGATATGAGGCCACTTACAACTTCTGCTACAGACAATAATTGAAAACTAAGCTACAATTAAGCATATTTCATGCTTTTATAACCTCAGCAAAATGCTGCAAGGCCAACTAGATGCACACATGCTGTCCACTGTAAAAAACTGACCCATCACAAATTCCAGTTTCACCAACGACAGGTTCCATATGTACAGTTACCAAAAAAAAGTTGTTTCTTCACATAAAAGATAAATAAAAACTTGTCAAACAAAAGAAATGTTCTTACAGAATCACAGAATGGTTTGGAATGGAAGGACCTTAAAAAATGCCACCTCACTCCACCTCCCTGCACTGGGCAGGGACAGCTTGCACTAATCAGGTTGCTCCAAGCCCAATCTAACCTGGCCTTGAACATTTCCAGGGATGGGGCAGCCACAGCTTTTGTGGGCAGCCTTTGTCAGTGCCTCACCATACTCTTCATAAAAAATTTTATCCATATACCTAGTCTGAAGCTACTGTCCTTCAGATGAAAACCATCACCTCTTGTCCTATCACCACAGGCCCTGCTAAAAAGTCTGTCCCCATCTTTCTTACAAGTCCCCCTTTAAGTACTGGAAGGGGCTCTAAGGTACTCCCATAGCCCTCTCCCCCTCTTAAGGCTGAACAACCCCAGTTCTCTCAGCGCATCCTCACAGGAGATCCGCTCCAGCTCTCTGATGATCTTTGTGGCCCTTCTATGGATTTCATCCAACAGATCTGTGTCTTTCTTTTACTCAAGACAGTATTACTTGAGATGAGGGCTACTCAGAGATGTAGACCAAGCTGAGCCCAGAGTATGCCAAAATCCTGCTGTGTGGCACCACCTGTATGACTGTTCTTCAGTGATTCATAGAAGAAAGTCACCAAATAGTTAAAGTTGGAAGGGTTCTCCATGCATCATCCAGTCCAACCACCCTGTTCCAAGCAGGCTCAACCCAAGCAGGCTTTTCAGTACCTTGCCCCATCACATTTCAAATATTTCCAGTAATGGAAATACAACAGACTCTCTGAGCAGTCTGTTCAGTGTTCAATCATCCTTACAGGAAGCTTTTATCTTCCAGTGAAGTTTCCAGTATTTCCATGCTGGTTTTTTTTCTCATATTTCAGGCAGCAGTTACAGCACACTGCAGTTTCCACCAAGAAGTTCTCAATGAAATTATACCTCGGACCTCCATAAACACTAACTTAGCCTGTGGTTTATCTGTTCTCTTCCTCCACAGACATCCTGAAGTGACTATGCATGTGCCCATTTCAGTTCTGCTGCCCCTTGTCTGAAACAGAGCAGCTCCATGTTCCAGTCTTCTGCACATTCCATCTCTCCCTCTCTTAACACTGGTACATTCTCTGTGCTGGGTAACAGCACTTTGGAATTAGATCCTACCTCTCCATAAAGTTACCACGTTCCTTCACAGGACGCTGCCTACCCTGAAAGAAAAAAATTCAGTACTTACCACATTAATCACATAGTCCAAACAGAGACCAGTCATTAAGTCAATGACGGTGACACCTGGCACAGAAGATGCATGAAACCACACTCCACCAACGAGCAGAAGCTTTCCCTCATGCACATGTGCAGTATGTGAATACCTGTGAATTCAAAATGAGATTGAACTCCATTAGCAATGGAGGCTGGTAGAGACAAGCTGAAGATTCTCTGCTGAATGCTCTGAGCAACCTGTCTAGTTGAAGATGCCCCTAACTCATTGCAGGGAGGTTGGACTAGTTGGCCTTTAAGAGGTCACTTCCAAATCAAACTATTTTATGATGCTATGAATGCCTTCTGCTTACCTTGGGACAAGAGGAGGGTGTGTCTCTATTGTCTGCCACTGAAAGCCATGTTCAAGCTCCCTCAGAAGAAAAACTGAACCCAAGGGCTGCTCAGCTGCTCCCAGACCTCCTGCAATCAGCACACCTCCTTCCCAGCTGCAGGCACTGTGAGAGTGGCGGCTTTCTGGGACTGGACCCTCAACAGCAATCTAAAAAAAAAAACCAAGTCTAAGGCTGAAGTTTGCCAAGCTAAGTGTCTGCTTAATGTCCAGGCTTTTAAATGCCTTTTCCTGTGTGGTTGAGCTTTTTGACACCCAACCTTCTCCACATGTTCCTCTAGGGACTGCTATATGCTTCCATTTACACTGTCTCTGGCCCTCAGTACATTTAATATAATCAATCTTTACAGGGTGTATTTCCACACATTAGAGGTAACTTTATCTGCATTCTTGCATGCTGCTTTCTACTTAAGACATACACCTGGGAACTACAAGTTTGTTTAGAAACACATGGACTAATGCAGTGCCCAGCAAAGCAGGTGATCAGTTGCTCAAACCACAGAGCAGGATAAAAGGCTCAACTGCAGGACAAAAATCCAGAAAGAAAATCTTTAGTGCAAGCACTAAAGGAAAAAAAGTAAGATCAGGCATTTAAAGGCATATCACAGCAAATAAGTGATGGAGAAAAATTTGGAGGCCACTTGGTCCATACCTTTTCCCTAAAATAAATGAAACTGTATCTTTTATCATCTGGATGGATGACAGTTTCCAAAAGTCTGCAGTGACAAGAATTTCTCACCTCTTTAGGCAGTCTATTTCAGACTCAGCTAGCTTCACGATCAGTAGTTTTCTTTAGTGTCCAGCTGATTCTCTGTACTACTCAAAGTTAAATTGAAGAACAATTTTTGTCTTCTCTGCAGCAGTATTTTAGATATTAGAAGATTTCTTTCTATCTTCAGTCTTCTCCAGATTCAATAGCTAGAAGACCTTCAAAACCTCCTGTGAGGTATGTGGCCTGGTCACTCTTGCTGCATACCTCTATTCAGCAGTTTTACACCCTGTCCACCTGTTTTCAGCAATCAGCTTTGGGTATTTTACAGTTCTGCTGAGGTTAGGAACACTGTAGAAAAAAAAAGCAGCAATTCATGTGTCTTCCAGATAACATTCATGGTTACATATCTGAAGACACAGTGTAGGCCTCCCACAACAGTGGGATATAGCTTACTCATGTTTAGCTTGTGACCTCCTGCAGTTATCAATCTCTCACCATGTAATGGTGCTATGTCCAAGATTGAGCTCAAAGACTTACAGTAAACAGAGTTACATCAGGTTGGTGGCCAGTAAGTAAATGAGGGAGTAAGTCCTCTTTCACTCAATTTCCTTTTATGACACATTCAGCAATCTAGTTGACTGAGGCAAACCAGCAGATGTGGAGGTGGTTTTGACTGTAGCAGAGCTTTTTATACTGTCTCTAACAGTATCCTTCAACAAAAATGTCCAGCTTGCAGCAAGACAAGTCCATGATGGGAGAGGTGAAAGAAGACATAGACAATATGTTCTCAGTAGCATCCAGCAACAGGGCAAGAGGCAATGGGCACAAACTGACACAGAAAAAATACACTTAAACATAAAACCCCCTCATATTGTTTTATCAGGGTGGTCAAACACTGGAATAGGTTGCCCAAAGAGATTGTGGAGTCTCCATCTATGGGGATAATACCCAGCAACCTGCTCTAGTAAGACCTGTTTTAAGCAAGAGTGCTGGATGATTCCAGATGTCCCTTCCAACCTCCAGTATTCTGTAGAGACTGTATTCAACTAAAAAGCTGGGTGTTTATAAGTTACCAGAAGTCTAAATCTAATCACCATGGAGTACTTCCTTACCACAGTGCAGGAGAGTTCTGGAGTGTGCAGGAAATACCAATCCCCAAGCACAGGCTCCAGAGCAGAGCGGCCACCATACACAAACAAGTACTGTTCACCTATGGAAACAGCCAGGTTGGAACAGAAGTCAGAATCTGGTATGCCACAAAAGCAAAAATTTCTGTTTGCATAGAAGGGAAGCTGACAAAAAGGGGGCAATAGCACTTTGGATAGATGCCAAGGACATGCATTCAGTGCACTATGCCCTGTCCTTTCACTGATTGAGAATGGACTGTGCAGATAACACTAGGGTTGGTCACTTTCTTCAGCTACAAAGCAATATCAAGGCAAAAATAAGATGAAACAATACAGTTTGACAAAGACAAAACCCAATGCATTATTAATAAAATTTTATGTACCCATTTGGCATTTGCTTTTTTGATATAAAATTCTGACTGGAAGGCAGAACGCTAAACTATGCTACAGTGTTAATTAAACACTGCTCCACAAATGCAAAGTGTGCTCCAGATTAGACTAACAACTGCTCAAAAATTTCCTTCTGCTCCCCTTAGAGAATTCCCTGCCAGCTGCAGGAATGGGACACCTTAGGAAAGGACAGCTTTCAGCTTAAGTTTTTGCCCCTTACAACCAGGATCTCTTAATAGATAACCTTCACCTTGCTATTGCAGGACCTGATTCTAGAACTGTTCACAACTAGTGAGTGTTTGTCAATTGCTACTAGAAAAGTAACATTTCTTCTGAAGGACTTGATAAAGAAATAGGGATCCTGTTCATCAAAAAATATCCTTCGGAGAGAGCAAACTTTATTTCTGGCATGATCAAGCATGAATAACTTCACCATAGATGATCTCAAAGAATCAGTCTTCCAGAACGGATTACAGTAGGTTTCAATCCTACTTGCCACCAGGGATTATGTAGACAAAATTAAAAATCACCACATTTCAAGTGTCAAGAAGAGATCTCAAAGCCTCTTAATTTCCTTCCTACTGCCAGGTTTGAGAAGTGGTCAATATGAACTTCATGAAGATCAACAAGTCAAGTGCAAGATCCTGCATACCTACAATCCATTTCCACTCTTTCCAGGCTTTTTACCTTTGAAGGTCATTTCAGTTGTGCTGTGTCTCCAACGCAAAGCTGCTGCTTCAGCAGCAGGCTGCAGACTTACAAGCTCCACTGCAATGTCATCTGGGCCTGAAGCATTACAGGTTTCGGGGAACTTCAGCCACAACATTCCCAAGCCTGCACTCGACGGGGATGTTCGTCCTCCTACCACCAGGGCCAGAGTGTCTGAGAGACAAGACACGGTATGGTACAACCTCTCACCTGTGGAGATACAAAACGTCATAGTTCACACAGGTGGGGTTTTTTTCCAAGAAATTTATAATCATTTAATTTGGAAAAGACCCTTAGAGATTATTAAGTCCAACCATTCCTCCAGCACCCTCCCGGCCAAAACTAAACCATGTCCTCAAGAGCCACTTTCACACGGCTTTTAAATCCTTCCAGGGATGTGGACTTCACCTACCCTGCGTAGCCTATGCCAGACATGGACGACCCTTTACTTAGAGCCTTTTTTTTCAATATCCAACTTAAACCTCCCCTGGCACAGCTTGAAGCCATTTCCTTTTGTCCTGTCCCTTGTCTCCTGGGAGAAGAGGCTGACCTCCACCTGACTACACCCTCCTTTCAGGTAGTCATAAAGAGTGAGAAGCCTCCCCTTGAGCTTCCTTTTCTTCAGGCTGAGCCCCCACACAGCCAGTTCCCTTGGCCACTACTACAATGAGCTTACAGAAGTGGTGGATGAGGGAAGAGAAACAGATGTCCTGTACATGGACTTGTACAAAGCATTTCACACTGTCCCGCCCAGCACCCAGTCTCCAAACTGGAGACATGGATTTGACAGGTGGACCATTCGGTGGATTAGGAATTAGCTGGCTGGTCTCACTCAAAGAGTCACAGTCACCAGCTCAGTGTCCATGTGGAGACCAGTGATAAGCACTGCTCTTCAGTCTCCACAGGTAAAAGCACTATTTAACATCTTTGCTGGTGACATGGACACTGGGATCAAGGGCACCCCCAGCACATTTGTCAATGACAAGGAGCTGTATGGTGCAGTCATGAGCTGGAGGGAAAGGGAGCGGCATCCAGAGTGACCTGGACAGGAGAGGTGGGACGGTGCCAGCCTCATGGAGTTCAGTGGGACCAAGGGCAAGGTCCTGCACCTGGGCTGGGGCAATCCCAGCACAAAAACAGACTGGTCAGAGAACATATCAAAAGCAGCTCTGGGTAGAAGGACTTGGCGGAGTTTGTGGACAAAAAGTTCAGTAGTTTTGACACGAAAAAGCTCAGTACGTTTGGCAGTACATGCTTGCAGCACAGAAAGTCAGCATGTCCCAGGCTGCACCAAAAGAGTTTGTGTGGCCAGCAGGTCGACGGAGATGATTCTCACCCTATAATGCTGTTTTTCTGAGACCCCCACCTGGAGTTCTGCATCCAGGTCTGGTGTCCCCAGCACAAAAAAGACATGGAGCTGTTGGAAAAAATTCAGAGTCCACTAGCTTGATCACAGGACCGAAGCCCCTCTGTTCTGAAGATAGGCTGAGAGGGTCTGGGTTGTTCAGCCTGGAGAAGTGAAGCCTCCAGGCAGACCTTAGCACCCCTCCCAGTGCCTAAAGGGACTCCAAGAGAGCTGGAAAGGGACTTTGGAAAAGGGCCTGCAGTGACAGGACAAGGGGGAATAGCTCCCACTGACAGAGGGCAGGGTAAGATGGGATATCAGGAACAAATTATTCTATGTGAAGGTCATTAGGCTCTAGCACAGGTTGCCCAGAG
This sequence comes from Cossypha polioptera, assembly GCA_027576295.1. Lineage (NCBI taxonomy): Eukaryota > Metazoa > Chordata > Aves > Passeriformes > Muscicapidae > Cossypha > Cossypha polioptera. The sequence continues at coordinate 21,984 of JAODHX010000001.1, forward strand.
AAGTGGCTACCATTTGTCTGGAAATATTCCACACCATGCTGGATGGGGCTCTGATTAACCTGGTCTAGTGGAAGGTGTCCCTGCCCATGGCAGAGGGTTGGAGCTAGATGATCTTTAAGTCCCTTCCAACCCAAACCATTCCATGATTCCATGATTCTATGACTCCAGCCCCTCAACGTCTCTCTTTCTGTTAGAGGCCCAGAATTGGACATGGCACTCAAGGTGTCTCTGCAGTGCCCAGCAGAGAGGGACAATCACTGCTCTGTGCCTGTGGCCACACTAGGCTGGTACCAGCCAGGTGCCATTTGCCTTCTTGTCCACCTAGGCTCATGTTCAACCAATGTCAAACAGAAGCTCCAGGTCCCTTTCCAGCTTTCCAGTCACCCTGCCCCCAGCCTGGGACGCAGCATGGGGTTGTGGTGACCAAAGGGCAGGATACAGCATTTAGCAACCAGAACCTTCAACTCTGGGGGTGCCAGTATTACTGTGCCATGACATCACTTCTTCACTAGACTTTCTTTCACTTTTAGCACCAAGGTATCCCCCTTGCACTTGCCATCGGTATGGGAACTCACCCCATCTTTTGTCAGGAATATTCTGTGTCACACTGACAGCTTCCCAGTAGCCTGCACGCTTACTCAGCACATGGAAATTTCTCATGCGGCAGTGGTGTCCATGCTCCTCCCCAAAGCCTCCCGTGGTAAGAATCACATTGGGTTTTATAAGAGCAGAGTGGTGACCGTAACGTCTCAGACCAGGAATTCCTGAGAGCCTTGCACATACTGCTGCAGGGACACTCCCAGCCATCCCAACAGGACCAGAATGATGAGGAACTGTAAGCCAAAGAGAACCAAAGAACTTATGCACAAATACAAACCAAGGACTACATTTTAAGTAAGAGATTAAGCACATCACGTTTTCAAGACGACCACTCATCTTTTCAAGAAGAAAAAATTGATAAGCAAGCTGACACATTTCTTTGCACACAGATAATCTGACATGCCCTAGAAATCAGGATGTAATGGTTAAAACTACTACAGTACCAACTATAATTTCTACTCTGCTCACTCAGCTCCTGCAATTCTGAGACTGCTTTCAAGGGGGGGGGATGTAAGACTGGCCAAGTGAGTGCAGTGTCTGCTGCAGCAAGATATGAAAAACTGCAGTACCTTCAAAAGGAGCACCTCTCTGATTAAGACAACATCTGGTTACATGAACAGCAAAGAACAGCAGAAAAAGGACAAATACCTAGAAGCTGATTTCAAAGTTTCTTGTCAGATTTTGATCCTACCTTCACAGAAGCGCTGAACTAACATTTTGAAGCATGGCAAGTAATCTGTTAATTGCAATGGTCCAACTATAGGATAGTATTTCCAGTTATCTGAGTATCTTCTCTCTAAATATTATATCCCTTAGCACGAAGCAAACTTTCAGCACAGAACTCTGACTCACCTACATATTATTTTCTTTTAATTAGTTTGGAATCTCTCTCTTTTGTGTTTTAATCAAGGGCTTTATTCTTGTGTTTTAAGAGATGATGAAGTGGAGGAAGAGCAGCTTCTATTTTTTGTATGCCATAATCAGAAAGATTGACTGTACTGATTGTTGCTTTGTACAAGACCCTACTTTATCATTTGATGAATAAGAAAGTTTATCTCCTTGGGCTTAAATGTCTTTTTACAGACTGATCTTTTAAAGACAGTGGAGTTTTTTCATGTCACAAAATATACTTACCACGATCAATTTGGAAGATTTAGTATTTGCAGTCTCTTGAACTGGGACCCAAGTCTATCTGAGAGGATAACTGGGGGCATTTATTGACATTAGAGACATATCTTTTGCATTCCCAGTAAAATATACCTAATCATGGACAATTTACCAGATTTTGAAGGCTTTTGCTATCATTTTTTAATAGAATAGAGACAGCAGCAGGAAGACCCTAATCCTGTCTCTAATGAATCAAATGTCTTCAATGTAATAAAGTCCGTTAAGCAAATATTAGATTTTTTTTCTGAACTTAAGGATAGATACTATGCCTTTAAGAGCCTTCAAGGATTTAACTTAAGGACCAGTGACAATCACAAAATACATTAAATCACACATTCATTTAGCTTCAATTTCACAACATCTTCAAATCTAATTGAGACACAACACATGGATTCAGTGGCCTTGCTGGCCTCAGGAATGCCATCCTGCCCTATCCCTTTTCAGTTGCTTTTCTTGCTCCCTAGAACACAGATATCAACTTTTTCTTGAAGCTACAACTACTTGTGGTTCTATACTGTGAACATTAGTGATATAAAACAGTGGAAAAATAACCTTCTGCTTTCTACCCTGAAAAAGGAAGCAAGCAGTCAAAACCAGGAATTTCCTGGACTGCTACTGCCACCAAATCCTTTTTATCTTGGAAACACAATCTTGGTCTTGGCTTTTCCCCAGTTGTACCACTTTTCTCCCATCTAAAATAAGTGACATACAGATTTAAAAGCATTTCAGAAGCAGAAATACAACAGGTACAATTGCACCCACAAGGGATAACAAAGCAAAGCACAGCTTCATGCCAGGCTCCTGAGTGGTCTGCTGAACAGGGCAGTAAAGAAAACAGAACAACCTTTTGGGAGCTGGAAGGAGAGAATGGTTCAGAGAGCCGTATGTAGAGGCAACCAGGAATAAATTTGAAAGGGAGATCCCAAAAACAGGAGGAGGAGCACGGTAGGCTGGCATTGCAGCCATGCACTGGAAGGGCTCATGTATGAACAAATTACAAGCTCTCGGACTGAGAGGTTTATTGAAAGAACAGAAGTGATCAGAACCAGCAGCATTAGGCCACAGCCCTGCCCTTGGTTTGGACAGCAGAATTATTGTGGAGGAGTGTGGAGGAGCATCCTATCTGCCCCTTCCAGCATTCCAATGTCTCCTAAAACCTTCCAGAGATGCCTACATGAGATAAAAGAATACTGTGAACACTACTAGGTGTGTACCTGTCACACTGGGTAACAACGGAGTCCAGGAAGGTTCCATCCCCTTCGATGCAGCCAACACAAAGTAATGAGAACATTTCAGATGCCATTCCTGTAGAAAGCCCAAAGTAAAAAACAAATAAATAAACAAACAAACCAAGAAAGGAAGAACCGAACAAAAAACAATCCCCTTCAAAATCTTAGAGCAAACAGTAGTAAGGATCTCAGAAGAGCCAGGGTGACCAAATCAAATACCAACCCAGCCTAGAACTGTTTCCATCAATGGTCAAAATCAGAGGGGTAAAGCTGAATCAGAGAAAGAACTCCTGGGCAAATACCTCTCTCACTCCAACTTTTAAAAACTTACAGCCCAGAGATCTTCTAAGCAAGAAGCTGTGTCTTTGTACTGAACAATACCTGAATGATTTTTCATCCATGAAATTACCCAGTTGCTCTTTGAACTCATATAAACTCTTAATGTGGCCAACATGCATCCCATAGCTTAACTATATGTTGCCTGGGAAAGTTTTTCTTTTTGGAAAAGAAACACTTTATGCTTCTCAGTTCTTATCATAAAAAGGAGTGAGGTCTTGACACCAGCGGGATTAAGGTTCCTAAAGTTCATGGAATATAAGTGATCCCAAAGAAATCACAAATGTTAAAAGGTGCAACATGGTCTGTGCTGGACAATAATGCATAATTTTCAGTCTGGCCTTAGAAACATTCTGAGGCAGAAGCACAAGCAAAAGGAATGTACAGGAAGCCAGTAGCAATGAGAGTTCACTCTGGCATTTATGAGACATTAGGGAATCGAGTGTGTTCATTCCATGTGGTGGGATATATTCAGCCAACTACGTGACTAGCAAGCATAACCATGAATTTAAAAGGCACAAGAACTCATGTTATCAGCTTCATTGCCCCAACCCATATTAGAAGTAAAAAGCATTTTTCGAAAAGTGACATCCAGAAATTAATATAAATGGTGAAAATGGAAGAATCTACTATTAGTCCCTAAGCAAATTATTCTAAAAATAGTCTGCCTCTACACTGGGTGTCTATTTTACATTTCTTACCTAATTTCACCAAGCTTGTTTACAATAACACCTGGATCTTACTTAATCTTTCTCCCAAAGGCTAATTGTAGAGCTCTCTGTTATCACATCGTTCACCCCTGTGCACTTTTCCAGCTTGGACTCGTGCACATTCTTTCCTCTATAAGGAAAACAATACCAAGTCTTTACCTTCCCACTTTATGAGCAATGGCCTTGACCTACGATTCTGACAGACATTCCTAAACGACTTAGCAAATCTGCCACCACTTTCAGTCACCACTTTTACATTCATATAGCCGAGCAGGTCCTACTATGTTGACAAAATAAATTCAAGCACATTCAATTGTCTTCATACTACAGTTATTAGATTTCTAAAATTATAAACAAAGAACTATAAATCAAAAGGGAAACTTCTAGTAAGTATTCCACAGGATATTTACCTCAATGTTACTCGCTATCTTGAACTTATCTCCACTTCTAGACTTCAAATAGTCAGAAACTTTGCCAGCAGTTAACATAAAAATGGCAAAGAACAGTCGTAGTTGAATTTCAATCATTAATACACAAATGGGCTGTACAAAGTCAGACCAAAAAATATCCAAAATTAGAAACCTGTATCCAACAATAGTTTGTCGAAATGGAAGAGAAGGACAAGTGCATCTACTTTCCCCAGGAATGCTCTCAAACAACTACAGTCAAGAACAGCACATCAAGTGTATATTTATGTATCCAGTCATCCTTAATGGATTTCTCTTTCATTAAAGTAATTGTCCCTTGAATACATGCCAACTTTTAGCATGTACAACTTTTTTTCATACTACCAGGTAATTTGCTATGGCAAGCCTGTCTCCTTGAGAGACTGCTTGCAGGAAGGAATTAACATGCAGCTTTTCTAAGATCAAGGAGAGCCTTCTTCCCATGCTGCTCCCCCAGGAGCTCCTCATGGCCTCTGTGTTAACTAAGCTGATCCAAGGTCCCTTCTGCCTCCATGAACATCTGTGCCTCAGCAGCTCTGTACAGAATTGCAACCATAAGAAATTGCAAATACCTTATGGTATCAAAGCCAGGTTCCCGATCTTCAGAATAAAGGAGGGTTACCTCGTACTCATCAAAAGGCTCCAGAGTCTGCACTCTTTGCTGCTCATCTTCTGGAATACAACAGGTGAAAAACTCATTCATATCCATGACACTGCACTCAGTCCAGCCCTAAAAGACAAATCCCTCGAAGTTATCACCTCTGGAAGGACAGAAATTCACTTTGTTGTTAATTTCATTGTTGTTGTTGTTTTGTTTGTCTTGTTAGGTATACTAGTAAAGAACTGTTACTCCTATCTCCATATCTTTGCCTCAGAGCCCCTTAATTTCAATATTATACTAATTCAGAGGGAAGGATTTACTTTCTCCATTTCAAGGGACAGCCCTGCTTTCCTTAGCAGACCCCTGTATTTTCAAACCGGGACACTCACTTCTCACAGGAAAACAAAGACCCTAAATTAAACACCTGCATGAGCCACTAAGACTGTCTAGCTAAAGCAAGAGCATCCAAATAACTGGTGAAAACAGATTTCTCATCTGTAAAGTTCTTAAAAACTTAATTTATTACATCAAAAGTCTCAGAGGAACCCATTAATCCCATATGACACAGTAGGCTGCAACCCAGCTGGAAGCACCTTCTAATGATGAGTCATACTACCAGAGAAAGCAGTACCTCAGCTCCAGCCCTGTTTGCTTCAACCAATAACTGACCAAGCACTTCATGTTCCAATCTTCCCCAGATAAATCATGCTTCATGCATGGCCTAGAGCTGCAGGTGCTCACCTTCCCCAGAAAGCGCCTCTGCTGAGCCTCACAGTCAGGGTACTGTGCCAGTGAGTGCAGGGCAGTGTTCAGCTGCCTGAAATGCTGCTGCATGACATGTCCAAAGGGGTCCTCTGGGTGCACCTGCTCATACACCAGGAAGCATGCCTGAGGAAAATGCTCTGCTGCCCACTGAATCAAGGCATCTGACCTGTTGGGAGATGGTCCATTAGAAATTAAACTGACGGCCCACTCGTCATACAACAGATGCAGTGTACCTTCCTGCAACACCATAAAGCTGCTATTAAGGCATCCTGACAAGTGGCAATACACTGACAGTGCTGTGCTGAACATCTCCTCGCCATCTACACAGACAATTCAGGGAATGAGAAGAACAAAAACCTCAAAACTGCTCATTTGAGATTTTTCTTCTTTTTTCCTTCCTCTTAGGATATCACGTGGACATCAATTACACCATCAGAATTACAATGCAGGGAGATATTTGGGACACCAAACACAGAATTCCCAAGGCTTTAGTTTCAAGAGAACATGTCTCTGAACCCAAGATGATGTACTCAGAAAGAAGCTTGCTGTTTTCCCTTTACTACTGGGTAAGAGAGGAGTACCCAGCTGACCTGGTGTTCTCCATGTAGGTGAGCACCACCTCTGCGATGAAGAGGGTGGGGATTTCATTGTTCAGTCCTGCTTCCTCCAGGGTTCTTTGCAGCTCAGACAGCTCTGATAAATCCACTCCCAGTAATTTATAATCCTCTCCAGAAAAGGTAATGGCTCCTGGGAGACAAAAATAATACAACCTCACTATGGTGCTGCTGCAATACTGAGACTAAAAGAGACAAACATGAAAATGAAACCCACGGGCAATCACTCACAAGGCTATGTCCATCAACTATATTTCTCTGGAACATGTGCAAGAAAATCCCCATCACTACATGACCCATGAAGGGATAGTGCCATGTGATCCATTAACTCCAGGTCTAGAACTCCCTTATTCCTAATGCAAATTTCACCTACAGATTTCTCATAGAATGATTACACTTACTATAACATCAAAACTTTATTGTATTTATTAGAATTTTTTAGAACAACTGTAATTCAAAATCAAACCTAAAAGTCTCTCATTTATACACCTTTCACTTTAGGCTAAGAAAGCACCATTTCTTTGATAGAATTTCAATTATTTCCCTCACAATCAGAAAACCATTCTAAGGTTTCCTAGGCTTAGTTGATTTGTTTGTTAAACAGATTTAATTTCTGTCAAATGGCACTGAGTCCTGAAACTGCACATGCTAGCTCTTGGCAAACACCAGGACCTGACTCACAGATCACCATCCTCAGAAATAAGTTCCAGTTTATGATCTGCAAGTATTATCATACCTCTGCACCCCATCAGAATATGGTAAGTTATGGCTTGTTGACCTTTTCAGGCAAAACCACATCATTAACAAAGCAAACTGTAAAGTACCTTTAGAAATCACCTACTCTGTCTCTGCAATCCAACAACTGTATCTATCCTGAGGAGAGTCAACCTACACTGTTCTCAAAAGGCATACACTTCTGGAGGCAAAATGGCCTTTTTCAGAAGTCCATCAGAGTGTTCTGCTCTAATTCCTTCTAACTTGTGCAACCATCCTTTGCTGACCTCTGGACACAGATAATAGGGTATTTCCAGCTGACACCTTTCTTTAAGTACCTGAAGATTCTTGGTATGGACAGAGTTCCTTACAACAGGACTCTGCCAATATTAAAAATGTGAATGGATTCAGGAAAAAAATTAACAAACTCATGAAAGAGCTACTCACTGAGAGTAGCTCACACTCCATAGCTGTCTTCCATCTGTATTTAAATTGATTAATACCATCTAAATGCAGCAGCTTACATATGTCCCTACTGCATTTTATTCCGTGTTTTTCAGACCATTCATATACTTTGTCAAACTCCTACTCTCATTCATCTTATTGCAAGTCCCCGTGTTTCCTGCAGGTTCATTTTCTATAGCGTATCATCTAGAGCATTACTGGAGGAAAACAGATGCAGGACAGACCTCTAGTGATCTACATACTTTACATTCCTCCTTTTGTCCCTTAGCACTTAGCTGGCCCAATATTCTGCGGTAGCTTCACAAGGCTCATTTTCTCCTGCCTTGGAGGGCAAAAAAAAAATCAGGACATAACAACTAATGTTTTATTGCAGTCAAGGCACTTAAGAGTCACATCTTCTCTCTTACCCATTAAGTTCATCAATCATTGTATCATTTAGGGCGAAAGGGACATTTAAAAGTCATCTTGTCCAAATACTTCCTTATGGCAATTATCTGTGTCATACTGCTCAAAGCTTTGTCCAGTCAAGCTCTATCTCCAAGGCTGGAGATCCCATTACCTTTCTGGCCAATCTGTTCCCATTTTTACTACTCATGTGGTGTAACCTCCCCCCCAACATTTTCATTATACATCAATGGAATTTCCCTTTTTTTGCAACTTTCAACCATTGTCCCTTGGCTATTTGCTTTATGCCTCCAAGGAAAGTGTGGCTCTGTCTTTTCTAACCTCTCGCAATAGGTAAGCTGAAGAGTGCTGTAAGACTCACCTCCCTCCCAAACTCCTCCCCATGGCTGAACAAACCCAGTTCTCTCAGCCTCCCCTCCTACATCACCTGCTCCATCACTTCATCATCCCCATCACCACCCACTGGACACGCTACAGTTTGCCACTGTTTTTGGATCAGTATGCTCCAAGCTAGACACACACTTTCAGAAATTGCAACAGAAAAAAACAGACCTTGGTTTGATATAATCAGCTCCTGACAAATCCATCCTGGCTTCCTGTTATCTCCCAAGGTTTACAAATGTTTTGTTTCAACATTTTTCATGAAATGAACATCCTTTTCATCTAAAATTTCATAGTTCCCCTACTATAATCTCTCGCCTTCTGAAGGCTGAAGCTATATTTGCTTCTTCTAAACATTTTGCACAAAAAAAATCTTCCATGAATGCCATACCTAATCCTTCCCCTCCAGTGTCTCCCACCAGTGCTGACAATTCCTTCATTCCTTTGATCAGAGTAGCTTTTTGGCATGCCACATTTGGGAAATCTACCTCATATACCACAGTGTGATGCAGAAGACCCATATCCTTCAAACGGAAGTATAAAGAATCAAAGCCAGCACCTAAAGATAGGATCTGCAGAGAAAGTATCAGAAAAAGTTATACTTAACTCCAGCAGCATTTGAGCATCTAGGTGTGAAAAACATTAAATATCATCTATAGAGTGACAAAATCAGCCAAACCTACTGCAAGAGGCAGAAAAATTTTGTGTGGATATTGCCTCCTCCCAGATACTTCTGCCAAAGTGACACATGGACAGCCACAGTACTGCCAGTCAGATTTCTGTGCCCTGCTGGGAATGGATCCCAACAGATGCAATAATGAGTTACTGCCCACATGCTGTAAAGACTTTACACACATTTAGTGAGAGACACCAGAAGCCCCAAAGAAAATGTACCTGTGTCCTGGATAGGCTTTGTGTCTTCAGCAGGAAGTCCTGAACACAGTGATCTACAGCACGGGCACGGATGTAATAACCCCTGTAGGAGCAAATTCAGTTGTGATCACTGTCCAGGAACTCGATTTCTCCAGCACTGGCAACTTCAATTAAAAAAAAAAAAATAAAGATTTTTTTCTCTAAGCTTCTACCCAATAATTCCCTGTTTACAGACTTGCACTGGGAGATGATTTTGTCATCTCTAGAGCTTGCTAATAAATACAGATCTCCTGCAATCAGTGTTAGTATTAACCATCAAGACAATGGATAAAACCCAGAGAAAACATGCAGATATCCCAGCTGGACCTGTTATGTTTTGCATAAGTAAATATTTGCTGAATGAAAATGTATGAATCCAGACAGTGAGGATGCTCCCTGGCAATGCAGATGGCTGATACCCGAGTTCCTGCCCCAAACCATATGCCATAACAACAAAATGAATGAGTGTGTCCTAATGCAGTGAGAAGGGAACAAAAAAGGGAGGAGAAGCAAAGTCGGGAGAGGAATTCTGTTCTCTGTTTTTTTAATACATGGAACTAAGTCAGACTAACTCATGGAAAGCATTTACCATTTCCCTAGTCTGGCATGGACTGATGCCTCTTGTTTCTTGGCATTCTCTTTTAGTTAGTTTCATCCTATATCCACCTGGCTATATTCCAGCTCTTATCACCCCTTTAACAAGCAGGTTACCATCTTCATGCACCACAGGGACCACATAGTCTAAGACACCCCAAAATTGTTGATAAATGCAATACAGAACCCTTCCTGTGAATTCAGCTTGGTATGCCAATGTCGTGTGACAAGTCAGTGCAGGCTTCCTAATGAGCCACACCGACCTTCATAGGCCTGAAAGCTTCTGCTTGAACACCACTATTTGATTTTCCCCAGAACTAAACTCCTTTGGCAATTCACAGTCATTTGGATTGCATTAAACTATTCACCTCGAATTATGTAATTTCCATGTCATCAGCCTAGAGCCCTCTGCAAACACACATTAAAACATTTTTGTGTCTTACAAAGCCCTGGAGAAGTCCTCCTGGTCAGACACCACCGACTCAAAAGATATTGCTTCCCAGAACCATCAAATAAATACCTTACAAAAACTGTATCATTCTGGAGAATTAATGAGAAAACTACTGGTATTATTACACTATTAGTATGTTTTCAAATATTATGAAGTTTTCAGCAGCATTCAACTGGATCCTAACTGGATCCAGTTAGCAATCCTAACTGGAGTTAGGAACCAGTCTGGTGGTATATTTTACTCAGGACGATGCATTCAGTTTTGGTCCAGAAGCCATGTAACATTATATTAACAGTCTAACAAGGTTACACTACTGCGAGACAGTGCACTGCATGCTGCCACTCTGCCATTCCGTGTACTTTGCTTAAAATCTGTTTGAGAAGCTGTGCCTTGCCCAACTGACAGCTCCAAGCATGGGGCATAGTGATGGAAGGGACCTTAAGCTGCTCTTGCTCCACTCTTCTGCCATGGGCAGGGACACCTTCCACTAGACTAAGTCGCTCCAAGTCCCATCCAGCCTGGCCTTGGACACTTCCAGGGATGGAGCCACAACTTCTCTGGCCAAACCGAGAGCCATGGCCTTGCCACCCTCACAGGGAAGATCTTCTTCCTAATATGTAACCTAACCCTACTCTCTTTCAGGTTAAAGCCATTCCTCCCCCTGTCCTGTCACTCCTGGCCCCACCGCAGTCCGAGAGACCGAGATCCCCTCCACGCCCCGCGGGCACCGGGGCTCAGCAGCCGGAGCAGCGAAAGGTCTTGCGAAGCACTCGCTCCTCACCGGTGGATAAGCGGCGCTCGCCGCCGCCGCCGCCGCCCCGCCAGAAGCCGCAGGAACCGGTCCTGGAAATAGCCCCGTGCAGCCGCCGAGCACTTGCTGAGGGCACTGCTGCCGCCGGTGCCCTGGACCTGCCGGGACAATGACACGGCGCTGCTGCTCCGACCAACACCGCGTCCCGAGACGGGACGGGGCCCCCGGCGCGGGATGGCGGGGCCCGGAGAGGGCTCCGAGGGGAGGAGACGGCAGTGCTTGCCACCGTCGAATCCCTCTCCGTCCCAGCCTCCGCTTCCCCTCGCTCTCCAGCCGGGCCGAGGCTCCCCGGGCCATTCCCCGCGGCAGCGGGCCCCCGGCGTCGCTCATGGCCCGGGGGTCCCTCACGGCCCGGGGGTCACTCATGGCCCGGGGTCACTCATGGCCCGGGGGTCCCTCACGGCCCGGGGGTCACTCATGGCCCGGGGGTCACTCACGGCCCGGGGGTTGCTCGCGGTCCGGGGGTCACTCACGCCGCCGGGATGCCCACGGCCCATCCTGCGCACGCCGCGCCGACCGGAAGCGGGAGCGCAGCGCCGGACGCGAAAAGGGCGGAGCGCGCGCCCCCTCGCGGGCCCGCCCCGACACTGCCGGTGCGTCCCACCGCTGCCGGGGCCTCGTCGGGAGCGCGACGGAACGCGGCGGGCACCGCGCACCGGGCACCGCGCACCGCGCACGGACACCC
>JAODHX010000001.1:35646-47787 GCA_027576295.1 Cossypha polioptera
TCGTGCACTGGGCACCGGGCACAGCTCACCGCTCACCGGGCACCGCTCACCGGGCACCGCGCATCGTGCACTGGGCACCGGGCACAGCTCACCGTTCACCGGGCACCGGGCACAGCTCACCGCGCATCGTGCACCGGGCACCGCGCCGCGGGCACCGGGCATCGTGCACTGGGCACCGGGCGGCCCCGGCGCAGTGGGCGGGCTGCAGGGGCGCAGGGCTCCGTGCCGGGCTCGGTGCAGCGGTGCAGGGTTCTGTGCAGGACGAGCCTTGGCAGCTCGGCCCAGGCGCTGTCCCCTGTGCTGCATTCAGGGTAGGGGTGGCACTAGTGACTGCTTGCTGCATGGCTGTGCTGGGGACCCAGCTGGGCTTCCCAGGCTGGCTGTGCTGAGGACAAATCGGCAGGGCCAGAGAAGTGTCTGTGGCAGCCGTGGTGAAGGTTTCATGTTATGACTCTTTAGGATTTTTACAAGGAGTTATAGAGGAGCCATGGTGGTCTGAGATATGTGAGATGCCATGGGTGTTGCACATGCGGTTCTATTCAGTGTCCCTACACGTCTTGCAATCCACAAATTAGTGTATTTTGCTTTAAATAACTTAAAATCTCAAAATGTCACTTTAAAAGAGTGGTCAGTATATATATTTATTACTGGGAACCATAAAGCTCAGTTTAAAATTTTTTAAATTAGCCCAGTTCTAGATTTAATCAACAACCACATGAAAGAGTTTCTCTGGCATGTATTTTATTAGTGTTGCCTTCCAGGTGATTCCTGGCAGATTCTGAAGTAGCAGCACAGGGGCCACAGTTACAGCACGGGATGCAGAACCTTACCTCCTTATTTCTATTTGTATTCTAGATGTGTGTTTAGTTCCTGCAGGCATGAAGGCCTCCCTTTCCTTCAAGTTGCCTTTTCCTAACTGTACATAATTTTGTTGGTCTTGTTGTAGCTCTGGGAATTATATTTTGCTTTAGTTTCAGGTTAAAAATTGTAGGGACTGCTAGCCTGTCCTGCTGGCCCTTCAGAACCTGTAGGATTTCCAATTACACTGGCAGCCTGAAAATTGTGGTAGAATAAAATGCATGGCAGCAAGTTGGGGAATGGCCACTGAGGTCAGTGCCTCCAGCCATCCCAGGAAGTCCTTTCAGTCCTATGTTTCTATATCCATAACAATCTTCTGTGCAATCTCTGATCTGACACGGAAACATGAGCTGGGCATCTTGAGTTTAACACAGACCCAAATTATTTTGAGGGGATGGGGACAGAGCAGGCTGGGAGATTACTTTCCTGTCCTTAATACAAGGTACCATATTTGCACTCCAGGAAGTAAGTGTTGGTCAGATTTCTGTGGTAAAGGATGAGAAGGCAGTGTGCAGCCCTTCTTGGGTCTGATCCTTAGCTGTCACAGATATAAAATCCTGAAATCACTCACGACTTTAACAGGCTCTCATTTGAAAGCAGATGAGCTTTTTTGTTTCTATGTGCTTCATAGTTTGGAAGGGTGTTTTGGAGCCTGATTGCTGCCATAGTTAGAAATCTCCTCCAGATTTCTTATTGTATGTCCCACTCCTCTAAGGATTCCCCTAGGGCTCTGCATGACATTCAAATCATGTGAGGAATGCACTGCTCACCCCAAGTACCAGAAAACACGTAGCAGAGCAGCGCGGGGGCCCCATGCTGCTCCCACCCGCACTGGGTTGGGAGGGGGAGGTACATAATGAAAAGCATTTGCTCCAGCAGCTATCTATATTCCGTTGTGTTTGGGAGGGGCCCCTGCCTGCCTGACCTCAGAGCTGACGTTGGAGAGCCCCAAAGAGGAGCAGGGAGTGCTCCGGAGAGTCACAGGCTGCTGCCCAGCCTGGGAGGGACACACCGGCACCGCGGGATGAGAGGGAGATGGGTGGTGGTGGCCCCGTAGGTGGGTACTCTGTATCCACAGGATGAGGACGCTTCAATTCCAGGTGAACCAAGGAAGTTTGAGTCTCTCTGCGGGCTGACCCACCAACACAAGATCTGTGCTTCTGATCCTCCATAAGCATTTTCCCCAACGTGTTCTGCTTTCTTAACCACTTGGGTGCAAGCTGAAGGTGATCAATTGGTTATCAGCATGGTGTCTTGTCTGTATCAGCTTGCACCTGTGAAACATAGATCTGTATTTTGATAAGCAGGAGGGCTGTGCCTTGCTACCTAAAATACTCGGTTGTAGCATTAGGGATATTGTCCTGTTGCTCCAGTTTGTTGCAAGAGTAGAGGGCTGGATTCATCTGCCAGTCTAGGACAATGTGGTAAGAATTTGATCTGGAAGAACACGGTTTGAGTCTCAGATGTCAATCATTTTATTGTATGTAATATCACAGAGAGGCCTCAGTGATAGGGCGAGACCTTGTCTGGCTAAGGGTGGTGCAGTAAAATAGAGATAAACAACACAACTTGTGCATTATGCACATGGAAGTCATGAGTGTACAACATCAATACTGTATAAAACACATCTGTATCATCAAAAAGGCTGTGATGAATAAAATAAGATACAGTCACAGAATGACAGAATAGTTTAGGTTGGAGAAGACTTTTAAGAATCATCTAGTCCACCCCTCTGCCAAGGGCAAGGACATCTTTCACTAGACCCAGTTGCTTAAAACCCCATCCACCTGGCCTTGATCACTGAATGCAGTCACAGGAACTTGGTCACAGGAGACTTGCTTCCTGGCCATTGCTAAGAAAGTAAACATCTCCAAAAAAAACCATTGCTGTCAAGGAAAATACTGTGATTTTCTCATTCTTTGATGTTCTTTGGAACCTTGTCTCCATCAAAAAGGGTGACAGAAAGGAATTTTAGAAGATATCGTTTGATATAATGGCAGTGATGTCAGAAGTGGAGAGCAGAAACAATCATGGTGTGTCTTGTCACAGAAGTTAGGAAGTGCAGGAAACAGTTATGAGGACTTTCAAGAGTGGTTTGTTTTATTGCTTTCTGAATACTGCAGTAGAGAAGGAGGAAGTGAGATACGGATGTGCTAAAATACTAGCCTGGAGGGATAGGTGTTGCACTGGTAGTATAACGATGTAGATTTGTGAATCAACAGTTGAGCAGATGTGGCGAACAAGAATGTTGAAGATGGAGGTTTTGTTTTTCTGTTTTTGTTTTGCAGAGAGCTTGGACCGGCTCTCTGGCGAAGCACCAGTGTGCTGATAATTAGAGGACGAAAATGACATGTCTTGTGAAATTGTTTGATACTACAGTATCAGTCCTGGGCAGAACCGTGGAAGGGTTGGCCACATATTGTCAGAGGGAATGATGACTGCCATTAACTCTACAGCCAAAGTACATTTCCAAGAAATTCCTGTTTGGAATACCACCAGTGGAGGCACGTTGCTATCCCTGGATATTTTGCTTCCTTGTTTTATTCTTACACAATATTGTGATCTTTTAAAATCTATGTGTTCATAATTCAGAACTTCTTAAAGTTGTGTTTTCCATTTCATGTTGAAGGACAAGAGCTTGATTTTAGGCACTGCTGGAATCCGCAATTTTGGAAAAATTACTAGAGCTTTGAAAATTATGTCTTCTTGCAGGAGGACACTCGTAAGCTCCACATCAAAGGATGCCGACCTCCACCTGCCTTCCTTTGGCTCAGTGGGAGCACTTTTCATCTCCTCGCCTACCGCAGAGCTCCTGTGCTACCTGCTGCTTTCCCTGTTTTAAGGAATTAGCAAATGTATCTGTTGCATTTACATTCAGTGATTCCCTGCATTTTGTGAATAAACATGGATTGTAGTCACGGCATGGTACTCCTGATAAACGTCACTGCATGTGCTGCTGTGTTGCAGATATGTCTGTGCTGTTCAGAGACCTTGAAACACTGGCTCAATTTACTTTTGCTCTCTAAACAGGCTGAGCTGCAGTTTGAGTTATTGGACGGTGCGGATTTTTTTCCAAGAGTTATTGAGCAAGACAGGAGCCTTTAACTTCCACCGAGGGAAGTTGAAGTTCCAAAAGTTACCTTTATGCCTGTGTTTAGGGACTTGGTGTTTGGGGTGCTGTTCATGCAGCTGCTTTAATCAGCAGACCTAAGCCTCTCAGAGCTCCATTTGTATTTAAGAGATAAAGACTCTGCCTTGTTCTTCTCTCCAAATGCACAAGTTACACACTCATTGTTTCACAGTTTCTTTGGTGGCTTGAAAGCTTTCAAAAATATGGTTCTTACATTGTTTCCTCCTCACCTCTGTCTCAATTCCCTGTGTGCAAAATGGGGTTCTTCAGCAGTACATGAAGAGCTGATTAAACACTGAGCAGTAATTAACTTTTGACTTAAATTCTGTTGCTGATTTTCCAATAGATGGTTGTCAGCAGTAGGGCTGTTTCTAGAAGGGTGCCACAGAGCAGTTCATGGGTACAGATTGGTGTCTGTGTCCTGGAAAGCAGGAATTAAAGGAATTGGTGACCAACAAAGCAGAGGTTCCACTTTAATGAAACAGCCAGACAAAAAGGTGTTTCAAAGCATATATGGAAAAGTAGAATATAACAGTTGAAAGAGATCAATAATCATCTAGTTCAACTGCAAGAATATTTATTTTATATATATTTATTTCATTAAAAATTATTACTGGCACATTGCCAGTGTTCTGGGATCAGCATTTCGAATCCCTCTTGGTTACGAGTTGAAAGGAGCTGTGGTTTGAGATCTCCCCTATATTCAGAAGCTGAGGGCACAGGGTCTCTTCAGTTGTAAAATGGTTGTAAAATTGATTAGTATGGATCTTCGACAAGACTTTCAGAAAACGAAATCCAGTCTGTATTTGGTCTGTGTGCAGATTTTGTCGAGCTCCCAGCTGCATGATGCCTCCACTCTGCTGGCAGATGACATTATTCCAACCAATTTCCTGATGTTTCAAGGATCACCAGTATTATAATGTGTGCCAGCAGATGTAGTGCTGCCTTCCCCAAGTTAGAATTCCCTGTCCACATGATGTTTAAACCAGAATCACATATACCAATTTGTTCCCAGGAGGCTTAGATGAACGGGACTAGCAAAGGGAGAGTCCCTCTTCAATGTTCTGACTCCCAGTTCTGCAACATCTTCTCTCAGTTTCATGCTGCTCTTATTTCTGCTTCCAGGATCTCCTAACCTGACACAGACATCTACTCAGTCTCCAGGGTGTCTCTGGTCTATAAATTTGGCCTTATAGCATCTGAGCCGCAATGTCATCACTATGGGGCCCCACACGTGGACGGCAAGGGAGGAAACAATATAAATTGTGCTGGCCCTTACTTTCTTGTGGTGACATCTGTAGTTGCCAGAAACTTCCAGCCTTTGTTCTGGTCTGGAAATGGTTTCGTAATGGGGAGGAAGGCACTTTCTATTCTGAGAGGAGAAAGCAGCACCAAGGAAGGTTTTAATCTTCTGCCACCAGTGCAGAGCAGACGGTTTGCTGGCAGTTGCAGGGGTTGATAAACAGTGCAGTCCTGACCCGGTCTGTCACAGGGAGGAGGACTGCAGGAATGGAGCATGTTGTTATCCTGTGGGAAAGGGTCCTTGCTGGAGTGATGCCTAAAGATTTTTGCTTTTTATACATTTTTCATAAATTTGTAGCTTTGTGGACTGTTAATACATAGTTATAACTTCTAGTACTTTTCCTGCCATCTCCCATACTTTAATAAAGCCTTAAGAATACATTCTTGAAATTCTGTTTAGTCTTAACTTCTATGCCTTCCCCTGCAATCATGCACTTTTCCTCTGGTACAGTCCTGCACCCTGAGGTCCTACTATGACAATTGTCTGCTTAGTATTTTTCAAATGCTTTGAGGGAAGGTTCTTGTTTATGTGCCATTTTGCTTTTTTTATCCTGTCTTGCGATGCTATTTCTCCATCTCATTACCCTTATCTGTTAGTAGTTCCCATTGCCTTTGTTAGATCCTTTCTCTGCCTTGTGTTTGTTTTCCCAGGGTAAGTATAAATTTAAATTCTGCATTAAATTTGCAAGAATTGCTACTTCCTTCTGTCCCTCTTAATTTGATTAATATTTCCATCCATCTTTTCTGCTTATTGAACTGGTTGTGTCACTGATTTTAATATCACCTTGCTTTTTTCTCCTGTTTCTGAAATGCACTTTTTAAGAAATGGATCTGTCTCTGGCACCTTCATGGTCTCCCTGTCTAAGTCCCGAGTCCTTTAGCAGCTTCGGTACCTTTATTTGACATTTCTCAGGTCTTAATTGATAACTTATGTTGTTTGAATTGAGTCAGGTGCCAGGGGAGTACTGCACTGCTGCTTTTCCACTGCTGCCTTTCCCTCGACCCTGCTTCCATTCATCTTCTCTTCAGAGCAGTGCTCTGTTCAGATTTTTGGTCTTGCTGTTACCAGATCCACTCTGTCTGCCTCTCTTTTTTCAGTTTTCTTTCTCTTTTTCTGTCAGCCATGGTTCACACTTCTCCACTGGCTTATTCTCTTCATGCTATTATGTTCTCTACCCTTGAGAGAACACTCTACCCTATCCTTCTCTTCCATTACAATCTAAAGCCTGAAAGTCCTCAGCCTTTAAAGACTTCTAGGATCTCCTTCACCTCCCGCACTGGTTCCTCCCACTTTCACTTTACCATCTGCCTAATTTAGAATAGTTCAAAGTTTGGCTTATTCCTTGTCCTTCATTTCAGATTAATTTGACCTGTTTTAGCTCATTCTTCAAACTCTTTCCTCCTCCTGTGTTCAGTTGTTTCTTTGTAAGAGCTCTCTGCTTCCTCCCACAGGAAAGGAACAGGAAATAACTTCTTCTTTCTCTTTGCCTTGTTTCATTCTTCTCTTTCTTCTCCCCATCACTAATGAAGAAATGTCTTATATTGTTCTTTCCTATTTTGTTATTGTAATCTCAAGTAACACACTCTGAGGATTTCAAGTGCAGAATTTCAAAGAATTTATGTGACTAATCGCTTGCTCTAGAAGGGAAGATGAGGTTTGTCGGTGTGTTTGTACAAGTAGTGGCTTTGCAGCATACTGAGCTCTGTATCTCAGTCTCCAAGGCTACAGGCTGCAGCAGGAGCAAACTAAAACCTGTGATGCACAAAATCACTCAGGCACAAAGTAAGTGCCGAGATGTGCTAATTTTCTGTAAACAACACATAACCCTTATGTTTTGCTTCTTTATTTGAGAAACAATCAATTGTACAAATGAAACAGAAGATCTGCAGTTGTAATATAGATGAAGGATAATGTTTCTCAAAATCACGGAGTTCTGAAAGCTTTGTATTGTTCATTCTGACCAGTGGCTGTGACAAAGTGCTACAGCCACTGCAGGTCCCAGGGTTTCTTAGGTGAGTGATGCTGAATGTAGCTTTTCTAAGTGCAGGTCTGGACACGGGGTGGAACAGACCTGGGAAAGTGCTAAGAAGAGTCTTTCACCTTCGAGAGCAATGAAACCAGAAGATATTATTCTTATTCTGTATTAGAATAGAATAGTTCCACTTGGAAGGGACCTGCAAGGATCATCTAGTCCAATTGCTTGACTGCTTCAGGGCTGACCAAAAGTTAAAGCTTTAAGGCATTAAGGGCAGTGTCCAAATGCCTCTTAAACACTGACAGGCCTGGGGCATTGATCATCTCACTAGAAATCTGTGACAGTATTTGACCAGCCCTTCTGTTAAAGAAATGCTTCCTAATGTCATCTGAACCTCTCTGCTGAGATTAAAAAACAACACAGGTTTTTCTCATTCCTCTACTGTTGTGCTCCCTGCTCACATGATTTTACTTTGAACACTTTATCAGGTTTGTCAGATCCAGGATGAAAGAAGAATGTTCAGTTGCTTAAGATCATACTTTGCCTTCATTAAGGAACCACAGAACCTGGAGTGGGACAACCACTGGTATCAATGGAGGCTGGGGATGGAGAGATTGAGAGCAGTCCTGCCAAGACTGAGGATACCAGTGGATGAAACTTTGGACGTGAGCCAGCTGTGTGTGCTGGCAGCCCAGAAAATTCATCAGGTCTGGGTCAGGTTCGGGGAAGAGACCCAGTGAGACCCCACCTGCAGCTCTGGGGACCAAGAGCAGAAGGATGTGGAGTTGCTGGGAGTCCAGGAGGCCACAGGGATGGTCTGAAGGCTGCAGCCCCTCTAGTGTGGAGACAGGCTGGGAGGGCTGGGGGTATTCAGCCACGAGAGGAGGAGGCTCCAAGGACGCCTTGTTACAGCTTTTCCATACTTAAAAGGGCTGATAAGAAAAACAAAGGGGCTTTTTACCACGGCCTGTAGTGACAGGACATGGAATAATGGTTTCAAAGAGGGTAGATTTTGATGGGACATAGCAGAGACATGTTTACATAATTAAGGTTGGGTGGTTTTTGTTTGCAATCCATGATAATGTAACACTGAATATTCTTATCCTTGGAGAATTCTAATCCTTGAGTCTTCTTGACCCTTTTGTTTAATTATATCTTGCAATTATAAGATCTACAGTCTAAACATACGTGTAACTATAGGGTTTATCTTCAGAACTGTAAGATTTAAATGACTTTGAGATGCAGATGCTAGCAGTCATAAATCCCAAACCAACAAAAAGAGTACTGTGAATTGGACTGTCATCTTGTAAAACACACACCATAGAACTTCACTGAATTATCTTTTCCTTGATTTAGTAACATACATAAGGGGGGAAAAAAACCTAACCCACAAACAAAACCCACCAAAATACGAACAAAAAATTAAAACAGAACAAAAAGAAATGCTAAGCAAAGCCCCACACAAATGTGTTTTCACTGAGGAGTTACCAGTCACCAGAAATTTATAACATTGTTAGTTGAGTTGTTCATATTGTTAATTACTTGGGCTGTTAAATTATGTATCCTGCTTCTGAGCTGAATTGGTCTGTTTTGTAAGACTGCATCCAGGACAGTTTTTAATTCCCTTACATTCAAGCTAACAGACCAGTAATTGTTCAAAACACTTTTTAAGAAATCTCTCCGAAATATATCTACTCCATTGGATATTTACCAAATATGTCACCTCTAATATGGTAGAATTGATTAAAAATTGTTTCCATTATCAATTGCTGCACTTATGTATGCCCATCCTGTCCATTCTGGAATGCAGACAATGTAAGAAGCTAATTTAAATTAAATTCCAATTGTTTCCATCAGAGAAATGAGCATTTCCACACCCTACTTGCACCTGTGCTGTTAACACCATGCTTCTCAGGTACAGAAATCAGCCTCTTCATTTCTGTGGATTCTAGATTTCTCTCTATTACCTTTCCCAAGCAGTTATTCAGACAGGGAAGTTTGATGCCTTAGCCAAGAACAGCACAGTGCTGGGCCTCAGTTCCACAACAGCAATAACTACTCAAGCAAAATTGTTTGCAATTTCAGACTGCTAAAATACAGAGCAAGAACCAGAGTGCTGAAGAACCACTGCACTAAGAGAGCTGCTGCTACAAAGGGAACACAGGAGACACCTTGGCTGGCCAGCATGCTGGAACCTGCCAGCTGTGGCAATGCACAGTGATTGGGGCAAGATTGCTCTGAGGGAGCTGTGGGTGCTGCTGTGGGGGTGTCTAAGAGGAGGAGGAAGCTTGGAGCAAACAGGCTTGTCTGTGGTTTCTGAGAGGGCTCCTCATGCACAAGCAGTAGTTGAAGCTACTGCTGCAAGGTGAAATGCAATCCAGATTGTCTATCTCCCCTGCTGTATACTGGGCCATCACTTGAGAAATAAATTTCTGGCTTGTTTGGTCAGTTGTCAGGGTTCAATACTCTCTGACCTGATTCTTTTAGAAAGATCACGAGGACGATTTATTGTTTGGAAGCAGATCTACTTATTTGAAGACACCTGGCATTACACAGATTTGATTTTAGACATGCTCCAGTTTTTACACCTTTCCTACTGTACCCTCACCTCATGGACACTGCCAATAGAGCCCATAAGAGAGGTTTTATAGTCTTGCCTGATGAGCTTCTGAAAAGTGTTTAGATTTTGTAAGGCAGTCAAGGATAAGTGTTATAATCTGGAAATTGTACCTTGTCTGCTTTGTGGGCTTGTGACCCAGTGGCAATTTAGTGGCTGCCAAAGACTTGCATCTCGAGTAATAGATAGGGCACCATTCTTGGTCATCAAAGAGAATATCACAGAGGAGAAGAGTATCACAAACTTTGAAATGTTAAAAATAAAATTACACTACAACTTGTGAAAAAGGATATTTAAAGGGAAACTAACCCTCTGGCTTCAAAATCAGTGACTCTGTGCACTAGCAGTGGGACTGACATTGTCTGCAATTGTCTCCTAAGCTGTTATTCAATTTAAATGAAAGGAGGAAATAAACATCCCGTGCAGGTGTTCATAAAAGTGATGTGAGAAGGGTTTAACGCATCTGGTTACTGGAAGAGTTCAATGCCAGTTTGGATGGGGCTTGGAGCAACCTGGTCTAGTAAAAAGCATCCCTGTCCATGGCAGGGGGGCTGGAGCTAGGTGATTTTTAAGTCCCTTTCAATACAAAACACTGTGGATTTGTGACTGGTATCATTCCTGACTAGAGCCTTACTAAAGCTGAGCCACCAGCATCTGCTCATCTCCTCTCCTACACTAAATCATCTCCTTGTAGGAGGCTATTGGGTTACCTGAGCACGATTTTCTCTCTATAAATCACAGAACAGCTGGAAAGAACCCACACGGATCGCCAAGTCCACCTCTTAAGTGACTGGTCCATACAGGGATTGAACCCACAACCTTGGCATTATTAGCACCATGCTCTCACCAAATGAGCTAAAATCTTTGCTAATTGCTCCCAATCACCTTTGTGCCTTCTTGTGTTTGGAAATGCTTTTGAGGAAGGTTTGCTTCATTGCCTTTCTAGGGACAGAGGTGAGGCTGACTGCCCTGTAGTTCCCTGGATCTTCCTTTCTCCCCTTCTGGAAGATAGGAGTGATATTTGCTTTCTTCTGTTCATCAGGAACCTCCCTTCATCACCATTTCCTCTCAAAGAAAGTCACAAGTGGCCCCAAAGCCATGTTACCCAGCTCCCTCACTACCCATGGGTGCATCCTCTCAGGTCTCTGTTAAAAGTGGTCCCTATGTCAGTCTGCTCCACTGAAGGTGTGTATTCCTTGCTCTCAAGCTTCCCTTTGGTCTCAGAGACCTGCAGATCCTGATGGCTGCTGTTCCATGTCCTTCATCACTGGGGTGCTTGCCCCATTTGGTCATGGGTCCATGTTCTCCCTAGTTTTCCCCTTGCTACAGACATATCTGCAGAAGCCTCTCTTATTGCACTTCACATCTCTTGCCACCTATTTGACTCCATGTGGGCTTTGGTTTTCCCTACCCCTTTCCTGCTTGCTTGGATAACACCTCTATATTCCTCCTAAATCACCTGTCCTGTCTCTCATCTCACAGCACTTCTCAGAGGCCTGAGTTATTCCTGGATATTTAAGAATTATTAAATTGACTCATAAACCAAATTTTTGTCTCACTTCTGCATCAGTTATGACTCTTAAATTTATGTAAAACAGGATCAGCAAAGTAGTGTTTTTTAGCCTGATTCTGTTGTTGGGGGAGACACAGGGCTGGGATTAAACCTGGAGGGCTGAGTAATCTTAAAGTGACTGGTAGACTCATAGGTGCACTTTTAAACTAGGGGATATTTTGGGATTGTGACTTGGATTAGATCATGTGATGTTACCTAGTGGTCACATCTTTGTCAAATTATGTGCATCATGGCAGCTTAAAGTGCAAGGTAACAACCTATTATTTTGGGGTTTTTAAGTAGGTCAAACATGATACGTTTAGCAGGCATCCTGGTCAGTGCCTGGGACTCATACCCAATGCTACGCCACACGAAACTAATATTCATTAGATCAGGATTGTGTCAGACACAAACTCCCACAAGATGGAGCTGCACCATACCAGTTCATTCTGCCTTCCTCTGGGCTGACTGTCCTTGTCTCTGTGTGTGTGTGTCTGTGTGTGTGTGTGTGTGTCTGTGTCTGTGTCTGTGTGTGTGTCTGTGTGTCTGTGTCTGTGTGTGTGTCTGTGTGTGTGTGTGTGTGTCTCTGTGTGTCTGTGTGTCTGTGTGTCTGTGTGTGTGTCTGTGTGTCTGTGTGTGTGTGTCTGTGTCTGTGTGTGTGTCTGTGTGTCTGTGTGCCTCTGTGTGTCTCTCTGTGTCTGTGTGT
>JAODHX010000001.1:58297-92908 GCA_027576295.1 Cossypha polioptera
CGCAACACCGCGGAGCCGCGGCCGGACCGGGATCGCTGGCGACCCCGGCTCTGGCCGCTGCCGGCCGGGCCGGGACGGGCCGGGCCGGGACGGGACAGGACCGGGCGCTCCCGGTGCCGCTGCAGGGCAGACCTGCCGAGAGGAAGGCGCTCGGCGGAACCGTGGAGGCGCCGGGCGGGGGCTGCGAGCCCGGGCGGAGCGGGGAGCGGGGCTGGCAGAACGCCGGCACCGAGGCCGCCCGGTGCGGGACGTCCGGCAGCGCCAGGCAGGGGGACAGGGAGCGGCGGCTGGGGAGCTCCAGGAGAGAGCGAGCCCCGACAGCCGGCGGCTCCAGCGTACGGGGGGCAGGCGAGGCCCCGCAGCGCGGTGGCGATGGGCACAATCTGGCAGGAGCCGATGAGGCGCGGGGATGTCCCGAGACTGGGACTGTGGGAATTGGCTCTGGCGCGGAAATATTTCGTTAGACTTCCCTTTGTGGGGGATGCGTTTTGAGAGACAGGGGAGCCCGCTGGGAGCCCCAGGGTGGCACAAAAATGGGATTCACAAGGATGCAGTAGAGGCTTAACTGCATCCGCAGGAAAGGACTGGCACCGTCGCTCTGACTGCTCGGGGCCCGTATCAGAGGGTGATGAGGCTGTGTGGCCGGGCTGGGAGCGAGCAGAACGGTGCTGGACCTGAGGGCCCAGGTGGGAGATGGTAGGAGAGCCAGGAGGCACGGAGGTGGCTGTAGGTAGTGCTAGGCTGAGTAGGGGCTGAAAGCGAGTAGTTAGCCCAAGGCTGCACTGTAGGCAAGTCGGGGCTGTGCATGGTTCTGAGGGCAGATCATCTGAAACTAGAGAGAGTCTGTGTAAATGTACAGGAGGAAAGCATATTCCAGGTCAGTGACCAGTGCTCAGCAAAGATTAAACGGGCTTCCTCTTCTGGACTGGAGTCTGAAAAACATCATTACACGAGTCATGGCCTCTCATGTCAGACCTAGGGCATGGCATCAGCAGCATCTGCAGCTTTCATGGAGCCTTTCCACAGCAAGCACTCTGACATCTGTTTGTGGCATGCACAATGGGTGCCGTCTTTCCAGATCCTCTGCTGGGGCTGCTGTGAGCCCACTTCCCCTTTCTCGTGGCTGACACAAAGGCGCAAGCTGCCACTGGCAAGGGTGCACACAGTGGTCCCAATGTAGTTCCATATTTTTTTTCTTCCAAAATGTCACACATCTGCTAAGTGTAGGCTGGGCTCCCCTGGTGCCCCAGCCTGTCAGCCCTAGATGGATGTTGCAGCTCACTCCATTTTAGCTGCCCTTCCTGTCAACCTCATCACCATGGCTCTGGACCTCAAAGACCTTTGTGAAGAGATTCTCATCCCAGCAGTTTTCTTCAGAGGCTCCTGCTTCACAAGGGATCTGGGTGCCCGGTGGTGGGAGGGACGGAAAGGGAGCAGGGCAGTGTGGCTCACGTTACACGGACCGGCCAAGCCAGCCCCTGCACTGAGCTCTCTGCTAACTGAAAGCAGCTGTTCAGATTTTGTGACTCTGCATCCACTGAGGTCACTGCTGTTTTCCTCTGACCCAAGCCTGCAGACCTCATTGTAACGGGGATCTGCTGGTACCAAGGATGCCTTCTGCCCACCTCTGACTGGTGCAGCCTAATAACTGTTCAGTTGCACCTTTTGCTGAAAGGTAGGCTTGCCGTGAAACTACTCAATTGCATCCGGAGAGGATCGAACTGAAGAAGCTTACACAGGCTTTCATCACCCGTTTTCCAGCCCAGAGACCCTAATTTTTGTTCCCAGCTGCTCTTCACACTCCCCGGATTAGCTTTTCATGTTTCTGTTCTCCCCTCCAGCAGCCCACAAAGCCTCACTGGCTTCTCAAGAGCAACATTACTAATCGAACCAGGTGGGCTTTTCCCCATACCTATGCCATGATTTCTTCCAGACACTACCCACAACTGTTAGCTCCATCCTGTCCTTAGTCACTGAGGTTGCCCTAGGGAATCTTGGCCCCTCTACCTGCTTTTCTTCACCTTTTTTTTTTTTTCTTTTTTTTTTCCGTAAGCTCCTGCCAACCCTTTAAGTTCCTCTGCCCTGGCCCTTCCTATGACCGGAGCATCTGGAGCACCATTGGAATGGTGCAGTCTCATCACAGAAGCTACCTCACACCCCAGTCCCCCAGCACTGCACGTTCTGGGCATAGGCAGTTACCCCTCCATCTGGGGAATCAGAACTAGCTCCAACAGAGAGGCAGACCTGTCTAGGAGCAGAGTTAGTGCAGGTTCCCAAATTGCAGCCCACAAAATTATCTTCTATGGACTTCAGGTCCTAGGACATTGTGAGGGTTCTTACCTGCTGGGTGCAAGGAGAGCATGTGGATTTACCTTAGGATGTGTGGACAGGCCTCAGACTGGATTCCCACTGAAGCAGACATTTTTTATGGGTGGAAAATACTTTTAAACTGTTTTGTTTCTGTCACTAATCCTGGACTTCCACAGGAAAAAACTAAATCTAGACAGCTGCTCCGAGGTGGGAAAGGAGGGTCAAGAATACCATCATATGTTCCCTGGGAAGGGTTAACATCGCCACAGGGTTCTTTGGTCAAGGGCTGATATTCTTAGTCCCCAAACTAGGCATTGCCAGCCACCTCCATCCCCCAAGACAGGGAGGTTCTTGCTCCTGCATCTGACATGAGCGGCTCCTGAGTGTGGTTATGGGACCAGCAGCAAATGCTTTCAAGAGAGTCCAAGTGTGAGCTCATGCTGCCGCCATCCCTGCAGACCACGAAGCCTCGTTCGCTGGGGCTGAGCGAGTGTAGGGGTCGGTGTTCTTCGGCAGCTCCTTGGGGCTGGGTTATCCGGGCTGTTCTCGGGAGGGGCGGGCAGTGCAGGGGGCTGCAGCCTGCGGGCACAGGGAGTGTGTCCGGAATGTCTGCCGTGTCCGGCTGCAGTGCTGCAGGAGCTGTGGCTGGCTGTGCGTCCCTCCCCCACTGCTGCAATGAAATGCAGTTACGGGGGAAAGGGAGGGAAGGAGTCGGAGCCAGCAAGGAGCAGCGAGAAGGAGACAAAGGAGGGGAGTGAGCAGCGGAGGGTGTGGGACGGAGCAGCTGGCAGCTCCGAGGGAGTCGCTGCGTTCCTGCTGCACTGCCGCCGCCCTCCATGGTACCGGCTTGGGGCACCCGCAGATCTCCGTGCCAGCCCAAACAATGAGCACGGTCTGATTTTATCCCGGGCATTCCCAGCTGTGGGCACATCCTTTGCAATGCATCCTTTTTGATTTATTGTTCACTGGATGGAAGCCCACTCCAGTTCTGTGCTCCTTCCCAGGGACACCAGATTTGCACTTCGTGGGTTTTTGGCACCTCTACCCCTGAGGTCCTGAAAAGCACACTGCTGCGGAGAGAGGGGGGTGGGGGCTAGGGTCTCAACCAGTGACTCCCGAGCTATCTCGTAATTTGAGACCAGCTTTTTTCAGGGTGGAGAAATGCAAGGCTGCTGTTTGTCCAAAAACCTCTGTCCTCTTGCAGGCAGGCTCTGAATCTCCCAGGAAGCATTCAGCTGTTAAAGACATGGGGGCATGCTGCTCTGGGGCAGCTGATGCCAGTGCTGCCAGGCAGGCAGTGGCTGGAAAGAGCACTTGAGGATGCAGGAAGCGCCTGTGTGACAGCTGCTCACCTCGGTGCACTGTCAGGTGTGACCTGCTGGGCTCACTCCAGGTGCTGTCCCGGGCCTTTGTTCTGGGCAGTCTCTGACACATTGTCCCATTTGCTTCTTGTGAGGCGATACATGGTGATCGGGCAGCAGGTACCCCCGGCCTCCCCTCTGCAGGCTGCTTTCTGTCCTTCCTTTGCTCCCTCTTTACCAGTATCCTCTGGTCTGCATTCCAGGCGGGATTAAAGCAAACTCTGCAAAGGAGATCAAGCCACCCTCTGCTCTGCTGCTTGCCAGCCATGGAGCAAATGAAGAGGTCAACAATGCTTCTGCTGGAGCTGCTTATTCTTGGGGGCCTGAGAGCAGGGATGGGCTCTGCTGTCCTGGGCACCCTGGATCTACAAATAGATGAGGAGCAGCCGGCTGGCACCATCATTGGGGACATCAGTGCTGGCCTACCCCCTGAAACTAGTGCCTACATGTATTTCATCTCAGCACAGGAGGGCAGCGGCGTCTCCACTGACTTGGGGATAGATGAGAATACTGGGATCATCAAAACGGCTCGTGTCCTGGACCGGGAGACTCGGGACCGCTACAGTTTCATTGCTGTCACCCCAGAAGGCATCACGGTAGAAGTGAACATCCAAGTGAATGACATCAATGACCACGCCCCAGCGTTTCCCAAACAGCACAGCACCTTTCAGATCCCAGAGCACACACCCATTGGCAGCAGGTTTCCCTTGGACCCAGCCTTTGATGCTGACAGTGGCCTCCTGAACACGCAAGGCTATACGATTAAGGGAGGGAATGTGGGGCAGGCCTTCCGCCTGGAAACGCGCCGAGGACCCAATGGGGTGCTGTATTTGGACCTGGTGGTCAGCAGCGTTCTGGATCGGGAGAACCGTTCGTCGTACTCACTGCTGTTGGAAGCCTACGATGGTGGTTCTCCTCCCCGGAGCACCCAGATGACACTGGATGTGTCCATTCAGGACATCAACGACAATGCCCCCAGCTTCAACCAGAGCCGCTACCATACACTCATTTCAGAGAATCTCAAACCTGGCAGCAGCATCCTGCAGGTCTTTGCCTCTGACGCAGATGAAGGTGACAATGGGGATGTGATTTATGAGATCAACCGACGGCAGAGCGATCCTGACCAGTACTTCACCATTGATGCCCGGACTGGAGTCATCAAGCTCAACAAGGGTCTGGACTATGAAGTGAGGAAGGTGCACGAGCTGGTGGTGCAGGCAAGGGATAGGGCTGTCCATCCTGAGGTCACCACAGCCTTTGTCACTATCCATGTGCGTGACTACAATGACAACCAGCCCACCATGACTATCATCTTTCTGAGTGAGGATGGCTCCCCACAGATCTCCGAGGGAGCCCAGCCTGGACAGTATGTGGCACGTATTTCTGTGTCCGACCCAGACTATGGAGAGTACTCCAATGTCAATGTCACACTGGAGGGAGGAGATGGCAAGTTTGCCCTCACTACCAAGGACAATATCATCTATCTGATCTGTGTGGACCAGCTCCTGGATCGGGAAGAAAGAGACTCCTATGATCTGCGGGTGACAGCTACTGACTCAGGAACACCCCCGCTCCGGGCAGAATCAGCCTTTGTGCTGCAGGTGATGGATGTTAACGACAATCCGCCGCTCTTTGACCAGCAGGAGTACAAGCAGAGCATCCCTGAGGTGGTGTACCCTGGCAGCTTTGTCCTGCAGGTGACAGCTCGTGACAAGGACCAGGGTCCCAATGGGGAGGTGCGGTACAGCATCCTGCATGGCCGAGACACCCACTCCAGCTGGTTTGCCATTGACCCTGCCACTGGCATCATCACCACTGCTGCCCCACTGGATTATGAGAAGGACCCTCAGCCTCAGCTCACTGTGCTGGCCACAGACCGGGGAACCCCTGCCCTCTCCTCCTCAGCTGTGGTGCACGTGGCCTTGCAGGATGTCAATGACAATGAGCCAGTGTTCAGGAGTAACTTCTACAATGTGTCCCTGAAGGAGAACACCCCTGTTGGGACCTGCTTCTTGCAGGTAGGTACAGGTGCTGAGGCCTGAGCTTGGCAGGGGCACAGCCAGGGCTGTAAGCAGCTTGGGGTGGGAGACCTGCCACTGCAGGGTGTTTGGTGCAGGTGTCATGCAGGCATTGATGGGCAGCGTTGGCAGCAGGAATGTCGGAGTGGAGATCTCCACCCTTGGTGCGAGTCCGGAATGGGGCCGGGTCATGTACATCCTTTCTGTGTGCAAGTAGTGGGCAATGCCACTGACCTCGGGCACACTGCAAGGCTGCCCATCACGCAGAGCATGGTGTGGGCCTCTCTTGAGGTGGGTCCTGCTGTGCCAGGCCTTGCTTGCAGCTGTGTGGAGCTACCTTGCAGGCAGAACACTCAAAATGGGGCTAAGGAACATGGTACTGTGTCTGGGAAACTGCCTGTAGCCAGGCTTTGAACTTCCCTTTCTCCCTGTGAGGTCATTAGCCCAAGTTCATCAGTGTTGGTAAGGCTGGTTGTGAGCATTAGCATTAATTATGCTAATGAGATAATGAGCTGAGACATGTGCTGCTGCACCAGCCTTTATGTGGCAAGAGGTTGTGGCTGAAGCTGGAGAGCTGCTGGGCCTCCAAAAGCTCTGTGACCCCATGATGAGCTAGTGATGCTGTTTGGATTCCGTGTGTTCTGTGTTTGGTGTTTCTGGTGCAGCTCAGACCCTGGAGCTCTGGTGCCTGGGGACAGGTGATGCCGCCTGGCTGAGCTGGGATGAGGGCAGGTGTGGGGGTGCAGTGAGGCACTGCCAACCCCCAGTGTCCATGCCAGCCATGTGCCAACCATGGCAGCATCCAGGCTGTCCATCGGGACAAACACCAGTGGCATTGGGGGCACTGCTTTGCTGGAGGTGTGGGGCACGGGGATGTCTGGCTGGGACCATGAGCAGCTCTGGCGTCAGGTTGGTGAGAGGTGCCCAAGGGGACAGGAGGAACAGGAATTGTGGGGTCCATAAGACAAGGCTGGAGGAGGTCCTGTGATTTGGCAAAAGGAAAAAGGGTCTGTAGGTCACCCTGGAGGAAAATTTGGAGCTGGCAAGAAAGAGCAGCCTACGGGTGCCCTGTGAGTACCTTGCAGGGGCATGGGGGCTGTGAGCGTGGGCTGGGGAGGATGGGCTGTGGGGGATGTGTGTGTGTGTGTGTGTGCAGGCGACTGATGGTGTGGGGTGGGAGTGCTGGAGAGGGGCTTGTTGGGGAGTGAGTGCAGGGGATGGGGTAGGAGTGTGGCAGGAAGGAGGAACTGGGTGGGAGTAAGGGCCAGGTGTGGAATGGAGAAGGCAGGTGGAACAGGGGCAAGTGTAGATCAGGGGGCTTAGGGACGGGTCAAGGTGGGGTGGGGGGAAGTCTGGGCAGAAGTGAGTGGGAGATGAGGAGGAAGATACATCTTCCTCAGGGAAGGTCATGGGAGATTTGGGTTTGGTGTATGCAGGGCAACGCTGCACACTGTCCCAGTCTGGGGTGGGTGGGGATGGGGCAGGGCTGGGGACAGAGAAGGGGAAGGGGCCGGAGTGGGTTCAGGGCCAGGGTCAGAGCAGAGATGCTGCGTGTCCTTGTGCGAGCATGGCAGCCCCAGGCGTGTGCAGGTTGGGCTGCACAGCCCCCGAAGGGAGGCCCCCCTCTTTCCTTGTCCGTGCCTTCCTCTCAGCGCTGCTCGCCGTGTGGGAAGGTTCTGGAAATGCAATCGGAGATGGCGGCTGGGCTCCTGACTGCGAGCGTGGGGCCAGGCTGCAGGGAGAGCTGGCCTGCGGGGCTGGGGACACCCAAACAGCGTCAGGGCACGGCTGCTGGCTCTGCCGAGCAGGGCTGCGCTGGCCTGGCAGCTGGTCGTGACCGAGGCCTGGCTGCATTTCCGTGGTCTTGGCTTAGTCCTGGTGTTTCGTTTGGAAACAGCGCGTCTGGGCTGAGCGCAGGTAACTCCCGCGCGGCCTCGGCACAAAGCAAACAGCTCACACATCTGCTGCTGCTTCCTCTGAGCCAGGAAACGGGAGAGGATGGGAAAGGAGGCTGGCCAGGCCCATGGCTTGATCGAGGATGCAGCAGGAGCCAGCCAAGTCTGGGCAGAGCCAGGTCAGGGAGCCCTGGGCCTGGAGCCTGGCATGGCCACCCCTGTTCCTCAAAGAGCAAGGCTTCAGAGGTGCTGCCAGGGCTCACGGTGGCCAGGGCTCATGGTGGCCAGTGCCCAGCACTGTTCCCCACAAAGTTGCCTGTGCCGGGTGTGCTGCCCCCGCAGCCCTTTTGTGCCATTGCTCCTGTTTGACTCCATCTCTCCATGGCTTCCAGGCATTGGGGCTCACCCTGCCTCAGGACAGTACAGTATCTCTGTCAAGGTCTGGGTTTTGTCCAGACCTCCCTCAATGATCATGAGTGCTCAGGTCACAGGCAGGCCCTGCAAGATGAGGTACAGGACACAGGACAGTCACCCAGGTCAGCACAGAACTTAGTGGGTTTACTTCTCTGTCTGGTCTTCCACATTTTTAAGCAGAAAACCCTGGGAGTACCAGGACTGTTTTTAAACAGTGATGTCTGCTCTCCATAGACAGGACAGAAAGGTGGGGAAGGAAGGAGTCTCTGTGAGTGAGCAGGAGAGACCTAAGAATCGCTACAGATGATCTGCTCCCTTGCAGACTCCATTCTGTCTGCCAGTCTTTGTGTCTGAGTATGAACAGGGATGAGCAGAGCAGGTTGCTGGCCTGAGCTTCTGAGAAAGAAAAAGGAACTCATAACATCTTCCCTGTTTATTACTTGTGTTTACACAGTAGCAGACTGAGCATGAAGCAAAGGAAATAGCAAACTCGCTGTTCAAATCTGAGATGAGAAAGAAACACCGGTGGAGACAGAGCCCAGGGTAGCAGTGAACATGAGACCAGCAGAAAATGGAGCAGAGGACAGTCACCAGCTGGCTGCCTTGCTCCTCTCTGCCGCCATGAGCTGATGATGCAGAAGCTTTAGGGCACCGGACCACGTTCCAATGCTGTGGTCCGTGATGCGAAGCACTGCTCTGGTATAAATTCACCCTGCTGGTTTAAATTTGTTTTAAACATTTCACTGTGTACCAGCACGCTGCATGCATGGTCAGAAAGTGTTTTTCTGGGACTTTCTGACTTTTCATGCTAAATCAAGTATTGTCTGTGCTCTGGCAGAGAGAACTGTGAACCCCGTGTGGTGAGCATGGGCTGATTGGACAGCAACCTGAATGACATGCAATGGTGGATTATTGATTCTTGCATATATCCAGTATTGATTTTGGAACCAGGGTTTTACATACTCCCTTTGCACCCATACACATAAATGTCAGGGAACATCAGAAGTTAAAAGCTGACCAGCAGTGCACCTAATGTAGTCTCTGCAGTTTTGGGGACAAGTCAGATGAGTTTTTGCTTCTGATTTGTGGTTCCGTGGGACATTCATGGGCAGTGCTGCATGAATAGCACTCGGACAACCCCATGGGCTGTGCCCTAGGGAGGAAGATTTGGATGAAGGGCTGTAGGCTACACCAGGCCACATACACTATATTACCAAAAGAGAGTCTGGAGGGCTAATCCTGATGCCTTGGTTGTGCTGCCAAAGGGCAGCTGTGCAGGGACACGGAGCGTAGCCAAGCATGGTCACTGGAGCAGCACAAGGACTAATGCTCACCAACTGCGGTCAAGGAAAGTGCTAAGAGGAAGGGGGGCATTGCTGCCTGCATTTGTGTTCTTAGGGCAAGGGATTTAGCATCAACCTATTTTCAGACCTTTGCACAACACAGAACAGGCCTCCCCCTCCTTAGAAACAAGAAGGCAAGCTTTCCAAAGCAAGATGGGGAGACGCCTGGGAGCATGCTGGGGAGCAGAACAAGGGGAGGGAGAGCATCACGGTCCTGAGGTGCAGGCTGCTGTGTAGGAGGGTCTGGGGGCACACAGGAGTGTAGGCATGGGGGGATGCTGGTACATGGGGAGGTTGTGGGGGGAGGTGAGTGCTGTTGTTACCACCAGAAGAGCTGCGTTTGTTCCAAATTCCTGTGAAAGTTATTTCCTTGCGCTGCCAGCAGCCTCCTCCTGGGCTTGGCACAGCAGCCAGCGCCATGATTAATTCAAGTAGCATTTCCCCTGGAGCTGCAGCAGCTTTTCCACTGCAGCTGAGAGGCCCCAGCCCCTCGCAGTCCTCTCCCCCCATCCTCTGCTCCTCCTCCCAGCCCCCTCGAACAGCTCCCTCCTTCCTCCATGCAATCCCCAGCCCCCTCACAGCTGCCCCTTTTCCTTTACCTCTGCTTCAGCTCTCGGCTCCTCAGAGCTCCTCTTTCTGCCACTGCCCTTGCTCACACAGCTCCCTGGTCCATGTCCACCCACAGCCCCACCCATGCATGCTGCCCTCCAAAGGGCCAGTCCTTCTGCCCCCCTCCTATGGCCCCAGTTACCAGCATGCCCCACCTCCCCCCAGCTTCTGCTCCCTCTTGTTCTCCCCACACCCCGTGGTCAGTGCCAGCTGCAGTTGTCTTCTCTCCCAAGACCTTTGCCACTGTGACCCAGGGCAGCTCTCTTCCACCTGCATAGCCCTTGGGACACACCAGCCTCTCCCTGCTCCCTGTGGAATCCCAGAATGGTTTAGGTGGGAAGGGATCTTAAAGATCATCCAGTTCCAACCCACTGCCATGGGCAGGGACTTCCTACCTTCCTTCCTACCTTCTGCTAGACCAGTCCAACCTGGCCTTGGACACTTTCAGGGATGGGGCAGCCACAGCTGCTCTGGGCAGCCTGTGCCAGGGCCTCACCACCCTCACAGGGATGATCTTCTTCCCAATATGCCATCTAACCCTGCCCTCTGGCAGTGGGAAGCCATTCTCCCTTGCCCTGTCACTCCAGGCCTTTGTCCAAGGTCCCTCTCCAGCTCTCTTGGAGCCCCTTTAGGAAGGGACTCTAAGGTTTCCCTGGAGCCTTTTTGAGGCTGAACACCCCCATCTCACCCACCTGTCTCCTGAGCAGCTCCATGTCCTCCTGATCTTGAGGGTCCCAGCCCTGCCTTGATCCCTACGCTCGCCCTGCCTTGATCCCTAGGCTCACCCTGCCTGGCATGCTCAATCTTGTGCTGACCCCAGCCCAGTCTCCACTGCACATCTTGCTCATCTGTGTCCCATCTTTTTGTATAGACCTTCTCTGAGCACTCCCTGCCTGAGGTCCACATGGCTGAAACCTAGCCCCACGGCATCGTTTGGGGTCATTCTGGCTTCAGTGCCTCCCAGGGCCCTACCATTTCTGCCCTGTGCTGTGGCTGCCCCATTCAATCCCCACTCCTTGAGCTCTCTTCCCTGCACAGCCCATCTTCCCAGCCCTGTTCCATGCCAGGATTCCCTGCCCCTTTCTGCTCCCCAGCTTCCAAGTCCTGTTCAGCTCTTGCACCTTCCATGGGGCTCCCTATGCTCTATAGCTCCTGACTGCAGATGCCATTTGACCAGCGAGGACACCTGGGAACTCAGGTGCAGAACCTCACTCCTTGTCCTTCTGTGCCTTGGTCTGTCCCTGTGCTTGGAGACCCCTGGGCTCCCACAAGAGCGCTGTGCACTCCCAGGCTCCCTCACCTCTTTCCCAGCCCCACCATTCACATCCTGCCTCCCTGCCAGTGTCTGTGGTTAACCCACTTTCCCCATCCTCTGAACTGGAGGCTTTACCCCATCTCAGAGCAGTGCTGGAGGCCATCAGCAGCCCCTGCTCCCCATGCCCAGCTACTTGTGTGTCTGGCAGCCTTGTCTCCGTCATAGAATCAGAGGAGGTTGGGAAGGGGCCTTAAAGCCCATCTCATTCCACGCCCTGCTATGAGCAAAGACACCTTCCACTGGACCGGGTTGCTCCAAGCCCCATCCATCCTTAAGTGCAGTCACTCATGGGGCAGTCACAGCTTTTCTGGCAGAGTGGAGGCCTTGGCTGTGGGACCACCAGCCAGATTCCTGCCCGTGTCTGGGGCCTTGGGGATCCAGACGTGCGAGCCAGCAGTGCCGGCAGCTGCACTGGGGCTCCCCGCACGGGGGGCTCTGGTAGCCACGGGGTCTGACCCTCGCCTTGGCCACGTGTGCTGGACTGTCGCTGGGCCGAACCCTGACCCTGCTCCCTCCCCTGGGACCCGGGCGTGCTGGAGGCTGAGACAAAGCCCTGGAGCCAGGAATGGCTCCTGAAATAGCCTCATGGCCGCTCCCTGGCCGCTTTTAGCTGGCCAGTGGCTGTGCCAGGGCTGGGAGGGCAGGACGCTGGCACGCACTCAGGCGCAGGGAGCCGTGCGTGGGATCGCTGACCACACTGGCGCCAGCCTCCCCTCCTCTCCCACCAAGAGCCGTCACTCAGAGGGGCGGGAGCCCCAGAGCCAGATGTTTGCCAAAGCCACAGCATAACATGTGCGCAGCAGAGCCCCAGCCATGGCTAGGCTCCAGATGAGTTCCCTGCCTGCTGACTGCGCTGGCTGGAGTGGGGAGGATGGCTGAGGAGTGGAGGCCCGAGCTGCTGAGCAGTGCTCCATCACTTTGCAGCACTGTGGGCTGGGCGGGGGCGTGCAGGGCAGCAGGAGGGCTGTGGAGGCAGGAGGTGTGTGCGAGGGGCTCTGGTGATGCGCTTGAGATGGGTCTGTGGGAAGGGGTGGCTTTGACTCCCACAGGCGATGCAGCTGATGACCTTGGTACGGGGCTGTACTTCATCCATCGCCATCTCTGGGAAATGTAAGAAGTCTGTTGTGCCTTGGCTGCACTTGTCCCTCCTCTCTTGCTGGGGAACGGGGAGGAGGGTGTGAAATGGCAAGGCCTCAATACCCGTCACTGCCCTCCCAGCTCTCCATGCAGTGGGGAGAGGCACACTTGGCCAGGACCTCACTTCCCTTTCAAACTCTGGTGCTCTGGTTTCTTGTTGCCTAACCCTGAGTCATCTTGCTGTTCTCCTTTGTTGTCCTCCGATGCTCTGTGGTGGCCACAGCACTCCCACCTCATGCTGTTCTGCCCAGCTGCAGGGCAGTCCAGCAAAGCCTTCTCACCACACCTGCAGGGAAGGAGGGCAGGTAGCAGATGCTGCTGCCCAGGGTGGTCAAGGCTGCCGTGCAGGGATAGGGAAGCAGATCAGCTCTCTTGGAGCTATTTGAGCTCAGTGGCAAACTGGGGTGTTCAGGAGGGTCTTTGGCTGGAGATGAAAGAATGGTTGAGTTTGGAAAGGACCCCTTGAGATAATCTGGTACGACTCCCCCATGCATAAGCAGCACCATCCAGAGTTGGTTGTGCAGGACATCCCCACTTTCCTGGGCAACCTCATAAAGGAGAAGTGCTTCCTGATCTTCTCCTGTGTTCCCATGCCCTCTGATCCCAACACTGGGCACAACTGGGAAGAGCCTGGATCCATCCTGTTGTTGCTCTCTTTCCTGTATGAATGATACCCCTTCTCCAGGCTGAACCGTCCCAGCTCCCTCGTCTTTTGTCACAGGAGAGGTGCTCCAGTCCCTTCATCATCTTTGTGGCCCTTCACTGGACTCTATCCAGTATTGCCATTTCTCTCCTGTACTGGGGAGCCAGCACTCCAGCTGTGCCCTCACCACTGCTGAGGAGAGGGGCAGGATCCTCTCCCTGACCTGCTGGCCATACTCACGCTGATGCTGCCCAGGACACCATTCTCCTTCCTTGCAGCAAGGGCACAATGCTTCAACTTGGCAGCCATGAGGACCTGGAGGGCCTCTTCTGCTAAGCTGCCTCCAGTGGTGCGGCCCCAGCATATACTGGTGCAGGAGATTGTTCCTTCCTCAGGACAGAACTTTGCACTGTCCCTTGTTGAAGTTTAGGAGGCCTCTCATCCATCCCTGCAGCCTCTCAAGGTCGCTCTAGGTGCACCATGACCCTCTGGCAAATCAGCTGCTCCTCCCAATTTGGAGTCATCAGCAAACATGCTCAGGGTACACACTGCACCATCAACCAGGTTGTTAATGAAGATCCAAGCAGGACTGGACACAGGACTGACCCCTGGGGTACACTACTAGCTACTGGCCTCCAAGCAGATATTGTGTTCCTGATCACCACTCTCTGGACAGGAGGCCTTCAGCTGGTTTTCAGCTGAATGAGGACCTTATGGGGGAGAGTGTCAAAGAATTTAGTGCACTTCAGGTGCACAATATCCACTCCTTTTCTGTCATCCACCACGCCAGTCATTTATCAAGTGGTCCAAGCATGATCTGTCCTTAGGGGAAGCTGTGCTCACCATTCCTGATGATTTTGTTGTCCTTCCCATGCATAAAAATGGTTTCCAGGATTAGCTGCTCCATCAGTTTTCTGGGGATCAAGGTGATGCTGATTGTTTTGTAGTTTGGGTTCTCCTGCTTACTCTTGAAGATCAGTGAGAGATTTACCTTCCCAGTCTTCAGGCACTTCCCAAACACTATGATTGAGCAAAGATTATTGTGAGGGGCCTAGCAGTGATGTCTTTCACACTGGTCTCCGAGATTCTCGAAGACCCATCTTTCAAGTAGAGGGTAAGGGAAAGAGGGCATTAAGTACCACAGTCTTTTACATGTCTTGTGTCACCAAGTCCTTAGTCTCCTTCATCTGAGGGCCTACATTCTACCCAGCCTTGCTTTTGTCACCAATGTACTTAGAGAAGCCCTTCTTGTTGACTTTGACATCCCTTGCCAGATTCAAATCCAGCTGGGAATTGTATGCCAATAGCTGCATTCCCCTGTAATTACACTGGTCAGTGAGTGATTCCAGCAGAAGGTACCCCAGGTGTGTTCCCCAAACCCTGCCGTGGTAGCAGTCCGTTCTACACCTATCAACCAAATCTTCAAAACACAGTACCAGGGTCATCCCCTGGGTTCCTTAATATGTCCTCTGGTCTCAAGAGCATTTGCCTTTTCATTTGCATCCATTATCTGACAAAAAGATGTATTTCTTCTGTCACTTTCATCCAGATCCTTTCCTTGTTATGGCCCCCAGGCAGAGCACTGCTCAAGAACCTCTCCCCAGGGCCTTTCGCCCACCTGATTCCCCAGCCCTCCACACTGTAGTATCCTGCCTTGAATATGAGGACTGTGGAAGAAAGTGTCAAAATCCTTTCTAAAGTCAAGGCAGCTGCCACCCACAGCTGTCAGCCCTTTGACCCCAGATCCCGTCACTCCACCACAGAAAGCAAACAGGCTGGTCAACCCATGATGGCTCTTCCCTTCCAGGATCTTTCACGTGGCCTAAAACTTACTACAAGAAGACTCACTCCATGATTCTCCCAGGGCCCAAAATGTGGCTGACAAGAACATAGACCCTCAGATGGTCCTTTTGGCCTTTGTTGAGGGTGGGATGTGATACTTGCATTCCTCCAGTTGTCAGGGATCTCCCCTGATTTGCACCTCATGTGAAGAGCAGCCCTACAAATCCATTTCTGTCAGCATCCATTGATGCAGCCTGTTGAGTCCCGTGGATTCACGTGGATCGATCCTTTTAAAGAAACACTGACTCTATCTTCACCCCTCTCTGGTAGCTCTGAATCCTTTTGCACAGTGAGGAGGCCTGGGAGGCTAGTGAAGCCCGAGCTGGAGGAGGCTCTGAGTGTTCCAGTCTTACCTGGGTGTGCTGCTGCTGAGTCCCTTCTCCAGAAATGAGCCCTTCTTCAGACCTTCACTACCAGCACAGTGCTACAGGCTCTTCTTGGCAGGCTCAGGCTTGAACTTTGACTTTGCTGACACACTCCTGACATGCCTGGCATTATTTCTAGATCCCTGCTATGTATCTTGCCTCCGTGTCCATCTCAAAGAATTGTGGAATGGTTTGGGTTGGAAAGGACCTTAAGTATCATCTCTTTCCACCCCTCTGCCATAAGCAGAGACCCCTTCCACTGTCCCAGGCTGCTCCAAACCCTGTCCAACCTGGCCTTGGACAGTTCCAGGGATGGGGCAGCAACAGCTTCTTGGGGCAACCTGTGCCAGGGCCTCACCATGCTCATGGGGAAGAATTTCTTCCCAATATCCAATCTAAACCTACTTTGTCTCAGTGAGAAACTGTTCTCCCTTGTCCAGTCACTCC
This sequence comes from Cossypha polioptera, assembly GCA_027576295.1. Taxonomy (NCBI): domain Eukaryota; kingdom Metazoa; phylum Chordata; class Aves; order Passeriformes; family Muscicapidae; genus Cossypha; species Cossypha polioptera. Next base: position 73,997 of record JAODHX010000001.1, read on the forward strand.
TGGCCCTTTAAAAAAGCCTCTCTCCATCTTTCTTGTTGGCTCCCTTCAGGTACTGAAAGGCCACAATTGGGTCACTCCAGAGCCTTCTCTTCTCCAGGCTGAGCAATCCCAGTTCTCTCAGCATACACCACCTCTTGCATGGCAGCTTAGCCCTGAGGCCCCTGCTTAGCCCAGGCCATCTGCTGACATCTCTGTGTTTTCCTGAGCACTGGGATGGGCTGTTCTGGAGTGTGCTGTCCCGAAGGCTTGCCAGCTTTCCTGAGCTGCCTTGGCCTTTAATGCTGCCTCCCATGAGATCCCTTCCATCGACCAGTTCCCTGTAAAAGCTGAGATCTGTCTTGCAGTCCAGAGTCTGCACTCTGCTTCTCTTGTTCCTCACTCCCTTTAGGATCCTGAATCTGCTGCTCCATGGCCACTGCAGTCACAGCTACTGCCAGATGCCACACCCCTAGTCAGTGCTCCCTTCTAGGGAACAGCAGATCCAGCTGCATGCCACCCCTGCTTGGCAGGGACATCGGAATTCTTTGTGAGACCAGAGGTCTGTGATCCTGGCTTCCTCAGGTACTGCTGCCTCCTTGGCAGCTTCAGGTCAGGAATCTCCTGGCAGAGCATTGATGTTGTTCTGCTTAAAGCCTTTTAGCCGTGCGGGCTCTGTTCAGAAGTCAGAGGTGAGAGAGCAGTGGGGCCGCCATTCAGGCTCAGAGCCCTGGCTCCTGCTCCCACATATTCGAGCAGCAGGACTGGCACAGCCCCAGTGGAGAGTTTCCTGGGCAGTTCCACAGGCAGCTTGACCCTGTTTCCCTCTATTTTTCAGGCAAACATCAGGAGTCTCTTGAGTGAGCTGCAGTAAAACCAGCTGTGGATCCAAGATTTGGGGCGGATGCTAAATACAGAGCCTGGGGCTGCCCTGCATTAGCTTCTAGCAAAGTTCCTGGAAAAATGTTCATGCTTGGTTTAAAAATTTCCAGAAGTGGTGAGCTCACCGCAGGCCTTAATGAGCCGTTTTGGTGGCTAATTGCCCCCACAGCTAAAAATGTGTCCCTGTCCCAGACTGCGTGTGCTCTGAGTGTGCAGCAGCACATGCCAGCTGAAATGAGGTGGCTGCCATACCTGGTGGCTGGTGGACCCCTGTCGTGTCTCTCAGGAGTCCCCAGGAGGCATCACCCAGCTGCAGTGGGGATCCTGCTGTCCCTGGGTCTCCCTGCTGGGTGTGGGCTGCCCACAGGCAGTCAGCCAGCCCCATCCCATGGGATTCACACATGGGGTATCAGCAGTCTGCAGGCAGGGAGCTGGGACTGGGGTGCACCAGCCACAGCCCCCCCCCCCTCTGTACACAGTGACAGAGCACAGAGCAAAGTGTCCAGTGGTCCCAAACTCAGCCAACACCATTCCCTGGTCCAGCAGGGGTTTGCTGTTCCTGTGGCTTTTCCCTAGGCACCAGTTCAGCATCGCCCATCCAAGGGAGACAAGAACCAGGTGCAGGGCTCCAGTTGTGGTTGCATCAGTGATGTGACCTCTCTTAGACCCTATGTAGGCTTGTATTGGGCAGAGTTTTGTGTTGGACCAGTGGTCCACAGATAGTCCCGACACAGGATGGGGTGGTGAAGCACTAGGTACATTGGATACCCTGTTCTGGTACCACACTGCTGGCTCCACCAGTTATCTTGCTGGAAGACGGCTCTGGGTACCAGGAACTGCCAGGGAGATGGTGCTGCACTACACAATAGTGACAGCTCATCTATTGCTCCACTGTCCCTGAAACCTGACCCAGGTCTTGTGTCAGGAGGGTGGATATTCCTCCTTTGGGTATTCCTGAGGGTGGCACCCCTTGGAAGATGGTTACAGTGATGAAGTGAGGCTCTTCTGGAAGCCCCTGGCCTAAGGAGCCTGAAGCCACTGTCTCACTCTGCAGCCGAGCGTGTTGCTGTACAGTGATTAAAGCAGCTGATGTGCATTTTGGATAAGCTTCAGAGTGAGAAGTTCATTGTGAAGGAAAGAAAAGTCTTAGTTTTCCATATAGTGCCTATTGCAGTCATGGTGGCAGCTGGTCAGTTCCTTATGCATTTCCGTCTGCAGTGGTGGGGAAGGCTGGCAGCTGCCCCAAGGAATGGCAGAGGCACAGTGGGGTGGGTACAGGCTGTACCCGAGTAAGAGGGAGCGTGGAGCTGGGAACCTGCATACGAGCTCCAGTGATGTCAGATTTGTATTCTGCTGAGCAGCTCCCCAGGAAGATGGGCTGGGGCAGCAGGGAGGGGTCGGTGAGCTCTAGGTGGGTCCAGTTTCCCAAAGTGCCTCCTGACCCAGTTCTGTCTCAGCACCTGTGTTTCCAAGTGCTCTGCAGCTGGAGTGGGGAGGTGGGATCCTGTTCCATGGCACTTCTTCTGGCAGCTGCAGCAGGTTTGGGGAGCAGATCCTCTGCACAGGAGCTTAGAGCTCAGTGGAGATGTAGTCTCAGTTTCTCCCTGCAGGCAGCCCCTCAGACCACAGGCAGCAGGCTGGTGGGGGTGTCGCAGGTGCTGGGCAGGGCAGGATGGTCCCACCCCTGCCCAGCTGAGTGTTTCCTCCAGGCCCAGCTGCTCTGTGTGTCCTTGTTCCTCCATCCCTGGTGACCGGCTGCAGCCCCCAGCCGGGCCCTCTCTTGGCGCGCGCGCGGCGTTCCTGCGCTCCTCGTGCGGGAGCCGAGGCCCCATGGCTGCTGCGGGGAGGAGCTGTGGCTGACGGGGCCTGAACTCCATTTCACCCGGGCCTGGCCCAGCTGCCTTCCCCCAGCTCTGTCCCCCAGCTTTGTTCTCCATGGAGCTCCCAGCTGGTGGAGGAGCTGTGGGCAGGGATGTGGAGTCAGGAATTGGTTTCTGCTGACCTGAGTTCTGTAGGAGCCCGTGGAGGAGCTGGGGAGGGCAAGCAGGGAGCAGCATTCATCCTCCTGCCATGTCTGTCATAGTGGGTGCAGTTCTTGTGCTACAGGCAGTGGTGAGACTGGACTGTCACAGGTCAGTGCCACCCTCCATCCTCATGCCCGGTGTCTGGGGCTGCTAGACACAGAGCTTTGAGAGCAGGACAGAGCTAGGACCATCGTGACAGGGACTGGTTGGCTTTCTTCCTGTCCCATCCTCAGTGTCTGCAGAAAAGAAGGAACAGAGGTGCAGGGGCTGCTGCAGCTGCAGTGCTGCATGTCCTGCAGAAGAAGCAGTGGCTGGTCTGGGACAAGAGGCACAGTTGCTGCCACACTGCGTTGTGATGCCAGCTCTGAGGATGCTGGGGCGGCTGCGGCCGTGGAGCAGAAGGTGGCACTGGGGTGTGCTGGTGGTGCTGGGCTGGATCTGGCCTGCTGGTCTGTTCTGTTCAGGTGGTGCCTTCCCTCACACAGGTGACAGCCACAGACGCAGACAGTGGTGCATTTGGCTCCCTTTCCTACTCCATTGGCTCTGGCATCGGCAGCGTTGTCCCCACACAGTTCAGCATTGACAAGCACTCAGGGCAGCTGTGCACCGTGCAGCCCCTGGACCGTGATGAGGGCACATCTGCCTACGACTTCACCATCACTGCTGTGGATGGGGTGAGTGCTAGCGAGGCTGCGTACGCAGTGTTGCTGACCCAGCGTTGTGCAGGGTTTGCTGCTGTCCTGGGCCTGTCTCTGATCCGGTGCCTCCTCAGGGCGGCCTGAACTCCATGGTGTATGTGAAGGTGTTCCTGGAGGACACGAATGACAACCGGCCAGTGTTTTACCCACTGGAGTACGCTGCCAGCATCAGCACCCAGAGCATGCCAGGGACAGCCGTGCTGCGTGTCACTGCCCACGACAAGGACGAGGGGCTGAACGGGAGAGTGACCTACCGCATCGTCCTGGGAAACTCGCCCCCCCTCTTCTCCCTCAACAAGGACACAGGTGAGAGCTGGCAGCCGCCAGAGCAGGCAGCAGTTGGAGCACTGTGATGCGGGAGAGTGAGCAGCCTGAGTGTCACTGCTTGGCCACCTCAGCAGTGCAGTCTGTCTCCAGAGTACATCTGTTCCTCTCCGTGTCACATCTTTCCCTGCTAAACTTCCTTAGCCTCTGGTAACCTCTTCCCAGACTCAGTCACTGCCTTTTGTTTCTGCTCCCTGTTCTGTTCTTCATTTGTCCTGTCTTCCTTCTTCTCCCCATTCGTGACTCACTGTGCCTTTCCTCTCGTGTGCTGATGCTTCACCCCATCAGGCTGTATCCTGCTTCCTTTTTTGTCCCTGCCAGTCCCCTCTTCCCCAGCTCAGTTAACTCGCCTCTATAACTCTGTCACTCTTGATCCCACTGTTCTCATTGGCTGCATCTGCTCGAAGCTAGAGCAGTTTCTGCTGGGGAAGTGGGTGCATGGGTGTGTGGTGCCAGGGGCTCTCAGCAGGACAGAAAGGTGCATTGGGGCATCTGCACACTGGTTCTCAAGTTTCCATCAGGTGACTGGAATGAGACAAGCCCTACTAGCCCTCCTAATGCAAGGCCACCTCCTTTGTAGGGCCTATCAACTACGGTCCTTCACTTCTGCATCCCCTCCCAGAGCCTCCCTGCCAGCCCAGAGCCCATTTGCTGTGTTATGACACCCTGTGCCCCAGATTGGAAGCCCTCTCCCCTCCTTTCCCTCGCCCAAGATCTGCCTTCTGGCTCATGTCCCACAGCCTGTACCGCTGCTTAACTCGGAGCTGGGTGTAAGATTAAGTGTGGAGGATTTGGGGAGACTTTCCTGGGGGAGCTCCACTCATTCACTCCAGCTCCTCCGTGATGGGCTCCCACTGTGATGCACATTGTTTCCTGCCCCTTCTGGTCTGTCTTTTCCAGCTTATGGTTTGTCACCTGGTGCCAGGTGACAGAGGTGCAGCACAGTGCCACATCAATGACTTTCTTCCTTAGGTGTCATCTCTCTATCATGGTCCCTGAGTGGCAAAGCCAACACCCTGGTGCAGCTGGTGATCTCTGCTCAGGATGGGGGGGGCCTGCAGGCACAGCCGAATGCCCGGGTAAACATCAGCATCGTGGAGGGCACAGTCTCACCCCCTGTCTTTGAGCAAGCTCAGTATTTCTTCAGCGTGCCCGAGGACATGCCACAGGGTGCCAGTGTGGGGGCTGTCCAGGCCCAGAACCCGCCAGGTATGAGCTTGTCCCTTTTGCGTGTTGTCACTTTCCCTGTCCCCACACCATCCTTGAGGTCCAGCATCCACCACACTTCCTCGTGGAGTGGCCCTGCTCTGAGAGCTCCACACAGCCACATCAGAATGTGCACCCAGCTCAGCACCTGTGCTTACACAAGTGTGTGTGCACACCTGTGTGTCTGTGCACATGGGCACAGTGCTGCTGCACGCCTTGGACCGCAGCTTCCTGACCGTGGGGCTGAGGGAGTGAGCTGGATGGCAGCTCATTCCTTCTGTCTCCGTCCTCTTGCCCGCAGGTCATGCGGATGACATCTTCTATTCCATCTCCTCGGGGGACCCTCATGGCTATTTCTCCATCGACTCGGCCTCGGGGCAGCTCCGCACCAGCCTGCCTCTGGATCACGAGTCCCAGTCCGTCCTCATCCTGGACGTCCAGGCCCGGAGCGGTTCCCCCCCTGCCTACAGCAACACGCGCGTGAAGATCTCAGTATCAGATGTGAACGATAACGCGCCGGCATTCCCGGCTCCCTCCGACTCCATCTTGCTGCCAGAGGCCACAGAGCCCGGGACTACAGTGTACACCGTGCAGGCCGAGGACCGTGACAGTGGGGCCAATGGACAGGTGACCTTTGAGCTGGTGTCGGGGGGCGAGGGCACCTTCGTGGTGGAGCGTGCCTCGGGGGCGGTGCGGCTGCTTGGGGCCCTGCAGTACGAGGCCATCTCGGCCTACAGCCTGGCCATCACGGCCCGGGACAGCGGCGTTCCCCAGCTCAGCTCCACCTTCACGCTGCTGGTGCACGTGCAGGCCGAGGACGACAGCGGGCCCATCTTTGACACTCTGACCTACCGCGTGGAGGTGCAGGAGGGTGTTCCCGTCTCCACCCGCTTCCTCCAGGTGAGGGCCCTGGCGCACGATGTGGAATCCACAGCCCTCACCTACCACCTGCGGGCAGATGGGGACGCTGCCAGCTTCGGCATCGTGCCCGAGAGCGGCTGGCTGTACGTCAAGAGCGCCCTGGACCGGGAGACGCGGGACCTGTACGTGCTGACGGTGCTGGCCTCGGTGGGAGGCACCGGGGCCGCGGCCGACGCACGGAAAACTGGCACCAGCACCGTGCGGATCAGCGTCACTGACGAGAACGACAACAGCCCTCGGCTGAGCGAGGAGCGCTACTTCTTCACCGTGTCTGAGAACCAGGCTCCTGGCAGCAGCGTGGGGAGGGTGATGGCGAGTGACCGGGACGCCGGGCAGAACAGCCGGCTCACCTACCGCCTGCTCCAGCATGATCCCAACTTTCTCATCCACACACAGACAGGTGAGAGGCTCCTGGCTTCCTAAAGGGGGCCAGCTGGTGAGAAAGCCCAGGGCAGGGCAGCAGTGATGGAAGCCAGGCCAATGCAGCTGCATAATATTCACCTTACTGCCCCCGCAGTGCTGGGCTCCAGCAACACACCTGAATAACACAGCTGAGCACAGGCTCTGCTCTAATGCAGCTTATGGGCTGAGCTGTGTCCCCACTTATCAGTGTTCTCACTTCTTGTGCCTGCCCTATTCCTGGAAGTGTTCAAGGCCATGTTGTATAGGGCTTGGAGCAACCTGGGATAGTGGAAGATGTTCCTGCCCATGGCAGGGTGGAACAAGATGGGCTTGAAGGTCCTTTCTAACCCAAACCCCTCTGGAATTCTCCCTCACAGGAGAGGTCAGCACCAAGCACAGCTTGGATCGGGAGCAGCAGTCCAGCTTCCAGCTCCTGGTGATTGTGCAGGATGGGGGAGCACCACCCCGCAGTGCCACCGGGACCATCTATGTCACTGTGCTGGATGAGAATGACAACGCCCCTGCTTTCCTCCACGTGGGCAGTGGTCAGGAGCTAACTGTGCAGGTAGGGGTGCAGCTGGAGCACCGATGAGGCAAGGGCCTGGTGGCCTCTGGATGTGGGGGCAGGTGGTACTGCTGGGGAAAAGGGGGTGGGTACCCATGAGAGTTTCAGGGTTGGAGATGAGCAGGCACACATCGGATCCACGCAGCAGCCAGGACAGTTTGGTAAATGTGAGATGTGGCAGGAGGGGCATGTTCTTGGGCCATGCAGATATCCCGGTGCACAGAGCAGGCAGGGTGTCTGAAGGGCTCTGGCACATGCAGGACTGGCCAGTGGGCAGAAGCTCTTGGCTTGCACGTGCCTGTAGGGAGGGAGAGCAAAAGGAGCCCTGAAGCTGACGCAGGTTCAGAGAAGAGCCAGGGTAAACAGTGGTGAGCAGGGAGACTCAGGAGGCTATCACTCTCTAGTCTGGGGATTTTGGGTACAGCCACTCATCTTTCTGGGAGGTCAAGAATGCATTGTGCAGCTGGGCTTGGTATGCACAGTTTTCTGTGATTATACTGTCTGTGCCAGCCAAGCTTTCCACACTCTGGTGGCAGCAGTCACCAGGCACTGCATGTGCTGCAGACCCAGCTGCATAGGTACTGCTCAGGAGAACTGGGTGAGGACCTGCTCCCCTGCCTGCCTCTGCTCCTCTGTGTCCCTGAGGGCATCATGAGCAGCGAGGGCTCGTGGGAGCCAGCTGAGGGCCACTGGCAGCAGCAGAACAGGATGGGCAGCCAGGGCCCTGGCCTCGTCTGCTCGGCACAGAGCAGGGACAGCCTGCACCTGGGTGGCCATGTCCACTCTGCACATCCATTGCTGCACATCAGGCTGTGTGCTCAAAGCCCCTTGCTCTGAGTTGGTTCAGAAACACCAGGATGACGACAGCCACCCTCTGTCACACGTCCTGCCTGAGCTGTGCACCCCAGACAGGTCAGAGCAGACAGGACTGTGTTGTGTCACTCACTGGTGACACAAGATCTGGGGACACTGCGGCTCCAGCCAAGCCTTCCCTGTTCGTTGCTGTTTCCCTTCCCATTCTAGGGTGCAGTCATCCCTTGCCCAGCCATCTTCTTGCATACCCTGCTCTGCTGGCGAAGCTGCTGGCAGGGCTTGGCCTGGATGAGCACATCTCCCAGAGCCTAGAGGAGGCAAAGGGGGCACAGTTAGTCTGGCCCTCTCTCTGAGCAAGGCTCTGGGACCAGAGCAGGCCAGGACCAGCCAGCCATGGCATGGCTGCGGGAGCACTGGATGGGCTCTGCAGTCTGGCCTTGCTCGCACCTGGCACATGTCGTGAGCCCCGCTCCTGTGCGGGGACACCTGTGACACACCACACAGCAGCACCTGCAGCTGATCCCAGTGTCTGGGGGCACAAAGTGCTGCACGTGCCCTGCTAGAGCTCTGCTCTTACAAAGAGACCATGAAAGATGCATCCTTCAGGGGACAGGACAGGCTGAGATGGGTTCAGAGTTCTGAGGGCTGCAGCAGCTCCAAGCAAACACCTGTTTGGGCACTTTGGTTTGCAGGTACTAGAAACAGAGATATAGAAAGGTGAAGCACCATAACAGCCCACTGTCAGCCATGTTTCGTATGTAGAAGACAGACTTGGAGGAAGAAGTGAAAACTCGATGATAACACAAAGCTGCACGATTTCTTGCAGACATGCTCAGGGCAGTGCTGATGCCAGTGCTCAGCAGGCAAAGCAGAGGAGGGAGGGTTCTGTGTCGGCAGCTTCCAGCATCAGCTGCAGCGTGCTAAGGTGAAACACACAGGTGATACACTGGCAGTACATGGGATGTTTGCAAAGGGTCTGCAGTAGGGGATCCTCCCAGGAATGATTGCTAGGAGAGGGAGAGAGAGCAAAGGGAAGGAAGAGGGTGCCTGTTTTCACAGAGGGAGTGCCCCTGGTGCTGGTGTTTTGCTATATCCCCTCAAAGATATGATGGTTAATGTCACTGGTCTGTTTACAGCATTCAAGGTGAGGGCTACCTGTGCAGAACTGCAGAAGGATCATGTTTCATGCAGAAGGATCATGCAGAAGGATGGCACTTAGTGGTGGGCTCTGAACTGGCTACTTCTGTTTGGGGAGAAGCCTGGAGCTTTGTGAATTTGCTGCACAAGGCTCAGGGACAGGCAAAAAAGCAAATCAAACGCTGAGTTAATTGGAAAAGAAACAGAGAATGAAAGAAAGCATCATCACCCACAGCTCAGATTCTGCTCACACTCTCTGCCTGGTTCCATTCCCTAAGTGAGCAGAAGTGCTAGAAACTGTTTAGAAAAGGATGTTAATGGGATCTCTGGCAGATAATGGTTCCAAGCAGAAATAAAACATTCTTTGGCATGGACAAAGCTGCAGGACTATCACAAAGGTGTGCACAGAGTTGTGGGGAAATGAGAAGTTGCTTTTTTATAACGCAAGACCAGGCAGCTCCATAAGAACTGACCAGGCAGCAGGTTTAAAATAAACACAAGCAGCACTTCTTCATGCAGAATGTAATTAAATTGTGAAATCATTGCCCAGAGTTGCATGGGTTCAAAACTAGATGAATTCATGGAAAGAAAAAAATTCATCAAAGGCTGATGAACACAAATATGATCTGTGGCTCAGGAAGTGTCTGAGCCACAGTGGGCTGGGAGCCGGGGAAGTTCACAGGAGGATTGTTCCATACGTACCATGTTTCTCACATTTCTGTATATCCACTGCCAGCCCCTGCCAGAGCTGTGCTTGTGGCCAGAATGGCTGTAAGCTTGGCACCAGGCTGGTGTTTGCAGCAGCCTTCGGGGAGGATGGGCAGACCCAGCTATGCCCACGTGGCCGCTGTCTTACCAGTTTGCATAGGCAAGCCCAGGGCTGTTGCTGTTTGTTCCTGTTTGTGTGACTGGACTGGCATTTGTACGTGGGGCTGTGTGGGTGTTGCTCATGTAGCTCCTTGACATGTCTGCTTTTCTCAAAGGGGTCTGATTCCTCATGGAAGGGGAGAGTGTCCCTGCCTGCTGAGCAGGAGCGACTCAAGTCTGGGTTGAGGGTAGTGGGGACAGATGCTGCCCCAGCCTGTGGCAGGGAGAGGTTGGAAGGGGCCTCTGAAGCGTGGCCCCACGAAGAGGTGTCCACGCAGACCCTGCTTTCATCAAGGGCCAGGCTATATTTAGGACTGTGCCTCCATCACTGCTGTGAAAGGCTGTTCCAGATTCCTTGATCTGGTACTAGAAAACATCTCTTCATTTCCAGCCTAAACTAATTTCTGACCATTTTATACTCATTTGTTCTTGTGCCAATATTGTGTTTTTGCTTAAAAAGCTGTCCTCTCTCCCTGGAATTTCCCTCCCTCTCTCAGTGTTTACAGAGCACAGTCCCAACACAGCTTAGCCTGGCTGAACGAGTCCAGCTCCTCTGGTCTCCCCTCCCAGGGCTTCAGCACAGTGCCAGCAGCTTGGGCAACAGCTCTGGCCCTCACCTCCACCCAGAGACCTGCATGCTCTTCTCCAGAGCCCTGCTTGGATTCCACTTGTCCTTTTCCTAAAAGCATTAAGTGGCACAGATCACTCTGCTCAGCTGGGTCTGGGAGGGTGGTCTCTGCCACAGGATGTGCTGATGGGATGGGAATGTGAGGTCTGTTCCCTTGAGGTGGGAATTCAGCATCTGCTGAGGTGGAGGGAACAGCAGAGCCCATGCCAAGTGGGAATCCTGTTCCACCAAAGAGTCTGTGCTGGAGGGGGCAGATCTGCAGCGGGGAGGGGATGTTTGCTGAGGATGATTCCAAAACCTGACGGGTGCTGAGGGACAGTGAGGGGGGTGCATCCAGTTCCATAGCTATCTAGAAAAGGTGTGCAATGCTGTAATGTGTGATCTCTGTGGCAAAGGAGATAGCTCCCCTCAGGATACGAGGTTACCTGAGCCCATGTGATTGATGTCTCAATGGTCTTGTGCTGCACTGGCATAAAATGGGGGTCTAAAGTGCCTACAGACAGGCAGTGCTACTCAAGAACAAAGGAGAGAAGGGAAAAGCCCCAAGGTGAGGTCTCTGAGCCCCAGAAGATCTGCCAGCTGCACTTCCAGAGGTGGGAAGCCTCCCTGGCTAACTGTGGAAACTGCGAAGATCCCTGTCTGTGGCCAGGGGGCTGGCACTGGGCTGTCAGGGCTCACACACTGGCATTTGCAGCTGAAGGGGTCTGTTGGGGCAGGGAGAACCAGGGCTGTTGTGGAGCCCTGCACTTACTGCCTGCAGAGGTTCAGGGTGTAACAGGGGGGAAGCAGTGCCCTCCTGCAGCCCTGCAGTGTGCTCCCACCCTGAGTGTATTGTTAAATGGGAGGGAAGGGAAAGAGGGCTGGTGAGGCAGAACCTCCCCTGGTCAATTGCTGTGGGATCCTCCATGTTCCCAGCCTCAGGCACAGCTTGTGGGTCCTGCAGGGGAGTCTGTGCTGTGGGTAAGGTGTAGGGCTGGTGCAAGACAGTGCAGACCTCGTGCCATGCCTGGGGGGCTGTGGGGTGATCTGAGAGATTCTCTGTGCCACTCAACTGTTCCCGGGCCATGCGGCAGGTGCTGGAAGAGAAGCCATCGGGACTCCTGGTTGCCTCCCTGCAGGCCAAGGACCCTGACGAGGGGGAGAATGGGACCATCATCTACTCGCTGATAGGTATGAGCTCCAGGACTGGCAGATCCGTGCTGCTCTGCCTTGCAGCCGTCACCCGGGTGCCCACTGCCCGGGATGCCCACAGCACACTTCCCTCCTCCGCGCCTTCCCCTGCCCTGCCCTCCCTCCACCGTGCTTCTGCAGCCACGTTCCCCTCTCTCTGCAGGAGCCTGGGCAGAGCGTTTCACTCTGCACGTGGCTACGGGGGAGCTGCGCACAGCCGCGGTTCTGCGCCGGGCCGAGCGTGCCGAGTACATCTTCACCGTGGCAGCCAGCGACCGCGGCGCGGCGCCGCGCAGCACGTCAGCCATCGTCCGCGTGCAGGTACCACTGCTCTGTCCCTGCGCCAGCTCTCCTGTCCCTCTACCAGCTACCCCTCACTCGCCCCTTGGAAGGCACCATCCAGCTACTTGGCAGCCTTTCTCCCCACCTCCTCATCCTCTACCGCCTTCATCCCTGGGCACCCTCTGCTCCTGCTCAGCTGTTGATCCAGCCCTAAAATCTATGTGGAGAACCTGGGGTGGGAAGGGATGCCCCTGCACCTGTTCTCATTTCCAAAGAACTGCCAATTGCAGTTCTGCCTTCTCCAGGTCTTAGACAGCCGACCCTGTCCTAGATACTCTGGTGCAGGAAAGACGTCTGATGTTCCCTGCACAGAGACTTCCACTCCTCCCAGCGTCTACTGAAACCAATGTTCTGACCTGCAGGGTGTTTATTCTGACCTGCAGGATGTCCCTGATGTCTGTGTCACTTTGGTACTCCCTGCCTGGTACTGCCCAGGCAGCTACATCCTTTCTTTGCTGTTAGTAATGAGCTTCCTTTTAGAGCAGAGGCTCTGGTTCCCCCCGTCAAGGCACTCCCCCCAAACGCTGTTTCACATCTGCTCATCCATGTCCTTGCAGTTGCCAAGGCCATCTGACTGCCCTTGCTGTGCCATCTCTACCAGCCCTGCCCATTGCTCCCTTGAGCCAGCTGGTCCTCAGTCCTTTCTGTCACACAGCTGTCCCCACTCTGTGCCTTTCCCCTGCTAGTGTGGGAGTTCCAGCCCAGGTGGGTGTGATACACCATGTTCCCTTGAGTGGAGCCTGGCATTAGCCTGTCGCATCTGCATTCAGCCACCAAAGGCATATTTTATACCATTGCCTTTTTACACTATGTCTGTAACTGTTCTTGTCATCAGAGCTGTTCTGCAGCCTCCAGAGCACTGAGGCCAGGCTGCCCATCCCCATCATGCTGGTTTGTGTCCCTGTAATAGATATTTGCTTGGCAGTCACTAGGTTTGATCCCCTCTGGGCTGACAGCTTTGTTGTTACTCCTGTTTTCCTCAGCTCCTTGACAGGAATGTGCTTTTTCTGCAGGTTTTCCCTTCAGATCATACTGTGGTGGCCTTTACAGCATCCTCTCTCCCATCTGCAAGTGCACTTCATCCCCAGATTATCTCCAATATCTTTAATAAAACTAGTGATGGTATTTATTTATCTTGGGGTCATACTGGGTTCTCTTTCTGTGCCTCCCATCAGGATGAGCGTGACCTCTCTTCTTACTCACTTTTGCTTATGTTTGTAGAATTGTTTCTGCTGCCGTCTTGGCTTTGCAGTGTCGGACGCGGTCACAGAGCCAAGGAGTGGCTGAGGGAAGGCACCTGTGAAGGTCACCTTCTGCAGCCCCCTGCTCAGATGGGGTTGTCTGGGTGACTTTTGACCGTCTCCAAAGCTGGAGACTCCACCACCTGTGGGCAACTTGTGCCAGGGCTCAGGCACCCGCACAGTGAAAAGTGTGTTCTGAGGACCAGAGGGCCCCTCCTGTGTTCCAGAGCGTGCCCTGGCACACAGCCCCCTGTGCGTGCCCCTCACTCCTTCCTCTCCTCACAGGTGTTGCCATCCTCCCGCATGCTGCCGCGGCCTGATGCCACCGTGTTGACCCTGCATCCTCTCGAGGGGGTCAGGCCGGGGTCTGTGATTGGTTCAGTGGCCCCCCCGGACGCCCCTGCGCGAGGACAACTGACCTACACGGTGGTAGGAGGTGGTGGGGATGGCACCTTCGTGGTTGATAGTATGACAGGGGAGATCTATGCTGCCCGTGAGCTGGACTATGAAGCTGGGGCACGGCACGTGCTCCAGGTGAGTGCTGAGGACACGCAGCACGGCTATCCCTCCAGCAGGTTGGTGCTGGTCCAGATCCACGTGCAGGACTGCAATGACCAGGCACCCACCTTCCCCGAAGACCCCATTACCATTGTGGTGCCTGAGAATGCGCAGGCTGGCTCCTCCATCTTCACCTTCCAGGCGCTGGACGGGGACGGAGTGGGCCCCAACAGCCAGGTGCGCTATGCTCTGCTGCACCTGGAGCCGGCCGGAGCCCCGTTCCAGCTGGACAGCCGCTCGGGGCAGCTCAGCCTGCGCCAGGGCCTCGACCGCGAGGCCGCCGCCTCCTTCCTGCTGGTGGTGGAGGCCACGGACCAGGCGCGCAACGCCAGCCAGCGCCGCTCGGCCGCCGTCACCGCCCGCGTGTTCGTCACCGACGAGAACGACAATGCGCCCGTCTTCCTCTCGCCCGCCACCGTCAGCGTCATGGAGGACCAGCCCACGGGCTTCGTGGCGCTGCACGTGGTGGCCCAGGACAGCGACCTGGGAGAGAACGGACGTGTCAGCTACTCCTTGCGAGCAGGCAACAGCGATGGCCGCTTCCACCTCAACCCCAGCACTGGTGAGGGACGGAGGGTGCGGGGGTGGAGGCAGGGATACTGGGAACACAGAGGGTGCAGGGGTGGAGACAGGGGTACTGGGAACAAGGAGGATGCAGGAGTGGAGATGGGTACTGGGAACATGGAGGGTGCAGGGGTGGAGACAGGGGTACTGGGAACAAGGAGGATGCAGGGGTGGAGATGGGTACTGGGAACACGGAGGGTGCAGGGGTGGAGACAGGGATACTGGGAACATGGAGGCTGAGGAGGGTGCAGGGGTACACGAGGACATTGCGGGGTGCGTGGGAAAAGGGTGTGGGCTGGGGAGCCTGGAGGAGTGAGACCAGGGCTGCAGGGTGCCCCTAGCACAGCATGTGGTTGGCGCAGTGCTGCTGTCTCCTGAGACCCTTCTGTCCTGGCACAGCCAGTGCCTGCGGCCACACAGTAGTCCCAAGGCATGAGCCCCAGTGCCACTGGTGCCAGCTTGCCCCTCTCCTGTGCCCACAGGTGCGCTCTCCATCGTGCGGGCCCTGAACCGGGAGGAGGTGGCACAGCACAACCTGACGGTGGTGGCCACGGACCACGGCTTCCCACGCCTCTCTGCCACACAGCTGCTGTCTGTGCTGGTGCTGGATGTCAATGACGAGGCTCCTGTCTTTGAGAAGCCTGAGTATGAAGCCCACATCATGGAGAACCTGCCGGCTGGCAGCCCAGTGCTGCAGGTGCTGGCCACGGACCGGGATCTCGGTGAGGATGCAGGCAAGGGTGAGCTGCCCAGTTCAGTCAGGGCCTGTCTGGAGATGCAGCCCCAAGTCTGGGCATACCCTGCTCCCTTCTGCCAATCTGGAGAGCCTGGCTGACCAGAGAGAAGGATCAGCACCTGGCCTGGAGGTGGGAGATAGGCTGAATCCTGGGAGAGGGTGGGAATGGAGCAAGGACTATGGTTCCCTCTGGTCCCCTGGCCCATCGCCTTTGTTCTGTGGGTTCTCCTTGGCCATCTGGCCTCCCACCAGCTGGGTTAGGCTGGACCACCACACACACCTCTGCCACCAGGGAGGAGCCCACCCTCTCACCCAGCCTGTGAGAGCAGGGAGCAGGGAGGTGCAGCACTGGGAGCCACATGAGGTGCTGGGGCTGCTGCTGCTGGGCTGCCTTCACAGCACCTTTGTCCCCGCAGGTGCCAACGGGCAGGTGTCCTATGGGGGTCTCTCTGGGGGGCTGTTCTCCATCCACCCACAGACGGGCCTCATTGTCACCACGCATCCCCTGGACCGAGAGGAGCAGGAGCAGCATGTGCTGACAAGTAGGCAAGGGGAGGTAGCAGGCAGGGGGTTGGTGCGGTGGGTAGGGGCTTCCTGCTGCTGGGGTGGGGAGTGTTGCAGGGGGGGCAGGCCGTGGGGAAGGAGGAGGGGCTGTGGGGCACAGCAGGGCTGTGGGGTGGTTTGGGGCTGCAGGAATGCTGATGCTGTCATGCCTGGCCCCTGTGGGTGGCTGGGTGTTGGCATACAGCCGCTGTGGCCGTAGCTCCCCGTCAAGGCAGCCCCTGTGTCCTGCAGTCTATGCGCGGGATGCCGGCCTGCCGCCCAGCCTCACCAAGGCCACGGTGTGGATCACTGTGGGGGATGAGAATGACCATGCACCCCACCTGGAGAGCGAGTCCTGCTCCGTGGAGGTTCCTGAGAACCAGAGTCGTGTGGCACTCTACACCCTGCGGGCCACTGATCCCGATGGTGGGGAGAACGGGCGCTTGGAATACCGGCTGACAGGTGAGGTGCACTGGGAGCGTGGGACTGGGCACGGACTTCTCCCTGGGCTTCCCTGAATCTAGGGACATCAACAGCAGCAGTCCCATTCCACATCAGTTCTTTTCTGCTCCAAGCTGCATAGCATTGCTGCCATCTCTCAGCTCTCTGCCCTCAGTAAAGAGCACCCTAAGATCTGGACAGGCTCATTCCCCAGGCTTGTGTCTAGTTCCCCAGGCGTAGACCAGTTCCACACCTCTCCTCGCTGCTCTGACCTGTTAATTCACAGGTTTCCAAGTCAGATTTTTGCTGTATCATGTCACAGGCTGTCGGGTGACTCCCTATGGCAGCAGCAGTGGCCCAAGGAGGTTTGCTCCCACTGGGACTCACTCTGCCTACCCTGCCAGACCCCATGGTGGTGGGCTTTGTGCTCTCCAGGACCTTTCTCATTCCAGTTACAGGCATGCTGTGTTGTTACTTCCCCCTCTTCTCTTTTAGGTGGAGACCCTGGGCAGGATTTCAGCCTAGACCCCGTCTCTGGTGTCCTCTCCACTGCACATGCCCTCGACCGAGAGCAAATTGCTTCCTACTGCCTCAATGTAGTGGTGCAGGACCATGGTTCACCCCCACGCAGTGCTACCATGTCGGTGACTGTGCAGGTGTTGGACCTCAATGACAATGCACCCAGTTTTGCTCAGGCCAGCTACACGGTGGAGGTGCCAGAGGACTTGCCAGTTGGAGCCCTGGTGCTCCAGCTGGTGGCCGAAGACCCAGATGAGGGCACCAATGGGCAGGTCTCCTACTACCTGGGCAACGAGTCGCTGGGCATGTTCCAGGTGGAGCCGCAGAGCGGGCGCATCCAGAGCGCCCAGGCGCTGGACCGGGAGCGCCAGCCCAGCTACAGCTTCCTGGCCAAGGCGGTGGACTCGGCGCCCTGGGAGCCCAAGAGCGCGGCCGTGCGTGTCACCGTCGTGGTGCGAGACGTCAACGACCACGTCCCGGCCTTCCTGCACAGCCCGCTCACTGTCAACCTGTCCCGCCACACGCCGCTCAAGCAGGTGGTGGCCACCATGAGGGCCGAGGACAGGGACGTGGGTGCCAACGCCTCCATCCTTTACCGCTTTGCCACCCCCAGCTCCGCCTTCGCCATCAACTCCTACACGGGGGACATCCAGCTGCTGCAGCCGCTTGGCTCGCTCAGCCAGCGCCAGCGGACGCTCTTCGTGCTGGCCATGGACCTGGGGCAGCCGGCGCTCTCCTCCACAGGGGTGGTGGTGATCCATGTGCAGGAGGAGCCCTACCGGGGGCTGCGCTTTCCCCGCAGCACCAGGGACGTGGCCCTGGCCGAAAATGCCGCCCCAGGTACCCACTGGCAGTGACCAGAAAGTGCTGTGATGGAATGTGAATGGGATCGGGCACGAGGGGAGGTGGGAGGCGCTGTGGGGAGCCCAACCAGAGAGCACTGTGGGGTCCGGGGAAGTCCTGTTATGCTTTGGGCAGACCCAAGGAACTGCAGGGTCTGGGTGGTGCCCAGGCTGGTCGGGGTGGTGTCCCTGTAGGCTGGCTGGTCTGTGTGTTCAGATCACTGTAGGCAGCCACAGCTGTCCAGGTGCTCCCAGAAGGTCTCCAGGGTCACAGTGAGACCACTGAGGAACCATGGATAGGCACTGTGACACCAGGCTCCCAGCCCAACATTAACCTTAGATCTTCAGTCCCCTGTCAGCAGTGTCCTCGGGCAGAGTGGTGCTCCTGTGGTACAGCACATGCTGCCCTGCATGCCATGCTTGACCCTTTGCCGCGTGCTCCAAAGCTCCACTGTCCCTTCATGCCCTTTTGCTCTCCCAGGCACTGAGGTGGTGAGTGTCCAGGCCATGCACACGGGGGGCTCTTCGGGGCACATCACCTACAGCATCATCAGTGGCAACGAGAGGAACACCTTCCTCATCCAGCCCAGCTCAGGTACAGCTCCAGGAACACTTGGGGAGCTCTGCTCGTGCCTGCTCAGGTGCTCAGGGCCCCCAGGGCATGGGAACACCACCCACACTCTGTACCAGTTAGTTGAGAGGTGTTGCTACTGGAATGTGGACACTGCCCTGTCACTGACCAGCAGCTGTTAGCACTGCTCCCAGTGCAATTGTGGTCCCCCATAATAAGACCTTTTCCCAAAACCTCAGAGAGCAGGGTTAGATGGGATTTTGAGGAGACGTTCTTCCCTAAGAGGGTGGTGAGACACTGGCACAGAGAACCTGTGGCTGCCCCATCCCTGAAAGTGTCCAAGGCCAGGTTTGACAGGGCTTGGAGCAACATGGGATAATGGAAGGTGTCCCTATGTGCCCATAGGAATGTTGTCAATTAGTTTAGTACATCCTGCTAGCTGCTCTCCTCCTCCTTAGGTGGGACAGCAGCACCTCGTTGCTCCAGCAGCCTAGCTGTCCATGGCTCAGGTTGGTGGCAGTGGGTGTCCTCAGAGCACTTTGTGAGGCTCTGACTGAACTCAAAGCTGCAGTGAGGTATCTCTGGCTTGGAGCTGGATGAGTTTATGTCATGGTAGAACAGCTCTTTCTGCTCCACACCTTCGGGGCAGTCTCCAGATGGGGGGACTGTCATATGCTGTAATGTCAGCAGGAGCTGCCTGTCCCCAGTAAGGTGTGGGTGTTATCACTCAGGGCAGCTCTTGAGAATTATGAGAAGCTGGCAGTGTGGGGAGGGCTTGGAAGAGCTCAGTGTGTCTGTCCTGTCCACCTCCATTCCTGAGAATGGATGGATGGATGATGGATGGATGGATGATTGATGGATGGATGATGGATGGATGGATGGATGATGGATGGATGGATGGATGGATGGATGGATGGATGATGGATGGATGGATGATGGATG
>JAODHX010000001.1:93008-115004 GCA_027576295.1 Cossypha polioptera
TGGCAATCCCCTCCCCAGTGAGAGACCCCAGACCCACCCTGTGAATTTGGCAATCCCCTCCCCAGTGAGAGACCCCAGACCCACCCTGTGAATTTGGCAATCCCCTCCCTCCCTCCCTGCCCAGGCTGGGGCAGCAGCCAGGCCGGGCTGGGGCTCAGCCCTGGCCCAGACTCGGAGCTGGCCACCCCAGACACAGCGCGATTTACACATCCGAGGCTCCAGCAGGGAAAAGCGCCGGTGGGCGCTGCTGCCGCCACTCGTGCTCGCTGCTGATGGGCAGGATCGGGTTACACGGATGCCAGCGGTGGCACCGCATCTGCCCTGGCTCAGGCACGCAGAAAATCAGGGAACATGGGCTCTCAAATCACATTCTGGTGCCAATATCTTCCTTTGCAATAAGGGAAAGAAGAAAAACAATTTCAGGAAAAGGCAGTATATAAGGCACGGCGGCTCCTGGAGCAGAACAATTATTGCTGCTATAAAGGAGCCTGTGATGCATCATCTGCTCCTTAACAACTCCTGCGAGAGGGGAGGGTTATCGAGGGACTCGGGGGCCAATCTCTAACCCCAATCTTTAATAAAGAGCTGGGAAGAAATCAGGAAATTATACACTTGTAGGGTTGATCTCAATGGTAAATGCGAGTCTACAGAAATTAATAAAGGATGAGGTCACCCAACAGCTGGAGGAGTTCGTGTTGGTTTGAAAAAAATGCTCCAGATGGCTTTTCTAAGTTATTTTTTAAAGGAATAAGGCCTTACCTGACACAGCTGTAAGAATGCTCTCAGCACCTGACAGAGGAAAGAGGGTGAGGTGGGCAGTGAGAGCACCTGGGTGCAAACACAGCTCAGGATTCCTGTGGGTGGGGGCAGAGGGGCACAGCAGGACCTGCCCTCCCCCAGCACTGCCCTGCAGGTTGAACCAGCCACATTCAACAGCCCTGCTACAGTGGCCAGGAGAAAAAACCCTTCAGTTTGGGGAGAAAAACCATGGGCAGCCCTGGGGGGGTGTTTGGGGCACGGTAGAGGGGCTGGGCTGGGGTTTGGGATCAGGAGTGGAGGGTTTGGGAGAGGCAGGAGCTGCCTGGAGCCCTCCAAGCCACTGCTGAGAATGGAGAGGGGAGGAATTCCTTCAGCAGGAGGTGCCTGAGGCACACGGTGCCAGTGCAGGGTCCAGGGGATGCTCGTGGGCAGCAGCAGGGAGAGCTCAGCCTGGGCAGCAGCAGAGCCTGCCTGGGGCTGTGCTGCAGCTGGGGGTGCTCTGCTCCCCTCCTGACACTGCCCACAGCCAGCCTGGGAGATTTCAGCTGGAATTTCATGGCAGTGTTCCCCCAGCCGACGAGACTCTCCTCAGCTCTGTTGCCAAGACTCGTGCAATGCAGGAATTTCTGCTGGTTTTACTACAATGTCTCATTTTAACCTATTGCTCCAGCCCCAAAACTGCAGTAAAACCCCAGTGAGTGGGAAATGCAGCAGAAAAGAACCTGCAGGAAGTTTTCCCAGCTGGGTGGTCTGTCCCTCAGCTCCCACATTTTCCACAGAGAACTTCAGGTGAACTTTTAGCCCTGAGCTAATCCTGAGCAAGCTCTGTGGATGAGAACAAGGTTGTACAAGGCAGGGATTCCCTCCAGCAGCCTCCTGACCCTTCTCTGCTGAAGGACCATGCAGGGGACAGAAAGTGGGGCAGCCTCAGCTCTGTCTCGCTCAGCCATTGACAGAGATGTGATCAGTAAATAAACATTTCAGCACTGGGTGAACCAGATGTTTCTGTGCTGGGCTGTAATTAGTCAGCAGGAGCCCCTGGAACCAGCACCTGACCCTCAGTGCAGGCCCTGACACGCTCCTGCCCACCCAGCTCTGCTGCTCTGGGAAAAGATGGGCTGTTTTTCAGTTTTTTCAGCTGGTTTCTAGTGCCTGGTTAACCCCTTCCTCCCCCTGGCGTGTGGGATGGTTTTATCTAACCCTGGTTTTGCTCAGCTCTGGCTGAGCTCTGTCCCCAGCTCTGACAGATTTCCTGGCCCTGAACACAACACAGTTACTAATCTATTTACTAATTCCTTCACCAACACAGTTACTAACACATTCACTCATTTATTGACTACATATTAGTAAATATGCAGCTGATTAGCTGGAAACTCCTCCTGTTGGGCTCTTTCTCAGTTCCAGAGTGCTGAGCTGGGAACCCCCAGCCCAGGAACCCCTGAGGGTTTCCTCTTTTCCTTCCCTTTGGGGCTCCTTGTCACCCCCCTGGACAAGATTCCACACTGTCCCTGTTATGTTTTGTAATCAAAACCATAATTTTGGTCTTTCTTTTGGTCTTTTGCTCCTAATGCCTGATAATGGATACGTGGGAGGCAAAAAGGAGAAAACCTCAACATTTGATCAGTCCTAGAGGTTTCAAATCAGAGCAAAATTGAAACTTATACTAAGAAACTTATTTAGGATTTAAGATATTTTATTTTATTTTATTATTTTATTTTATTTAAGATTTTTATCATTTTGCTTCCCATTAAAAAGCTGACACACAAGTGCATGTCTAATTCCACCCATTGCCATCTTTCATGTCTTGACCCTTCTGTTTTTACCCCTGCTTTTATTCTTTCTTTCCTTTATTCAACAGTGACAATCCAAACCACCTTTTTTAAAACACGTTGCCAGGTCAGTAAATCACAATGCACACTTTTTAAAGTTAGGCTGCAATGTGCACGGCCATAAACAGCCAATAAATAAATTTGTTGGCATCCAAAGGTGTCCTCTCCCAGCAGACTTCCTTACAGCCATTCCCTGATTTTCCTGCTGACTGACTTACCAAAGTCGTTCTTTCTGTCCTGAGGAGGAAAAGGAGAAACACTAAGGAATCATTTCTCTCCATCATCTATTTCTGTTAAATCAGCACTGGGTCACGTTGGCTCAGGCAGAGCTCTCATCCCTGCAGCCCAAACGAAGCTCTGCTCTGAAAAGCAGCCTGGTCACCGTGGGACTGGGGAATGGTGTTAAAAATCAGCAGGATCAGGGCAAGGTGGGGCTGGGATGTGGCTCATCCCCCTCCCTGGGCCTGCAAATGCCTTTTCATCCACCCTGCTCGAGAAGATGGAACAAGGCAGGAATTATTACAGTAATGTCCCTGCCACTCTGAATAAAACATGAACAAAATGAGTTACTCTTGCCTCAGATTGAAGCAATTATTTCATGTCTGCTTGCACGAGGCCATGTGTAACCAATTGCTGCAGACAGGGCTGTAAAGGATGGAGAAATAACAGCTGGGACTAATTGGAATTGTGGGGACTTGATCCACTCCATTTATTTATTTATTTGTGTGTGTGCAGGGAGGGGAGGGAAGCTCCCCTCAGCACGCAGAATATTTAAAGGGAAAAGAGCCGTGGTGAGCTTGGCTGGTTTAATTAACCCTTAACTAAGGGTTTAATTAACCCTTCCACACTGATCCATCCTGCTCCCCAGCCTGTCCCCCTGCCAGCAGCCCCTGTGCTGCCCACCCTGGCACTGCCAGCTTGTCCCACAGCTGCTGGGATGGGCACTGGCTGCTCTCAGGGACAGCTGGAGCTCCTGCTCTCTTTATCCATCTGTGTCTCATCAGCCACAGGCATAAGGAGGCAGCTCTGAGAATACTCAGGTGGCTCAGGCTGGAAATTCAGGCAGGCTCTGGTGGCTCTGGGGGGATCCCACTCCCAGGGGAGCTTGGGAGAGAGGGCAGATGGTGAGAGGGAAATGTCTGGAGCACAGCAGGGTGCTCTGCCCAGGGATGTTTGCACCCAAATGTGCTGTTTGTCTGCACCCAGGGACCCAGGAGAGCCACCCTGGGCTGTGCCCACACCTGTCCCACGGTGGGACCTGGGGTGTCTGGGGTGTGTGGGATGTATGGGGTATGTGAGGTTCTGGGGTGCCTGGGGTGCCTGGGGTGTGTGGGGTGTCTGGGGTTCTGAGGTTCTGGGGTGTCTGGGGTGTCTGGGGATCAATCCCCACAGTCTGAACACAGCAAAGTGCTGCCTGCCAGCGCTGGGGGAGGGCAGAGGTTGAATGTTTGAGAGTTGAATGTTTGCAGGATGCTTCGGAAATGCTGAAGCCTCCTGGCTATAGATGGGTGCAGAACCCACTGATGCTGCTGGGAGCAGAGCACAGCTCATCTCAGGACATTGTGGGTTAATCTGGTGGTTTTTCTGCCCTACTTTTTTTTTTTTCTTAAGATGTGGCAGGATACTGGTGAAAATGTGTAACTTAGAGCACTGGAAAGAATCCTGTGAGTTGCAGTGAATAACTGCAGAGCAGGGAGTGTAAAATATATGTGTTTTTTAATATTTATTCCTAGATTATGGCGGCTGAGATGAATGCTAAAAACTTTAATTAAAACCAAAACAACAACAACACTTTCTTCCAGTTGCCGTAGCAGCAGAGAAAATGTAGGTGAACATCCTTCTCTCTGAGAAATGATCTTGTTCCTAGCAGAGCCACCAGCTGCCTTTCCCAACAGGAATGTATCATCCTGCTGAACCCAACCATGAAGTGACACCCTGCAGAGTCCTCGGGAGCCAACGAGAGGCTTCCTGCTGATCTTGCTGGACGCCGGAGCAGGAGGTGGAAAATTATCTCATTCATTAATTAGCTGGGAGAAAATTAATCATCTTGTGATTCATGAAATGCTGAATGCTGATTTCCCCTCTGCTGGGCTGCCTGTGGCAGGGTTTGGGGAGCTGTGGCTCCTGTGAGGCCAGGGATGGGACCAGACCTGGGCCTGCAGAGAGCAGAACCTTAACCCTGGCTGTGTTCCATGAGCCAGGGGAGCCAGGGCACGCTGGATCCTCCTAAAAACACATTCCATGAAAGTGTGAAATCATGATGGATGATGGATGGATGATGGATGGATGGATGGATGATGGATGGATGGATGCAGGGATGGATGATGGATGATGGATGGATGATGGATGGATGGATGGATGGATGATGGATGATGGATGGATGGATGATGGATGGATGATGGATGGATGGATGGATGGATGATGGATGGATGATGGATGATGGATGGATGATGGATGGATGGATGGATGGATGATGGATGGATGGATGGATGGATGGTGCTAGTACATCACTCCCCCCTCCCACTGTTCCCCCCTAGGTGCCATCTCAGTGCAGGACTCCAGTAGCCTGGACTTTGAGGCCAGCCCCCGGCTGCGCCTGGTGATCCAGGCAGAGACTGCAGCTTCCTTTGGCTTTATGGCCATAAACCTCAACCTCCAGGATGTGAATGACAACCTGCCCCGCTTCCAGCTGCAGAACTATGTGGCATTCATCTGGGAGTCACAGAGCTATGACTCACCTGTCATCCAGGTATGGTGGGGCACAAACAGGGACACCTGAGACCTGGCCTGGCTGGAGTTATGGAATGGGGGCTGCAGAGGCCTGGGGTTGGCACCAGCACACAAATCCTGCCTTGGGCTCCACAGCTAATCTCATGTGGCTTTACAGGTGCTGGCAGATGACCTGGACCAGGGAGCGAATGGGCAGGTGACTTATGCCATCAACCAGTCCCTGCCAATGCCAGGCTTGTACCACATTGACCCTCAGACTGGCACCATCACCACTGCTGCCATCCTGGACAGAGAGATCTGGTCCCAGACCCGGTGAGTGCAGCCAGGCTAGGGGATGCCAGGCCGGGGACAGAGTTGTGGAGCACAGCCCCGAGGCATGAAGAGCACTGTTCTTGGTGCCCCAAAAGCTGTCCCAGCCTGGCTGTAAATTGCTCTATCGAGAAGCACAGCTGAGGGTCAGTGGGAGTGATGGACACAGGAGCCAGATGGCCAAGATGAGCCCACGCACAGCTCAGTCAGGTCTCTACAGAGCTGCGGAGATTGTGAGAGGGCCCTAGGTTCATCCATTCCCCTTCCCACTTCCTTAATCCACACTGCATCTGCTCAGTTTCTTCCACCTCCAAGCACAGGATCCTTGTGTCCTGCTACATGGCTCCAGACCCCTGCACTAGCCTGAGCTCCCCTAGATGTTCCCTTGCATCCCGACCCAGGAGGCCCTCTGGGCTCCTCACCATGTGTGCACACTCTAGACGTGTCCATCCACTCTAGCCACATATATGGGAAATGATGGCAAATACCCCACTATGAATCTGAAGCTTCTCCTGCCCTTTCCCACACCTTGCTCAGGTGAGGTCCCCCAGTTCGTGTTCTCCCCCTCCACATGTGCCCCCATGGCTGTAGGTTCCTCTGCCCTCTTCCCTGGTGTGGAGATCTGGGCTATTTCTTCCATCCACACACCCCTTGCCATTCCAGAGAGGCTCCAAGTGTTCCCCAGCAGCCAGAGAGCCCCAGACACCGGCTTGCACCCCACAAGGTGCTCTGCCTGCACCCAGACACCTTCCAGACTTCAACACATGCCTTAGATGTATAAACACCTGCTGCCTTGTCCCAGTATGCTCTCCATGTACCACACCCACTGCCCCACATGTGCTCTCCAAATCATGGAATCATTGAGGTTGGAAAAAACATCTGAGATTATTGAGTCCAACCTGGGACTGATCACCGTCTTATCAACTAGACTAGAGCACTGAGTACATGTCTTAAACATCTGCAGAGAAAGCACTGCACAGGTCCATCACCCCAGACTCTGAGCTGCTGCGCGGTTTCCCCGCCACACGCACACGCTCCAGCCTGTGCACACCTGCAGTTCATGTCCCAGGTGTGATGCAGGTGTGCAGTGCGTGTCCCAGGAACTGTACACTGGTGAGGTGCTCCCTCACACGTGTGGGCACACATCTGACCCTCATGCCTGCCCACAGCTTGGTGGTGACAGCGATGGACCGAGGAACACCACCGCTCATGGGCTCGGCCACGCTGACCGTGGTGGTGATGGACATCAATGACAATAGCCCTACCATCCCAGTCCCCTGGGAGATCCGTGTCCCTGAGAGTGAGTGCTGTAGCACTGAGGGCCAGAGCTGGGGTATGATGGGTACCATGGGGTGGGGAGGAGCCCCCAGGGAGGCCAGGCCAGTCCCTGTCAGGGGCTGGGTCACACTGACCCTCTGAAGCCCCCCGAGCTCTCCAGCATGACTGACCCCTGTGCTGCTGCTGTGTCCTGAGTGAGCAACCTGAATTATCAACTCAGTCCTGGCCCCTGCCCTGTGTCTGGGACTCTGGCTGCAGACACCTGCCCTGCCTGCTCACAGTCCTCAGCCAGTATGCCCTGTGCCCATGCCGCCTTCCACCTGCCCTGCCGAGCCCCTGCCATCTCCCTCTCCCATGGCATCTTCCCCTCTTCCTAGTGCTCAGGCTCTGGATTGAACTGGTTTCCCACCAGGTGAGCCAGGTATGCTGGGCAGGGATGGGTGTGCTCACTCACGTCTGCTCCCCACAGACACACTGCTGGGCACCCAGATAGCCCAGGTGACTGGGAACGATGTGGACTCGGGCCCTGCGCTGTCCTACACGCTGCTGCTGGAGGGGGACGCGGCAGACACCTTCGGGGTGCTGCGCTACGGTGGCCACGTTGCCCTGACGGGGCCGCTGGACCACGAGCAGCGCAGCCGCTACAGCCTCACCCTGCGCGCCTCTGACACGCGCCACGAGACCGAGGCCAACCTCACCATCCTCGTGGAGGATGTGAACGACAATGTGCCCACCTTCACCCAGGTTTTCTATCAGGTACGTGCTGCAGATGTGCCAGCCAGAAGGGGCCATCCCCCTCAAGCCCTCTGCAGCTGCTGCCTGGCCCGCCTGCCCAAAGCAGAGGATGGGTCCAAGCCCCTTCTGGTCCCGCTTTCTGACCCACATCTACACCCTGGCATCCCTCATGCTGTCACTGTGGCATAGAAGGAGTTGAAACCAGGCAGGTGAGCCTAGGACCAGCCCCTGCAAGGGACAGAGCTAGATGCAGAAGGTCCAGCAGAAATAGATGAGCACAGTGGAGAGGCCAGAGGGGGTGGGAAATGGGCCACAGCCCAGACAAGTGTTTGTGGCGAGACCTGGGCAGGTCCCTGTTGAAGGCTGACTTGGGCAGTGTGTGCTGCAGTGCTGGAGCCCAGGCAAAGGGCTGGGTTAGCTCCAGGAACGCTTAAAGGGTCTAAGAGCACAGACCCCTTGCCTGTGGTTTCCCTGACCAGTGAGAGGCTGGACAACCTTGGCTTTGGCTGCCTGGCGAGCCCCAGATCCCCCTGCAGTGATGCTGGGGGCTCTGGGCAGGGGGGAACCAGATGCTGACTGGGGTTTCCTCCTCTTCCAGGTGCTGCTGCCAGAGCACACACCTGCTGGCAGTGTCATCCTCACTGTGAGCGCAACCGACTCTGACTCAGGGAGCAATGGGGACATCACCTTCCACCTGGCTGTGCCCAGCCCTGATGTTGCCATCGACCCCAGCAATGGTGCGTGGGCTTGGTGCTCTCATGGGTCAATCTAAGGGTGCCTGTGGAGGGGAGTGCTCCCGTGCTGGCCCTGTTCAAACCCTCACGAGGTCTCTGTCTGGTGTGGCTGCTGAGGCAGACACAGCAGGGTGACTATCAAATGCTCCTCCAGCTGATACCCTTCCCAGCTCCCACTGGTTCCCACGCTGACCCTGGCTTTCTGCTCCACAGGGACCCTCTTCACCACCCGGCAAGTGGAGTTCAATGCTAGCCAGCCCACCCTGGACCTGGTGGTGGAGGCCCGTGACCACGGCTCTCCCAGCCTCTCATCCTGGGCCACAGTGCAGCTCCAGGTTCTGGATGTTAATGACCACAGCCCCCGCTTCCAGGAGCCATGCTACAACGCCACTGTTCGCGAGGACCTGCGCCCAGGCACCACCGTGCTGACGCTGGAGGCAGGTGATGCCGACCTGTCCCGGGAGAATGCTGGCTTTGACTACACCATTGTCAGTGGGAACGGCGGCAACGCCTTCCAGGTGGAGAGCCGGGTGTCCCGGGCCGGGGGCCAGCTCCGCACGCAGGGAGCCCTGGTGCTTGTGGAGTCCCTGGACTTCGAGGCCATCCCAGTGTACAACTTGACGGTGGCAGCCTCGGACCGGGGCCTGCCGCAGCGCAGTGCCACCGTGCCCGTGCTCATCACCGTGCAGGACGTCAACGACAACGCGCCCGTGTTCTCGCGGGCCGAGTACCGCGCCGCGGTGAGCGAGGCCGCGCTGCCCGGCACTGAGCTGCTGCGGGTGGCAGCCCACGACGCCGACTCCGGGCCCCGTGGCCACGTTCGCTACACCATCAGCTCAGGTGACCAGCACGGGCTGTTCCAGCTTCATGAGAGCACAGGGGCCCTGAGCCTAGTGCGGCCACTGGATC
Organism: Cossypha polioptera; assembly: GCA_027576295.1. Lineage (NCBI taxonomy): Eukaryota > Metazoa > Chordata > Aves > Passeriformes > Muscicapidae > Cossypha > Cossypha polioptera. Next base: position 102,292 of record JAODHX010000001.1, read on the forward strand.
GGGAGTCCCAGGCGCTGCACACGCTGGTGGTGCGGGCCACGGACACACCAGGTGGGCACTTTGCGCTGGTCCCCGTGGCCATCGAGGTGAAGGACATCAACGACAATAAGCCGTACTTCCCAGTGGAGGTGCTGAGCGCCAGCATCCGGGAGAACTTGCCCCCCGGCACGCTGGTCACCACGCTGCGCGCTGTCGATGCCGACACCGGCGCCTTTGGGGAGCTGCGGTACGTGGTGCTGGAGCAGGCAGTGGGGGACCCCACCATGGGGGACGGCCGGGATGCCTTTGCTGTCAATGGGAGCTCTGGGGAGCTGCGCTCCCGCCTCACCTTTGACTACGAGCGAGCCAAAGCCTTCCAGCTCCTGGTTCGGGCCACCGACGCTGGCAACGCCTCGGCCACTGTGACTGTGCGGGTGCTGGTGACAGGGGAAGATGAGTATGATCCCATCTTTCTGAGCCCCTCCTTCAACTTCGAGGTGCCTGAGGGCGCGCGCAAAGGGCAGAGCATTGGGCGAGTGCTGGCCACAGATGAGGATGAGGGGGCTGACGGTGTTGTGCTGTACAGCCTGGCAAAGCCCTCACCATACTTTGCCATCAACCAAACCACGGGCTCCATCTACCTGCGTGTGGACAGCCAGCCCCAAGGTGGGGCTGGGCGTGCCAAGAGGGAGCCACGGGAGATGAGCCTGGAGGTGCAGGCGCGCAGCCCCCTGCCTGCTTCCCGGGTGGCCTCTGCGCAGGTCACCATTGATGTCACGCACACCTCCTTTGGCCTGGCACCCGACCTCAACCTGCTGCTGGTGGCTGTGGCCGCCTCGCTGGGCGTCGTGGTGGTGCTGGCTGCCGTGGCCATCGTGCTGGCGCTGGTGCGCTCCCGGCAGCGCCGGGGCCACAAGAAGGCGGAGGCAGAGGGGGCACTGGCCCGTGCACAGAGCGGGTCCTTGCAGAAGCTGGGCCGTGAGGAGCCAGCCCTGCCCGGGGCTGAGCACATCTACCACCAGGCACTGCCGGGGTACGGGGCTGAGCCGGCGGGGCCCTACACACGGGGCGGCTCACTGGACCCCTCGCATTCCAGCGGCCGTGGCTCTGCTGAAGCCGCCGAGGACGACGAGATACGGATGATCAACGAGTACCCACGCGTGGCCAGCATCACAGCCTCCATGCAGGAGCACATCGCCGCCCGCGGCCCGGACTCTGGCATCCAGCAGGATGCCGACCAGCTCTCCGATATCTCCTGTGAGCCAGCTGCGTTGGAGAGCACCCAGTGGTTCAAGGGCAAGAAGGGCTCTGGGCTGCTGCTGCCAGGGCCACCCCTGCAGCTGTACCGTGAGGACGGGGGGGGCAGCGCCTTCCTGGGTGTCCGCTGCGGCCTCAGCGTCTCCTCGCAGCCCCAGGACTACGCCTTCCCCGAGGACGGCAAGCCCTCCGTGGAGGGCTCGCTCACCGCCATCGTGGCCAGCGATGAGGAACTCCGCGGCAGCTACAACTGGGATTACCTGCTGAACTGGTGTCCCCAGTTCCAGCCACTGGCCAGTGTCTTCACGGAGATCGCTCGCCTCAAGGATGAGAGCTCCCTGCGCAAGCCCTTCCCGGCCAAGCCCAAGGCAGAGCCCAAGCCCCGCATCGACCCCCCGCCCCTCATCACCTCGGTGGCCCATCCAGGTGCCAAGTCTGTGCCCCCCAAGCCACCGCCAGGCAGGACCTTCCCGCACCCATCCTCCCTGCGCCGCTCACCCATCAGCCACGAGGGTTCCATTTCGTCCTCCGCCATGTCGCCCAGCTTCTCCCCATCACTGTCCCCGCTGGCCGCCCGCTCCCCTGTGGTCTCGCCCTTCGGCATCTCACAGGGACCATCCGCCTCCACTATCAGCGCTGAGCACTCGCTGGAGCCGCCTGAGGAGGCCGAGCTCAGGATTTAGAGCTGGGCCCCTGGACTCCTCTGCCCCAGCCCACAGCCATGGGGCCGGAGCGGGGCCCAGCCCAGGGCTGCTAAAATGGGTGCTCATCCCCCTCCCAGCGCTGTGCCTGGCCTGGGCCCCCAGGGACCATGGGTGCCCTTGGGGGCTGTCACCCCTGTCCCTCCCCACAGCTTGGCAGACCCTGTGCTGGCCGCTGCCCTATGGATTGCTGACCCCAGTGCTGGCACCCCGGGGTGATGGTCCTCGTGCTGCTCGCAGTGGCTCAGAGTGGCGCTGGGCAGGATGGTGCTTCACGGTACTCGGTGCTCCGGGAGTGGCCAGGAGCTGAGGGGTGCTGGGCCAGGGGCTGCATGCCCAGACCCTGCCGCACCCAGCTCTGGGGGCCATGCAGCAGCCCAGGTGCAGGAGGAGCCTGAGCCCTCCCTCAGGACCCTAGGAGCTCCCAGGGCAGGGTACATTGCCCCATGGCTCAGGGTGGTGTCCCGGGGCAGGGTCCGATGCCCCAGGGCACAGATGCTGCCTGCGGGAGTGAACCTGCCCCTGGCCGGGAGGGGACACTCACCGGGCTGGCTGCAGCAGAATGCAGCAATGCCCACGTCTTGCTGCCTCTCTGTGGCTGAGCGGGGACAGGAGAGCCTTTGAGGTCTCTCCAGCCCTTTCACTACCCACTGCTGCAGGTGACACATCCAGGGAATCTCCTGCCGAGAGCTGCAGGATGGTTCCTGTGGTCTTGGGCGGGAGGCGCCTGCCTTGCTCAGCATGGGAACCCTGTTCCTGGGATCAGGTACCTGTCTGGGCAGGGGTCCCAGGCAGGGACACTGCCCAGGTATGGGCAGCACAGTGGTGCTGGCAGAGCTGTGGGAGAAGTGACAGGGACAGCCCAGCCTCAGGAGCAGTGGTGATGGCTCCTGTGACCCACACGCACCTCAGGCCCAGCAGGCAGCCTGCAGCTGCAGGGGCACAGGTGGGGGGTGGTACTCCAAAAGGCCACATCACCCAGCACGTTCTCTTACAGCCACAGTGGGGACACTGGGCATCTGGCCTTCCCTTCGCATGACTGCTCCCCAGGACCGTCTGGGCCACCTCCAGAACGTGGTCAAGGTGCCAGAACCCCCTGCCCCTGGCCCCAGCCCCCTGTGCGGGGCTGCTCTGCACCCCCACTGTGCATGTTGTGAGCCCGGACGGAGCCCCTGCAGTGGGGCCGGTCCCCATCTCCTCCCAGCCCTGTGCACAGCAGTCACACAGGCAGCGTCACTCGCAGCACGCTTAGCCCCCACTGCAGCTCTTCCTGAGCCCTCGGCTCGGTGCCGTGCATCGCGGGCCCTGGAGGCTGCAGCCCCGGTGTCCTGGAGGCTGTGATTCCCACGTGGCCATGGCTGCACAGCGAGGGCTGGAACAGCATGGGGTGCCCCACGGCAGCCCTGAATGCCCAGTCTGGTCAGGAGTGTATTTGGGGCTCAGGGAGGACACCCCATGCCTGAGCAGAGCCGGGGAGACGCTCCTTCCCATCACACTTTCCCCAGACCCAGCATGTCTGCGGTGTGGCTGCAGCCCCAGCCCCAAAGGTGTTGTCACAGCAGACAAATGCTTCACTTCTGCCCATCCTCCCCATTTCCCATCTGTGGTTGCAGCTCCATCTGTCGTAGTCAGCCCCTCACCCCCTTGTGCCGTGGGGTCCTGGCACATGCCAGTGGGTCCCAGGTGCTGTCCTGGGCACAGGGCAGTGACAGGGGACAGGGATCTGCAACAGTGACAGGGACATCAAGGGAACACAGGGCCATGCCCACCCTGCTGGGGACCCAGAGGGGCCTGAGGTGCCCTGGGAGGGGAAGACAGTTCTGCTGTGGCACAGGGACAGCCCACAAAGGCTCTTGGGGTGGGCACCCCCACCCCTCTCTGTCCTGCTCACAAGCACTGTGGGGACACATTGTCCTCCCCAGGCCCCGTGGAGGCACTCTGGGGCTGCCCTGTGTCCCCCAGTCCCCTGGGGGCACTCTAGGGCTACCCAGTGCCCCCCAGTCCCATGCTGGGGTGCCCCATGTCCCCTGGCCCTGTGCTGCCCCAGCTGCCCACACAGCCCAGCTCCACTGCACATCTGGGATGGGGACACAGATGGGTCACCCTGCACGCCACAGGAAGGGTCAGACACATGCACCCTGCTTTGGGCTGGGGTCACTGAGCCCCCAGTTATTTATTTTTACACAGTGTACTACAATTCCTGTTTTTACTCGTTTGTACCTTTTGTATTGTGTCTCGTGGAGCTGCATGTACCAGCGCTGCCCACGGCCGCGCAGGGGCCACCCAGTGCAGCCTGAACCCAAGTGCCAACGTCTCAAAAAATGCCTTAATAAACCACACATTTGTACAGACACAGCCCCGTCCCTGCTGCCGTGGGCTCATGCCAGGCTGGCACCATGTTCCCATGGGACTGGTGGGGAAGGGGAGGGTACTGGACCTGCACCACGGGGGGCTCACGTTGGCCTGGCCAGGCTCTGGCACCCGCACCCATGGCTGCATCCTGCCAAGCCCTTCCCCTGCAAGGCCAGTGGAGCTGCAGCAGGACCATGGCCCTGGGTCTGCCATACTCAGGCTGCATGCCTGGGCCCAGCAGCAAGGCTGAGTGTGTTTCCATACAGACATATGTGCAAACACAGCTGTGGAAGACGTCTCCACATGTGCACACAGCTGCTCCCACATGCCACAGGTAACCCCATCCCATCCTGCTGCCCTCAGTGAGCCCTCTTGTGAGGGCTGTGGGCAGGGCTGTGCAGGGACCCAGAGCTGCTGCAGGCACGCCTGGACACACCATCTGCCCAGCAGGTACCTCACATTCCCAGGATCCCCACTGAAGACACCTGGACATAAAAGTTCCCCAAGCCACGGACTCATCACAGGCACCAGCACACACAGACATGCACTGGGGATCCCAGGGCTCTCGTGATCCCACCAGTCTGCCCAGTAGCTTTGGCTCTGCTTATCCATGTTGGATGACACAGACATACACGTAGGGCTCTTCGCTGGTCTCCAAATGCTGTGACCTGAGGCCACATGTGCCCCCCTCACCAAACAGTGCCCCCCCAGCCCTGGGAAGCAGTTACAGAGTTTGAGAACCAGGAGTGGCTGTGCAGCTGTCAGGTGTTGGATGTGGCCAGACCCATGCAGTAACCAGCCACTTCCATCCTGCCTTCTCTGCTTTAGCATTTTTATTGCTGCCCAAACCAACCTGTTTAGTCCCTGTCCTCAGCTCTCAGATTCCAACACCCCACAGCAAGTGCTGCACAGCCCCAGCCTGTTCTGCACAGCCCCCAAGGCATGCCCAACCCTGCTGGCAGCACTCAGGGACCAGGGGAGCAGCTCCCACCCCGCTGTTCTGACAGGGCTGCTCGCCCTGCAGGGGAAAGCAGAAGCCAGCACAGCTGGGGCAGAGGGGGGGAAAGGGCCACCCCCCTCCCTGACGGTGTTCCTGTGCTCCCCTCTGCTCCTTCGTCCCCCATCCTGACCCCTTCAGCTCCCTGCTGGGACACAGTGGACATGCTGGGACCAGCAGGCTGCCCTCAGTGCCACTGTCCTCCTGTTACTGGCCTCGGGAAAATCCAACTGCCCACGGCAGGGACTCGAGAGCGGGGCTCCAGCCGGGAGCCACGGAGGCTCCCTGACCTCCCAGGCACCGGACCAGCAGCAGATGCTCATTAACATGATTAGCTCTGTCCGGCCACCTTAATCCCGGCTGTCCAGACAGATCCAGGACATCATCCCCTGCAAATCCCATCCCACTTAAAGAATCCATCCCCAAACTGGACATGGGGCATGCAGCCCCCACAGCACCCCAGCCCCTGGCTGTGGCCAGGAGGAGGCCAGGGCTGCCAGGCCAGGGCAGCTGGTGGGGCTGGAGCAGGGGCAGCAGGAACAGATGCCTCTGGCACGGCTCTGGTGTGGGGGATGTGGCAGCCAGGGCCAGGCAGGTGGTTTTCCTATTGCCTGGCTCTTCCTGGCCTGGACCCCGGTCTGTAGAAGCAGGAAAACAGCTGGGAACTGCTGGAGCCGTGGAATGTGCCGTGTGATTTGGCTTGTCACTGAAACTGAATAGGAAAAACAAAAAAAACCTCTTCAACAATATTTTTAGTGTTAGAGAATAAAGGCATTGCTTTATTCTGGGCAGGATTTTGTTCTGGCCGGGATGTGCAATCATTTCATCCACACATGTCCCAGGTTGTGCAGAGAAAATAATCCCATGACACATGAATTTTACTAGATTTTTCACATATCTTATACAGTCAAAACACCTAGAATTTCACTGGTTCAATGTTCATTGGTCCCAATTGCGTAGTTCTAAGTATTTGGTTTCCTATGGAGGGGTGATGTCCGGAGTTGATGGTCGTTAATAGTCGCTAATTTTTGTGTATCTCCTGCGCTGCTCCCAGGAGCCCCTCCTGCCCGGGACCCGGCCAGGACCCCCAGCCCTACAGGGGCCTCTCCTCCCGCCCGCAGCAGTCTGGGACCGTCAGCCCCGTACAGACTCTTGTCCAGCCTCCAGCCCCGGGTGCCCGGCCCTGCACCGAGCCCCGGCCCGATCCATCCCGCCGCGAACATGCCCGCACCGAGAGAGCGGCGGGCGCAGGGGGCGGCGGCCGGTGCCGTGTCCGAGGCGCCTCTCTGGGCTGCCGGCAGCAGGGACGGACTCCCCGCGGGAACCGGGCCCGGAGCCCGCCCCGCTGACGAGAGGCCGAGAGGCGCAGCCGGTCCCGGTTCCCCTCCGGGTTCCGCTCCGGGCCCACCCCGGAGCTCCGGCCCCGCCCACCGCGTGACCGGCTAGCACGTGACCGCTGTTTTGGTGTCCCCACGTGGCGAGAGTCACGCGGCCGCACACGTGACCGGGCGGCAGGGCGGCATGGCGCGGGGGTAACGGGCAGGGAGCGGGGCCGTGGCGGCACGGGGACAGCCCGGGGGGAACGGGGCGAACGGGGCGGGAGGGGCTCAGGGGTCCGCCCAGGCTCCCGCGTGACGGGGGCTCAGGTGTCCGATGGGGCTCCCAGGTGGTAGTGGGACCGGGGACCAGGGGGTCAGGCGGGGTTCCCCGGTGCTGAGGGCTTGCGGGGCCGGTGCGGTTCCCCGGTGCTGAGGGCTCGCGGGGCCGGTGCGGTTTCCCTGTGGCAGGGTAGCAGGGTCAGACAGGCTCCCCGGTGCTGGGGCTCGGGGAACTCCGGCGGGGCTTCCCAGAGCCGGGAGCGGGTGGTCAGGCGGGTTCTCCCGTCACGGGGCTCCCCGGGAGCGGGGGTTCGGGGGTCGGTCCCGGTTCCCGCGGCCGTGCCAGTGCCCATTGAGCGCTCCCCTGAGCCCGTTGCAGGTGCTGGGGGATCGCCGCCGTGCTGGCGCTGTGTGCGGCCGCTTGGAGCTGCGCCCCGGGGCTGGCGCTGGCGCTGGAGCGGGACCAGCTGTTCCGGTAGGTCCGGGGCGGTGGGCCGGGCCGGGCCGGGGCATCGGTGCTGGCCCCGCTCACCGCCCTCCCTGCAGCGTGCCCCCCGGCTGGGCCCACGCCGGCCGTGTGGATCCTGGGCACCCAGTGCAGCTGACCTTCGCCCTGCGGCAGCGCGGCGCTGCCCGCCTCGCCCGCCTCGTCCAGGCTGTCTCGGACCCTCAGTCCCCGCAATACGGTAACAGCCACTCCCTGAGGCTCTGCAACCCCCGGGGCCTGTGAGGGGATCTGACCCCTCTGTGCCTCCCAGGGCAGTACCTGTCCCTGGAGCAGGTGAGGGACTTGGTCCAGCCTTCCCCAGCCACGCTGATGACAGTTCTGAAGTGGCTGCAAGGCCATGGTGTAGAGGACTGCCGGAGTGTCACCACCCTTGACTTTCTGGAGTGTTACCTGCCTGCAAGGTGAGCCCTGAGCGCTGGAACTGACTCTGGTGGTCCTGTGGTGGCTTTCCCTGTGTCTCACTACTGTCCCATCCTGTGGTGGCTGTTCTGGTGTCCTAGTCCAGTCCCGCTCCGTAGTGGTTGTCCCTCCCAGCCCTGTCCTGTCGTTGGATGGCTGTCCCTGTGTCCTTGTCCTGTCCCATCCCACAGTGGCTGTCCCTGTGTTGCAGTGTGGCTGAGCGCCTGCTCCCTGGGGCCGAGTTTCACCGGTACGTGCAGGGCCAGCGCAGCCTGGTGCGGTCCCCACTGCCCTACACTGTCCCTGCAGAGCTCGCAGAGCACCTGGACTTCGGTACGTCCCACCTGGGGGAGGTGAGGCTGTGCAGCTCAGGTGCAGCTGCTTCTGGGTGGACAAACCTCCCTCCTGCAGGTCCCTGTTACATGGGATCCAGTGACTGTCCCACAGAAGGTGCAGGGGGTGCCAAGCTGAGGCCGTGGGAAGGCTGAGGGGGCTGTTCCCTTGGGCCAGGGCTGCAGGGCTGGGCTCTCAAAGCCCTGCTGTTTGCCTGCCCATGTAGACATGGGGACAGTGATGGAGAGCCTAAGAGCTCTGTGCTGCCTTCCTGGACTCTGGCCCTGATGGCTTCTCCCGTCCCACTGGGCTGTGCTGCAGTGGGTGGGATGCACCGATTCCCCATGGAGCGCAAGGCAGTCAGCAGAGCCGGGGCCAGGAAGGACCCACAGCTGGCAAGAGCGTCGTTCCACCTGGGCGTGACACCGGCCGTCCTGCGCCAGAGATACAACATGACAGGGGGGGACGTGGGGCTCCTGTCCAACAACAGCCAGGCCTGTGCACAGGTAACAGCTGTCGGGGTCAGAGGCTGTGTGCTGTGGCAGTCCTGGGGATTGATCCTGTTCTGGGGATCTTGGGACAGCTGGGTATCCCTCGGTGGCTGCTGGGAGTACCTGGTGTAGCACAGACCTGTGTTGCACAATTTTCTAGGTCAGGATCAAAATGCTACCTTGTTTTTTCAAGAGAAGACAACCTGTCTCTCTGTGTCCCACAGTTTCTCGAGCAGTACTTCCACCAAGCTGACCTGGCTGAGTTCATGCAGCTCTTTGGCAGTGGCTTTGCCCACCGCACGCAGGTGGACCGGGTGGTGGGGCGCCAGGGCCGTGGCAAAGCCGGGCTGGAGGCCAACCTGGACGTGGAGTACATCATGAGCACAGGTGCCAACGTCTCCACCTGGGTCTTCAGCAATGCAGGTACTGGGGAAGAGCCCTGAGGGGCAGGGGGAACACCTGGAGGGAGAAGGGAAGCACCCAGAGAGAGGAGGGGAGTGCCTGGAGGGGTGAGGAGTTTGCTCAGAGCAGGGAAGGGAGCACTGGGAGGTGTGAGGGGCAGGGCTGAAACAGGAGAGTGCTCAAAGGAGTGAGGGGAGAGCTTGCAGGGCTGTGCAGACAACTGGCTGTAGTACAGCTCCAGCTGCTTTCCCAGCTGCTGTGAGAGTGCTCCCCCAGGTCAGAGCTGACCCTGGATTCCCAGCTCCTAGGGACGTCACTCCTGATTTGTGTAGTGACTCTGAACCGTGTGAACCCTCAGCATCCAGAGTATCCTGAAGCAGGGATTTTGTTGCTGGCACCATGCGGAGCAGCTGCCTGCTCAGCTCCCATGAAGGAGGGTGCAGCTCACCTCCCATGGATGGGGTTTTCCAGCCTTGCTGGAGCTGAGCTCCCACCCACGAGTCTCGCAGTGGAGCACGAGGGAGAGTGAGGGAATTTGGGAAAACAAGTTGCCAAACAGCCTGCACAAACACGAACAGGGTGCAGTGCTAGGAGCAATGTCCCTGTCCCAGATTGGGAACTGGCTGAGCAGGTGAGTGCTACAGGGACAGTAGCCCTGTCCCTGATGGTGACAGTGACAGCAGCCCAGCACTCCCCTCTGCCCCCACACAATTACTGGTGTGGGAAGGGTGCAGGGACAGTGACATGGTCAACCGAGAGTGAGGGGATGGCTGGGGCTCTGTTCCCCTCCCAGTGGAGAGGGCTGGAGGGCAGGGAGGGACCTGAGCAGGTGCAGGTGGAATGTGTGGAGGTGGCATATGTGCCACTCTGCTGGGATCTGTTGCCAGAGGAGGAGCTGAGGCCCTGCTGGGTCCACAGGTGCCCACGTGGCTGCAGCCCTGGGGCAGAGTCTTGGAGAGGGGTGTGAGTGTAGCCCCCTGTCCTGGGGTAAGGTTGACCCTCTTGCCAACCCCATGGACTGAGCTGAAGCTTGGTGCCATGCAGTGTGAGGAGCCCTGGGATGAGCTCCCAGAGCTCCGAGTGGGATGTGCTGTGACTCCATGGCCCACGGGAAGGAGCACCTGGGGCTGTACTGCACAGGAAGGTGCTGGTGCTGACGAGGCATGACTCCTGGTGCTTGAGGAGCTTTCCCTCATGTCCCTTCCCTGATGTCCTTGCCAGGGCGCCACGAGAGCCAGGAGCCCTTCCTGGCCTGGCTGGTGCTGCTCAGCAACATGTCAGCGCTGCCCTGGGTGCACTCGGTGAGCTACGGGGACGACGAGGACAGCCTATCCTATGCCTACATGGAACGCGTCAACACCGAGTTCATGAAGGCGGCAGCCCGTGGCCTCACCATCCTGTTTGCCTCAGGTGTGGCCGGGGCCTGGCATGGCAGAGCCTGAGCGCCAAGCACAGAGCGGGGCTGTGGAAGGGCTGGCTGGGGTGCTACTGTCACCTGTCATCTGTCCGTGTGTCGGCAGGTGACGACGGCGCTGGGTGTCGGCGGGTGCGCAGTGGGAACCACACGTTCCGGCCCAGCTTCCCGGCCTCCAGGTGGGTGAGGGAGGAAGCTGGGTGTAAGGGGTCGACACAGACCTATGGGGGCACTGCCAGCCCTGGCCCCATTGGAGCCTGAGCCCCCGGAGGGTCACCTGAGGGTCCTCACCAGCATGCTTACGGACCCCAGAGCTGCAGGCTGTGCAGCTCCTGGCGGTTGGCTCAGTTTGTGAGGCAAAGTTGTGGTGGCAGAGGGGGCTCTTGGTGGCTGCTGAGGCCCAGGCAGCTGTGTGCCCACCTGCAGTGTCCCCCTGTTTCCCCAGCCCCTACGTCACCACTGTAGGTGGCACGTCCTTCAAGAACCCCTTCCTGGTGACAGAGGAGGTGACGGATTACATCAGTGGGGGTGGCTTCAGCAACGTCTTCCCCATGCCTGAGTACCAGGTGAGGGACACCTGCGGCAGGCTGGGTGCTGCAGGGTGAGGGGTGACAGTGGACTTTGGGGGTGACCATGGGACTTTGGGGGTGACCATGGGCCATGCCGTGCCGTCCCCAGGCCGCTGCCGTTAAGAGTTTCCTGCGCTCAGCCTCGAAGCTGCCACCCAGCTCCTACTACAACAGCAGCGGCCGTGCGTACCCTGACCTGGCAGCGCTCTCTGACAACTACTGGGTGGTGACAAACCGCATCCCACTGCCCTGGGTGTCGGGGACCTCGGTAAGGAGCTCACCCCCCACTGCCCTGCGGGATGGTGGGTGTCCTGGGCTGAGGGGTTGTGCCCACGCAGGCATCCACACCGGTGGTGGCAGGCATGGTGGCACTGATCAACGACCGGCGCCTGCAACGGGGGCTGGCACCCCTTGGCTTCCTCAACCCTGCGCTCTACCAGCTGCAGAAGCAAGGGCTTGGTGATGCATTCTATGATGTGAGTGAGGCAGGCAATGGGGGCTGGAGGGGCTGTGCTGGGGACTGAGGGGACTTTGGGTGTCCTGAAGTGTTGGGCTGAGGCCTGGGGCGGCCCTGTCCATTGGGCTGGGAAGGCCATGCATGCTCCAAGGGCTGGGGTGGGGGCTGAGAGGGCTGTTCTGGGGCTCCTGCTCCCAGAGCCGTGCCTGGGGCAGCGCCAGTAATGTTCTGCTGTGGGGCAGGAGAGAGTTACCATGGCCTTCCTGTGGGAGGAGTGTCCTGTGTTTCCCGTGACCTTCCCATGGGAGTGATGTCCTGGGGCATCCTCATGGACTCCTGTGAGCTTTGTGGGCCAGGTCCCCTTGTGTGGCCAGGGCAGCGGCGTCCAGTGACTGCGGGGGTCCAAGGGTCCAGCTTAGTGTGCTGTCCCACATTGCCAGTGTCCTGAGGGGTCCCTGGGCAGGGGTGGCCTGCGCCATGGGGGGCATTGTGGGGGTCCCCGTTACAGATGTCTGGGGGCCCCTGTGCCCTGGGATTCCTGTTGCAGAAATGCTGGGGTCGTCTGTCCCTGGTTCCCAGAAGCTGCGGGCAGGTGTGCCCATGGTATCCCTGTCCCGGCTGGTTCCTGTGCCCCGGCGTCCCTGTCCCAGGGCTGTGTGGGGCTCCTGTGCCCCGGAGGTCGCTGTCTCGGGATTTGGGAGTGGTCCCCGAGCCCCCATGCTGAGGCTGGTCCCCGCAGGTGATCCAAGGCTGCCACCTGTCCTGCTTGGACGGCACCGTGCAGGGCCAGGGCTTCTGCGCCACCCCTTCCTGGGACCCGGTCACCGGCTGGGGCACCCCCAACTTCCCGCGCCTGCTGCGGGCGCTAGGGCCGCGCTGACCAGGACACCACCGAGAGCAGAGAGCGGGCACCGGGAGCGGAGAGCGGAACCCGCGGAGCTGGAGGCGGGGCCAATAAACACGCGAAGCCCCGCCCACGCCTCTGTTTGTTCCCGCGCCTCCGCCAGGGGGCGATGAGCGCCGGAGGGCGGGGCTAACGGGGCGGGGCGGGGGCCGACAGGGCCATTGGGCGGGTAAGTGGGGCGGGGCGGAGGCGCCGGGGGGCCAATAGGGTGGCTTGGCGCGCGCAGGCGCGGAGCGGAGGCTAGTGCCGGGACCATGAGCGGCAGCGCCGATCCCGACCCCGCGCCCGCGGCCCCGGCCGCCCCGCCAGGCCCCGCCGAGGGCAAGGTAGACCTGGTGTCCGCAAAAACCGG
>JAODHX010000001.1:129864-140251 GCA_027576295.1 Cossypha polioptera
GTCGGGCCTGCGCGGCGGCAGCGCCCGGGGCCGGTACCGGGATGTCGGGGCCGGGCGGGCCGGGCCCCGCCGGGGCCAAGCTCGACATCAACCGCGCCGGCGTGGCCGAGCTGGAGGGTGCCCTCAGCGGCATCGGCCGCCGCCGTGCCCGCGGTATCGTCCGCAAGAGAGAGGTGCGGGACGGGGGGAGCGGCGGGGACGGCGCCGCCCGCTGAGCGACGCGGGCCCGGGACCCCGAGTGGCGGTGTCGGTCTCGGGGTGGGGGCCGTGGGGCGAGTGCGGGGGTGGCAGTGCTGTTTCCGTGCTGGTAGCCGGGGCCGGCCGCAATCCCCGAGTCCCGCCCCGAGCCCGCGAGGCCGGGCGGGCGCAGCCGCCCCCGGTGCTGCTGTCCCTGCGGCCGGCTCCGGGCAGCGCCCTGGGCCGCAGCGGGGAACCGGGGGGAGCCAGGTCCCAGCAGGATGGGACGGGCACCGCGCCCCGACCGCCTCCGAACGCCGTCACCGGCGGTGTTGGGGCGAGACCCCGCGGCGGCCGGTGACATGGCCGGGAGCAGTGGGAGCGGCACCGCGGGCCTCAGCACGGCCGATACGGGCGGTCAGCGGCAGCCGGGCCCTGATGCTGCGGGGATGGGCAGCGCCGCGGCCGGGCGAGGCAGGGCTGGGAGCGTTTGGCCTGTCTGGGGCTGGAAAAGGAGGTAGAGGGCTGGATGTCCGAATGCTGTGGACACGTATGCTGGGAGCACTGGGAGGCGGGAGAGCAGAAACCGGTAATACAAGGGGAAGGTGGTCTGGAGCAGGGCTTCTCCCGGGGCGGTGCTGCCACTGCAGCCCTTTGTGGGGAGCAGCAGCAGCAGCGCCGTAAAACGAGCCCTGCCGGGTCAGAAGGGCCAGTTGGGCCCTTCCCGGGCCCGTGGGCTGCGCTGGTTGTCCGCCGAGTCCTGCCCCGGGCAGCCCGGCCCCCCGGCTTCCGCCCATGGCCGGCGCTGCTGGCGCCCGTGCAGGGTGATGGGAGGCACTCGATCCCAGGTCGGGGCTGGGCAGTGCTCGGCCCGAGGTCCCGCGGGACGGTGGGTGCCTCGCACATGTGTGTTTCTGCATGTGTCCGGTTGTTCCCCTGCCCTGGAGCTGCAGCCTCGCTCCCCATTCTGGCACGGGTCATCTGGGGGGCACGGTGCTCCTACCCCAGCTGGCGGTTTTGGGTTGCTGTCCCCCTTTCACAGCGCTGTGACTCTTCCCTGCGGGGCCACTCGGGCAGGGGGCTCTGTGGGAGCAGGAGGGATTCTGTTCTGGGCAGGGCTGACTTCCCTCCGCGCAGGAGCTGAAGGGCTTCACTTGCTTGGATGACCTGCTGCATGTCAAGGGCATTACCACACGCATCCTGGAGCTCAACAGCCAGCGCATGACGTGCCGGCGGTGCCCGGGCCCCGAGAGGCCCCCACGGGCCAGCCCCACCTCCCTGGGGGACAATGAGGACCACAGGGCACCTGCAGCACAGGTAGGTGCAGAAGGGTCCCTGCTGCCAGGTGCAAGAACAAGGGTGAAGGTGTGGCTCTGGGGGGGCTCTGAGGAAGCTCATGGCAAGCAGACAGAACTGCACCAGATTTTGCAGGAGCTCATGGTTGTGGGTTTGGGGGTTCTCCACCCAAAAACCCCCCACAGTGCTGTTGAGTGGAGCCCCTGTGCACCAGGGCCATGGCTCTCGCTGGCAACCATCCAGCAGCACTCCCAGCCCCTGTCCTGCTCCTGGTCTCCAGCGGCCCATGCTGGTGCAGAGTCAGCTGTGCTCCCTGCCTCTTCCCTGCTCAGGTGGTGGCTGAAGAGGAGGAAGATGAGGAGGAGGAGGAAGAGGAGGATGCACCAGGGCCCTGGGAGCCGGAGCGCCCCTGGAAGGGTACCCCCAGGTCTGGAGCAGACCCTGATGGTTCTGGGGGGCAGGGACCACAGGAGCACCCCAGGTCCACCAGGGAGCAGGAGGAGGAGGAGGAGGAAGAAGAAGAGGAGGAGGAAGGGAGCTGCTGCAGCGAGGAGGGGGAAGACAGCAGCAACGTGTACCTGTACTACACTCTGGGGGAGCGCTGGATTGACTACCTGCAGCGCACTGGGGATGGGGGGCTGCTGCGGCACCTGCGCCCCAAGGTGACGGGGGCCGGGAACTGCTGGGGCCTTCTGGGCACCTGTGGGAGGGTAAACAGGGGCTGGGGGGTCTGTGATGCCTGCCTGCCGGGGCTGGGAAAAGAGATGCTGCCCCAGTCCCCCATGCAGACTCCTGCCCAGCAAGGGGGTCCTTGCTCATAGGGTGAGGGAAGGAGGGGCTACCCTGCTCCACCCTAGTCCCTAGCCCTGCCTGGCCCTGGTGCAGCCCCCCTGCCCCGCATGGGGATCCCTTGTTGCTATGTGGACTATAAAGGGAGAAGGCAGGAGCCGAGGTGGGGGTCTGCCCCATAGCTCTGGGCTGGGGATGCACAGGGGTCCGTTCTGGGTGGGTGGCATGTAGGGGTCCAGAAGGATGAGCTGTGGGCAGGGAGTCTGCAGGGTCTGCCTGGGCTTGTCCCAGCCACTCCAACCTGCTGTGTCCCACAGATGAAGCGGAAGTCAGAGAATGGGCCGGATGGCCGGGCCTTGTCCCCTGGGAAGAAGCTGTGCAAGGGCTCTGACTATGGCAGGTGAGGGGTGCAGGGTGCTCTGAGTGCAGCTGGTGAAGGGGGCTGTCTGTGCTGGGGCAGCACATACCTCCTGCTGCCCTCCCCAGGAGGATGATGCAGCCACTTGGGTCGAGCAGGAGTTGGCCCGGGTGAGATCCAGCCCTGACCAGTTGCCTATCTGCTGTGCAGGCTGGGCTGCATGTCTGGGCAAGGGGTCAGCAGGGTGGGAGCAAAGAAGAGTCAGTGGGGTGGAGCTCCCACTGGTGGGAACCAGTTCCAAGAGCCTCTGGCGCAGTGTGGCCCAGAGCAGTGCTGCATATGCCACCTGCGTCATAGCCTCACTTGTGCCTGGTCTTTCTCCCAGGACACTGGGTCCCTGTACACCCAGCCCCACGACCACCTTTGGGGACCTGCGCAATGCCAAGGTGGGGCAGGCCCGGCGCCGTCGCATCCCCTCCGTGGCCCCCCCTCCTGAGCTGCAGGACTGGCTCCGCACGTTCCAGGTACAGCTTGCCTGGTGGCTCCAGGCAGCCTGCGTGTCATGGGAGGGAGTCAAGCCTAAGGGATCCCCACCGTGGCCAGGAGTTGGGCCCACAGTGGATTTTGGGTAGTTTTGCTTGTGAGGAAACACAGAGGAGGTTTCAGCCCTGACCGGGGTTGGTGTCACTGGTCACTCAGCACCACCAAACTCCCACGTGCCTCAGGTTCCTGGCCTGGGGCAAGAGCCCTGGCTGCCGGGGCTGTGGCTGGGCTGGCTGGGGACACAGAGCCAGGGATCACTGGGGGTCCCCCTGCAGCGATGGAGTGGCCCTGAGAAGCTGCTGGCCCTGGATGAGCTCATTGACCGCTGTGAGCCGGCGCAGATCAAGTACATGATGCAGGTCATCGAGCCCCAGTTCCAGCGGGACTTCATCTCCCTGCTGCCCAAGGAGGTGAGTGAAACTGGGGGACCAGGGGCCTGGCCTGACCTGACCTGACCCCCCTGGTGACCCATCTGTGACCTTTATCCGCTCCATAGCTGGCCCTGTACGTCTTGTCTTTCCTGGAGCCACGGGACTTGCTCCGTGCTGCTCAGACTTGCCGCTACTGGAGGGTCCTGGCCGAGGACAACCTGCTCTGGAGGGAGAAGTGCCGTGAGGAAGGTGAGGGTCCTCCCAGGTGGGGGCTGGGGGGCCACCCCAAGCCTGACCCAGGTGAAGCACTGCTGTGTTGTCCCCTGTAGGGATCGAGGAGCCCCTGCACCTGCGGAAGCGACGCCTGCTCAGCCCCGGATTCATGTACAGCCCCTGGAAATTCGCCTTCCTGCGCCAGCACCGCATCGACATGAACTGGCGTAGTGGGGAGCTGCGGCCCCCCAAGGTGGGTCTGGGTGTCCCAGCAGGGACAGACTCCAGGGAGCTGTGGTCCCAAGGTGAGCCTGGGAGTGTCCCTGCCTGGGGCGGACCCTTGAGAGCTGAGGGGCTGGTGGGGGTCCCTCTGGGGACAGACCCCAGGTCACTGGTATGGGGAAGCTGCTGTAGAATCTGCCATGGGGAGCAGATCTGGCTTGCTCAGAGCAGTGGGGGCAGGAGAAATTAGGTCCCTTGGGCCTGGAGAAAGGTATTCTTTCTTTTTCTCCTCTCCAAGGCCTCATGCAGGGCTGCAGCCATCTCCAGCACCCAGGGAAGGTGCAGCGTCACAGAGTTTGACTGTGTTCTGTGAGAGTCCCAGAACCCTGATGGTCTCTCCCTGGGGGTCCTTCCTGCCCCTGGGCAGAGTCCCCACCCCTTTTCTTGCTGCTTCAGGTCCTGGGTTCCTGAGCCCCCCACTTCCTGTCTGTAACCCCTGCCCCTGTGCAGCAGCCACCAAACACACCACACACCCCAGCTCTGCTGCCCTGCCAAAGCATCAGGGGGTGCAGGTGATTTGGAGACCTGTGTGCCTTTCCTCCCAACAGCTCCTGCTGCCTTCCCATTGCTCATTGTGCTGGGTGGTCCTGCTGGCTGGGGAGGCCACACTGCCCTCAGCACACTCCTGTGCTCCTACAGGTACTGAAGGGCCACGACGACCATGTGATTACCTGCCTGCAGTTCTGTGGAAATCGCATAGTGAGCGGCTCTGATGACAATACACTCAAAGTGTGGTCAGCTGTCACTGGGGAGGTGAGTGTCCCTGTCACCAGGGAGGTCAGTGTGGCACTGTCACTGGCACCACTGGGGTTTGGGGCAGGGACCATCTCCCTGTGCTGGGCACAGTTGAGGCCACACCCTGACTCCTGTGGTCAATTTGGGCCTTTTATGACAAGGACATGGGGTTGTGCTGCTCCTCTGTGCTGTTTCAGGGGTGGGGAGGTGCGAGAGGTTCACCTGTCCCCCATGTCCTGTTCCCCACAGTGTGTGCAGACGCTGGTGGGCCACACTGGGGGGGTTTGGTCCTCCCAGATGAGGGACAGTGTTGTCATCAGCGGCTCCACTGACCGCACGCTCAAGGTGTGGAACGCTGACAGTGGCGAGTGCGTGCACACCCTGTACGGACACACCTCCACCGTGCGCTGCATGCACCTGCACGGCAACAGGTACGGGGCTGGCGGTGCTGTGTGAGAGGGGGTATCCCCGGGAGTGAGGCTGTTACCCCCAGGTGTCCCCTCCCCTGCAGGGTGGTGAGCGGCTCCCGGGATGCCACGCTGCGGCTCTGGGACATCGAGACAGGGCAGTGCCTGCACGTGCTGATGGGCCATGTGGCAGCCGTGCGCTGCGTCCAGTACGACGGCAACAAGGTGGTCAGCGGTGCCTATGACTACACGGTCAAGGTGTGGGACCCCGAGAGCGAGAGCTGCACCCACACGCTGCAGGGGCACACCAACCGTGTCTACTCACTGCAGGTATGGCCCTGCACGCATCCCCTCCTGCTCCTCCCTGCCCTCCCTGCAGGTACAGCCTGCCCTCCTGCTGGCTTGCCCTACCACTTCCCTGCCTTCCAGTTGTGGGGCTGTGCCAAAGGCCCCACATGTGCTGTAGGGACAAGTGGGCTCTGCCTGTCATGCAAGGCCCTATGTGCTTTGCAGGGACACGTGGGCCGTGTCTGTGCCCTGAAGGGTTGTATCTGCCATACAAGGACACACCGACCATGTTTGTGTCCCGTGTGGACAGTCACTGCCCCCTGACCCCGCTGCCCACACGCACATGCTGTGGACACAACACTCTTCCATGCCCCTTCCCTGAATTTCTACAGTCCGAAAAGCCAAGAGCTGTGTGAGCCCATGTCTCCGCTGCTGAACTGTGGTCTCGGGCTGGTGCTGAAACTGGGGGTGCTGTATCCTAAACCAGGGGCTGCCAGGGCTGAGGGCCACACCCCAAACCAGGGGACACTCCTGTCCTCTCTGCTGAGCTGGACTCCTTCTCTCTGGCAGTTTGATGGGACACACATCGTGAGTGGGTCCCTGGACACATCAATCCGCGTGTGGGATGTGGAGAGTGGGAACTGCCTGCACACGCTCATGGGGCACCAGTCACTCACCAGTGGGATGGAGCTGCGTGACAACATCCTCGTGTCTGGCAACGCCGACTCCACTGTCAAGATCTGGGACATCAAGACAGGGCAGTGCCTGCAGACTCTGCAGGGTGAGAGGGGATTCCTCACCCTTGGGGGGCAGTGGGGACTTCCCTCCATCAGGGAGCTGGGAAGGGGCAGCTCTCTCCCTTGGAGTGGGAGGGAGCAGGGGAGGCTCCTTGCCCTTGGGGCTGGGTGGCTCTGAGCTGCCAGATGTGGCAGGACCGGTATCACACAGCAGTAGGGTACCCCAGGTGCACTCGGGGCTCACCAGTGGCTCCCCATAGGTCCCAGCAAGCACCAGAGTGCTGTCACCTGCCTGCAGTTCAGCTCCAAGTTCGTGGTGACCAGCTCGGATGACGGGACAGTGAAGCTGTGGGACCTGAAGACAGGGGAGTTCGTGCGAAACCTGGTGGCCCTGGAGAGCGGCGGCTCGGGGGGGGTCGTGTGGCGGATCCGTGCCTCCAACACAAAGCTGGTGTGTGCCGTGGGCAGCCGCAACGGCACTGAGGAGACCAAGCTGCTGGTGCTGGACTTTGATGTGGACCTGAAGTGACCCCGGCCAGCCCGGGGGTCCCGCGGGAGGGGTGGCCCCGGCGCAGGCGCTGGCCCCCGCGGGCTGACAGAGGGAGGCCGGGCCGGGCCTTATTTATATGCGCGGGAGTGCCCGGCCAGGCCTGCAGGAGCATGTTTTGTACACGGAATATATCAATTTATTTCTGTATTAGGGCTAGTGCTGATCTGCCCCAAGCGCTGTCCTGGGCCTGCGGCTCGCACCCTCTGAGCAGGCCAGGCTCTCCCAGGTGTCACAGGGACCCTGCACACACCTGCCCTTAGCTGGTGGGCACTGCCCTGGCAGCGCCTGACACCTCCCCCTTGCCCCCTCACATCTCCACACTGCCCCATCTGAGCAGCTGCTCTGCACCAGCCATTTGTAGGGAGAATGTTCAGTGCCCTGCAGTGTCCTGGTGCTCACGGGGGGGTCCTGCAGGGAGACGTTCGTCTCCATTTAGGCGCAATTCCCTGGATTCCCAGTTGTGCCACGGGCTCCCCAGCCATGGCACACCCAACAGGGAACAGGGCCAGGGTTCTGGTGCCCTTGCCACGTGTCACACTAAGCCATTACTGTAACAATGTTTTATTGGGACTAACAATGCACTTCCCAGAAGTCCACAGCCACGAGGGCTAGGGGGGCTTTCCCCCAGTTCCTGTGCCCCCATCTTCGGTGCCCTGCAGAGCCCAGCCACTGCTAGGGGCTCCCAGGGCCCAGTGCAGATGCTGCTCCAGCGCACGGAGGATGCAGCTGCTCCTGCTGCCTCAGGCCAGGGGCGGTGCTAGTCGTGTCCGACTGCCGCGGGGAGCTGCGGCCAGGTGCTGCTATGTGCCGGCAGCGGGAGCATCTGGCGAGGACTCGGCGGGGCCCGGGGCCGGGTCAGGGGAGGCCGGGAGTCCGGAGGGCCCCGCGGGTGCCCCGTACTCGGCTGCGCGGCGCTGCAGCATTGCCGGCACCAGTCCCACGTAGGCGCCCATCAGGCGGTGGTTGGCGCGGACCAGCCTCGCGGCGCAGCTGTCCAGGCACGACTCCTGCGGGAGGGACAGGCTGCGGTCAGGGGGCGCGGGGACACCCGGCCCGCGGCCCCCCGGACCCCGCTCACCTCGCGGCCCGTGAGCAGCCGGTAGTTGAGGTTGTAGACGCAATGGCGGAAGCAGAGCTCGGTCATACGGTTGTAGACCAGCAGGAAGTCCCGCAGCTGGGGAGCAGGCACGGGTCACACCGGGCGGAGCCCGTCTGGAAACCCCGAAACCCACTGGGAGCCCCGGCGTGCCCCCGGCCAGCCCGAGACGCCCGCGTCCCTCCCCGGACCCGCCGGTTCTTCTGCGAACCCGGCATCTCGAGATCCCAAACCCGGAGCCCTCGGGACACACCGGGACCCGCCACCAGACCGACAGCCCCGGGACCACCCATAAAGGCCTCGCGGCACAGCGTGCTCCCACCCCTGGCCCCGGCGCTCACGCTGCGGAGCTGCTGCCGGTGCTCGGCCGCCGGGTCCATCCCGGGCACGGCCCGGAGCCTCCGCGCCCGGCGGGACCAGCCGCCGAGCTCGCACAACGTCACTTCCGCCCGGCTCAGCGATGACGCCACTTCCGGGCCCCTGACGCTACTTTCGGCGCGTCCGGGCCGAGGCGGAGCGGGAGCGGCGCCGGGGGGCCCGGTGGGGCCGGGGCGCAGGTGGGCCGGGGGCACCGGGGTGCCGGGCAGGGTGAGCGGCGCGGGGCCGGGGGAGTCCGGCCGGGAGAGCCCCGGGAGCGAGGCTGGGGCCGCCGCCGCCCGCTCGGGCCGGTTCCGCCGGGAGCAGCCGCCAGGGGTTCCCTCGGACGTCGGTCCCGTCTCGGGGCCTTGCTGTGCGTGGCTGCGGAGGGGTCCCGTCCCGGAGGCTGTGGGGACCGCGGGGCCGTTCTCCGGGAGGATGGCTCTGGGCGGTGACGGCCTCTGCCCGCAGGGTTGGACCCTAGCGCTGGGCCGGGCGCTGTCCCCGGCGGGGAGGGGACAGGTCACAGGTAACGGGCTCTCGGCAGCCCGCCCCGGGCCCCGCCTGCCCTGGAATGTGCCCGGACCGGTCCGGGCGCAGCGGGGCCCCACCGCTCTCCTGCGGCTGTGGACGTGGCTCCCGGCGCCCTCCTGGCCGGGCCGGGCTGGGCGCTGCTCGCTCCACTGTCCCGGGGCAGGGTCTGCGGGACGCGGGCATCCCCGGCGGGCTGTGTGACAGGGAGTACGGAGTGCGGCCCGAGGGGCGGGGAACCCGGGAGTCCTGGGCGTGATGGTGTGGGAGCCACGGTGGGTCCCGGCTGAGGCTGGGGTTGGGGTCGGTGCCTCTGGGGTGTGCCACGCTACGGGTCTGTTCTGGGAGCCAGCGGTGTCCCGAGAGCCGGGCAGGGCACTGGCTGCAGGAGGCCCTGGGCAGGGGACAGAGTCTGCTCGGTGCCAGCAGCTGCCGATGTGGGCCCCTTCCTCCGCGCTGTAATCTCCTGCTGTTCCCTTCCAGCACCGCCCCGCGGGTACTGGCTGGTGCCCCCGGCAGGGGTGTAGTCCTGGCCCCAGCACCACATCTGTGTCCCTGCAGGCCCTGAGGATGTCGGACGGGATCCTGAGCAAGGCAGCCACCATGGAGATCCCCATCAGCAGCAACGGGGACACCAGCAGTCTGCCTGAGGACGATGGCCTGGAGCAGGTCTGGGGATTGGGACCCCCATGGGAGTGTTTGGGACTGTACCAGGGCCGTGCTGTCTCTGCATCTCAGTCCCCTGTGCTCCTCTGCCTCCCAGGACCTGCAGCAGGTGATGGTGTCGGGACCCAACCTGAATGAGACCAGCATCGTGTCAGGCGGCTATGGGGGCACAGCCGAGGGCATCATCCCCACTGGGACCATCAAAGGTAATGGGCCTGGTCTGGGAGGGAATGGGGATCATCGTGGGAAGAAGGGGCTCAGTTCTCCTCATTGCCCCTGACATACAACACAAGGCTCTGCTACAGCCCAGCCAAGATGTTTCCTGGGTGGGGTCTGTTCCTGCTGGACTCAGGTTCTGTGCAGGGACAACGTATGGGGGAGTGTACTGGTGGCAGAAGAGGGGCTGCTGGCACAGCTCTGCTCTCCCTGGGCTGGGTTACTCCCCTGTCACAGGGTGGGGTCTCTGCTGGGGAATCTCCATCCCCTTGGTCAGCACATCCCCGTGGGTCTCTGAGTGCCTGCTCTGGTGGAGGATCCCAGGTCTGTCCCGGTCCATATGCAGCGGGAGCTCTGGAGTGTGCTGGGGTTGAGGCAGTGGGGCCAGTTGGGCTCTACACCCTGGAAGACCTGGCACTGCTGCCCTTGTTCCATGCAGATCTCTCCCTGAGGGTCCCCCCAGGGCTTGAGGAGGGTCCCTGTGGGCAGAGAGGGCGAGCGTGCATGTGTGTGCTTTCCTGGAGCACCACTGCTGCTGGCCCGGTGTCCCCATGTCTCTGTGTCCCTGTGTCCCCACACCCCCAGGCCTACCCAGCTCTTTGAGTGCAGGGATTCCTGCACAGGGGCAGATGGGGGGGGGTTTCCTGGGGCGGGGGAGCCCACCTGTGTGGCTGTAGCCACGTCTCTGGGTTCCAACGCTCACCTGCTGCCATCGCTCTCCCGCTGCCGCCCGCCCGCGCCCTCGTCCCTGTCCCCAGTGCCCCCGCCCCCCGGC
>JAODHX010000001.1:239232-249725 GCA_027576295.1 Cossypha polioptera
TTATTTTGCTTAATTTTGTTTTTTAAGATGACCCACTGTCATATTGTGTTTCCCTGGGCACTTTCGTGGTTCAGGATATTTTAGACATGAAATTGAGTGTGAACAGGGCTGTTCACAACATGCTGTTGAAGACAGAGTAGCTTTTCCATACACAGAGTCAATATTTTGGTGTGCAACAACATCAGAGTTTTTCAGCACTTACACATTTCCTCCTGTGTTATGGATAATCCCTTATGGTTTGGGTTTTGAGATGTAAGGCTTGAGTGTTAATACAGAAGCTGCTGAAAACAGTCACGTCCCATCTTAATTTGTCTGAGTGGGTCTGATGCAGCCTCTGGGGCTCTTCAGGGCTCTCCAGGGCAGCAGCACCTCCCTTCCTTCGGCTGGAGGGAGAATTCCATCTCACACAGGCTTTTTCTCTGACACAAAGGCCTTTCCAACTGCATGGTTAAATTTTAGTTCTGCTAGATTTGCTCTGAAAACTGCTGCAAAGCAAATTGAACTGGGTCTCAGAGCTAAAAGGGGAGGGAGAGAGAAGTTTGGAGATAAGGAACGTGGGCAGCCAACTCCAAACCTGGAGTTAATTTTGTTCTCTGTCCTAGTGTGAGCCCAGGGGCCCCAGAACTCCCCATTCTCGGTGCCTGAGAACGTCTCGTTCATCCCTGAGAACACTTGACCCTTCCTCTCTCATTGCCCGGCTTCTTCCTCCTGCTCTGCACTCAGAGAACACAGAAATATCACAGCAAGATCCGGTTCTGTCTCCAGCCACTCTGCTTGAAGTGGAAGCACTTGGAAGAGAAGCGTGTAAGTGCTGTGTTAAAATCAATGAGGAGGAGACCTGGGTGCTGGTTTTTACACGTAGCAGGGTGGAAGGACACTGCAGCACAGTGCAGGCTGGGTTTGTAAGTGGGGTTTGTAAATGGGGTTTGTATTGTAAATGGGTTTGTAAATGGGGTTTGTAAATGGGGTTTGTAAATGGGTTTGTAAACGGGGTTTGTACCCCTACACCCTGCAGCACAGTGCAGACCTGGGTTTGTAAATGGGGTTTGTAAATGGGGTTTGTGTCTCTACACCCTGCAGCACAGTGCAGACCCGGGTTTGTAAATGGGGTTTGTAAATGGGGTTTGTAAATGGGTTTGTGCCTCTGGCTGTGGCTCTGTGCAGACCAGAGCAGCGACAGGAGGCGTTTGGTGCTGCTGGAAGAGCTCAGGCAGCTCGGATAAGGCGCTGCGGTATCCTGTGCCTTGGCTTTCAGGGGAGATGCCCCCGTCCAACGCCACCGGCCTGGCTCCAGCCACGTTCATCCTGACCGGGATCCCGGGCATGGAGCAGCTGCACGGCTGGATCTCGGTGCCGTTCTGCTGCCTGTACGTGGCAGCCCTGCTGGCCAACGGGGCGCTGCTGGCGACCATCTGGGCCGAGCACAGCCTGCACCAGCCCATGTACCTGCTGCTGTGCCTGCTGGCCCTCGCCGACCTCACGCTGGCCACCACGGCCGTGCCCAAGGCTCTGGCTCTGTTCTGGTTCCGCGCCGGCGAGATTTCCTTCGCCGGCTGCCTGACGCAGATGTTCTTCCTGCACTTCACCTGCCTGGTGGAGTCGGTGATCCTGCTGGCCATGGCCCTGGACCGCTTCGTGGCCATCTGCTTCCCGCTGCGCTACGGCGCGGTGCTGACCCCGCGGGCCGTGGCCGCCGCGGGGCTGCTAGCCGTGCTGCGGGGCTTCTGCATCATCCTGCCGTGCGCGCTGCTGCTGCGGCGGCTGCGCTTCTGCGGGTCGCGCAGCATCGCGCACACCTACTGCGAGCACATGGGCATCGCCCGCCTGGCGTGCGGCGGCGCCGCGGCCAACGCGCGCTACGGGCTGGCGCTGCCCTTCGCGGCGGGCGCGCTGGACCTGCTGCTCATCGCCGTCTCCTACGCCTTCATCCTGCGCGCCGTGGCGCGGCTGCCGTCCCGCGGCGCCCGCGGCAAGGCGCTGCACACCTGCGGCTCGCACCTGTGCGTGCTGGTGCTCTTCTACCTGCCCGCCGCGCTGACCGCGCTGGCGCAGCGCTTCGGCCGCGTCCCGCCCGGCGCGCACATCCTGCTGGCCAACCTGTACGTGCTGCTGCCGCCGCTGCTGAACCCGCTGGTGTACGGGGCGAGGACGCGGCAGATCAGGGACAGGGTGCTCAAGGTGCTCGTCTGCCCCGGGAGAGCCGTGCCGAGAGCGCCGGGGGGGAAATGATGGAGCCCGAATGGGGCTCCGAGCTCCCCGCCCCGAGTTCCCTTCCAGCTCGTTCGGGCAGCAGCCCAGCCCGGGTCTGCCCCCCAGCCCGGGTCTGCCCCACCAGCCAAACACAGAACACCCGGCATCCTCACATCACTCTCCCCACGTTTGTGCAAAATGCAAGATAAAGGCAAAAATCAGGATCTCTGGTTGGCAATGGAAGGAGAGCGAGCAAAGAAATGAAAACCTACCCAGGTATGTCACCTCTGGGAAATCCCAGAGGAGCTGGGGTGGAAAGGGACCCCAGAGCTCAGCTCATCTGACCCCCTGCTCCAGCGGGCTCATGCAGAACAGGATGCACAGGAGCACAGCCAGGTGGGTTTCCACCCTCTCCAGAGAAGGAGACTCCACAGCCCCCTTGGGCAGCTGTTCCAGGGCCCCATCACCCACACAGTAAAAGAACTTTTCCTCATATTCAGCTGGAACTTCCCATGTAAATCCTCTACATGGAGGAGGTGGGTGGAATTCCACTGTGGTGTGACAATAAATCTGGACTCAGGTGGAAAGACATATAATGAATGTGTTCTTCTGATTGACACCTGTATAATGAAATTCATCCTAGAGACTTGTTCTTCATTAAAATTCATAGCATTGAAAAATCTCCAAAAGGAATAGTAGAGAAATAAAACCAAGTGTTGCACTTCAGCATTCATGGGGTATCTTTATTCCTTAGCTGTATCACTTGACCTTACTTTGAGCAAACATGTCAGTAAAAAATCATTCTCAAAAGAATCACAGAATGAAACAAATTGTTATCAAATCCTAAAAACGCTCTTGCTCCAGAGTAGCTGCTTTCCTGGGGCTTAAAAATCCCTTGGGCATCAGTTTGGAGCAGCAGCTGGAGGCACCAGAGCAAGGTCCCCCAGAGCAGAGCTGCAGCTCGTGTGACTGAGCAGTGACCCTCTAAAAACAGCCCCAAAAAATCCAACGCCATTCTGAGATGGAACACACGGCTTTTCTTTCAGAACCTGACTTTGTTTCATGTTGTGTGCAGGTAACACATGGCACTGTTGTTTTGTGAGGAAATTGGAAGTGAAAGGATGAGCCTTGGCTGTGGGACCAGCAGTGACACTCCCCTCCAAGGCCTCACGTGTGGAACTGCTTGTTTTCTCTACAGCAACGTGTGTTCAATTCCTTATCACTTTATTGCTTCTTTAATGGCAGCAACTCAATGTTCCAGTCCAAATTCATGCCATAGTCCCCCAGCAGGACACCCAGAGGCTTTGCAGGGTCCAGGTTATGAAGGCAGAGGGACAGTATTTATTCCCATTTTGAGAGGCATTTATTCCCATTCTGAGCAGCAAAAATGAGTTCAGTGATTTGCCTAAGGTGTATCAAGCCTTGTTGTACAAGCTAAATGGATTAAGTGTTTTTTATGGCAAAAGTCTCATTTTCTAGACCCTGAGCTGCAATCTGAGAGCTTGGCAGGTTCACCCCCTCTGCCTCAGTGCAGGGATCACTGTTCATGATGTGCCTCACCTTCACCCCAAAATAAAAGGGACAAAGACAGGGGAATTGCTGGCACAGTCATGTCCATGGTGAGGAACACTGGGACCAAAATGGTGCCTTGAAAATGAGAAAGGTGCTGGAGTGCAAAGCAAGGACGCAGAGAGAGATTCCTCATCTTGCTACATATCCCAGATTTAAAAAAAAACCCCAAACTATCTCAGCTCCAAAACCTGTCGAGTTTCAATTGCCTCTTGACCTTGAAAAATTTCTGTGCAAAGGCTCCAGCACAGCCAGGGAGAAGGAGGCAATGCTACAACACTTAAAACCAGCACACTTACAGCATTTCACTGATTCCCTGTAAAACTGACCTGGTGCATTTCTTTTTGCCAGGAGTCACTGGGTCTGTGAGTTCTGAGGTGAAAAACAAACCTGAGCCCTGCTTTGGTCCCAGGGTTTGAGATTGCATTAGGTCAGAGAGGATCTCTGCAGCCGCAGCCATTCTGGGATTCTATAAAGCCTCCATTTGAGTTTAATTTATACTAATTATAATGATATATATACACATTATACAATACTAAAACATAAATGTAATTTAATTTATGAAACTCTGCTATAAAGCACAATAACCTTTGTGGGTGTGTGTGTAACCTGGGCTGGGGTTTTGCTGCAGGTTTGTCTCGGGGACGTGTGCCCTGGCATGAGCATTGATCCTTTAGAGAAGAAGAGAGGAGTGATTTCCTGGGGCGGAGAATCGAGAATCGACTGAGAGATCAGGACTGGGCTGAAATCAAATCCTCAGCCTTCATCTGGGCTGGGGGTGCCTCACAGGACCCCAGTCCCAGACCCTCCTTGTGGGGAGGCAATGCTGCTGCACGGGGCCAGAACTGCTCCTGGGCCAGCATAACCACAAACCACAACCACAAACCACAAATACAAACCACAACCACAAACCACAAATACAAACCACAACCACAAACCACAAACCACAACCACACACCAAACAGCACAAACCACAACAACAACCACAACTACAAACCACAACTACAAACCACAACCACAAACCACAAACCACAAACCCCAAACCACAAACCAAACACCACAAACCACACACCACAAACCACAACCCACAACTACAAACTACAAACCACAAACCACAACCCACAACTACAAACCAAAACTGTAAACCACAACTACAAACCAAAACTGTAAACCACAACTACAAACCACAAACCACACACCAAACACCACAAACCACAACCCACAACCACAACCCACAACTACAAACCACAACCACAAACCACAACCACACACCAAACAGCACAAACCACAACAACAACCACAACTACAACCACAAACCACAACCACAAACCACAACCACAAACCACAACTACAAACCACAACTACAAACCACAACCACAGCCCACAACCACCCCGTTAGTCTTCACCATTAAATATTGCCGTCAGTGGTTTCCAGCTGCAGCTGTGCCCCAGCTCCCTGCTGGTGCAGCCCCTGAGCATCCTGCTGCCAGCCCTGGCCAGCTCTGGGCACAGCCAGGTCTGCAGCAGCCTGTGGCAGGCAGAGCTCAGCCCGGGGAGCCCCTGCCCCTCAGCCCCTGTCCAGGGCACACAGGGGACAGGCAGCGCTGAGCAGGCTCCCAGGTGCTGCTCCCTTCCCCCAGGGAGCAAGGACGAGAGGAAACAGCCCCAGGTTGTGCCAGAGGAGGTTTAGGCTGGGTGTTAGGGAGGATTCCATCACTGAGTGGGCTGCTCAGCCCTGGCCCAGGCTGTGCAGCCCCACCCTGGGGGGATTCACAGCCCTGGGACACGGTCAGTGGTGGCCTGGGCACTGCTGGGGACAGCTGGGCTGATGGTCTCAGACGTTCTGACATGGAGAGCTCCATGGCTCTGTGCTGCTGTGTGCCCTGCTCTGACAGAGCAGCTTTCCCTGCTGACCCCTCGGAGTGCCAGGGCAGCTCCCCACGTCCCTCATTGAGCACCCACTGCAGACAGGGCTGCAGAGGGTCCCCCCTGTGCCAGAGCTCACCAGGGACGTGTGCTGCCTTCACACCCCACACAGGGATTCTCTGGGGGCTTTGATGGACTTTGGGGGCCAAGCCTTCCATCCCACTGCCTTCCACACCATGGGCCTGACTGCAGCTCCCAGGGCAGGGAGAGTGAACTCACCAACACGGGCCCTGCCACGTCCTTCTGAGGCAACACGGAATCCCAGCCTCGTTTGGGTTGGGAGGGACCTTAAATCCATTTAATCCCACCCTGCCATGGCAGGGACACCTCCCACTGTCCCAGGCTGCTCCAGCCCCAGTGTCCAACCTGGCCTTGGGCACTGCCAGGGATCCAGAGGCAGCCACAGCTGCTCTGGGCACCCTGTGCCAGGGCCTGCCCACCCTGCCAGGGAACAGTTCCTGCCCAAGATCCCACCCAAATCTCGGCTCTCAACTTGAAGCTGTTGCCCCTTGTCCTGGCACT
Source organism: Cossypha polioptera (assembly GCA_027576295.1). Lineage (NCBI taxonomy): Eukaryota > Metazoa > Chordata > Aves > Passeriformes > Muscicapidae > Cossypha > Cossypha polioptera. Next base: position 245,440 of record JAODHX010000001.1, read on the forward strand.
CCAGGCCTGTGTAAAAAGACACTCTCCTGCTTTTTCATCAGCCCCCTTTTCGTGACAGCAATAAAAAATCACCTTATGCTAATGAAGTGTTTCTTCCAGAATGGAGTTGCTCATCTCTGTACCAAGTGTGAGTCACTGTGACTCAGAGGTGTCCGTGTGTGTGACAGACACCTGGAACCTTCCAGAGGAGCTGCCAGAGCCCGGCCAGACCCCTGGGGACACTGAGCCAGTCCCTCTGGGGACACTGAGCCAGACCCCCTGGGGACACTGAGCCAGTCCCTCTGGGGACACTGAGCCAGTCCCCCTGGGGACACTGAGCCAGTCCCCCTGGGGACACTGAGCCAGACCCCTGGGGACACTGAGCCAGACCCTCTGGGGACACTGAGCCAGACCCCTTGGGGACACTGAGCCACTCCCCCTGGGGACACTGAGCCAGTCCCCCTGGGGACACTGAGCCAGACCCTCTGGGGACACTGAGCCAGTCCCCCTGGGGACACTGAGCCACTCCCCCTGGGGACACTGAGCCAGACCCCTGGGGACACTGAGCCACTCCCCCTGGGGACACTGAGCCAGTCCCCCTGGGGACACTGAGCCAGACCCCTGGGGACACTGAGCCAGTCCCCCTGGGGACACTGAGCCAGACCCTCTTGGGACACTGGGGCCCCTCCCTGTGTCCCAGCTGCACAGGGGCCATGGCACAGGGCCACCCCAGCTCCAGGGGACGATTTCACCTGGGCCAGGAGGGTGTGACCACAGCTGGTGCAGCTGTGCAGCTCCTGGGAAGGGAGAGTGGGAGCAAGGCAGGAGGGACCAGGAGAGGCTGGTGGGTGCTGCAGCTCAGGCTTCTGACCTAGAAAAGAGGCAAAAGCTGTGTCCAGCTCAATGTTTCAATTCCAGAAAGAGAATCCGGGGGTAAAATGGAGCCAGACTCATCAGAGGTGAAAGGACAACAGAGTGGGTGGGAAATCGTGATGGGGCAAAATTCTGTTGGAAGGTAAAGGAAAAAATCTTCCTTGTGTGGGTGGGACCTCAGTCCTTGGAAATATGAAACTTGGATACTGCCAGAGCTCCTTCTTCAGGCTGGAAGCTCTTTACTGGCAAGGACATCACAGGTTTCAACTGTAAAAACTTATTTTCCATTTGGAATTTCTATCGCTGCCCATCCTGGCTGGGAACTGCCCAGCACAACCTTCCCAGCCCTCAGAAAATGCTGGTGCTGCCCCCGAGGCAGAGAGCAGATGTACACAGACCTCTCTATTTTACACCATCATATTTTATTTCATACATTGCCCAAGTCCACAGCAGGGCCCTGACTAATTTACCATTTTCACTGCTGTCTCTGGGATAAAGCATCCATGAAGGAAAGACAAATTCAGGCAAAACTTCAAGGTCTTTGTCAATTTATCAGCTGCCTCAATATTTAGAAGTTCCCCACAGCACTGTTGATCTTAAAAAATCCCATTTCAGAGTCATGACTAAAGCCCATGTGTCCATCCAGCAGGGAGTTTGACTTTCTCAGTTCTCTGATCCAGATTTTGTCTTGGGCAGGTGAATGACTCAGAATGACTGTACTGAGGATGGCTGGGTGTTTTAAAGGGTAAATCTGAAAGTTCTCATCCAAAGAACATATAACTGTTCATCTGCTAGATAAGGATTGAATAATGTCTTGAGAAAAAAACTGAAAGTGAAATAAAAATGAAAAAATAATACAAAACAAAAAAAAGGAAATTTCACCTAAGATACCAGCAGAGAGAAAGAAAGTTCAGGGAGAGATTTGACTTACTGAGTTCAGACATTGTGAGAGTTAAAAGAAATCTGAATTGATCCAAAACTTGTCCCCAGTCTTGTGTGGTGGCTCTGATGAGTCTCCAGTTCCACCCCCAAGCACCCCTAACGTCACTCAGTGACTGAAATGGGATGGAATGAGCCACTGCTGCTTTGCAAATCTGAAAATACAGGAAGACAGATGGCAAACTCTGTGTTTTGGGACCCTGGGGCTGAGCACAGCAGCTCTTTGGACATTGCAGGGGTTTGGTGGGTAAAGGCCATGGAATTCCTCAGAAATGCACACAGGATGTGAGAACAGATCACAGGGACCCCTTCCTAATGTTTGCAACTCTCCTGTAGCCAGGAACAAGCCCCACCTGAATTAACACATTAATTAGAGTGGGGAGAAGGGAATAAACACTCTTTCCTTGCTTTGCCCTTGAGTCCCATCAGAGAAACCTCCCAGCAGTGACATCAGGCTCTGCAGGGCCCTGAGTCACAAAACCCCGTGGCACTGCCAGGGAAATGTCCCAGATGGAGCTCCATGGTTCCTGTTCTGGTGCTTTGGAAATTCCCAGATGGAGCTCCATGGTTCCTGTCCTGGTGCTTTGGAAATTCCCAGATGGAGCCCCATGGTTCCTGTCCTGGTGCTTTGGAAATTCCCAGATGGAGCTCCATGGTTCCTGTTCTGGTGCTTTGGAAATTCCCAGATGGAGCTCCATGGTTCTGCCCTGGTGCTTTGGAAATTCCCCAGATCTGCAGGGCTGAGGCTCAGTTTGGGCTGTGGAGAGGAAGCCCAGGCTGAGTGGCTGAGGCACAAATAGCCAGGAAAAGAAGAGGTCAGTGGGTCAGCTGGGTCGGTTGGGGCCTGGCTCTGGCTGTGGGTGGTGCAAGGGTCCTGCAGGTGGGGGATGCTCCCAGTGCTGGGAGTGAACCTGGGCTGGGCAGAGCTGGCACTGCTCTGGTCACTGGCCACTGGTCACTGCTCTGGTCACTGCTCTGGTCACTGGTCACTGCTCTGGTCACTGCTCTGGTCACTGCTCTGGTCACTGGTCACTGGTCACTGCTCTGGTCACTGCTCTGGTCACTGCTCTGGTCACTGGTCACTGGTCACTGCCCTGGTCACTGCTCTGGTCACTGCTCTGGTCACTGGTCACTGCTCTGGTCACTGGTCACTGGTCACTGGTCACTGGCCACTGGTCACTGGTCACTGCTCTGGTCACTGGTCACTGCTCTGGTCACTGGTCACTGGTCACTGGTCACTGCTCTGGTCACTGCTCTGGTCACTAGTCACTGGCCACTGGTCACTGGTCACTGGTCACTGCTCTGGTCACTGCTCTGGTCACTGGTCACTGCTCTGGGTGTTCTCTGGCTTTTGGAGCTCATCAATGTGTCGTGGCCAGCTGAGGTTTGTGTGTAGAGCTGCTCAGATCAGCCACAAGTCTGGAATTTCTGGAATTTCTTCACGGGAAGGGCTGTCCAGCCCTGGCACAGCTGCCCGGGACAGTGGTGGAGTCACATCCCTGGAAATGCTCAAAAACCACGTGGAAGTGGCACTTGGGGACACATGGTGGGGACCACAGTGACAGAGCTGGGCTGGTGATTTTCCAGAATCTCTGCTGCTTCATTTCAGGTGTTAGTAAGATCTCTTCACTGGAGAATCCAGGACAACTGGTACCCAAAAATCAGAAACAACAGCGAGGGAAAGGGGGCAAGCCAGGGGAGCTGAGCCTGCGTAGCCTGGGGCTGTGGCTGGACAACTGACCCCAACGTGGAGATGAACCAAAACTTATAAAAGTGTAAAACTGGTGACCAAAATCCATCTTGGATTCGATCTGGGTGCAGCCCTAGCCAGGCTCTTGCACTGCCCAAGGTGAATCCTCTCAGTAAATTCCTGTTTTATCCCTTTTCCCCTGTGGTCTCTGTTCCAGGCCAGCCTTCCACCAGCTGGACTCGATGACTGCAGGGATCTTTGCCATCCTCACTGACCCCCTGATCCTGAATTCCCTGAGATGCTGCACCCAGCCCGAGGCTCCCAGCACCTGGAAGGACACTGGGTTATCCACACTGCCCCTCGTTTTTAGGGTGTTGGATCTGAAAAGCAGCGTTGGAATGACTTTAACAGGGCCTGGGCACCTTGTGGCACGGACCCAGCATGGAGCAGCAGCTGCTGAGGCACAGCCTGATCCTGGCTCTGGAACCTGCAGAGCTCAGGAGCTGCTGCTCCGTGCCTGGGGCAGGGGGTGGTGAAGGATGCCCAAATTTCATGGGCTGTGCCCACCCAGGATGGAGTCAGCGAGTCAGGGGTCTCTCTGAAGAATTCAGAGAGAAATCAGAGTGCAGGGATTGAATTAAAGCCTTGGGATGGACTGAAGGACATTAACCCACTCACACATAAAGTAGACATTTAAGTAGAAGTCAGTCAGTAATTTTAGGGTGAGCTCTAATGCTTTTAGTGAGTGAAAGGTTTCAAATGCCAGAGTAGCAGAGCGAGCTCCAGTGAAGGTTGAAACACACTG
>JAODHX010000001.1:481754-491944 GCA_027576295.1 Cossypha polioptera
CTGGATCCCTGGAATGTTCAGTTCCAGGCTGGACACTGGGGCTGGAGCAGCCTGGGACAGTGGGAGGGGTCCCTGCCGTGGATGGGTGGGATGGGGGAGGTTTAATGTCCCTCCCCAGCCGGAGCACTCCCTGCCTGTGCCCGGGGTGTGGATGGATCTGTCCGTCTGTCCAGCCCAGCCCAGCCCAGCCTGTGCCCCTGGGCCGGGCTTATCTGGGGCTGCACCCGGGGCTGTCGGGGGCTCGGGAGCGGCTCCGGGGCTGCCGGGGGCGATAGGGGGAGCAGGGCAGGGCTGATAGCCCGGCTGTGCCGGGAGGGGACCCACCACATCCCTGACCCTGCTACGGAAACAACTGCATTTCCAGAAATTATTTTCTACGATGTCCAGGCAGCAGCCAGTCCCAGCCAGGGAAAGATGTGCAAATTGTGCTGATTCAGACACTCTGGTTGCTGCATTTCCCTGGGCTCATCGCTGACCACATCCCGAATTAGGATAATGAATCCTAAACCATTCTAAACCCTGACTGGCTTTAGAGCAGCTGCTCTGCCCCTTTCCCTAAAGTCTGGGAGAATCTGGCTTTGCTCTGCTGCTCTGGGCACCCTGTGCCAGGGCTGCCCACCCTGCCAGGAACAATTCCTAATTCCCAGTATCCCACCCAGCCCTGCCCTCTGGCAGTGGGAGCCATTCCCTGTGTCCTGTCCCTCCCTGCCTTGTCCCCAGTCCCTCTCCAGTTTTTCCAGGGGTTCCTCATGTCCATCCCCAGCACCATTCCAAGCCACCCCTGCCTGGGTACCACCTCCGACCTCCAAGGCACCAGCCCCACACTGGCCACAGCCACATGGGCCAGTGGGGGCCTGTGGGGCAGGGATGGATAACTGTGGGCAGGATTGGATGAATGTGGGGCAGGGATGGATAAAGGAGCTGGTGTAGGACTGTGCAGAGGGGCTGCAAGAGGCCACTGCCATGACAGCCTCTCCCCAGGCACAGGGACCAGCCCCTAATCCCATTAATCCCATTAATCCCATTAATCCCATTAATCCCATTAATCCCATGAACCTGTGATTCCCTGCTGCTGTTCCTGTGCTGCTGTGCCCATCTGAAGGGGTGGAGAATGTTGGAGTCAGTGAGTCAGGGGATTCTCTGAATCCCTCAGGGAGGAATCAAGGTGCAGGGATTGAATTAAAGCCTTTGGATGGATTGAAGTGTATTAAGCCACTCACACATAAAGCAGATGTTTAAGTAGAAGTAAATTAGTAAATTTTAGTAGGAGCTCTAGTGCTTTTAGTAAGTGAAAGGTCTGGATTCCACAGTAATAGTTCGAGTTCCAGTGAAGGTTGAAACACACTGATATCTTCAGTGGAGGCTCCAGGCCCACAGCTGTAGACAGGACTGAGACACAACAGAGCTACAGTGAGAATATTGCTGACATTTTTCAGATAGAACAAGACAGATTGTATGTGCAGTTCTATACATAACCTGGTGTGCTAAGAAACCAGAATTCTAATAGGTTAAGGAGTGCTGGTCTGAGTTTGTGTCTTAGCTCGTTGGGAAAATCCTGTATAAGAGTTTGTACTGGGGAGAGTTGGTGCTTTTGCCTCTCTTGCCTTCCTGCTTTGCTGCCATTGCTTTTCCAGCACCAACACCGGAGAAGAAGATCAGAGCTGCTGCTCCAACATCAGCCCCACCTGGACCTTCAGAATAGCTCCTGCTTTAACTTGGGACTCTAAACTGAACCCAGTAAGGACTGTGATGTCTGTGATGGTGCCTTGGAGACTGATGTGCTTCTGCAATAAATAACCTTTTAGCAACTATTAGCTGATGGCTGTTTTAGAAGATTACCCAACAAAGTTGGTGCCCTGAGCACCTGAGGTCTAACCTCACATTTTGGTGCCCGTGTGAGGTTAAAGAGCTGCTGTGGGGATAAAAGCAGCAATTAAAGGGATCAATACAGGGCAGCAGCATGGAATGGGCCTGTCTGAATGAGAATCACTCCTGTGATTCCCTCTTCCTCCTGCTTCCTCTGCCTTCCTGCTTCCCCTGAGCTCTTTGTGGCCAAAATTACCCACCCATGAAAATGCTCCCCCACCAGTAAAACCAGACCCTGGTGGGTCACAGGCCTGCAGGGCTCTCACCACGAGCCATGCCTCTGTTTTCAGCAGGCTCCAGAACCCCAGCGTTTATTAACCACTGTATAAAAGTGATATTAGTGCTGCAGTGAGCACTCTCCTCCAGCCTGTGTTTGGTGTTGTCCTGGGCTCACCCTCCTGCTGCCCCTCCCTGAGCTTTGCCCTGCTGCTGCTGCAGAGGCAGCAGAACAGCATCATTGTCTTTCCCCTCTTAACGTTCAGCCTTGCAGAGCTGAAAATGAATCAGAGAGAGGCGAGTGCATTGCTGAGAGCAGCCCCAGATGCAGCCTGGGTTTTAATTTCAGTGCCAGGGAACTGAGGCTGCAGAGGAGTAACAAATGCAGAGGCCACTGAGCCTGGCTGATGTGGAGGGATGTCAGCCTGGGAACTGAGGGCTGCATCTATTCCATCACTCTCCCTGCAGCTCTGGGGGTGGATTTGGACCCGCTCTGGCGTCCCCAGATCTCCTGGGGCAGGGGTGTGCCGTGTCCCTGCAGGGCAGGGATACCCCTTTATCTGCCCCCACAGCCCACTGGGGCTATCAGCACTGCTGGGGCTGCTGCAGGGCCTCTGCCACGGCCCAGGCATGGAGAAAAGCAATAATGGCTCACAGGGCCCTGTGCTGAGGAGCTCAAGTGTGATTACAGATGTGAATCCCCAGTGGGATCAGGGCGATGGGCTCGAGTCTGTGTCTGCCAGGAGATCACACAATGCCAGCCTGGTGTGGGCTGCAGGGACCCCAAACCTCCCCCAGTGGGACCCTAAACCTCCCACTGTCCCAGGCTGCTCCAGCCCCAGTGTCCAGCCTGGCCTTGGGCACTGCCAGGGATCCAGGGGCAGCCACAGCTGCTCTGGGCACCCTGTGCCAGGGAGCAATTCCTGCCCAAGATCCCACCCAGCCCTGCCCTCTGTGCTGCTGCCTGCCCTCAGCAAGACTTGTGCCCTGACTCTGCACCTCCCAGGGAAGGAGTTCTCAGGGAAAGGTAGATCAGAAGGAATAGGAAAATGGGCATATGCTAAAATCCCAATTCTGTTTGATAAATCCATGTATTTTTTTTGAGAAAAAGGGTTTCTCTGTGAATTTCCCGTGTGCTTGTGGCTGCGTGTGGTGGGTTAGAGCTGGAGTGTGACAGTTGTGTCGGGAGTGAAGGAGCTGCACAGTGTCAGCTCCAGGTGTAAAACCCCTGAGTGCTTTGCTGGCAGTGGGAAAGGCTGGGCAGCTCAAAGCTCCAGCAGCCTCTGGTGTTTGGGAATCAGAGCTGCAGACCCAGGGTGATCCCTGTGCCCTTCTCCCCTTGCCCTCTGTGCTGCTGCTCTGCAGCCTTGCAGGATATCAGGGTTCCCAAGTGCTCCTCACCCCTCCAGGGGCAGTGGGAATCTCTGCATGCATCCCTCACAGTTTAATGCCTTCGTTAAAATTCCTCAAGTTGTCCTTGGCATTTTGTGATTGAAACCCAGAGTTCCACGAGGAGCCCTGAGCACGGAAGTTCACCCTTGTTTACACGGGTGAAATATGTAAACAGTTCTTTTTCCCCAAATATAGGGCTTTTTTCCTTGGCTGCCCTCCCGGTGTTTATAAAAGCCAGTTATGTAAATGACAATTGTAATAATTAAGCTGCTGTTTGCTGCTGCTGCAGAGCTCAGAGCTGCAGCCACCCTTAACGAGCTTGGGGCATTATTGGAGATAATGGGACCTTGCAGAAGGAAATCAAGGGAAATTAAACAAACAAAATCCTCGTTAGAGAGGATCTCCCATGAGAAAGGGAAGGTCAGGAATGAAGTGATGTTCCAGCAGAGCTCTGGGGATTGTCCCCTCCAGCCCTGCTCAGGCAGAGCTGCTGCTCCAGGCTGTGTCCTGCTGAGTTTTGGGTTCTCCATGGCTGGAGCCTCCACAGCTCCTCTGGGCAGCCAGGACCACCATGAGACACATCTTTGTCACCTGTAATAAAACCACCCGAACTGCCTTTCCTGGGAGGTGAGAACGGCTGCACATGGCCCCAGGGAGGTTCACCTTGGACACTGGGGATAATTCCTTAATGGAAAGTGTTCTCCAGCCCTGGCAGTGCTGGAGTCACATCCCTGCAGGGACTTCACAACCTTGTACATGTGGCACTTGGGGACGTGGCCAGAGGTGGCCTTGGCAGTGCTGGGAACAGCTGGGCTCACTGGTGCCCAGGGGCTTTTCCCAAATCGATGGCTCAGTGAAATTCCAGCTGTGCTTCAGCGCTCAGGGTCAGTGCCCTGTGCTGATCTCTGGGTGCCCTGTGCTGGTCTCTGGGTGTCCTGTGCTGATCTCTGGGTGCCCTGTGCTGGTCTCTGGGTGCTCTGTGCTGATCTCTGGGTGCTCTGTGCTGGTCTCTGGGTGTCCTGTGCTGATCTCTGGGTGCCCTGTGCTGATCTCTGGGTGCTCTGTGCTGGTCTCTGGGTGCCCTGTGCTGGTCTCTGGGTGCCCTGTGCTGATCTCTGGGTGCCCTGTGCTGGTCTCTGGGTGCCCTGTGCTGGTCTCTGGGTGCCCTGTGCTGGTCTCTGGGTGCTCTGTGCTGGTCTCTGGGTGCCCTGTGCTGATCTCTGGGTGCCCTGTGCTGATCTCTGGGTGCTCTGTGCTGGTCTCTGGGTGCCCTGTGCTGATCTCTGGGTGCTCTGTGCAGGAGGGGTCTGGGTCCTCCTGGCAGGAGGAACGTGAGTCTTGCAGGAGGGATATGAGGGAGGCAGGAGGGATGGAAGCCCAGCAGGAGGGATGGGTAGGAGGGAGGGAAACCCAGCAGGAGGGTTGGAAGCCCAGGAGGGATGGGTAGGAGGAATGTGAGCCCGGCAGGAGGGATGGGAGCCCAGGAGGGATGGGAGCCTAGCAGGAGGGATGGACAGGAGGGAGGGAAATGCAGCAGGAGGGATGGGCGCCCAGGTGGGATAGGCAAGAAGGAGGGAGGGAGGGAAACCCAGCAGGAGGGATGTGATCCCAGCAGGAAGGATGGGAGCCCGGCAGGAGGGCTGGAATCGCAGGAGGGATGTGAGCCCAGGAGGGATGGGCAGGAGGGATGTGAGCCCGGCAGGAGGGATGGAATCGAAGGAGGGATGGAATCGCAGGAGGGATGGAATCGCAGGAGGGATGGGAGCCCGGCCCATGTTGACGTGCCCAGGTTAATGGCCCATCAAGGGCACTCCCGGGGAAGAACAAGGAACTCTTTGTTCTGCACCGCGGGCAGATGCAGCCAGCGAGCTGATAGTGGGGAGATAAAGATAAACACAAAGAGCAGGCCCGGAGCCACAGAGCAGCGGGATGGAGCCAGGAGGTTCCGGGTGGGAGTGGAGGTGGTGGTGATGGTGTTATTCCTCAGGGCTCCAGGAGCTGTTCCTCAGACTGCAGGAGCTGTTCCTCATATTCCAGCTGTTCCTCAGACTCCAGGAGTTGTTCCTCAGATTCCAGCTGTTCCTCAGTACTCCAGGAGTTGTTTTTCAGTACTCCAGGAGTCCCAGCCCTGCTGAGGACCAGGCAGCAGGTGTCTCTTGGAAAAGCTGCTGGTGCAAAAATCACACTGGGCGTTCTGGAGAGGGGAAGTTAACTTAAACGAAGCCAATTTCGCCCTCATTTTGAGGCTTTTGTTGGCTGAAGGTGTGCTGGAATAGCCTGGTTGCAGATCCCTGCTCGGACAGGGTCGGGACAGTGGAAGGTGTGGAGCAGCTTTAAGGTCCCTTCCCCCCTAAGGATGATTCTGTGCTGTGATCTTTAGGTTTAATGTTCCACCAGTCTTATGCAAAGTGCCCGGTGTTGGTGTTTGTTCCTTCATTTGGGTATTCCTGCAGCTGCAGCCCAGGGAGATAACCGGAGAGGAAGGGAGATAACAGGGAGGGGAATGAATAGCCCATCTGGCTGCTGAAATGTTGGGAACTCTGGTATCAGGGTTGTCTGCTGATCCAATCACTTGTGCTGCATATTCGGGCTCTTTGTGGTCGTGATGAAAGCCCCACATTCCTGCCTGGTTTTGGTTTGATTGCTGTTGATGGTGTTGGTTGAAACCCTGGCTTTATTGCTGCTGCTCTCAATCTCCATTCCGGGCATCAGTGCTGGAAATCCCCCGGGGTTGTCCTTGGGGTGGCAGAGCTCTGGGTGGGATCCCCTCAATCCTCGACTCCCCAGATCCTTCATCCCTTCAGATCTCTTTCCGTGGTTGAACCCCTTGGACAGACGTGAGCCAGGGCTCAGGAGCTCCGTGGCCAGGAGGGGGTTAATCTGAATAAACCCACTTTTACGATAACACGACCTTCCCTTCCTATAATCCAAACTTTGCTACGGCGTTGCCACGTTCTCCCCTGCAACAACAAGCACAGGCTCGGAACAAGATAACCATGTAATGTTTTGGGAAATATCTTTAGCCTGGCTTCATTTTTCCTTCTGGAGTCGGGTCCAAGGGCAGCATAAACACGAGAGCATCTCGTGTCCCTGCTCGTGTCCCCGCTCCTGCCTCGGAGGAGCTGGGAGAAAGGCCCAGCCCAAAGCTCTGAGCCGAGAGAAAACTCCTGCAGGACAGGGAACGAGTCCCAGACCTCTCCAGATCAGCCTCGGGGTTATTGCAGGTCCATGAGGTTCCATGTGTCCATTACCTGGGGGAGAGGAGAGCCCTGGGGAAGGTTCCCAGTTCCCTCACTGGTTTGGTCACCAGTTCACAGCGCTGCTGGGCTGCCCTGGCCACAGGGACACACATCTGGAATGTGTCATGGCATGGAATAAACTTCCTGGGCTTTGGGGAGCAGCAGGACAGCCCTGCCCTGCAGGAGGCTTCATCCCTGTGCAGGGCACCTTGTCAGAGGGAAGCATTCCCTGGGTCCTGTCCATTCCCTGGGTCCTGTGTCCTGTGTCCTGTCCCCCCATTCCTTGGGTCCTGCCCCTCCATCCCCGTGTCCTGCCCCTCCATTCCCTGTGTCCTGTCCCCCCATTCCCTGTGTCCTGTCCACCCATTCCCTGTGTCCTGTCCCTCCATTCCCTGTGTCCTGTCCCTCCATTCCCTTGTCCCCATTCCCTGTGTCCTGTCCCTCCATTCCCTGTCCCCAGCCCCTCTCCTGCTCTCCTTTAGGCCCTGGCAGGGGCTCTCAGGTGTCTCTTGTCCAGGTGAGCATCCCCAGCTCTCCAGCCAGCCCAGGTCTCTCAGGATTGCCCATTCCAGGCTCTGGTGTCACCCCTGGCAGTGCCATGGAGGGGCTGGATCAGCCCCCTGTGCTGCTGCTATGGTCTCTGCACACAGCAAAACGTGACCTGTTAGTCTGGGAAGTAGAAAAGAGGTGAAAAGCAGCCAGAAGAGCCTGTTGCACAGCCAGGAAGGAGGGAAGGGTGTTCTGTAAACGAGTTCTATAAACACAGCTCTTCCTCCCCTAACGCCCTGGCTGCACAGTGCCAGCAGCAACAGATCCAGGGGAGGCTGGGGCTGGGGCAGAGACCAGAACCAGAGCCAGAACCTGCTGGGGGAGCTGGGGCAGGGACCAGGACCAGAACCAGAACCTGCTGGGGGAGCTGGGGCAGGGACCAGAACCAGAACCTGCTGGGGGAGCTGGGGCAGGGACCAGAACCAGAACCAGAACCAGAACCTGCTGGGGGAGCTGGGGGAGGAGCCAGAACTAGAACCAGAACCAGAACCTGCTGGGGGAGCTGGGGCAGGGACCAGGACCAGAGCCAGAACCTGCTGGGGAAGCTGGAGAAGGGACCAGGACCAGAACCAGAACCAGAACCTGCTGGGGGAGCTGGGGCAGGGACCAGAACCAGAACCAGAACCTGCTGGGGGAGCTGGGGCAGGGACCAGGACCAGAACCAGAACCTGCTGGGGGAGCTGCGGGAGGAGCCAGAACTAGAACCAGAACCTGCTGGGGGAGCTGGGGCAGGAACCAGAACCAGAACCTGCTGGAGGAGCTGGGGGAGGAGCCAGAACCAGAACCAGAACCTGCTGGAGGAGCTGGGGCAGGAGCCAGAACTAGAACCAGAACCAGAACCTGCTGGGGGAGCTGGGGCAGGAACCAGAACCTGCTGGGGGAAGTGGTGCAGGGACCAGAACCAGAACCTGCTGGGGGAACTGCCCTGGTGGGGATGGGGAGGGATGGGGGTGAGAGAAGCAGCCCTGCCCTGCCTGAGGGTCTGTGCTGTTCTGTGGGGTCTGTGCTGTTCTATGGGTGTCCCTGCTGCCCCTGGCTGTCCCTGCTGTTCCCTGGCTGTCCCTGCTGCCCTCTCGCTGTCCCTGCTGCCCCTGGCTGTCCCTGCTGCGTCCCTGCTGTTCCCTGGGTGTCCCTGCTGCCCCCGGCTGTCCCTGCTGTGTCCCTGCTGTGTCCCTGCTGTGTCCCTGCTCCCCTGACGTGCCCCTGTCCCAGCAGAGTTCTGCCGCATCGACCAGGCGCTGTGCCACGACGAGGAGGAGCAGCTGAGCTTCGAGGCCGTGCGCAACATCCACAAGCAGATGGACGACGACGCCAACGGCAACGTGGACGTGGAGGAGAGCGACGAGGTGGGGCTGGGGCTGGGCTGGGCTGGGGCTGGCAGGGATTTCCCTCCTCACAGAGGGAGCCACGAGTCACCCTGAGATGCTCCAAGTGCTGCTCGGGCTCCTCCTCCCTGCTGGGGGCTTGTGGTCACTTCATTGTCCAGAGCAGCTGTGGCTGCCCCTGCATCCCTGGCAGTGCCCAAGGCCAGGCTGGATGAGGCTTGGAGCAGCCTGGGACAATGGGAGGTGTCTCTGCCCATCTTTAATTGAGCTTTAATGTCCCTCCCAACCCAAACCGTTTTATGTTCACTGCGTTCTTCCAGCAGCCAGCTGAAAGGTTTCAGTCTGTGTGTGCTCACTGCAAAAAAAGGAGCAGCTTTTTGTTGTGTCAGCCTTGGACGCTTTAGCTGATAAAGGATTGAAGAGAAAGGAAGTTGTTGTTCTTTGTTTACACAAGCACCCATGGAAATAAGAGTCTGCTGGGAAAGGGAAAGCTCTCTGTGGTGGTGCCTCAGTTGTGGTGGGTGCTCGTTGGAGGTGAGGAATTCTGTCTTCTAGGGAGAACTGGCAGCTAAACAGCAAAGTCAGAGTGTTGGAAGCTGGGAGGGAGCCCGTGGGTGCAGGGATCTGCTGGCACTCACAGGTAGCTCTGCAGTCCCAGGTCACAGAACCCCAGACTGGTTTGGGCTGGAAGAGACCTTAAATCCCACCCCAGCCATGGCAGGGACACCTCCCACTGCTCCAGCCCCGGTGTCCAGCCTGGCCTTGGGCACTGCCAGGGATCCAGGGGCAGCCACAGCCACCACAGTGTCCCTCTGGAGGGTGACAGTCCCCAGGGACACAGCACAGCCCCTGTGCCAGCAGCTGCTGGTTCTGGGTGGCTGTTCCCAGCTTGCAGGGCTGTTCCTTCTGCCTCAATCCCGAGTGAGTAATGAGAACAATTGAAAAGCTTCCAGCTGCATTTCCTCCAGCACATGAGGTGTTTCCCTGAAGGCCCTTCCTTGCACTGAGCTCAGCCTCTGCCAGGACTGGAGCAGCCCAGTTCAGCCCAGTTCAGCCCACGTGTGCTGCTCCCTGCCATTCCATTAGCAACCAGCCTCGTGTCCTTTGGGTTGGGCAGAACTGGCACTTTTATGTCTCTGAGCAAATCTTGCCCCCTGGTACAAAGCACTGCTGGGAATGTGAGCTCAGAGCCTTGGCACAGACACATTGCCAGGGTGGGAGGAATTAATGGGCTTTTCTGAAAGGCTCCAGAATCACTGGTGCTCTTAAAGCCACCCCTCTAAGCTGGGCCCTGGCAGGGCTGCTCCTGCTCCCAGCACCTCTGCTCTGCTTTTAGGGGGGCAGCAGGGCTGGAAAAGGGGCTGGGGCAGCAGCAGGGGCTGGGGGAGCTGGGAAAGGGCTGGAGAATTCCTGAGGGAGCTGGGAAGGGGCTCAGCCTGGAGAAAAGGAGGCTCAGGGGGGACCCTGTGGCTCTGCACAACTCCCTGACAGGAGGGGCAGGGAGAGGGCGTCGGGCTCTGCTCCAGGAACAGGGACAGGAGGAGAGGGAACAGCCTCAGGCTGGGCCAGGGCAGGCTCAGGGTGACAGCAGCAGGAATTTCCC
>JAODHX010000001.1:495766-505864 GCA_027576295.1 Cossypha polioptera
AAATCCCCATTTCCCTTGTGCTCTGCCTGCTGCAGCCACAGCCTCTCACCAAATCCCCATTTCCCTTGTGCTCTGCCTGCTGCAGCCACAGCCTCTCACCAAATCCCCATTTCCCTTGTGCTCTGCCTGCTGCAGCCACAGCCTCTCACCAAATCCCCATTTCCCTTGTGCTCTGCCAGGCAGGAATCACACATTTTAACCTGTTCTCCCATTTTCCATATGTCCTGCCTGCTAAAACCACTCATTTCCCAAATTCTCCCATTTTCCATGTTTTTTGCCTGCTGGAGCCACTCATTTTCACCAATTCTCCCATTTTCTCCTGCCTGTGGCATTTCTTCCAGTTTGGATTTGAGAGTGCAGACCAAATCCAGGAATAATTTTTGGGTTCTTACTCCACTGACATCAAGTTGCTTCCATTGTGCCACTTAGGTGAATTTTTGGTGATACTATAATTCAAAGAATAGTCTGGAATCCCAAGACCCAAGGTTCTGATTAATTATCCCTTCTCTGTATTAAAATTTAAGATATTTCACATATTTACTTACTGGATATTTCCTGGCTGATCTTCCCAGGAACAGAAATATTCAGGGGTACTGCAGGGAATATACTTACATCTGTATAAAAAATAGATATGTGTATCTTGTATATCTAATATATCTATTATATTTATATTGTTTATTTTTTCAGATTTATTATGACATTCCCATCAAAACTATTAGTATTCAAATTTTTTTTTATGCTCCTCATCTCCCTAAAAGATGAACCAAAGCCTAATCCTGCTGTTAATTCCTCTCCTAGTTCTTGAGGGAAGACTTGAATTACCATGACCCAGCAGTCAAGCACAGCACTTTCCATGGGGAAGACAAACTCATCAGTGTGGAGGATCTCTGGAAGGCCTGGAAAACATCTGAAGGTAAAAAAGGGGCAAAAAGGCAAGAAATGCTTTCCCAAGAGTGGCCAGGAGTTTGGGGTTCAGGTGCCCTGGGCAGAGTGTGCAGCTCTCAGAGGGATGTGCTGCTTTTCCCCTTTTTGGGGTGTGGATTCCCAGGATTTCCTCAGGGTTCCCAACTGGCAGTGGCCAGCAATGCATCAGTGTTGGTTTTTGTGCCCTAGAAATGTGAGTTAAATAAAACCAAATGCTGTCCAACCCCAGGTTCTCCTTCCAACACCCAGCTTCAGATGGGATGTAATGGCTGAGAACATCCTAAATATTCCATAGAGCTGCTTGGGAGCTTTCCTGCAGGTCGTGATTTCCTTAGGGAAACTTTTTGAGCCTGGAAAGCTCCTTCACAGTGGAAAAAAAAAAGGAAAAAGGAAAAGAAGGGAGAATAAAATGCAGGAAGTGTCATAAGTACAGTCCATGCAGAAATAAATTCTAGCTGTTCCAAAATGCTGTTATTCATCCCAGCACCCAGGGAGGGGGTGGGAGTTCAGCCTCTGGTGAGAAACTTCCTGAACTCTGGGAATCTTGGAACAAGCTTTTAAAATTGGCAAGTGCTTCCCCAGTGCTTTCACACAGAATTCCACAGAAATTATTAATCCATTTTTGTCAGTGCTCCTCATTGCTAAAAGAGGAGTTCTGTTTGCATGCATCCCTTGGAACACTGGGTATTTGTGTTCTGATCAGTTCATCTGCCACAGAAACTTCACTTTTTCTTTTGTGTCCTGTTTGTGTTTGACTTTTCTGTATTAACCCTTGAATTCCTGTGAGTGGGGGGCTCCAGGAGAGCTGCAGAGGGATGGGGGTCAAGGCAGGGAGGGACAGGACACAGGGAATGGCTTTAGAGTAGTGTTTGATGGGATCTTGGGAATTAGGAATTGTTCCCTGGATCCCTGGCAGTGCCCAAGGCCAGGCTGGACACTGGGGCTGGAACAGCCTGGGACAGTGGGAGGTGTCCCTGCCATGGCTGGGGTGGGATTAAATGGGATTTAAGGTCCCTCCCAACCCAAAGCAGTCTGTGATATCTGTGGGATGATTCAGAGCTGTGTATCCCAGACCAGACCCTCTCCCATGGAGCTGGACAGGGATGTGTTGAGCATTCTTGTCCCCATCTCTTAGGGGTGGCACAGTTCCCAGGGCAGGGCTGGAATCACAGCCGGGGGGGTTTCCCAGCCCTGTGGGTGTGGCACCTGGGGACACGAGCAGTGGTGGCCCTGGCAGTGCTGGGGCTGGTTGGGCTCCGTGGGCTCAGAGGGATTTTCCCTGTGATTCCCTGGCTCTGAGTCCCTGCTGTGCCCAAGGAGTGAGAAGCATTTATCCCATTGCAGCTGTTGACAGCTGGCTCTGCCTGCAGTGTTCTGTCAGCTGGCATTAAGGAGTCATTATGGGGTGGAGAACATCCCCTGATGCTCGCCAGGCCCTCAGTTACTGAGCTGCCCTGGCTCTGTCCCTGCCCTGGCAGGGCTGCTGTGCCACAGGGGCTGTCCCAGGGCTGGATTTACTTCCTGCTCCTGTTTTTCCTTTCATCATCTTGGCTGATAAAATCAGACTGGTTTCTGAAGTCTGGTGTCACGGAATCACAGAGAGTTTGAGATGGGAGGGACCCTAAATCCCACCCAGTGCCACCCCTGCCATGCAGGGACCCCTCCCACTGTCCCAGGCTGCTCCAGCCCCAGTGTCCAGCCTGGGAACACTGTCAGGGAAAATCAGAGCCTGATTTTGGAGTCTGAAGCCTTGGAACTGGGATCAGGCCTGTAGGAAAGGCCTGCTCCGTGCTGTGGGTGTGGGAAGCAGCAGTGAGGGGCCCTGCCATCCCACAGGGCCTCCTGCATCTGTTCTCAAACCACTGCTTTTCCTCCCTTCCCCTGCTGCTGTTCCTGGGCACGTGTGGAAGGTAAACAGACATTTCTGCCCCTCATTATCACAGAGATAAAGGCTGTGGTGCCCTGCGAGGTGCTGGCTCTGCTGGGTGCTGCCCTGGGTGAGCCAAAGCCTTGGCAGTGGTGCCAGAGCAGCTGGGGGTGAGGCAGGGCAGGCTCCTGCTCATCCTGGTGCTGGTGCCCGCCCCAGCTCGGTTCCAGGGACTTCTCCTGCCATGGGCAGCTCTGGGTGTGGCAGTGGGAGCAGCCAGGGCTGGCAGTGCCCATGGCTGGGCATGTGCCCTCATGGTGGTGTCACCGTGCAGGGCCTCTCCTTCCATCACTGACACCCTGCTTGTGCCACCCCCACAGGTGTCCCCCAGCGTGGGGACAGTGCCCAGGAGCTGGAGGAGCTCCCTGCTGCCAGGGCAGGCTGGTGGCCTGGTCTGTGCCACCCCACAGCTGTTTCACTGTCACCGTGCCAGCCTCCCTGGGGATGGCACCTTCCTTTGGAGCCCTGCTGTGCTTGTTCAGCACTGGGCTCTGCCTCTGCTCCCTCAGCTTTATCAACCACCTTCAGCTCCATCAGCCCAATGAGCTCTCTGAGCTCCATCTCTGAACTCACTCATCTCTACCAGATCCTTCATCTCCCTCATCTCTCCCAGATCCCTCATCTCTGTCATCTCATTTCTCTGAGCTCCAGCTCTCTCATCTCCCTCACCTTTCTCACTTCATCAGCTCCCCCATCTCCCCCATCTCCCCCATCTCCCTCATCTCCCCCATCTCCCTCATCTCCCCTGTCCTTCATCCCCTGCTTCCCATGGGAAGTGTTGTGCTCCCTGCAGCTTGGGAAGATGTTCCTGGTGCTGCTGGTCCCTGTCAGTGTTGGCATTGCAGCACAGCAGGGACAGAGATGATAAATTAAAGTGTAACAAAGCCCCCTCTGTCCAATAAAACATCTGCAGTGCCCAAGGCCAGGCTGGACACTGGGGCTGGAGCAGCCTGGGACAGTGGGAGGTGTCCCTGCCATGGCAGGGGTGGCACTGGAGGGGCTCTGAGGTCCCAAACCCTTCTGGAATTCTGGGATTGTCTTTGCCTTAGGAGCACTGCTCTAAGCACAACACAACAAAGTGGCAAATGTTTGCTAAGGTTTCCTCATGTATGGCTCTGGAGCTGCATGACAGCTCCAAAAATAATGCACAGCTGCCCAGGTGAGGAGGTGAAGAGGCAAAGTTCACCTGGTTCACCTGGGCTGCAGCACCTGCTCCACCTCCTCCCACTGATCCTTTCTCAAGCTGCTTCCAATCAGTTTTTTCCAGCATCACTCATTAAGTGCTTTTCTTCCTCAAAGCTCAGAGGGAATCCCAGAATCCCAGACTGGTTTGGGTTGGGAGGGACTTTAAATCCCAGTTAATCCCACCCCAGCCATGGCAAGGACACCTCCCACTGTCCCAAATCCCAATGTCCAACCTGGCCTTGGGCACTGCCAGGGATCCAGGGGCGGCCCTGGGCAGCCAGTCCATGGATCTGGGGCAGGGGCTGAGGCTTTTGGAGCTGCCCTCAGAATTCCAGGGCTCTGGGCATGTGGTGAGGATGAGCATTCCCTGTTGGGAGTGTGGAGGCTGCAGGATCACCTGGCTGATGGAAATGCAGGTGGTGCCAGCTGTGGCGTGCCAGGGCTTTGGGTGTTGGCCCTGCCAGGGCCCTGCTGCTCCTCTATCTGATGGCCCCATTGCATGTTTTAATTTCTGGAGCTGGGAGCACGGGGGAACAGCAGCCCTGGGAAAGGTGTGCTGGCGTGGGGAAAGCTCC
Source organism: Cossypha polioptera (assembly GCA_027576295.1). NCBI lineage: Eukaryota > Metazoa > Chordata > Aves > Passeriformes > Muscicapidae > Cossypha > Cossypha polioptera. The sequence continues at coordinate 500,378 of JAODHX010000001.1, forward strand.
AGGCAGCTCTTCCCACACCGTGTGGGGTCCGTGGGGCTGACGTGCAGCAGAACCTCAGCAGCTCTGGAGTCTGGGGAGAAATAATCCCAGCAGGGGAGAATGAGATCCTGCAGGGCTGCCTGGAGCGTGCCAGGGCAGGGCTGGGTGGGATCTGGGGCAGGAACTGTTCCCTGGCAGGGTGGGCACCCTGGCACAGCTGTGGCTGCCCCTGGATCCCTGGCAGTGCCCCAGGCCAGGCTGGACACTGGGGACATGGGAGGTGTCCCTGCCATGGCAGGGTGGCACTGGCTGGGCTGTGGTGCCCCTGGCAGTGCCCAAGGCCAGGCTGGACACTGGGGACATGGGAGGTGTCCGTGCCATGGCAGGGTGGCACTGGCTGGGCTGTGGTGCCCCTGGCAGCCCAGAGCTGCGAGTCCCTGGTGCCCCCTGTGCCCAGAGTGAGCTGTGTCTGCTCTCTGTCCCCAGTGTACAACTGGACCGTGGAGGAGGTGGTGCAGTGGCTCATCTCCTACGTGGAGCTGCCCCAGTACGAGGAGACCTTCCGGAAACTGCAGCTGAGCGGCCACGCCATGCCCAGGTCAGTGCCATGCCCAGTGCCCAGTGCCATGCCCAGGTCAGTGCCATGCCCAGTGCAGTGCCCAGGTCAGTGCTTAGTGCCATGCCCAGTGCCATGCCCAGGTCAGTGCCATGCCCAGGTCAATGCCCAGTGCCCAGTGCCATGCTCAGTGCAGTGCCCAGGTCAGTGCCCACTGCCATGCCCACTGCAGTGCCGTGCCCAGTGCCATGCCCAGTGCAGTGTCCAGTGCCCAGGTCAGTGCCATGCCCAGTGCCATGCCCAGGTCAGTACCCAGTGCTGTGCCCAGGTCAGTGCCCATGGTGCCCCTGTGGGATGTGTGCAGAGAACAGCTGGGGCCTCCTCTCATCACCTGAAGTTCCTTGGCACTGCCCAGCCTGGTTCCTGTTCTGCTCCAGCTGGGAGTGACAAGAGCAGGAATTTGGGTTTGATAGATGGCAGGGGGGGCAGGCCCTGGCACAGCTGTGGCTGCCCCTGGATCCCTGGCAGTGCCCAAGGCCAGGCTGGACACTGGGGCTGGAGCAGCCTGGGACAGTGGGAGGTGTCCCTGCCATGGCAGGGGTGGAATTAAATGGGATTTGAGGTCCCTCCCAGCCCAAACCAATCTGGGATTCCATGTGGGAGAACCACTGGCTGTGAGTCAGCCTAAACTTGTAACAAGTTTCAAAAACCTCAGTGCAGCTTTTTTGGATAAAGGTTCCTGTTGCTGAAAAAGGGCTTTTCAAGTGACCACAAGGAGGGATGAACTGGGGTAAAATGAGGGTGTTTCCTCATTCCTTCCCAGGGAGACCTGTGCTTTATGGGCTGTGACACAGGATGTAAAGGCAATGGAGATTTGGTTAAAAAGCAGTTATTAGTGGTTGGTAGGACACCAAAAGATGAGTTTTGATGGGAAATCAGTCCCTCATGCTGTCAGGTTCATGAATTAGGCCTGGTTTCTCCTACTCTCCCCCAGCCCTAAAAATGCTGCTGTAGTGCCCTAGAGGCCCCCAGGCTCAGACACAGGGGGGATTTGTCCTGCCCTGGTGTCCCCCAGGCCCTGCTGGGTGCCCCCAGCTGTGTGCTGTCCCCTCTGCAGGCTGGCAGTGAACAATGCCACCATGATGGGCACGGTGCTGAAGATGACCGACCGCAGCCACCGGCAGAAGCTGCAGCTCAAGGCTCTGGACACGGTGCTCTTCGGGCCCCCCCTCTGTGAGTACCACCCCAGGGCCACCAGGGCCTGCCCAGGAGGGGCTGGCAGTGCTGGGGTTGGGCACCCAAAGTGCCCAGCACAACCTCAGCTAGGGGAGCCATCCCTGCACAGCTCCCCTGCAGCAGGGACAGGCTGTTCCTGCATCTCTGGGAGCAGCTCTGGCTCCTGCAGCATCCTGGGCTGGCCCAGCAGATGGGGCCAAAAAACAAAGTATTTCTTTGTAAGCTCAATTTTTAAATCTCAAATTTAGTTTCTGTGTTTAATTTCAAAACCATGACAATATGAGTTCTGTATTACAGAGTGATTTTCATTTCTATTTTATTGTTTAACTTAAATTCTTTCAACATTCCAAATAAATTCTGGAAAGCCTCCAGACATGCTGTCTGGAGAAATACTGTCTTTTGGCCCCATACTGGCCCCACCTCCTGGGCCAGCATTCCCATCCCCTGGGCTCTAATCCCATCCCCTGGGCTCTAATCCCATCCCCTGGGCTGCCATTCCCATCCTCATGGCTCTAATCCTCATCTCCTGGGCCAGCATTCCCATCTCCTTTTGGCATTTCCATCTCCTGGGCTGCTCCCAGGGGTGCAGCTGGGATCTCCCTCTCCTTTTGGGATTTTCTGTGTGCACAGCACAGAACCTGCTGCCCTCCTGTGCTGCTCATGGTGGGCTGAGGTGCTGCAGGGCAGCGACCCTGCCCATCCCAGGGAAGCTGCTGCCAGTCCTGGAGCTGTGTCCCTGTGTCCTGGGGCTCTGTCACTTTGTCCTGGGGCTGTGTGACTGTGTCCTGGAGCTGTGTCTCTTTGTCCTGGGGCTCTGTCCTTGTATCCTGGAGCTCTGTCCCTGTGTCCTGGAGCTCTGTCACTTTGTCCTGCAGCTCTGTCACTTTGTCCTGAGGCTCTGTCCCTGTGTCCTGGAGCTCTGTCACTTTGTCCTGCAGCTCTGTCACTGTGTCCTGCAGCTCTGTCCTGGTGTCTTGGAGCTCTGTCCTGGTGTCCTGGAGCTCTGTCCTGGTGTCCTGCAGCTCTGTCCTCCTCTGGAGGAGGGCAGGAGCAGCAGGCTGGGTGGGGAGCAGTTTAGGGTGCCTGCTGTGAGGCCCTGTGCTCCTTTGATGCTTTATGAGGATCTCAGGCTCTCTGATGTGCATCTCCAGGTGCTCCCTTTGCCTCCCTCCCCTCTGGCTCTGTCTGCTCCCTGTTAAAGGTGCTTTTGTCTCCTCTGGCTTGGGGTGCAATCCCCCCTTTCCTGCTGGATCCCCGGTGCTGGGGGATCCCCACGGGAATTTTGGGGTCCTGTGCTCGTGGCTGGGGCATGGCTGGGGCATGGCTGCCCTCTCCCACACCAGCACCCCCAAGTGCTTCTCCCCAGGGCTGCTCCCCAGCCATTCCCACCCAGTCCTGAGGACACTGCCTGCCCAGTGAGAGCCACAGTGTGAGCTTGGCAGGGCCACGGGCAGGGGATCACAGCCTGGGTTGAACAATCAGCCACGTTGGCTCCCAGTTATTGAAAAGCCTCTTTGTGTACAGGCACAATTTCATTTATTGCCTGTGTTAAACCTGAAGGTTTTTGGTGGCTTGGTGGCCTGGCCAGGGCTGCTGGAGCCCTGCTGGCTGAGCTCCTCCAGGAGTGGCTCCAGCCCAGTGGCTGCCGTGCTGGGGGTGGAATTGTTGCAGAGTTCTGTAAATGTGCTGTAAATGTGCTGTAAATGGCAGAGTCAATGGCTTGTCCTGGCTGGCACGAGTGATGAATGTGTGTTCCCAGGCTGGAGCTGTTCTGTTCTGCCCTGCAGCCTGACCCTCCCTGGCTCTCACAGATCAAAGTGTGCAGGGAGCCGTGGCAGCCAGGCTGCTCCTGACCCAGGCTGCTCACACACCTCCTTTCCGTGCCTGGGAGCTCTCCAGGCTGGGCTGGACAGGGCTTGGAGCAGCCTGGGACAGGGGAAGGTGTCCCTGCTCACAGCAGGGAATGGGGTGGGATGAGCTTTAGGGACCCTCCCACCCCAAACCATACCATGGTTCTATGGAATATATATATATACACACCATATATATATATATATACACACCCCATATGTATATAATATATATGGTATATACAGGGTATGTGAGAACAGGAAATACACTTTAGACTGCAGCTGGGGGAGAGATTTTTCCCTTTCCAGAAGGTAGAACTTGCTGGTTTCTGCTCATCTGAGTGGCTTTGTCTCCAGTCATGGGGAGAGGTTGTTTATCCAAACCAATTCCTTCAGGAAGGGATTGCACAACACCTTTCAGGAGCCACCAGCCGTTGGCAGCTTTGGGAAGGGCTCAGTGACCTTTTAAGCTGCAGAGGCTGCTTTGCACCTTTCCCAGGGCCAGGGGGTGGCTCTGGAGGGGAGCTGGGCTCTGGGGGCTCTGAGCTGCTGCCAGTGGGATGTGGTGCACAGGGCTGAGGGGTTTGTCTCCTCTCTCCAAGCTCTGTTCCCCTCAGGTGTAAAAGGTGAATAAAAGCAGCCTGGATTGGAGCCCCAGTCCTCCTGCAGGCTCCTAAAGCCTGGCCCTGGGGGTCACAGCAGTGGACAGGGCTGTTCTGCTGCCCAGGGCTCCAGGGCTGGACGTGTGGCTCGTGGCAGAGGTCCCATGGCCAGTTCCCATGAGGATCTGCAGGCTCCTGCCTCCCCTCCAGCTCTGGTTCCTGCTGCCACACTCCAGCCCTGCCTTTTCCTGCAGCAAACAGGTCTGACCACTTCAGCTCTGTAACTAATCCAGGTGCAGGGGAGCGTGCTGCAATTAAAACCTAAGCAGGGTGGGGTGACTCCTCCTTCTGTGTCTGTCCCTTTGGGTCCTGTTCCTGTGCCTCAGGAGCTGTCTGGCACAAAGCAGCACAACTTCAGTGGAATGTGAAATCCCAGACTGGCTTGGGTTGACCAAGGGCACCAACACAGTGGAGCCTCAGGTTATTCCTGGGCAGTTCATTGTGATTTAAACTCAGGTTGTTCCTGGGCAGTTCATTGTGGTTTAAACTCAGGTTATTTCTATGCAGTTCATTGTGATTTAAACTCAGGTTGTTCCTGGGCAGTTCACTGTGATTTAAACTCAGGTTGTTCCTGGGCAGTTCATTGTGATTTAAACTCAGGTTGTTCCTGGGCAGTTCATTGTGATTTAAATCCCTCTGGATTTGTCCCTGGCCCTGGCAGGGCTGGCACAGCCTGTTCTGCTCCCAGCACCAGGCAGACCTGAGCACACCCTGCACCTGCAGAGGCTGCAGGAAAAGCCACGTACACCATAGAAAACAGACTAATCTACCTTTCTCATTTTGGTTTTTGGGGAAAAGGAGGGAGAACAGGCACAGTTTTACCAAGACTGATCGTTCTCCAGTGCAAGACTTGATGTCCTGCTGGGTTTGCAGCCCTGCCTGGGCTGTGTGTTTGAAGGAAGGTGAAATGGTTGAACAAGGGGGGAAGGTCTGGAACTGCAGGAGGGTTGGTTGGGATTAGATACCAGAAAAAAGCAGCTACAGTGAAGGGGAGAAAATAGAGATGCTGCTAGGGCTGGAGCCCCCTGCTCTGGGGTGCCAGGACACAGGGAATGGAGGGACAGGACCCAGGGAATGGCTCCCACTGCCAGAGGGCAGGGCTGGGTGGGATCTTGGGCAGGAATTGCTCCTGGCAGGGTGGGCAGCCCTGGCACAGGGTGCCCAGAGCAGCTGTGGCTGCCCCTGGATCCCTGGCAGTGCCCAA
>JAODHX010000001.1:648773-659436 GCA_027576295.1 Cossypha polioptera
AATCCCATCGTTCAGCACACAAAAATCTTGAAAAACCAATCCCTAGAAGAGAATAAACCCCAACAGGAAACCACCAAAAATGAACTTGGAATCCAACACATCCATATGGGGAAAGAGGGGTTGGGACAAGAAGAGCACCTGTGGTGCCAGAGCAAGTTAAATTTAGCAAATTCCATCAGTCACAGAATTCCAGACTGGTTTGGGTTGGAAAGGACATAAAATCCCATTTAATCCCACCCCAGCCATGGCAGGGACACCTCCCACTGTCCCAGGCTGCTCCAGCCCCAATGTCCAACCTGGCCTTGGACTCTCTCAGGGATGGGGAATACAGGGAAATTATTTTCTAAGCAATTGTGGCTTTAATTTGTCTCCCACCATCACTAAAACCTGAAAATCTGTGCAATAATATCACTGTAAATATGGGGTAAATCTCTTTACAAATGACACACCACTGTAACAGCCAAGTCACTTTTAAATTTATATATTAATACATCCAATTATACATTGGACAACATTCATACATATTTATTTATTTATATTTATATACATTATATACATATTTATATTTATATCTTATATATCTATATATCTATATATCTATATTTATATCATATCTTATATCTTTTATATCTTATATCATCTTATATCTTATATCTTTATATACAGACACACACACAAACCCCTTTTTTCTTTATGCCATGGACATTTTTTTTTAAATAAACCTGTCCCATTGCTTTTAGCAAAAATCAGCAGTTCAGTACCATAGCAGAGGCTGCTTGGCTGTGAATGATTTCATTTTTTTTATGTTACTTTTCATTTTTATTAAATGTTACTGTTTAGTTTTAGTTTAATATGGGGGTACCAAGCACCAGTTTGCCCAGTTTAGATTCTTGTTTAGATATTCCTGTTCAGCTTCCACAAAGAAAAAACTGAGCACGACACTCGGACTATTCAGGTTTAAAACCTGGCCAAATTAAAACCAGATTAAAACTCCTCACCAGCACTTTCCTAGGGATGAGACAGCTTTTTCCAAGGAATGGCAAGGATGGAAGGAAGGGAAATATCCATGGATTCCCTTCCAGGTAGCACAAATCCCAGAGTGAGCTGAGATCCAGAGGGATCTTCAGTCAAGTCAGAGGGATCTCAGCCTGGAAGGAGGAGATTGGACAACATTTGGGATATAAATTTATATTAATTGGAAATAAATTTCATTTGAATGTGGAAGCATGGGCAGTTTGGAAACCTGACTGGATTTTAGAACCTGACTGGATTTTAGAACCTGACTGGATTTTAGAATCTGATTTGTTTTTAGAACCTGACTGGATTTTAGAACCTGACTGGATTTTAAACCTCCTGAGCCTGGGAAGTGCTTGGAGGGTGTGGATTCAAAGGCCAGGAGCAGCAATTTTCCATATTTTTGGAATAACCCAACTCACCCCTTGTGCCTTTGCCTGAAAAATGTCCAAGTGCTTTCCAAACCCTCTGAAGCAATTCCCAGTGGGTGCCCCAGAGGTTCTCCAGCCTGTGCTGGGGCATGTTCCCACCAGTGAGGACCTGCAGGGGCAATTCCCAATAAAAAGTGTTTTTATTGCCTGCTTTTCCCAGTTGGGAAATGGGATGGGACTCCTCAATGGCAGCTCAGGTAAGGAGTGTTGAGAAGCAGCTCCCAAGTTTTTTTTATCTCCTGTGAAGACAGAGCTCCTTGTTTTTTCCATGTTTAATGGCTCCTTAAAGTAGGATAAATCATATTTTTACCTCTGCTGATTAGCAGAGGCTTCATGGGAGAGCTCAGATGCAAAAACCAGGAATTATGAACAAAATTAATTCCCAAATCCTGCTCTGGATTAGTTCAGCATTTACCAATCCAGGCAGCTCTTAGGAGATGTAGAACAGGGGGAGTTTTGGGCACAACCAGCAGGAAATCTGCTCTGGGACCATGCAGCCAGGTGGGTGAGATTAAACAAGACTGGGGGTAAATTTGCATTAACTGGAGGTAAATCTGCATTAATTGGAGGTATAAATCAAACCTCGAGAACACTGAGCAGACACTGGGTGTGTAAATAATGACACAACCCAATAAAGATTCCTCTGGCTGCCCTTAGGACACAAAAGCTCCTGAGATGGGGTGAAGGAGCAGAAAAGAACCAGCAAGAGAAGGGCTGTCAGCCCCAAGGTTGGAAAAAACAAGGAATGAAACAAATGGAAATAACCTTGAGGTGTGCAGAGCTCCCTGATCTTTCTCAGCTTTTCATAAATAATGAAAAGGAGGCTCTGGAGCTCTTCAACAACAAAACAGTTTCCAGGTATCCTATCAGCAACAGCAGCTTCCAACATTTATCGTGGAGATAGAGCAGGAAAAACATTGCTCAGGCTGAATCCCATTGGCCACAGTAAGATCAAAACCCAAACCAATCTGCTCAACTGTTTGGCTCTACACTGGAATTTTTGAGCCCTGTTTTGAGGTGGAGAGCTCCCCTGCCTTCCCAGTTAGTCAAAACACTGTTATCTGGGATAACAGGACATGCACACAATGGCTAAAGAAATAAAATCTTAAAAAAAAAGCTTTTTGAATCTTCCCCCCAGAGATTCACAGGGGATTTTGTCCTTTTCAAACTCAAAATGAGGGCCAGGGCTTGGTTTGGTCCCACTGAGGGACAAAAAAGGGCTGGACAAATCTCCATTATTCTTCTACCACCCTTTGCCTTAATCAAAAAAATCTCTCCATTTTGATTTCTGGAGGCCTCAACCTATTTTTGCTGCCCTCAGCCTCTGTGCCAAACACGACAGCATTCCCAAGGCACCTCCAAACTCCTCCTGAGCTCCTGAAGTCATGGTCTGAACATTCCTCAGGGACGAGTTTCTAAACCTCTCCACTGGCTACACACATCTGTCAAATTTTGGGAGTGAGACAAACGGGCAATTTATCTTGGAAGAATAGCAGAAGGCATGGCCCTGACCCCATGGCATCCCATTGTGAAATCCAAGCGTGGAAACACCAAAGCTTCTCAGCAGAACCTCTGGAATAATTTTGTTTTTAATGCAGCGTAGAGAAATCAACATCATTTTTATTCTCAGGAACGACTGAACTCATCCAGGCAAGTCTTCCCCAAAAATGTCACTCTGAGGTGGCTGCTTGACCCAGAGCCACTGAAATGGTCCAAGATTTTTTAAAATGTGGGAGATGCAGGAGAGTTTCCTGTGCTCTACCTGTCCATGCACATCCTGGTGCCTGTCACGAGAGGGAATCAAAAACAACAACAAAAACAAAAACAACAACAACAAAACCAAAAGCAGGCAGCATCCTGCTCTGGCACCCTCTGGATTCCTCCCCAGCTCTTCTGGCACCCCAGCAGTGTCCTGGGGTAGCAGCAGAGCTTGGGGCACTCCCAGGTTCCACCCCCAGTGGTTTTGGGGATGCTCACAAACACAGCAGAGGGCAGAGGTGCTGCCAGTGCCAATTCCAGAGTAGGGAAGCACCCCAAACACTTGGAGGAAGGAGTGTTTGGAAAAACAGATAGGCCTGGCACACTGAGAGCTTTCCTTGGGCAGGAATTGTTCCCTGGCAGGGTGGGAAGGGGCTGGGATGGAATTGCCAGAGCAGCTGTGGCTGCCCCTGGATCCCTGGAATGTTCAGTTCCAGGTTGGACACTGGGGCTGGAGCAGCCTGGGACAGTGGGAGGTGTCCCCATGGCTGGGGTGGCTCTGGGTGATTTAAGGTCCCTCCAAACCAATCTGGGATCCCTCCCCTGCCCTCCAGGCAGGTTTTGGGAATCCTCCCATTTCCATGGCTCCAGCCTGTTCCAGCACAGCCCTTTTTTCCCCAGGGGTTCAGCACAGCTCCCACATCTTGTGTTTCCTTGGAATGCTGCATTTATCTGGATTTTGATCTTTCCTGACTGCCCTGAGTGGTTGTTCCCGACCTGGGGCTGCTGCTCTGGGTTGTTGATGCTTTTACAGGAATTGCAGAGTTTTTAACAGTTTTCACTAATAATTTCTAATGTTTTATTAACTAGTAAATGACAGCAAGGCAATGGTTCTGCCCCTCAGTTTTGCTGCTTGGAATTGCAGTTTCCTTCTAAAGATGGATTTTGCCTTCTTTGATTTCCACCTCAGTAAATAATCCCAAACCAACCTTTTGTAACTGCTGAGCGACCAAAAAAAGACATAATTTTATCCTGCTGTTACTACATTGAATCAAGTTATAATCAAGTAATTGGGATGGAGTTATTCCTGTTTATAATTTGGGATGTGCCCACTGACTTTAAATGCTTCCTGTTGGACTGAGCAAGTGGCCAGAAGAACTTGGGCACTGTCCTAGCCCTAAACCTGCTGAGGATTTGGTGTTTGCTTCCTTTTCTCTCTCCAAAGACTCTTCTTGGAGGAGCTTTTGGTGGTTGGCAAAGCTTTTTTCATAGTCAGTGCTGGATTTTCTGTCCCTTGGGCTTTTCTTAGGGAAGTGAGATGGAAAAGGAGCAGTTGAGCTGTCTCCTTTCCCCCAGCTCTGCTTCCAGGTGGGTGGCTCCTCATTTTTTAGGAGGCAGCAGCATTCCAAAGGCTTTGTTTCCACATTTGCTTTGTCTCCAGGCTGCTCTCTGAGCTTCATGGCTGATGATCATGCCTGAAGCCACTTTGCCACCAGAGAATTCCCATTTTTTCCCCTTTCTTTACACCCTTCCTGGGTGCCAGGTGAGTCCTGTGGGACTGACAGAACCCATGGGAGCATTTTTATTCCCTCTGGTACACAACATCCCCCCAGGAGCAGGTGCTTGGTGCTGCTTTGGTGGTTTTAATCCTGGGGGGAAGGGATGGGGCACCCAGCTGTGCATGGAACAGCTTCCTGCTCTTGGCTGGGATTGTGCTGAGCTGACAGAGCCCTGAGGAGAGAGGCAGAGGCCAGAATCACAGAATTGCTTAGCTTGGAGAAGACCTTTAGGATGATCCAGTCCAGCCATGGCCCAGCCCCAGTGGTGTGCTCACCTTTAAACCACAAATTCACATTTCTGGGGCACCTGCAGGGATGGGCACTGCAAACCTCCCTGGGCAGCTCCAATCCCTGAGCTCCCTTTCCATGGGGAAATTCCTGCTGCTGTCACCCTGAGCCTGCCCTGCCCAGCCTGAGGCCGTTCCCTCTCCTCCTGTCCCTGTCCCCCCCTCCCTGCCCCTCCTGTCAGGGAGTTGTGCAGAGCCACAAGGTCCCCCCTGAGCCTCCTTTTCTGCAGGCTGAGCCCCTTCCCAGCTCCCTCAGGCTGCTCTTTGCTCCCGAGGGGCTGACCCCCACAAGACCGGAGCAGTTAAATCGGGATGTAGAGAAATCACCTCCCATTTATTCCTGTACCCACTGCCCCGCACCTTCCCCACGCCCGGCACGGGGGAAATCCCGGCTCTGGGGGCACCTGTGGCGCGATTCCTGCTGCCCCAAAGGCACAAAACCATTTCCCGCTGGGAATCCCTGGGTCTATTGAGAGGGTAGCAGGAGAAAACAACAGCACCGCGACCATCTGGGGACAGAGCCGGGGCCGCCACCCGAGCGCGGCTCCGCGGCCGCGGCAGAAGGAGAACGCGGGGAACGCAGCCCTTAGAAAGCACATTTTCTGATGATTATTTTGGGAAACCTTCTGGTAATCCCCAGTCAATCTGCATGCTAATAGAGGTCATTTACCGAAGCGGAGTGCTGGGGGAAGCTTTGCATAATAACAACGCGAGTTTGATTTGATACTAAAACTTTTCAACTGTTCCATCAAAGGCAGAGCTGAATTTCTGGGGGGGAGAAGAAAATGGCATTGAATGTCGGAATGAATCTGGACACAGTTAAAGAGAGCTCTTTTTGATCAATTAGACCTCTCCGTGATGTCATCTTTATTACTTATTCTAATGAGATGGGTGTTGTAGAAAGGATTGGGGAGTGAAATCCATTGATAATCTCCTTAGCACGGGGGATAATATCCGGGGTTTCTCCCCCACATCGAGAGCTCTAAGCTGCTCGAATGTACTTTAAGACTCCTCAGTATCTCCCTGTTCTTAAGGAAGATGATTTTTGTCCCTCCGATGGGCGCAGGTTTGTTCCCTCTCGGAATCATTCGCCGAGAGGTTTCCAGCTGCACTTGTTTTTATTCAGCGCTGGTTTTGCGCACAAAGGGCCGGGTTTAACCCCGGCTCGGGCTGTCTGCTGCAGCGGGAGCGGTGCAGCTGCGAGCCGAAGTCACCGGAGCACCTCGGGGAATCTCCGCCGCACGCCCGGAGCCGCAGCAGCGGCGCTGGGGCGGGATTTGCGCAGCGCTGCGCTCCAAATCGTGTTCGGGGGGTGCTGGACACCCCCACGCCTCCAACCCCTGCAAAAGATGCACAATGAAGCGATAAAATCACTGAAGGGGGAGAATTCGTGGCACTTGAGTTGGGATTTTTGCTCTATGCGTGTCAGATCTCCAGGAGAGGGAAACCCGACGGGTTCCAAACCCTCTGGAAAACGCCGAGCGAAGGGATAAAGGGAAATCCGAACTGCTGGGGTACAGCCACAGCCACTGCTCGGGTGTGTTCGAGAGAGAAAGAGGCAAAGATTAATAAAGGAAAAAGGAAGGAGGGAAAGAGGAAGGAAGGAAAAAAAGCTGAGAGAATAAAGACTCGAAAAAGAAGAGAGAGAAGGAAAGAATGAAAGAAAAAAGGAAGAAAAGAATGAAAGAAGGACAGAAGGAAAGCGAGGCAGCACCTCCAGGTGCCCTCGTGGACCAGGAAACAGCGACGGGCAGAGAGCAGCTGGGATAGAGCAGAGGGATCCGGGGAGGAGCTCCAGAGAGAATTCCAAGGGTTTGTCTGGAAGTCACGACCAAATATCCGTGCAGTCCTTACAGAGGAAAATAGAAACAGAAATAGAAATAGAAATAGAAATAGAAATAGAAATAGAAATAGAAATAGAAATAGAAGAAGAAGAAGAAGAAGGAAGAAGAAGAAGAAAGAAGAAGAAGAAAGAAGGAAGAAGAAGAATACAGGCAGACCTGCCAGAGGGTCCCTGCCCTGCCCATCCCTGCCCTGCCCTGCCCTGCACCCCCTGCGCTGCCCAGGGGATCCCCCAGTGTGGGGTGACAGCACTGGATCCCCACAGGATCCCCCAGTGTGGGGTCAGGGCAATGGATCCCCCAGTGTGGGGGGATCCCCCTGGGATCCCATCCAAGGGGTTTGTGGTCCTTGCTGGGAGATGAGCAGGGCCCATCCCAGAATTTCCTTCCTCGAAACTCCTCAGGAGCAGCTCGAGGGTTTGGCACCCACGGCACTCCTCCCTCTGCAGAGCCCGGGGCACCCCGGTGTCCCAGCAGGGCAGGAGTCCCTGTCCCTGTGCCTGTGCCTGCCCCCTCCCTGTCCTTGTCCCTGTCCCTGTCCCTGTCCCTGTCCCTGTCCCTGTCCCATCCCTGTCCCTGTGCCCTGTCCATGTCTCGTCCCTGTCCCTGTGCCTGTCCCTGTCCCCTCCCTGTCCCATCCCTGTCCATGTCCCATCCCTGTCCCTTTCCCATCCCTGTCACTGTCCCTGTCCCCTCCCTGTCCCATCCCTGTCCCTGTGCCCTGTCCATGTCTCATCCCTGTGCCTGTCCCGTCCCTGTCCCTGTCCCCTCCCTGTGCCTGTCCCGTCCCTGTCCGTGTCCCCTCCCTGTCCCCTCCCTGTCCCTGTGCCTGTGTGCACGGCTCTGCCCCATCTGCCCAGCCCAGACAATGCTGCCTCAGTCCCTCCCGCAGCTCGTGCAAGGACAACAGAGCTGCCAATTAATGAAGAGTCGTCAGACGCTGCCGGGCTCACGGGCCCAGGCGTGACCCAACTGTCCCCGTGGTGGACAGAGGCACCAGGCAAGAGCTCTCAATCGGTTTAGGGCCTTAAAAGCAGTGACTCACCAACAGACACCCATTGGTTTTATCCTTAGCAATAACTATGGCATTGTTCAGGGGGTGTCAATGCCCCTCTGTTCCGTGACAGTGGCCTTGTCCCCTCACAAATGATTTCTATCAAATGAAGAAGAGAAATCCGAGAGGGAGAGTTTCTGGTGATGGGTTTGACACGGGTGTGAGGCAGCTCCAGAGGGAAAACCTGATTTCCAGGAGAGGAGTGAAATCCTGGGCTCATCCGCTCCCTGAGTGCCCAGGAGCTGAACTCCAGACTGCCCAAAGGTGGAAAGGAGTGAACAGGTGAGAACTCAGATATTCTGTGTGTTCCCTGACTGACACAGCCAGGATGGAGCTGCAGCCGTGGGAATGGGCTCCAAAACCTGTAAGGAGAGAAGGAATCATCCCCACACACCGAGGGGGAGCCCCCGCCCCATTTCCACGCAGCTCAGACCCCTGCAGCTTGTGGGGAGGTGGAGCTGAGCTCCCTCCTGCTCTCCCAGGGCTGTTCGGGAGGAGCAGGGGCTGTCAGCTCTGCCAGAGCCCCAGTGCATCCGGGATCGAGGATTTAGGGCAGAAAGCTGGGAAGTCAGGTCTCCTTCTGCAATCCCAAACAGGTGCTTTGGGTGCAGAGCAGTTCATTTCCCCGATAAATGAGAGGTGATGCCAGTCCACGTGGGACACTGAGATGTCCCCAGAGACAACGTGGGTGCCTCCCAACCCCCTGGAACACGGCAGAGAGGAGCAGCCCTCCCTCCCGGGGCGCTTTGTGTGCCCACCCTGGGCCGTGGAGATGTGCCCCTGGCCGTGCCCAGCACTGCCCAAAGCCTCCCAAAGCCGCCCAAAGCCTCCCAAAGCCACCCAAAGCCTCCCAAAGCCACCCAAAACCGCCCAAAGCCACCCAAAGCCACCCAACCCCCCCCTGCCGCTGCCTGGGGACACCCCCAGCTCTGAAGATCCCGCTCTGTGGCTGCCCCTCCTGCATCTGCCAGGGCCAGCACGTTCCCCCCACCTCTGCCCGGCTCCCCTCCCGCGGCTGGGGACCCTGGTGGCTTTTTTCAATGGCTGTTTTCTTTCTGCCTGAGACAGCCCCGCTTCTCTGCGGGGAGAAAGGCGCCGTTTGTGGGGCGCAGCTGCGGCTCAAAGGTACATTGTTGGCCAGTTATGAATTTGCATGCCTTTACTAATGTGTGGAAACAGGAGAATTCTTTCGCTTTTTTAATCGAAATTGATGTTATTCCTCTGCCAGTGGTACCCGAGGAACTGTTTTGTTCCATTTCCTCCCCTTTCATGCAGCCCTATTTATGTTTCGATCTGGTTTGCTGCCACCAAGAATCATTGTCACTGCCACCAGTGCTCGGCGCTGGCCAAGTCCAGCAGCTGTGTGTTTAATGCCTCCCCTCACTAAGGTTTATTTCCTTGACAACATGAGCTTGTTTGAAGCAACTTTCCTCCCTTTAAGAAGAAAGAAAGAAAGAAAAAGTCCCTTTCCAGCATTGCTTTTTATTTTTTTCCTATCCCCCCTCTTTTTTTTTTTTTTTTTTCTTTTTTTCTTTTTTTTTTTTCTTTCCTTTTTAGCTCGCAGACAGGAGTGCGACTTCGGGCTGTGAATCCCGGGGCTCCCCCCGGTTATGACTCGATGGTCCCCAGTTCCCCCCGCCCCAGAAGCCGGGCCCGCTCCTCACTCCCCTCCACATCCCCAAAGGAATACCTAGGTGGCCAAACGGGACCCGCTGACCTCTATATCCTGTTCCTTTCTCCGCGCTTTGCTGCCAGTTTCCTGGATAAAAGGCGAGAGTGAGAGATAATTAACAAAAAACATGGCCCTCGGACAATGAAACAACTGGCCTTGGCCAGCCAGAAATTTATCCTGGTTTTCTAGGTGAACTTTCTCCCATCAATCTTTCCTTTAACCTCCGTGTTAGTGGAAGCAATAGGAACACCCCCTCCCCTCCCCCGAGCAAATGCTTTCTTTTGAGGGGGAACAAAACCCGGGATCGGCGAGGGCCGAGGTAAAATCTGGGTGGTATCGTGCGGCCGCACAAAGCCCGCACTGTTCCCGCGGCCGGGGCTGGTGTTTTACAACAGGGGAGGGGAGAGCCTGAATGGGCCGATGATGTGAAACAATCCCCGCGATTCAGGCCGACAAACCCATCCTCTGTTCCCGACAAAGAGAACGGCGGAGCGGCCGGGGAGGGAATTCAACCCGCACCGCATCGCATCGAACCGGGAAAATGGTTAATGCGCATCCTGCGAGGATCTCCCCGAGATCTGGGGTGTCCCTGAGGCTCAGACCTGGAAAATCTTTCATGCGCTCCCGGAGGATGCCCCTGATGTTCTCCCCGAGATTTGGGGTGTCCGTGCTCCTCAAACCAGGAAAATCTTTAATGTGCATCCTGCGAGGCTCTCCCCGAGATTTGGGGTGTCTGTGTGCCTCAAACCCGGGAAATCCTTAATGTGCATCCTGCGAGGATCTCCCCGAGATTTGGGGTGTCCGTGCTCCTCAAACCCGGAAAATCTTTAATGCGCTCCTGGGGGATGCCTGTGATGCTTTTCCCTGAGATTTGGGGTGTCCCTGAGCCTCAAACCGGGAAAATCTTTAATGCGCTCCCGGGAGATGCCCATGATGCTTTCCCCCGAGATTTGGGGTGTTTGTCCTCCTCAAACCCTTTAAATCTTTAATGCGCGTCCTGCGATGCTCTTCCCGAGATTTGGGGTGTCTGTGAGCCTCAAACCGGGAAAATCTTTAATGCGCTCCCGGGAGATGCCCATGATGCTTTCCCCCGAGATTTGGGGTGTT
>JAODHX010000001.1:908307-920263 GCA_027576295.1 Cossypha polioptera
GATTGTTCTTTGTAATACTGCATTTCTATTTTAATTTTCCTAGTAAAGAACTGTTATTCCTAATTCCCCTATCTTTGTCTGAGAGCCCCTTAATTTCAAAATTATAATAATAATTTGGAGGAGGGAGTTTACATTCTCCATTTCAAAGAGAAGCTCCTGCCTTTATTGGCAGACACCTGTCCTTCCAACCAGGACACCTTCATTAAACACACATCATTTAACAAAATCATGTCTGGGACAGAACCCCTGCAGAGTCAGGCTGGCAAACGGGAATTTCCTCTGGATGGAGCAAAGAAAGCCAAGGCACTCACCATGGGACCTGCAGGGTTTTAGTTCAATGCCTTCAACAACATTCACCATCAGCCTCCCAATGCCTGTTGCTCTCTGAGAGCGAACTGTGGTGGAACAGAAGAGCAGAGAGAAATGTCACCAACATTTTCCTGGATTTTCCTGCCCAGAGACTTTTCCACAAAAGATGAGGCCCCCACATCCTATGCTGTACCTAAGTAGGCCTTTTCCCTCTTCTTCTTTTCAGTCTCTATGTAAAGTTCTGAAGCAGCTTTGATCTTCTGAACCCAGGCAGTCCTTCAGAAGGAAAGGAGAAAAAGAAGTTGCAAAATGCCATTTCCCTTTTTCCCTGCTGGAGCACAGCAGACAAAACTAAAGCCTTCCCTCCCTCCCAGGCAAGGCTCTGGCCCCATCCCAGGCTCTGCCTGGAAGGATCCCAGTGGAATTCACAGCACCTGTGTGTCTGTATAATGTAACCATCCCAGGGCAGCAAACCCCACCACACAAAGAGAGCTCAAGAGAACCATGAGCAGGAGATGCTTGGTCTAAAGAACAGGTTTGCTTTCATCCAGCCCTTTGTTTTCCTGAAATAAACTGAATTCTTGGAGCCAGCAGGTCCAAGACACCAGTGCTGCTGAGGTGGCCACTGCCCTTGGTCCCTGAGATTTCCTACCCAATTCTTCTGACCCTCACGATTTCAAAAGTGTAACTTGGGCCCTTCTGGGAAATCATTTCCTGCTTAAGAATCACAGAACATCCTGAGCTGGAAGGGACCCACATGGATAACTGAGTCAACAATGTCAGCCTGTGCCTGAAAGAGCTGAGGGGGAAAGTTGACAGAGAAAAAGGGTGGCAGAAGGGCTACAAAGTGACCTCAAGGGCTGAGAAGGGCTGAGGGAGCCCCTGAGTCAAGGAAACAGGGGGGGATCTGGAAGCTGTGGATCAGTTTGGAACACAGGACATTCATGGTTTGGGTTGGGGCATCCTAAAGCTCATCCAGCCCCACTCCCTGCCACAGGCAGGGACACCTTCCACTATCCCAGGTAACAGCAGAAGACAGAATTGCATCTTTTGGCTTCTTCACATTACCAGAAAATGTGAAATTCAGCCCAAACATCCACCCTCAGCTATTTCATCGCTGGTCTAGCTGGAATTCAGGAAACATCATTATTTCTCCCTCCTTTCCAGATCACCACATTCCCAAGAAGGAATTTTCCAGTCTTGTAAAATAACCAGCTTGGAGAGAGCTCTGCAATTTTCCATCACAACCATTCCCATCCTACATTTACCAGACCTTTTAAAGGCCCACAAAAGCACCTACCTTTCATTAATGCTCTCAGCACGGAGTGTGTAGACTCTGTCAATGTGGGAGATGTGGAAGATGGGCTCATCTCCAGAAGGGTCTGTGGGCAATTTTACCAGTACCTCGTTTAGGAAAATGGGCTGTAAAACATCAGCAGAGCTGGAGTTGTGCTGCAGTCAGCTCACAGCAGCTTTATTCCATGCCCCAAGTATCTCCCCCCTTCTGCCTCCCTTGTTTCTGCAGCAAATTTTAAAAGCTGCCAAAGACAGAGGTGCCTGCATAGCCTGGAAACCTCCTGGAGAAGCCAAGCACAGCAGAGTTTCCTCCCCCAGAGAGCAGCTCTCCCTCCCTCATGGAAGAGTTTTATTCCAGCAAAACCTCAAAAGCATCTCCTCTTATCTCACTAGAACCCACAGCCCCCCTGCCTGCCATCAGCCCCTGAACCCCAAAGCTTTCCAACCTCTTCTCTAGGAAGGCTCCTGCCCACACCACACCCCCAGAAGGGAGCTCTGAGCCCTGTGCCCATCCCTGAGTGGAGCAGCACTTACAGTTTTGTACATTTTGTATTGCAGGTTGGACTTGGGGCTGAAGACTTTGTCTGTGCCAGAAGAGCCAAGAGGTTTTATGATCTGAGTGAGGAGGAGGAAGTCATTGAAGAGGAAACCATAGAGCTCCTTGTTACTCTTGGCTTTATAGAGCTTCCCACTGTGCAGGAACTTGCGTGGTCCCAAGCAGTTTGTAACTGAATTAAAAACGAGTTGCTGCGAAAAGTAGAAGAAGAACAACAACGCACTGTATAAAGTGTAACAATCGGGGCTGCCCTGCAAGAGACCAAATACAGGTTTGAGTCCTGGCTCCAGAGGGTGGCACAGGGGGAGCAGCCATGCCTGCAGCTCCACAAGCAGCACAAGGCACAGGAGGCTCCAAGGGGGTCCCCTGAAGCAGCTCTGGCTCACAGGGGCACAGGCTGGGCAGGCAGGGGGAAGCCAAAAGCATCTGTGCCCCCTGGGCACACACATGCACCTCCAGGAGTGGCACTGAGCCAGGGCACCTGGCCTGGGTGAGCAGCAGCTCTGCCAGCAGCCTCTCCACAGGCTGAGCTGCCTTAAGGGCTGAATTGTGAATTGTGCTCCAATTTCACCCCTTAAACACCACAAAGGGCTCCAGATCCTGGCCATGACACCCTGAGTTAGAGCTGCTGAGCACTGGGACAGGCACAATACCAGGCTCAGCCAGGGCTTGTAAGGGATCAGCAGAGTCCTGCCCTGGCCTGAAGTGCCATTTTCAGGTTTGCTTTCAGCAGGGGCTGGCACAGCTCTCACCAGCCTGGGCAGCTGGGTGTGGAGGGGCTGCTTTGGCTGCTGGGCTGTTCCTGCCATGGCTGCTGCTCTCAGGGTGGTGCTGAGCACCACAGGCTCTGTCAGGGTGTGCATCTGCTCCTCTGGGGCCAGGCACCATCCACAGAAGGCAAAAGAAGCTCCTTTCCTTCAGGCAGAGGTTGGCAGACAGCTGGATGTGCTGACATTGTCACACATCCCTTCTCCCAGAACAGTCAGACTTCCTCAGGTGAAATGCAATTCTTCTATTTTAGGAACCAACCACTGCTCATGACTTTTTACCTTCTGGAATGGTGCACAGTTTGAAAATCAAGTTGTGATCTGTCTGCCTCTGTTACCTCCATCAACAACAGGAAGGCCAACAGATTATCTTCCCTCCTTTTGCAGGACTTAAAATATTTCTAGGAACTTACCACATAACCATAAAAAATAACATGGCATGGGAGGCAGGGATTATCCCTGTAAAGCACCAGAGACCTGAGCAGTATTCTTGAGTTTTCAAATGTATACAAAGCTTTATCACAAAAAATATTTCTAAATTTTTGGTTTTTAAAGGACACCAAAGTGGTCAGGTGCAGCTTTGGGGTGGGATCCAGCAGTCCCATAACCCTGTACCACAGAGAACTGGGAACTGGCAGGCTGTGGTGGCAGATGGCAGCACTGACCCCAGGACTGGTGCAGAGCCAGGCAAGCAAGCAGGATTTACCCCCAGGGCAGGAACTGCAGCCAGGGGGGAGCCAGGGGGGCTGCAGGAGGGCAGGGACACAAGGACAGGCAGGGACTGGGGCTGGGGGATGGGTGATGATGGGATGATACAGTGATAGGGTGATGAGGGGATGGGGTGATGATGGGATGGGATGGTGGGGTGATGGGATGATGGTGGGATGGATTGATGGGGTGATGGATTGATGGGGTGATGAACTGATGGATTGATGGGGTGATGGGTTAATGGGGTGATGGACTGATGGGATGATGGGGTGATAGGGTGATGGTGTGATGGACTGATGGGGTGATGATGTGATAGGGTGATGGATTGATGGGGTGATGGACTGATGGGATGATGGGTTAATGGGATGATGCTGTGGTGGGTTGATGGGGTGATGGGTTGCTGGGTTGGTGCATTGCTGGGTGGCTGGGTTAGTGGGTTGGTGCATTGCTGGGTGGCTGGGTTAGTGGGTTGCTGGGTGGCTGTGTTGATGAGTTGCTGGGTGGCTGGGCTGATGGGGTGATAGGGTGATGGGTGGCTGGGTTACTGGGTTGCTGGGTAGTGGGTTGGTGGTTGGTGCATTGCTGGGTGGCTGGGTTGGCGGGGTGACAGGGTGATGGGGTAATGGGCTGCTGGTGTGACAGACTGATGGGGTGATGATGGGGTGGCTGGGTTGGAGGGTTGCTGGGTTGGTGGGGTGACAGGGTCATGGGTTAATGGGATGCTGGTGTGACAGACTGATGGGGTGATGGGTTAATGAGTTAATGGGATGCTGGTGTGACATTGATGGGGTGCTGATGGGGTGGCTGCCCCATGCCCAGCCATTGCAGTACCTCAGAGAGCCCCTCACACTGCACGTGGGCCTGGATCCACTCCAGCCTGTCCGAGTTCTCCTTCTCCCGCACGCCCTCGTTCACCTGGGAGCACAGCTCCTCCGCCTTCTCCAGGGCCTGCCTCAGGTGGCTGTGGTCTGGGTGGTTCTCAGGGGTGTTCTCTAGGATCTGCACACACACAAACCAGCATCAGGCTCAGCTGCACTCGCCCTGGCAGCCCCACACTCCCACTGCAGCCTTTAGGGCCAGCCAACACACCCCACGTTTGTTCTCCTCCTTGGCAGACATGGAAATGCTGAAGAAATCCCTTAAACACCAACATGCAATCCATAATTAATTCCCTGTGAAAGCCTTGGGCCATGCTCCATGGTGTTATTTGGGATGGGAAGTGTTAAACAACAAATGGAAGTTAGGAGAGGGCTGTAGATCCTGCAGCACCACCAGCTGCACAGGGGGAACCTGCAGCAACCCTGGCTCAGCATCACCTCCCAGCCCGTGGCACTGAGGGGAAAGGCAAATATGAGCACAAGGTTGTCCTGTTGCTCCTGTTATCTGAATTTTAAATTTTCACTCAGCACTTGCTGCCTTCTGGTTCGCCTCTGTTCCAAATGGAAATATTGAACAATTTCACCAAAACCCAAGGAATGATCCCATTTTCTACACTGGAGTCAAGGATTAAAGGACACCCCACATTCCCCAGCACATCAGAAACCTCACAGTGACCAAGCCTGACACCAATAAGGAGACAGCCCTGTAATTAAGGTGTAAGCAAAGCAGCACCAAACCCATGCTGTGTGCAAAGGAACGTACATTTTTAATTATTAGTGGGTATCTGGTTACCCGTTGCATAGGCTTTAGTAGAAAACTTGAGAGTGGCATTCCTTTACAGCGAGGATCCATTGCTAACCTCTGAAACATTAGAGAGGTAAAATCTGGTTAGTTAGGTGGTTTAAACCCTGAAAAATGAGCTCCTCCAAGAAAGGAAAAGGGGAGGAAATAAAGGAGCACCAATCAGCTAAATCTGCTCTGAGATCACAACATCAGTAGAAGAACTCTTTGTGGTTTTTACAACATTTCTTCACCTGCCTTGTCTGGACAAGAATCCCAGGATCAGCAGGGCTGGAGGAGCCTTCAGCACCACCCAGTGCCACCCCAGTGCCACCAGCATCCCCCCAAGCCCTGTTCCCAAGGGCCACATCCAGCCTGTCCTGAGCACTCCCCCAGACAGTGACTGCAAACCTCCCTGGGCAGCTCATCCCAATCCTGACCACTCTGCCAGGGACATTTTCTTTCCCAATCTCCACCCTGAGCCTGCCCTGGTGCAGTTTGAGGCCATTTCCTCTGCTCCTTTCCCTGCCCCTCCTGTCAGGGAGTTGTGCAGAGCCACAAGGTCCCCCCTGAGCCTTCTTTTCTCCAGGCTGAGCCCCTTCCCAGCTCCCTCAGGAATTCTCCAGCCCCTTCCCAGCTCTGTTCCCTTCCCTGGACACCTCCAGCCCCTCCAGCTCCTTTTCCAGGTGAGTGGCCCAGCACTGGACACACCCTCAGGTGAGGCCCCATTTCTCCAGCCAGGTGAGAGGGTGCAGAGACTCCCCAGGGGCTGCTGCTGCTTCTCTTACCTTGACAAACTCCTTGAACTCGGGCACTTCATCAGTTTTCTGCTGGATGAGGGCAGCCCCGTTGAGCTGGCAGCTGCAGAACCTGATGTAGGGCTGCATGTGGGGCAGCTGGGCTGTCAGGATGTCCCCAATCATCTTCACTGGCATCTTCTCCCCTGACATCTTCTTCCTCACACGCAGGGCCCTGAGCAGGAGCAGGGCACGGGGTTGGACAAAGAGCCACTCCTCAGTTATGGAATAAGGGGGTGGGTTCTTGTTCATTATGGAAACCCAGAGAAGGATAAAGACATCAGCCACAAGATTTACTGCAAGGATACAAAAACCCAGGCTGCACCCTGGGCCAGCAGCTTGCCCTCTCCTGGAAATCCAGCTGCTGCTTGGCTTAATGCCAGATCAGAAGGGAGAGAAAGAGGAGGGTAATTTCCTTTTCTATTGGTTTAGAAAAAGACTTACTGATGGTGAGGGAGGGAGGGGAAAACCTCATCACTTGGAGTTTTTAGCCTGATTTCCTAAGGAAAGGTTCATTGTCATTTGTCCTGTCACCACCATAATTTTTCAACTTGTGGGCCTTTTTCAAATACATTTTACAAAAGCAAGGAGACATTACAAAGCTGTAAAATCCCTGTAGGTTCAGTGAAAATTAGCAGCTCAGTAGGGAAACAAAATAACTTTATTAATGCTTTTGCTTCTGAAGGTGAAGGTTGAGCTGTGCCCACTCAGTTTCCCTGGCAATGGGCTCAGGGCAGTGATCTGGGGTGCTCTGGGCACAAATCCTTTGGAACCAGGCAGGGAAAGTCCTGCCCTGTGGCAAGCCCTGCTCTTGGGGGGAGAGGAGGATTTGCCTTCTGGAGCAGGAACAAAGTGAGTGCAAATGGCAGAGAACTGCTGGGCTCTTCCCATCACCTCACAGCAAACACTGCCCCCAGTTTCCTTTTTCCCTTCTGGTTAGGATTTGTGAAAGTGGCAAATATTTTCATGCAGACAAAAGGAGAAGCAGGGGGAGAGGCCCAGGGTTCTGTTTTTGTGAAGTATGGGGGAAAAAAATAACTTACTTCAGTAGTTTTATATTGCACATAATCAGCTCCTTCCAATTAACAAAAATCATGGCAACTTCTTTTTCTGTGACCAGCTCAGACTCCATCAGTGGCTTCTGGAAGATCTGGGGAGGCAGAAGTGAGGCCATTTAGAGTGCCCAGGGTAAGTACAGACAGAGCCATGGTGTTCCCTGGGATGGCTGGGACTCAGGCAGGAGGGGCTTTAACAGGGAATACTCTGGATTTGTAGAGGTGGTGGTGTTAATTCTGATCTGGATAAACCTGTATCTGTATCTGTACCTGTACCTGTGTCTGTATCTGTACCTGCACCTGTATCTGTGTACCTGTATTGGTATCTGTACCTGTATCTGTATCTGTGTATCTGTACCTGTACATGTACCTGTATCTGTACATGTATATGTATCTATAATTGTATCTGTACCTCTGCCTGTACCTGTATCTCTATCTGTATCTGTGCCTGTGCCTGTACCTTTATCTGTACCTGTACCTGTGTCCCTGTACCTGTACATGTATATGTATCTATAATTGTATCTGCACCTGTACCTGTATCTGCACCTGTACCTGCACCTGTTTCTGTACCTGTATCTGCACCTGTGTCAATCCAGGTAAATGAGGATTGCCCAGAGCCCCCCTGGCTGCACCCCCAGCAGTGAGTTTCAGGAACTGTGCCCATTTCCAGGAGGGTTTTTGGGGAGGAGCTGCCCCACCTCAGTCACCAGCTGCAGGTCGTTCACGTAGTTCTCCTCGGTGAGGATCAGCTCGTGGATGTAGCCCTGCCTCTTCCTCTCGGTGGGGGTCAGCATGTCCAGCAGGTGCAGGTCAGCACACCCTGCAAAACAGCAAAAAAAACCACCCTGGGCTTTACTCTGGCTCTTGGCAGAGGGACTCACACCTGGGGCAGCACTGCCTGCTCTGCTCACTGAGTTATGGCACAGCCCCAGCAATGCCTCCTCTCTCAGTGACTCTCAGTATTCCATTTATTTATTAGCACAAAGCCATCTCCATGTGTGAACTCTGCCCTGGTTCCAGCCTCCCTCATCTCTGCCTGCCCATTCCCAGCCTCACCCTGGAGCCCCCTGACCCCTTGGGCTGTGTCATTCCAATCCCACGTGGATGCTGGTAATGAAAAAAGGGGGAGGAAAAGGCAGAGACATCCCAGAGGGAACTGGGGAATGCTCCAAAGGGCACTTTGGAATGATTCCCTCAGCTGATGGATGCTCCATTGCCAAGGTTCATCTTCACCCTTCTGGTCAAAGAAATCCTGCTCAAGAAATGCCTGCAGGGCCCCTCACTTCTCACACTTCAATTAAAAACTGCTCCTAAGTATTTGAAGGGTTGAGCCAGGACATGCCAAGGTCACTGGAGGTCCCCAGAGTCACTGATTTCAGCCACAAGATTTTGTTCTCCCTTATGTTTAGAAGCACAGGAAAAGGTTGGCACTGAGAGCTCCTCTTCCATCATTTTGTCCTTTCAATGCTGCAAACCTCCCTTGCACTGATCCCCTGTAGATGGGAGGATTTTTACATCAATTCCACAGTCTCAAATTTTGTTTCCTATCTGAATTAGACAGAACATTTAATTCCATTCTTTCTTCTGTAGGCTGTTATTTTTCAGCTGACCTTAACTAAGTTCTTCTGAGACTGGAACACAGAATATTTTCTTCCAGTTTTTGCTACTTTTCTGTATAAAATACAATGCATTTCAAAAAGCAAAATTGATTTCAAACAGGTGGAAAACGTTGGCCTCTAAAAATGATCTATTTCAACTATTTTCACCCAACCAAAATTCCCCCGTTGAATTCTTTCCCTCACCCCTCAGCAAATTCAGTGTATTCCCCATGGAAACAAACTTTCCTTATGGAAACATCAGGCCCCAGGTAACTCTTTCAGTTTTTTGCATATGAAGTTAATATTTAGGGAGTGTATCCTGCATTTTTAGCTTCCTGAATGGAGCTCAGACAATGCCTGGGAAGGTCCAGGTGTATCACCATTATTTCCATGGAATACCAGCAGCATCTGCTTTAACTGATCTGTGCTCCTGAAAGGGGAATGATGGAATTGACTTAAAAATGACAAAACAAACAAACCAAAAACAAACCAAACATAAAAAAACCAAAATCAAAACCAAACGAAACAAACCCAGAAAAGGAGATATAGACACTCAGGGTTGTTTCCTCTCTGACTGTGAAGCTGGCAGGGATCAGGGTGGGAGCTGGGATCAGCTTGGAAGCAGAGGAACACTGATAACCCTGGAGACACAGGATGCCACAGCCCTTTACAAAGTGCAACTGAAACTTTGCTTGGAACAAAAAGCAGATTTGGAGAACGATCAACTTTCTGCCAAAACGATGAATTTTGGCCCCTTTCAAAAGGCAGAAGTTTGATCTCTGTTGAAGAAATGCCTGATTTCAGAGCAGTTTCTTTGGTACCAGGTAAGCCAGAGCTCTAAGAAACAGCCCCAGTTCTCCCAGTGCTTCATTAGAAGAGAACCAAGTGTTTAATTTCCTTTCCTTGGGGAAGTTCTTGTTCAGAGATGAGATGACCTTGAACTGAAGGTGATTTCCAGGCACCACTCCCTTGGAGGGAGCACTGATATTTGGAATAATGAACCATTTTAGTGGCTCCAGCTGGGCTGTGAATGGGAGAATGTGAATGTATGAACCACAAACACTCTGCTTTTGGATATGAAATATTTGGGGGAAAAAAGCCCAAATCTGAGCAGAAGATCCCAAAGACACTTTCCTGGTAGAGGATTTTCTTTGTGAGGTGCACAAAGAGATTTTTCTTGTCTTTCTATTAAGAACACTGAAGAAGAACTGGATCCCTTTCCAAGTGGAAATTTCTGGCACGTTTTTCATGGATGCCAAAGAACTTTGCTGAACTGAATTCCACTGATCACAGATCCATGGAATGGTTTGGGTTGGAGGGACCTCAAATCCCACCCAGTGCCACCCCTGCCATGGCAGGGACACCTCCCACTGTCCCAGGCTGCTCCAGCCCCAATGTCCAACCAGGCCTGGGCGCTGCCAGGGCTCCCACAGCCTCTCTGTGCAGCCTGGGCCTGTCCCTGGGCACTTCTGGAGGAACCTGTGGGTTCATGGCCAGCAGCTGTGTGAGGGAGGGGAGTCCAAGGAACATCTGGGACGTGTTTCTTGTTTCAAGATACTTCCAGCTTCTCAAATGCAATGAAATCTGACACCTTGTCTGTTGGGTGTCCACCTGGATATTTCCTTTGCTGGGAAGCACAGAGTGCCCCTGGCAGCTCCTGGCCCGAGGTGGTGGCTGTGACCCTGAGCATGCAGCCACCAGCAGCCCCAAACTCTGTGAGCTGGGCTGAAGGGGACACCAGGAGCTGTGCTTGCTGCACTGCTGGCAGTGGGCAGGATGGATCTTGTCAGCCTCAGGAACCCAGAACCCAGTCCTGCAGGGACGCAGGGGTCCATGAGAGCCTGGTTAGACCAGCCTGTGCAGAGAACCATGGAGAGCTGCAGCCCACGCTCTGATTTGTCCCTGGTAACTGCATCTCCCACGTTTCTGAAGCGCTCCAGAAGCCTGGGGCTCTGGATGAAGGCCT
This sequence comes from Cossypha polioptera, assembly GCA_027576295.1. Classification (NCBI taxonomy): domain Eukaryota; kingdom Metazoa; phylum Chordata; class Aves; order Passeriformes; family Muscicapidae; genus Cossypha; species Cossypha polioptera. The sequence continues at coordinate 919,019 of JAODHX010000001.1, forward strand.
GGTTCCAGGGCAGCCTCCTGCACGACAGCTGGGCTGACACCCCTGCTCATGGCAAGGCTCAGAGAGGATGTTTGTTATTGCCCAAACACTTGGGCCCTCATTAAAGAGAAAAAAGCAAAACCCAGCCCTTCCACCAACACAAAGTCCCAGAAAGAATGTGTTCAGCAGGTTCTTGATAATGTTATTAACAATGTCCTTAGATATTTGAAAATACCAGAGGGACTTTGATTGCGACTAAAGCCTTTTGTCGTGCCAGTCACAAAACAGGAGGATCCACAGAGATTTTGACACTTCCAGGCAAGGACAAACACCTGATGAGTGACTTGACCTGTCAGCAGCACCAGGTCTCCGCAGGACCCCTGCAGTGCTGCACCCTGCAGCTCCCCAGAGGTTCACCAGACCTGGGAACAGAGAGCTGGGCTCAGAACTCTGGCAGGAGCTGGGCTCCAGCAGCACACACATGGTTAAAGGCAAGCTCAGAGCCCCTCAGAACCAAGGGGCAAAGGCAGAATGTGGAAAGCTGTCAGAAGGATGAGAAAGAAAGGACAAACTGAGATGAGGCTGTGGAAGAAATGGGTGTGCAGTTGTCTGTACAAATAGTTGAAGAAATCATCAAATGAGCTGAGCAGGGAAAGAGCTGGAGGTGAGTTTTGAAGTTTACCAAAACTCACTGAACATTGCAGAGGCTGCAGGCTTTGGAGCAGAGCTCTTTGCACCCTTGGTGAGGGGGAACTGCAGCCCAGAGCCCAGTGGTGCCCAGCCATGGGTGCTGCTGGAGTGTTCCAGGGCAGGGTAGGGCTGGGATGGGCAGGGAAGGGCAGGGCTGGGGTGAGCAGGGCTGGGATGGGCAGGGCAGGGCAGTGTGTGCAGGGCAGTGTGTGCAGGGCAGGGTGTGCAGGGCAGGGCAGGGTGTGCAGGGCAGGGCAGCGTGTTCAGGGTGTGCAGGGCAGGGCAGGGTGTGCAGGGCAGCGTGTGCAGGGTGTGCAGGGTGTGCAAGGCAGGGCAGGGTGTGCAGGGTGTGCAGGGCAGGGTGTGCAGGGCAGGGTGTGCAGGGTGTGCAGGGCAGGGCAGGGTGTGCAGGGCAGGGCAGGGTGTGCAGTGTGTGCAGGGTGTGCAGGGCAGTGTGTGCAGGGCAGGGCAGGGTGTGCAGGGTGTGCAGGGCAGTGTGGGCAGGGCAGGGTGTGCAGGGCAGAGCAGGGTGTGCAGGGCCGGGTGTGCAGGGCAGGGTGTGCAGGGCAGGGCAGG
>JAODHX010000001.1:985121-1001824 GCA_027576295.1 Cossypha polioptera
TCAGAGCTCTGGGCTGGGACAAGGTGGGGATGGGCACAGCTGGGACTGCATGGGCTGGGAGGGCTTTTCCAGCCTCAGGGATTCCATGATTCTGAGCACACAAGGATACAGGTACACAGGATCCATGGATTTTGATGGTTCTCTTCCAGTGTTTCACATGGTGCTGGCACAGACACACCAGCTCTGTCCCTGTCACCTGGGTCCTGCAGATCCGTGCATCCAGCTGCACTGATCCAAGAAACAACTCCTCTACCTGGCCTGGATGGGAGCAGAACAGGCAGTCCCTCAGAGCCCCTGCTCCATGTTCATCTGGTGCTGCTGGGAAGATGAGAAGCCAATAAAAGCCCCAAGGCAAGGGGAACGTGCTCGTGTTTCCAGCTGCAGGGCTGGAGATGCGCCGGGATGGGGGCACCGAGCCGGGCTCCCCGCACTCCTCTGGGAAGCAGCAGCCTGCTCCCACTCTGATTTCAACCAGCAGGAGACTTGCAGTAAATTTATTTGAATATGGGCCCCCCAAAGGCATCCTGAGTTCATGAGGAGGATGGATATTAGCCGGCACACTGAATACAGATGAGGAGGAAGTCTCATTAAGTCAAGGACAGTTGACACTTTTCCAGATCATCAGCCAAATGTAGATGCAGGGAGATGCTGGAATATTTCCACTATCAGCAGGCACCAGGAGTTTAAAATGTGGCTATTTCCTGCCTTCATTGCTGCTTCATTCTTGCCTGTCACTGAAGTTTTGATGGGCAGCCACAGGACCCACCACCCCTGTGCTTGAGGGAAGCCAAGAGCCACAGGAACAAATGCATCAAACCTCAGTTTTGTCCAAAAGTCTTTCACCTTTTTACAGAGGACAAGAAGGAAGCTTTGAATATAGAATATTAAAGTGTTTGGAGACTCAAAAGTCCTGAATGCTACTGAGTAAATCAAATTTTATTTCTTCATGCAGTGCTAATGCTCTATCCACCTCAAGCTGAGAACAGCAGAAAGACTTTTGAGGGAATAAAATAGGACTGAATTGCCCCAAAATCTTCTATAAAAGTTTCATTTTCTGTGCTTTTTCAATGGGAAATAGTAAAAGAAATGTCTTTCTGCATGTTTTAATTAGGTTCTTATTAACACCATTTTTCTCTATGGAAAGAAGAAATAACACATCAAACCAAAGCAAATGAATAGCTTAATCTTTTTTTCATGGAGTTGTTAAGCTTTGAAAAGACCTCCAAATCATTGAGCCCAACCTTTGACCAAACACCCCCATATCAACTAAAACACAGTGTTAACAGATAGTTACTTCTATCTGTTTGGAAATACTTCATGGGTAATTCTTAAAGCTTTAATTTCTGGTTTGCAAGCAAAAAATCTGTTGGAGTTTTTTTGTTTGGGGTTTTTTTGGGGGGGCTTGGTTTGTTTATTTTTTGGTGTACATTAAAATTAATGTTTTACGACCATATTGGTCAGACATGCAGGCTAGATGGGAAATGATCCCTTAACTGAGTGCCATCCCAGCAATCTGCAGGTCTAGAAGAAGTACATACCTTGAGGATGTCTTCATTTGGTCTCTTCTGCTCAACTCTGCAGACCTTTAGCCCTTGGGCTTGGCAAAGCTACGAATGCAAGAGCAACCTGATTCATTTCAAGACACTTTGCTCACTTAGTGCCCTTTCAACAGCATAATAATCCCATTAAAAACTGACAGAACAACCATGCCTTGCTGCACTTTTCTGTTTTGGAGCAGAGTTGAGCACGGTGCAGGAACGTTCGCCAGGGAAATCGCGGGGAGTTCCCACCCTGCCCGAGCGCTCCGAGCTCTGCTGCTGCCAGAGCACAGCTGGTACCTCCAGCCAGTGCTGAACAAAGTGTTGGCACCAATTTGGGATGCTCTGCTCCGTGTTCTCTTGGCCAGGGCACACAGAAGTGACCAGCACACACACATGGAGCAGTGAGTGAGGCGGCTGTGGGGTTGTTGCGTTAAAAACGCCGACTGTGGTATTCAATCATTTATACCCTGCATAAAACAAGCAATATCACTTCTCACGGAATCAGAGGATGCAACAAAGTAATATGAGCTGACAGCTCCCACGTAACAAGCTTTTTTTTTCCCTCTACAGAAAGACCTGGAATAACTTTTTCCTCCCATTTTTCCTATTATGGGAAAAGTTGTCGTATTTTTCCACCCTGGTTGTTACGTAAGCAAAGAATTTCCGTAAGAGCTGCCCCCAAACGGACTAAAGATCCACTTCTAAGGAGGAAGTAAAGTAACGTCAACACATTTCTTCTGATCCAAAAAAATACTGAAGCTGAACCAAAGCCTCCTGGTGTGAGATGAACCAAATGCTGAGAGCCCTGGGTGGGTTTGGTTCAGAGCACTCAGGGCTCGCACCCTTCTGCCTCTTTGCCCCATGGCAGCAAAAAAAAAAAAAGTGAGTGAACCCCAATTTTTTTCCAAAAATGTGACCCCTGAGTTCCTTTTCTTTTTTTCCCAAGGCACAAGGAGACATAACTCAGAGGATGGCACTTACATGATTGTCACACTTCAGGAAAACCACAGCAAAAGGTGATGGAAGCAGACATCACAAATAAAGGCAGAAGACCCTTTTATTTCGCATAGACAAAATGCAAAGAGTGTCTCATTAAATTAATATTAAAAAAAAACCCAAATCAATCTCCTCACTCCACTGACATCACTCATCCTAATTAACAACAAAAAAAGAACAATCAAGGACCCATTTTCTAATTTAAAAAAAAAAAAGTGCAAACATGACAAAAGACTTTTTGTTTTTCCAAATCAATGTTCCTGTTGAATTCACAAAGAGGGTGATTTTCTTTTTTTTGTGATTTTTTTTTTCCCTTTTAAATCTTGTCTGATGGAACTTCCAGTTAAAATGTTTTTTTAAGTCTCCATGCACTTCGTAGAAAATCAGTAAAAACACAAACGCTTGTGAAGATCAGAAAACTGGACTCTTTTACCCAAAAATTCAGATGCCCAGTCAGATGAAGCTCACACTCAGACAGAAAAAAAGCAAGAGAGTCTTTGCACTGTCTGTCGCTCATATTATTATTTTTTTTTGTCAAATATTTTGGCAATCTTCTTCTTTAATTATAAATATTGGAATTCAATAAAAAAAAGGTAGCTTTCAATGGAATTTTTTTTTTTTTGTGTTTTGTTTTTCAGTGTAAATATTTACAGCCACTGTCCAGCCATGCTCTTTTCGTTATACCAGGGTGTAAGATTTTGCGTAGGGATTGTTTCCTTTCAAGTGGCCCCGGGAGTCCAGCAGGGATTCTTGGGAGCTGCTCATTTTTGCTTGAGCCTGTCCTAGCTCAGCTCCTTCTCGCTGAGGTAACGTTGCCACAGCACCAGGTTGCCATGACTGGACATCTCTCGTGGAGGATGTCTCCATGGGGATCGGCTCCAGCACGGTGGGACGCTTCAAGGTCCGGCTTTTCTGCGGCTCCAAGCAGGCTTGCCCCAAACCCAGGTCTCTGCTCGTGCCCTGCACGCCACGGTTCAATAAAAAGTCCATCCTAAGGTAGGGTGGCAAATGCATGAGATCACCTGGGGAGGCAAAGAGGGAGAAGTGAGTCTTTATTTTGGTCGCGCGTTGTGTGGCGAGAGCGGCTCGAGGTGGTTTGGCCACCAAAAGGGAGGATCTGTGATCAGAATTTGTAATTGATAAATTATTTGTCAGCCATTTACTGTGCTGTGATCTTACAGAATTGTGCAATGAACTCCTTTTGGGCAGACCCATGAGGATTCACTGTTAATATTTATTTTCACAATGAAATGAGGAGTGTGATGTGCTTTACATGCACTCACGGCATAAAGGAGATAAAATTAAAAGACCAGGAGGTTTTTCTCAAAATCTGAAAAGGTCTTGGTTTTCCTTTGTAAAAAACTTGGAAAATGTGGAGGGTCAGTAAATTTCCAATTTTTATTTTCTATTTTAAATGGAAACCTTCACAATTCCAATTAACGAGCCCCAGTCCTGAGTAGAATGACTGAATTATTCAAAATGGATGCAAGAGTGATAAGACCATAGTCTTCAAGAGATTTCTGAATAAAACAGAAACATTCTTGTCCTTATATAACAAAATTTAACTGTCAACCATCACCACTGTGTTTAATTCTCTAATAATTTTTTTACTACTGTGACCACCAAGATGCTGCTGGTTTTGTGGTAACTAAATGCACTGGGACTGGCACCTGAGCTCTTGCTTCAACTTTCTGCTTTGTCTTGTCAAGAAAACCTCTTATTCATTATTTGCCTGACTCCTGGGCCTGTTAGGCATTCATGACATTCCTTCAAGGAAATGAGAGGCAATCAGGCACATAATGACATTCCCTGCTAAAAATATTTGATGGTGTAACTTCACCTATGTATGAAAAAAGAGCACAGTTAACAGGAGCATTCAGAACAGTATTTTCCTATCTTTACAGATCTCTGCAGGTATAGAACTTTTTTTTTTTTTTTTGTATGGTTGATATCAAACCTAGAGTCTCATCTACAGATGGGATGCATCCTGAATGTTTAAAGTAGGAGACTCTTGGCACCACACCACCTGTGTAGCTCTCCATGAGCTATTTACAGCAGGAGAAATTAAGGCTGACCTGTGCCAGTGGCATAAACAACAGACCAGGGAAGCAGTTCTTCATAATAAAACAATGTATAACAATTTTGTTCTTTCTAGCCCAACTAAAAGCTGTCCAATGACCTAAAATAAAACAGGTCCTCCGCTTTCCCACGTAAGTCAAGGCACTGCAAGTCTTACCTAAAAAACCAACAGCATCTGCTCTATCTGTAATTCCAGGTCACAGACAGAGAATTGCTGAGGAGTTGCATTTGGCCAGAATCTGTGTTTATTCCTATAGAAATCCCTCAGGCACAGTCTCACACCATATGTTTTTTTCTGGATGCATCTCCAGCACAGGCTCACAGCACGTGGTGTTTTACCCCCGTGGAGCAAGATGGGAGGATCTAGATGAGGCTGACACACACCGTGGAGTTGGAGGGAGAGAGGGAGGTTTGTGATGATAATCACACTGATTGCCTCTTGAAAAAGGAGCTGTGTTAACTTTAATTGGTTTTGCTGGTTGGTGTGCCAGATTCTCCTACAGTACCTTTCATGCCAAGCACAATTCTGCATGTCAGACCTGTTTCAGCTGAGGCAGCAATGCTGCTGCTGCTGCTGCTGGGGTGAAGGAGAGCAGGACATGGACACAGGAGCAGGGAGGCACAAAATCCCTGCACTTCTGCACAGGCATGGAGCCAAGCTGCCCATGGGTACATCCATGCTGTCCCCTTGGCACCCAGACCCAGACACCCTGACCACATCAGTTCTTCTGCTTCTGCATCCCCTTGTAGTCCAAGTCCTTCCAAAATGCAGTTGTTGGGCTGGTTTGCTCCAAAGAACATTCCCTGTGAGGGGAGGAGACAGCCAGGATGGGAAGTTCTTGTGTCACTTGCTCCCTGTGGCTGTTTCTTGTGCAGCACTGCAATATCCAGGGAAGGAGCCCTGTTCCCACCCCACTGGGAGAGAGGCAGGAGTGTAGGATATGATGCTCCCCACACCTGTCTCTGCTCTCTGTCTGATGAAGGTTTTCAGGAGTTTGGTGTGGCTGCTTGAGGAGTGGGGGTTTCACTGTCAGGCCAGCAAAATGCACCTCAGAGCATAGCAAGAGCAGGTGTGAGAGCTTTGTGATTAATTATAATGCCAAAGTGATGACTTCCCTCTCGCCAGGAATGTTTAGACACTGCTGGGGGCAGAAAGGGGGGTTTTTCTCCCACTCCCATGCTCCACAGGGGTTCCTCAGCCCCAGCAGAAGAGGAAAAATTTTCCATGTTGAACCCAGTCCTGGAGCACCTCTGTGGAGACAGGAGGGGAGAGCTGGGGTTGTTCAGCCTGGAGAAGACAAGGATCCAGGGAGAGCTCAAAGCCCCTTCCAGGGGGCTCCAGGAGAGCTGGAGAGGGACTGGGGACAAGGGCATGGAGTGATACAATAGGGAATAATGGCTTTAAACTAAAAGAGAGTAGGGTTAGATGGGATATTGGGAAGGAATTGTTCCCTGGGAGGGTGGGCAGGCCCTGGCACAGGGTGCCCAGGGCAGCTGTGGCTGCCCCTGGATCCCTGGCAGTGCCCAAGGCCAGGCTGGACACTGGAGCTGGAGCAGCCTGGGACAGTGGGAGGTGTCCCTGCCATGGCAGGAGTGGAATGGGATGGGATTTAAGGTCCCTTCCAACCCAAAAGAGTCTAGGATTCTGTAATCCTCAAAGCTGTGGATTTTCTCTGTTACGAGCAATTAAACCTGCAAATAATGGCTATGTTTCTTATAGAGTAGTTTAATTTAATTTAATTTAGCAGGGCTTTAATGCCTTGTTTGCCCACAGACCCTGCAGATGTCACAGTTTGGTTGCTGTGTTTTTCAGGTCACTATGAAGGCTCTGTATGGTCAGCAGAATTCTGCTGGAGAGGAAATGACATTTGTGTTCCAGGAAAGAGTGAGTTCCCATCAGAACAGCTCTGTCCAGCAGGCAGGGGGAGAGGAGAGTTTGGCTGAGTGCCACGGGGGAACTGAGGCACAGAAATCTTGGGAAAGGACTGGTAGGGAAACACACAGGCAGGGAAAGGAAGGTAGGGGAGGTGCATTTTGTCATCAGGCAGCACTTGCCAAGACCACTGCTGGATTTCTCTGCAGTTTTGGTGTCCAGACTTTACAAACAAGCTTTGCAGGCATGAAAAATGAACCCTGGATCCACATTTCCTGGCTGTATTTTCTGGTCACTGAAAAACTAGAAATAGAGCTTGAGGAGTTTATCAGGTTTGGGGTTGTTTCTTTGATATCATTTGGACTTCATTTTGGGTTTGAGTGTTGACCTCAGGGTTTGTCAGGATTTATGCCTCATATAAAGGGGAAAGAAAACCAAAACAGAAAAATAATGTCTGATGAGGTTTGGAAAGGTCTAGTGGTCAGTTTGCAATAATAATATCATAATATAGTAACATAATAATAATGATGATGATAATGATAAGTAAGGTCTAGTGACCAGTTTACAATAATAATATTATAATATAATGCTAATGCTGATAATAATAACAACAATAATAATAACAATAATAATAATAATAATAGTAATAATAATAATAATATTGTGCTCAAAAAGGTATTGTAAACCCCTTTTCATTGAAAATATCTGCCTGCTCTCCCTACAAAACAACCTAAGAAGTGGAGAAGTGCTTTCAGGAGCTGGAGAAGCTCCTGTGGGCACATCCATTGTCTAACACAGCAACTGTCAATCTGTCCTAGGAGAACCTTCCTGCCACCAGTGACCATGAAGTGAAGGTGCAGGTCAGAGCCTGTGCTCTCAGCTGGGTGGACACAAAGGTATTTCTTGGTGCTGTAATCTGGGGGTGTCTGTGCTTTCCACGAGCTGAGGCTGTGGCTTTGCTGCTGGCACTGGGCACAGGACTGGGCTGGGGTTCTTGCACAGTTCTGAATAAAAAGCATCTGGAATTTGGTTCCTAATTTATGGAGACAGATCAGTTGTGAGCTGTGAGATCTCTTGCAGTAAATCCCTTTTATCTTCATCTGCACTCTAAGTCCTAGGTTGGTTTGGCTGGTAATAACTCTCTGCTTTTATTTTTTAATATGCTTCTACATTTAAATACAGAAATCAGTGCCATGGGTTAATATTGACTGAGGAATGTGTGCACTTATTCCTTAGATAACATTTTGGTAATGACCCAACCTTACTGTGATAATGCAACACTGTAAGATGATGATGAATATGTAAATATAAAATACAGAGCTTTAGCAAGAATGTTGTAAGCATTGTTTTCATTTAGCTCCTGTCAGAAATTAAACTGAAGAAGGAACTGGTGCCTGTTGGGCGAGAAATTTCAGGGGTTGTGCTGGAAGGTGAGTGAGTGTCACTGCCCAGGGAGGGGAGGGAGCAGGGATTCCAGTCAGAGCAAAGGACTCCTTTGGGTGGGGCCCTTTAGGAGCAGGAACTCTGCTTCCTTGATTGCTGTGCCAGTGCTGTTATCACTGAGGTGGAGTGTCCACCCAAGTGTTCCTGCATGGAGCTCCTTGTGGGTGAGGTGCCAAAGTTTAGGGAATTCAGCATTTGGGCTTGGCATGTGTGCAATCAATAGAATTATATTTTGTTCACTAGAAATGTGCATCTTTAGTTTTGTGAGCTGGGGTTAAGCAGTGTTTCCAAGTGCACATCCCATTCCTGCTATAAATATTTATCTTCTTCCTTTCTTTCCTCCTTTTCTCCTCTCCTTGGTGAGTTGGAAGCAAGGTGACTTTTTTCCAGCCAGATGATGAAGTGGTGGGTAAGTTAATGCCTCTTTGCCTCAACTGACACCAACAGTCATCTTTTTATAATGAATGTCTGAGGTTAGAATAATTGGTAGAGCTAAATTGACCATGTGTTTTCAAAATTAAACTGCTGTCACATGCATAAACTTATAAATGGGAATTCTGTTGTGAGAATATTCCCTTAGGATTTGAAATATGATGTTGTATTACCACCACATTGTGACTGATGCCTTAGGAGAGAGGAGTTATTTCTTAGGGCCATTCTGGCCCACGTGTTTATATTTTGTGTGCTGAATGAAAGGATTAGAGGATGACTGAAGTCCTGACAGTGGGGCAGAGTGGAGAGTGATGTGGGGAGGATGAGTATTTGGACATTGTGGTCCTTCTTGCATTATTCCCTCATTGGACATTGCTCCTGGATATTCCCTGGATAAACCCTGGACACAGCTCCAGGTGTGCACAAGCACATTTTTAATGGGAACTCTGAAAGAGTTCATCCATTTGGATGTTGGAACCTTGGAAACTAAAAATTTTAGACTTTCTGCACTAACAAGCACTGACCCCCAAGAATACACTACTTTTGACCTGAGAAGGCTTCCAAAATTAAATTACAGAACTGGGATTATGGGTGTGTAATTTGAATAGAAGTGTGTAATATCACATGGTGAAAAATTTAGATTTTAAGGTTTTAAAATATAATAATAAGTAGGACGCAGAATGGAGGTTTTAGGGCAGAGGTTTGTCTTTTTTTTCACCTTCTTCTTCATAGGTCTAAGTGATCTTGTTTAATTAAATAAAAAAATCTGCATTGCAGGCTATGGGTGGTTGGTTATTGGGTTAAAAGTAAAAATAATTTAAGTGGTTTTTCTTAATTGGACAATTTACGCTTAAAAGGCTTTGTAGAGAGAAAAAGATGGGGTTCCATTTTTAGCTTGTTAGCTTAAGGTACTGTAGAACTCACAGTTTGTGAGAATGTAATATAAGTAAAAATTAACAAACATCTGAGTTCAAACAAAAAATACTGTCTCACACATTTAATCCCCACCCTAACAAAAAAAATAATAAAATGCAGTAACTGGACACAGCAGCCAAATTTGCAAGGCAAAGCCCTTTGGTCTAAATGGAGTAGGAGATCTGTGGGGGAGAAGGAGGAAAAGAATGGTTTTCCCTGGGATGGAGGGGACATTAATTCAGGAGATGGAGCAGGTGCCAGAGCCTCCTGTTCAGGAGAGTTCTGTGGCCAGGTAAAAAGGTAAAAAGCTCAGTTATAACCAGCATGGAGGGATTTTTCTGCTACTCTGCTTTTGCTTTCTCTGCCTTCCCTGGGTAGTTTGTTTTTCCTGCTTTTTAACACTTCCACATTCCTGTGTGTTCATCCTCAGCCTCTTCCTGTGCCTCTGTTGCTGCCTCTGCAAACCACAGGTTCAGGAATTGGGATGGAGAGGAGAGGGGCTGTGGGGTGGCTGCTCTGTGCCTCAGATCCCTCCTCTGTGATTTGGAGTGGAATGGGAACACTCAGAGTGTGGGATGAGTTCAGACATCCCCAGATTAAACATTCAGTGGTGTCCCCATTCTTTCTCCTTCAATCCCAAAATGTTGTAGAAGCACCTCTGGAACTGCCTCATGCCCATCCCAGGCTGGGACCTGTCCTAAACCTGCCAAGAAAGGACTGAACCCAGAGGAAGCAGGACCAGGGAATTCCTTGGGAGAATGCTTTGGTTGGAATGATTGCTTGTATGAAATTCAAGGTCTGTGTGCTTTTTTTTTATTTCAGGAATTTTGCCCCTGGATTCTGAGGAGTCTGGTGTCTGTGAAGTTATCCTGGTTCACGAGCATTATTTGGGTTTGTAGATTATACATTTTGCTAATAATTATTTTTCCTGTATCTGTAGACTTTGTTTTAGCTTTTATAAAAGGGAGCTCTTTACCTTGGAGCTCTGGGCACACTCCTTCCATTCCAACATTCCAAAATTCCAGCTGCCCCACCAAGTCACAGAAGTTTGAACACTCAGTGCTCTCAGAGGCTTTTTCTTTGCTGTCACCATTTCACAGTTCATGATGGCCTAAACCACACAAGCTGATCTGTTTTTTTCCTTTTCCTTTTTTTCCTTTCTAACTTCCCATTTTGTTGCTCCATTGTTGTTACACTTTTTCCTAACCTGTCAAAAAATTTAGTGAAGAGAAATTTGCTTTTTTCTTCCATTTGAATCATTCCAGCAATATCACTTGGAACCAGACTAACAGACAGGGTGAAACAAGCAGACTGGAACTGGAGAAAGGAGTTTTCAGGCATGAGGGTCAGGGAAACATTGTTTTCAATTATTGTGAGCTTCCAGTTTTCCCTTTTTGGGCATAGATTTCTTTAATGAGTAGGATACTAAATGTGGGAGTCCCTGTCCTTCTTCCAACAGTTTGTTGCTTTGAGCAAGCTATTTACTCACTCAGAATTTGCTCTTTTCAAAGAAACTGTGGCTGCCCCTGGATCCCTGGCAGTGCCCAAGGCCAGGTGTCCCTGCCATGGCAGGATGGGCTTTGAGGTCCTTCCAACCCAAACCATCCTGAGATTGTAAAAATCTAAATTTGGGTTGTGTCATTTCTGTGACTGCCCATGAATTCCAGCTGTGTAATTATGAGATGGCTCCCTTAAACTTGGTTATAGCAAAATTGAATCCCTAATTTAATTGTGTAAAATATAGCAAAATATGCTCTCCATGGCTTCTTAATATGAGAGGGAAACAGGAGTCAGTGATGTCCTGTTTGCAGGGGGAGCCTGTCTGACTTGCTGTGACAGGTTTTGCTAACTAAGCCCCTGCTGGAACTCTGGAAACTCAGAGTTCTGAACTTTCTGTGCTGCCAGGCACTGACCCCCAGAACTCTGCATTGGACCTGAGGCTGTGGAGAAGCTCCCAAAATGGAATGGTAGAACTGGGATTGTGGGTGTGCAGTTTGAATAGAAGTGTGTAATGTCACAGGGTGGGAAATTTAGAATTTAAGGTTATAGTAATAAAGAGAAAGCAAGATGGAGGTTTTAGGGCAGAGGTTTTGTCTTTCTTCTTCACCTTCTTCATGGGTTTGGGTGATATTTTGTAATTGGATAGAAAATCTGTATTGCAGATCACAGGTGGTTGGTTATTGCGTTAAAAATAAAAATAATTTAGGTGTCATTTCTTAATGAGACCATTTAGCCTTAAAAGATCTTGTAGAGAGAGAGAGATACATCTCTATTTTTAGCTTTTTAGCTAGAAGTGCTGTAATATAAATAATAATTAATAAACATCTCAGTCCAAACAAGAAATTCCATCTCCTGTGCATTCAATCCCGACCCTGGCCAGACAAAAAAGAAGATTAAAAAGCAATAACCCCCAGGGATTTTCCTGGAGTTTTTACCATCTCTTCTGTGTTTGTCTGTGTGTTTGTCTGTGTTTGTCTGTGTTTGTCTGTGTTTGTCTGTGTCTGTCCCCCCAGTTCACAAGCCAGACAAGGTGTGCTGGGTGGAGGCGGCCGGGACGCTGCGGGACGGGCTCCGTGCATACACAGCCCTGCACTACCTGGCCCAGGTGTGCCCTGGCAGGAGTGTCCTGGTCCTGGATGGAGCAAGTGTGGGTAACACTGGGAAAGGGCACAGATTCCTTCTGCACAGATCTGCCTCAGCTCACAGCCCCTGCCTTCCTCACAGCTGGCAGTGCTGGCAGTGCTTTCATTTCCTGGGTTTGCAGGAAGGTGTTGGATCCCACAAACTCGGGGTTTTTGAGCTTTCTGTGCTTTCTGGCACTGACCCCCTGGAGAACTCTGCTTTGACCTCAAGCCTTGGAGAAGCTTCCAAATTTGAGTGATGGAGTTAAAATCACAGGTGTATAGTTAAATAGAAGTGTGTGATTTCACATGGTGAAGGGTTTTAAATTTGAGGTTTTTATAATGCACTAATAGGCATGGGACAAGATGGAGGATTTTGGGTGGTGTCTCTTTCTGTCTTCTTGTTCCCTCTTCTTCATGGTTTCAGGTAGTAATTTTTGGTTGGACAGTTAGTGCTGCACTGCAGGTCACAGGAGTTTGGTTATTGGGTCAAAAGTATAAATAATATAGGTGTTAGTTCTCTATTGGACTGTTTAGCTTTAAGAGACCCTGGATTCAGCTCCATTTTGCTCACTTTTAGCTGGTTTTCCCATGTGAGGTCCTGACCAGGAATATTGTCCTGCCTGCAGTGTGGGGGTGCAGAGAGGGAGGGTGTTCTGGTGTCCTACAGTGACACAGTTTTGCCCTGAGTCCTCAGGGATAACTGCAGGAAAATGCCTCATTTTTTAGTCCTCTCCCACCTCTGCATTTATACAATTTCTTGGATATAAACAATTTGATTTGCCTCCCTGCAGTTCTTAGTGCTAATGAAGATGTGGGGCTCCCTCAGCCAAGGTTCTGTGATGTAAACATGGCTGAGGATTTTTCCTTGGAGCTTTTTTCCTTCAGGCTCCAAGTTCCAACTGCAGTGAAGGTGGCTGTGGTAATTAAAGTAGAATCTGAGCTATTTTGTTAAAGACAAGAACCAGTTACTGACCAAAAGTTCATTCAGAGCTTCCCAGTCACTGAAGAGTTGTTTTTGCCTCACTTAGGACAGAAGCAGGTCTGTGAATATTCAATTCTTGGTTCAGCTGTGGTTTTTTTTTGCAGGATTAAGTTCATTTCTGGGTACTCTCCTGAATGGCCTTTGCAATATAATTGTTCTTAAACAAATTGTTGATGTAAATGAATGAATGAATAAATTAATCAATGATTCTGCTTTTCCCCTCTCAGCCCTTTGGTACCATTGCCATTCAGTTGGCTCAGCACAGAGGGGCCAAAGTCATCTCCACTGCCCACAGCCTGGAGGACAAGCAGTACCTGGAGAGACTCAGACCTGCTGGGGGTGAGTTTCATCCTTCAGTGCTAAAGCTTGGCCTAAAGATTGCCTCAAAGTATTTTTTTCTGTCAGGTCTAGAGACTTACTTCTGTAAAAATGAAATACAAATTGATAAATAGTCTAATTAAATAGTTTTTAGGTTTGTTCTGTACTCCACAGGTATTTAATGTCTGGTTTAGGTGTACTTAATGGCATTTTTATTCTCCATTTCAGTTGTAATGACTGGCAGTACTTTCCAGTAATGCTGAGTGCTGGCTTTTGGCCTAAGTGCTCAGGAAATCCTTCCATTTGATGAGGTGGTTGCTGTGGAAGGAGGGATTGCTGACTCACCAGTGCCCCAGTGTGTGCCAGAGCTCACACAGCTCACAGCCAGCCCTCAGCAGCCTCAGAGTGCTCCTGGGAGTGTTTGATCAAGTGTCAGGTACTGCCACAGCTGCAGCTGGGCATGCACAGCCTCTGCATTCTGCTTTCTAAAGGAGCTTGGCCTCACACACAAACACTTGCACTCTTCCCTGACTTCTTCTCTTTAGTACTTCAAGTTTGGGTTGGTTTTTTTTCCCTCTGAAAATACCATGAGTAAATATGACTAAATATTCTGTGTAGGAGCTACTGGCATCTTTTCTTATCAAAATTTCCATGGTGTTTTGTGGAGGAAAGTGGAATATTCCTTTATTCAGACAGTTTTAAAGTAAAGGATGGATTGTCAAGTCTGGCTGGATTGCAGCAAAAGGTTAAAACTGGTTCCTGCTACTTCCTCCTGCAAATACCAATGCTGCAGTGTAATGCCCAGGTTTCTTTTTCAGAGGATGATTTTTTTGGCACTCACTGAAGTTCCAGAACAGTAAAATACCTTTGAGGGGACACATCTGTGGGTTCCAGCTGCACCCACCAAAGCACCCCAGGGCTGGGGGAGACCAGCTCAGGAGCACCTGCCAGGCTGATTTCTCTACAGCTTTATAGTAACACTTTGGTTTTTGCAATTTGCCCCAAACCCCCTATTTTTTCCTAATTTCAGCAGCCTTTTTTACTCTCATGTTTATATATTTTACTGCACTAGCAGTCCAGAACTGGAATATGTTTGGGGATTTTTTATGCTGAGCCTTGCTGCACCAGCTGTTCCAGGGCCAAAGAGGAAATCCTGAAGACCTAAAACTTCCCTTTGTAACATTTTATGGGTATATTTTGCTAATTATATGAAACACTCATGAGCTAGGAAAGGATTTGGCAATTTTATTCTCACAGTCCTGAGTTACTTTTTCCAGCATTTTTCAGTTCTTTGAATGTTAGTGTCAGATGGATCCTAAGTAACCCAAGCTCTAAGTGGCTTCTTGTGTCTGTGGGTGGAGAATTTTCAGTTTTGTGCTTGTTCAGTGGGTTTTTGGTTAGTTTTTGGCAGTGTTCAGTGTTTGTGTTATCATTGTTGAGCATACCAAGCTGCTTCCTGGAATGGCTGAGGGGGAAAAATGATAATTGCAACTTTATTTCAAATAAAGTAATATAACCTGAGTACAGCATTAAAGAGAGAAACAGTTTGAGTGCAAAAGCAAAAAGCTTTTAGAAGTGTTCAGACTTTCTGATTTGTTTGTTAATTAATGTGATTCCAATGCCTGAAGTAGAAGTTCCTGGTAATGTTTCAGGATTTGTATTAAGACCAACAGGATGGGGCTTTTTTTGTCTTCAGTAATCTCTAGAGTAAAAATTATAATAGAATGAAGGAGGGGATTTTAACCAATTTTGACATTTTATTGCCTGTTTTTCAGGCTGGAAACAGAATGTCCCATAAACAATGGGATGAGATTCTGTTAGAGAACCCAAGGAAAATATCTATACACAGATATTTCCTCTGCTCCCAAGGGCCCTCCTGCTTTTCTTTCAGTTTGGTTTGTGAGATTTTATTCTGTGCTCTCTGCTTAGACCCCCAGGGATGTCCTGGCTGTCCTGAGCAGGGTGCCTGGACCCCCAGCACATCCAGGGTTTGATTCCAGGCTGTGCAATCCTGGTGTTTCTGTGCCTCCCAGCAGTGCAGCAGGAGACAAACCCAAGTTTTGCCAGTCAGAAAAATGTTCCTTTGGAAGTTGTGCAAGTCACAGCAGGAGAAACTGAGCTAATTTACCAGTATTTTGTGAGAAATACACAAATGATAAAGGATTATTGAAGATTTTATTACAGTTTGTTGCTTGGCCTTTTCCACAGTGGTGAGAACTTTTTCCAGCATTTTTTAGGGAGGAAGTTGACCAGGATTTTGATAAGTACTGTTTGAATTATTGTAGTGAGTTTAAGGAACAAAACTGGACATTTTTGCCATACAGAAAGCAGAAAATAGTCAAACTAATGCAACTCTGATCTTTTGTTTTGATTGCCAGGCTTTGGGTCTATGAAACCAGAATTATTTTCAAAAAGTGAAATTATTTGCAGAAATAATACCATGTCAAATTGCCCTGATAAGGAAAACCTTCTCACTTCTTGACTGAAGGAAACTTTAAGAAGAAAAGGATATTATGGAGGTTCATTATGGGGAATGTGGCTATCATTAATAATTAATTATTATATCATCTTTAGTAAATTTTGACTTGTGTTGTCTCCACTGAAATCATTTGACTTCAGTGAAAAAAAAAGAGGGGATGCCTTAGGATTTGAATGCATCCTATGGTTTGATTGGGGATTTGAAGGGACAAAAAGAACCAAACCCAAGGCATTTATTGATGATTTGTTAATATTGGTTAATATTGGTTAATACTGATGATTTGTTAATATCCTTAGTGACCAGCTCCTTGCATTTCTTCTTCCCTCTCTCCTCCCTCCCCTGCCCTGCTGGGATCCCTGCAGGAGCCTGGCAGCCTTTGGTGGGTAAGTGCAGATCAGAGCTCAGGCCAGGAGCTTCCAAATTTGACTGATGTTCCTTCAGTTCTCATTTTGCTGTGAACTCTTTGGCCTGTTTAATTTCTAATTGTTTCTTGTGCCTCATAATAATGAAACAAAATCTGTAGCTGCTCCTTCTCTGCCCCTGTGTTATTGTTATAATATTAAAAATGGCTTTTATCTGAAGGAGAGCAAGGTTGGATGGGATTTTGGGAATTAGGAATTGTTCCCTGGCAGGGTGGGCAGGCCCTGGCACAGGATGCAGATGTAAATCCCTTCATGTAAACATTTAATTAAAGCCCCAGAGAGCCAGGATTGGACAAGAATAGCAAAGAATTAAGAGAAGAATCTCTAATCTTAGAGTGTCACATTTTATCCTTTTGGACCAACAAACTCCTGAGCTGAACTTCTGCATTCAGAATTTTTGGACTTGATTTTCCACTGTGTTGAAAATGATAAAAAAAAAAAAAAAAGATGTGCCAGGCTTTCTGCAAATATTAAAATGATTTAAAATGAATGCTATATGTATAACATTGGAAAACTTTGCTGTATGAATATAGTTTCTTTTAGGTCTGCTATTAACAAAACTTAGAAATAGTAGTGTAATAAATATATATTTTTCTGAG
>JAODHX010000001.1:1012485-1023040 GCA_027576295.1 Cossypha polioptera
GTGATGCAGAGAACTCATTTCTATGTGTAGTGCAAAGTGAGAACTGCGGTGTGGTGTGCCATAATTACTCCATTGAAATCCAAGTATACAGTAGTTCAGCAGAGAGTAGAATTGATCTGACACAACTTAATCTTCTCACATTAAATTTCCAGTTTAACAGGTTCTGTGGGCTCCCCATGTAGTAGATGAAGAGAGATGGACAACTGCAAGAGAGCTCTACATCAATTCTTTGCAGATGTCTGAAAAACAGGATAAAAAATTCTCTGCAGTAGATTATTTTTATCCAGGGAAAATGAAAAGGCTACACTGGATCATCTCCTTAAAGTTTAGAAATCTGCAGTTAGGCAAGATACCTTGAATTTTCTTCAGGTGTTCAGAAAACTGGAAAACAAGACATTGCAGATTCTCTGACAATTCAGTGGTGATTAAAAGCTGGAAGCAACTTTGTAATATTAGCATCTTCTTGAGTTCTCTCAAATGGTGTCAAGGCAAATAACATTGAGAAAAAAAATATTATGAGGGTCTAGCTATTTCAGTAAGGAATTAGACTGGCAAGGGGATTTGAAAGGGACATATTTCTACTTAATAGGCAGCAAGACTTAATAGAAAAGAAAGGCCAACTGGAAGATTGTAATATGGTCATAGTGTAACTACAGAGTAAAGCAGACATAGTTTTTATAGATTTGGAAATGAATTTTTAATACAGATAATTTGCATTGCACCACAAGAACAAACCTCCTGTATGTCAGTTGCAGAGCACTCTTAAAGTAAGTGTTTTTCTACCAGTGATGCACTTACAGGAACCAGTACAGTGTTTTCAGACACATGTGTGGTTTTACTTCACAAAGTTCTGTTCTGACAACATAACTGGCAAAATATCTGCACCTGCTCCACTGAAACTGGCTCATTTGACACTGCTTTTGTACCAGTGATGTAAGCCCACAGGAGCCATCACATTTGGGCAGTGGGGAGCCACTGCACTCCCAGACATAGAATTTACCACTTACCACTTCTATTCCTTAAAGAGATGTAAACTCACATATCTTCTGGGTTTAAAAGGCCATAACAGTACATCCCATCTGCGTTGGTGTGTCAGTTCTTTGTGCACTAAATATGAATATATTTGGTAATACAAACACTTGATTTTTAAAGCAAACAGGAAGACAAATCCCATTCCCCGGACCTGTAATGGATTCACCAGCTCATCACTGCTAAAGCCACATCAAATATCCACAAAAATTCCTATCAACTCTTCACTTATTGCTTAGTTCATTGTTGCAAAGGTGAGGACAGTTTCTTCAGAGGGTTCTTTTGGGGCAAGATGTTCATTAGTTCAAGGGCATAGTTCATAAGTTACCCTTTGAAATTTTGAAGTGATGCAAAATAGAACAAAATGTTTTCTTCATATCTGTTCCAAAGAGGACAAGTGATCTTTTTCTCTGGTACTGCAGCTGTAATCCAAAGGGAGAAACTCATATCTAGTACTAATCTAATTTTCAGACTGAATTCTAACTTCCATAAAGTATTGGGACTGGAAGAGAAATTCTGGTCTCACTCATTTCCATGCCTTATCTGTTGTAGGGAGAGCTTAACTACAGCACAATCCACCAAGTTCTGAAACCAAGTGTGTGTATTAATAGTACTAAGCAGCACACAGCTGTTGTAAAGTCAAAAAAGGTTTGGCACAGTGAAAGGCTTTTTCTCCCAATACAGGATAATTTTTGCAGTTCAAACAATACCTGGGATTGATTTCTCACTACTGTCCTGGATGTTGTCCATTAAACATGAAGGTTTGAGTTTCAGAACCAGTCCTGGATTGATGATGATCATGAGGTCTGTCCACCTGCAGCTAAGGATTTTTAGCCATATGAAAAATACAGATGATAAATATTATGAGAGTTTTCTTGCTTTTGTCAAGGAAAATCTCTGAAACCATTGAGACCTGTCCAGAATTAAAGAGCATAGCATACAGATGAGAGAGGGCAAGTGTTTCAAAGTACCATTCTGGAGATATCTCAATCATTCTTATCAGCATTAAGCTGATCTGTCTTGCATGCCTATATGTACCTTACACACTTTGACTCTGCTCCAGCACAGCAAGTAATTCAGAATTCTTGTATTTTTGGAAATAATGTTTCTATACTTCTGTTCTTCTTTTCCCTACATGCAAAAGAATGTCAAGAATCTGAGACAAGTTTGGGAATACCTGAGGAAATCAAACAAACAAACTAACTAGCTAACTAACTAACTAACTAATATTTGTACAGTCTTCCATATTTAAAACTACAAAATAAAGTGCACTTCTCTGCCTAAGGTTTAACAACCTTTGCAGCAGCATAATTTCATACATCAAGAAAATAAGGGATAACAAATACTATTAATTCAAACAATAAAAGAAACCACTGAAGGGATTTTGTCTCATTTGGTGGCTTTAACTAAAGTTGAATATAGGAGCTGCTATTTTTGTTTCCTACTGAGAACTGAGTCTAAATCCCTAGAACCTGTTGAATTTCTTAGATCAGATATGTGGACAGACAGTTCTTGTCTGCAGAACAAGTTTCTTTTATCCCTCATAGAAACTGCATTTTTTTGGATCTATAAAACTGGCATCAGTCATAGATCAAACGTAATCAGATTTCTTGCTGAGGAATTAGATCCCCAAACACAGATATCTAATCTTTAAAAAGAAACATGTCCTCAGTCACTTAGTGTACCAGGTGTCCCATGAGATAGAACGATAAACTTTTACCTTTAGTAGATGATTGAATTTTTAGTTAATATATACTGACCTAAAGCCACATTCTTTGTCAAACTGGTTGTTGCTTTCAATTCAGTACTATTTGGGGAGCTGCTTATTGAATAAAGAAAACTTCCATAGAAGCACAAATTTCCAGCATTATTGGCTAATTAAGGCTTTGTCTACGCTGGCAGCTGGGGACTTTAGGCAATCTCATGCCCATATGCACTAACCATTTTACATTGTAAATCTCTTGGCTGGGTCTTAAGTGACAGTCTTGCCTGATGCTGCAAAAAATGTTGGCACGAGGCTGATCTGACCCCTTCATACCATGTGCTTTGAAATTATCTGGGCATGCAATCTGTAAGCACTATAAATCGATCTGCTGCAGTCCCAAAAGTCCTTGTTTCTGACTCCTTGCAGCTCCCACATATCCTTTCTTTTCTTTTTGTCACCCCTAAGCACAGAAAATCTTAGGAAAAACAGAAAATTCACAATCAGCTGCTAAAAAAGATAATTTTCACATGCTGTAAAGGAAACTGATTCACCTAAACATTTAGTCAAGTAATATGAAGCAGCAGATTCTTGGTTTATAATCCTTGGGAGTGTGGGGGAAGCAGTCATGTTCACTGTGGATAATTCAAAACTGGTCATAAATATCAGATAAGATTTCCCTTGTACATCATGAGGACAGTGCTTCAAGGCAGCTAACGGCAGAGGCAAAACATTTAACAGGATAAAATAAAATTTACCTTAGAAACTTGTTTTATGCACAGATTTTTCCAAGGCTATTTGCAAGGATCTTGCTTTTGTTACATGAGCACTTAAGAGCAAATTGAGCCTTGTGTGCACGTGCAATACATATTGCACAAAAATATTTTCAGGCTAATAGTCTGAAAAACTCAAAGAATGCTGGAATTCCTCAGACCTCTCAGAAAGCAGATTGGTTTTACTGAGTCCAAAATAAGGCTTTTTGTTTTTTCCTATTCTTGACATTTTGTTCAGTGGCTAACAGTAGTTTCAGTCCTTAATTTCTTCAGTTCCTCTACTTCTGCTTTTTT
Organism: Cossypha polioptera; assembly: GCA_027576295.1. NCBI lineage: Eukaryota > Metazoa > Chordata > Aves > Passeriformes > Muscicapidae > Cossypha > Cossypha polioptera. The sequence goes on from JAODHX010000001.1 coordinate 1,016,284, forward strand.
TTCTCCAGATTTTCTGTATTTCTCATCATCATCACTACTATTTATTCTTCTGATGGAAACGATCAACGATGATTTCTAACCTCTGTTTCTTGATCTCTTTCAGCTCCACAGCATCATGCATAGATATGTAGTACAACCAGCCTAAATTCTGCTTAAATTTGAGTTAGATTTTTTTCAGGAAGTCTTCCTTTTCCTTGGCAGAAATGGAGATGCTCACACTGGAGGAGGTGGATATTTACACTAAGAGAACAGCATTCTTTCAGGAGGGACTGAATTTCCTGCTGGAAAAGGGAAGCAGGTGGGATAATCAGACTGGATCTTCTGTGCAGAGGCTTCAATGTGAGCAGCTTTAATGGTGGCCTGGTTAGAAAGGGAAAATTACTGAGCAGAAGAAAACATCTGCTGGAAAATACTGGCAGAGATATTTCCAGCCAGCCTGGCAGCTGTGAGCCTGGGAACTAAACTTTCATACTACAAATATCCCTGACAACTGCATCTGGCCTGCTTAAAGTACAGCTGGGGTTCCCAGAAGCCAGAGACATCCTGAGACACCATCAATAATCACAAGAAATTGTAACAGCCATTTATCAGCTGAAAAAGTGGAAACAGTCTGGGGAAATAAACATGGTCTGAAAGAGCCAAACTTATCATTGTCTATTGGCTGGTTCAGGTGAAAAACTTAAATTAAAAACATTAATTGGCTCCTTGAAGTGGTGATGTCCTGTGCCTTCTTATGTCTTTATGATATAAAAGGGACTTAATTTTTATCCAGATTGGAGTCTCTGTTTCTGAGAACTTTTTGTTCTGTATTCCTTTCCTTCCTTTCCCTTTCCCTTTCCCTTTCCCTTTCCCTTTCCTTCCCTGAAACTTCCCTTCCCTTCCCTTCCCTGAAACTTCCTTTCCCTGAAACTTCCCTGAAACTTCCCTTCCCGGAAACTTCCCTGAAACTTCCCTTCCCTGAAACTTCCCTTTCTTTCTCTTTATCTCTGTCTCTCCTTCTCTCTTTCTCTCCTCCTCTCCTTCTCTCTTTCTTTCTTCTCCACACCAAACGACACTCCTGCAATGGGAAAAGGAATTGTTCTTGGTGGAGCTGCCCTGCAGGGCTCCAGCCCAGAGGAGAGGCCTGCGGGATGTCAGGTGTGCTCCCACCTGCAGCTTGGCACTTCACAGCAGTGCCAGGAGTGGGAAAATTTGAGAGAGAACACAGGATCCAGACCCACACTTGATCTGTCTCCTCTCACTCCGCGGACCCGGAGGAGGCTCTGGATAAATGCTGCACAGCGAGCCTGTGCACTCAGCAGTGACTCTGATTGACCCGTGTGCGCTCCGTGAGCCTCGGCGGGGAGCGGAGCTTTGTGCGCGGTGAAGCTCCGGGAGCTCCGCGCCCGCTCTGGAGCCTTCACCCGGCGGGGATTGTTCCCCTGACGCTGCTCCGTTTTGCTTCAATGTTCAAGCAGAGCACAGGAAACAAATTTAAAAGTTGTAAAAGACAGGAACAACAAGTGAGAAAACTGTGTAAGGATTTTATGGCATAGTTTTTTATTTCCGTCTCTGAGATCCTTCCCCTGGCAGGGGTTATCAATTTGCTCTCGCCTGGGATCTGAGTGACAAGCTCAGCTTTGGGACAGGTTGTAGCTGGTTGTTTTTTTTTCTCTAGGGCTGAATCCTATTCCCGTTGTCAGTCGGGCTGTTGGGAGGAGCTGTTTGTGGCTTTAACGAGGGAAGATGCAGAGAGAGGAGGAGGGTTCACGGTGCTGAGGGTGTGGGGACAAATTGGAGGGTGGGAGGTGCTGAGGGGATGCTGCTGGGGATCCTCCGGTGAGGCTGGAGGATCAAGGGGGACAGGGCAGCTGCAGATCTGGCTGCCTCTTCCACTCCCTTATCCTTGGCTTTGGAGACCAGAAATCATTTGGATCTGAAGCAGGAATTGGAGGAAGATCCTTCTGGAGGACTCCTCAGCCTTCTGTGCGGGCAAACAGCAGGGTCTGACACGGTAAGGGAACAGAATTCCAGTGAGACGTCTCTCTCCACAGCCTTTCTTCCAGCACCAAGAGTCCTTGCAGCTCTCTTTTCCTCCAGCATGCTTTGTCTCTCTCTCCAGCCTTCCCTCCTGGACAAACTCACCGAATTTCCTCTCTTCCAGCACGATTTAGCTTGGCTTTGGAAGAAACATCCGTAGTGTTCTCACTGGGAGGTGGAATGGAAAAGTGAATTTTTCCCAAAGGGCTGGAGGCGCTGCCTGCTTTCACTCTCTTCCCAGATTGGAACTTTAACTCATTCTGCTGTAGAAAACTTAATGGAATTGTGAGATTATTGGTGGGGGAGGGGGGTGTGGGGTGTGGAATTGCTTTTAAAACCACTTTTTTTTTTACTTGATAACTGTTGTACCATAGTGGAGCTTGGCAGAGGATGTTGGTGCCTTTGTTGGAGACAGAGCAGTTGTAACTCATCTTCACATTCACAGCCCCTTCCAGCGATTATTTCTCAGGCAGTGACAAAAGGAAGGACGAAGGCTGACCTCTGGATTGTTACCCAACAGAAAGGCTAGAAAAACTCTTTTGTAAGGAAATCTGTCCATCCCTGAGAGAGCATTAAGCACGTGCTCTGTGTTTATACACCTAGAGCACAACAGCTAAAATTTAAAATCAAATAACCCCCAAAATTCTGCAGTTCCCAGGGCCAGGCTGAGAGAATTCCTGACATTGAACTTGGGCAATTCAAGCACGATGAAATACAGAGTTAAATGGGATTTTGCAGTGAGTTAAGGCTGTGCAATGCTGTCTCAGGAGCTCCAAGCACGATTCTTGGTGTATCACAGTTCTGGGAACATCTTGCCTGGGATTTTCTCCCTCAGTGTCACCGTTTAGCTCCCATTCGCCTTTGGAAGTTGCACAATGAATTAAACCCAGGGGTTGTGATTCCTCAGGAGAAGGCAGCAGGACTTGCTGGTGTCCATGGTACCTTTAATTTATGATTTCTCTCCTGGGTAAGGACTGGTTTCTCCATTAGCACTTCCCTTAAAGGTCACATTCCAGGGTGCATTTTTCTCTCTGACATTTGTCCACACGCAGCACATAGGGACAAGTTAAGTTTGCAGATGTGACCTATGATAACATTTCTGAGATAAATCAAAACTAATTTGCCACGAAATATTGCTGAGGAATAGCTTGAAATGTCAGTGTGCCAGTGAGATGAACAGTTGTTTTTATTGAATGTGCTGCTCTGCTGAAGTGTCCTCCTAGCAATTGTCAGTGGATAAAGGCTGTCCTGAAATCTGCCTTTGCCATTTATTGCACTCTTAAAAGCTTCTAGACTGACCACAGCATTCAGAATGAAATATATTTATTAAATATGAACAGGAGCAGAACAATTTATTTTTGTATATTTATTTATTATGTATTTATTCGTTATATAGTTATTAATTGCTTAGTTCTGTCTTATAGATTTGATTATCATTTGCTTATTTTATATATATTTCTTTATATTTGTTTAGAGATAAATACATATAAAATATATAAAAATATATTTTAGAGCATTTGTATGACAATTTTAGTCCTGTCCTGTGTAGTTGTGCAAAGAACCTGACGAGACCAGCTCAAGGCACGATTATTTCATATCTGTAGGTGCTTTAGAGATGAAATTTTGATTCTGCTGGAACAAGTGGGGACAATGCCCAGGAGATGTGTTGACTGTGTTTAAACCAGATGTGACTGATGTGTCCATCCAGTGGCACTGCTGGCACTGCCACCGTGTCCCATAGCCCACCTTTCTGACACCAGCTGGGTTAATATTACCTAAAACCTGTAGCAGTGAGATGGAATTCCTCTGTTCTTGCTTATTTTGTGAGGTCAGTTGTCAGAACCATGGTCACTGAGAATTTCAGACTTTCTGTGCTGCCAGGCATTGACCCCCAGGAGAACTCTGTATTTGACCTGAGGCCGTGGAGAAGCTCCCAAAATGGAATGGTAGAATTGGGATCATGGGTGTGCAGTTTGAATAGAAGTGTGTAATATCACAGGGTGGGAAATTCAGAATTTAAGGTTTAAGAATATAGTGATATATGGGACACAAGGACCTTTGGATAACAAATTAATATGATTATGTAGAAGCTGATTTATTGTTTACTTTTAGCTTTAATTATACATTTTAAGACTACTGTTTACATGATTATGCACTTTTTGATTGGTGCTTTCATGTTGTTTACTCATCTTTTAAAACTCTTTAGGTGCCATGATTGGTTGTTGTTCAGAACTTTACTGCCTAACTTTATTTTGGGTCTCCTAATTTCCATATTTTGTTTTATAGTCTTTTTTCTTCTGATTTAGTACAATTTATTTTTCAGTACCTTTGAAGAGTTCTAACAAGTTAGATAGTCTGCAGGAAAATAATTAAAAATGGCTCGTCCAGTGCACTTGTTATAAACATTGGTCTAAACTAAGAAATTTGCAGAAAAACAGCTATGCCTGTAAAAAAACAACAAAAAATGTAGAAAAACAGTTAAATATAGTTTGGCTGGTGCACTTGATACAGCTTATGGTCTAGACCATTCAGATACATTACTACAGTAATATATAGAAAACAAGATGGAGGTTTTAGGGCGGAGGTTTTATCTTTCTTCTTCACCTTCTTCTTCATGGGTTTGGGTGATATTTTGTAATTGGATAGAAAATCCCACAATGTAGGTCACGGGTGGTTGGTTATGGGGTTTTAAAAGTGAAAATAATTTGGGTGGCATTTCTTAATTAGACAGTTGGTCCTTAAAAAACCTTGTAGAGAGAGAGAGATACATCTCCATTTTTAGTTTGTTAGCTTGCAGTGCTGTAGAACTCACTGTAACAAAAATAAGAATTCATAAACACCCGAGTCCAAACACGAAATACAATCTCTCAAGCTTTTAACCTTTTTTAACAGGAAAAAGAAGATAACACAGTTATCTTCTGAGTGTTGCTGCAGGGCTGCTGTGCTCCCCAGGGCCATGGCAGAGCGGGTGCTGGTGATCGGCAGCGGCGGCAGGGAACACGCCCTGGCCTGGAAGCTGGCCCAGTCCCCTCATGTCAAACACGTGTTTGTGGCTCCAGGAAATGCAGGCACAGCTGACTGTGGAAAAATCTCCAATTCAGGTAAAAATTTGGGAATAAAATCCCAATCCAAGCAATCAGCACTGCAGCAACTGAGACAAAGCAACTGGGGAGGTTACAACAACCAGTAACGCCAGTTGCTCGTCTTTTGCTGCTGCCACAAATGGTTGAAGGCACAGATTTCTTCTTTATTCTGTGTTTTGTTTCTGAATGTCAGAGCTGCCTCCTAAACACCCTGCTGTATTTAATTTTTGCCTTGCTGCTTAAGCTAGTGAGGCTTATATGAGACTGTGCTCCTACACCTCATCTCTTCCACTTTTGTGCTTGAATTCAATGATTCAATTCTGGTGAAATTTAACCCAGGAATAGAGGGCTCAAAGTTCTTAACTCTCAACAGAAACATCTCTGTGTCTGCCCAGACTGCTCAGTGAAATTTAGCTGCATCATCCAATGCTTTGTGTAAATCTTTACTCAGCTGTTGAAATGGAGCTTCTTTCCAAACCTTAAGTTTTATTTTTCAAAGTTGCTATTGTGGTGATAAGCAGCTTTTAAAAATATATCTTGATTACACATGACAAATAAAATAGATTTAATCAGTTAGCAGATGTGTATTAAAAACAGTAGTGCAAATTGGAGTTGTTCCCAGTTCCTTTTGGACTCTGCTATTATTACATTGATATTTCACTTCGCCCTTTGTGGGCTGATGATTTCATGATTTTAATCACACTTTTAGGGGGATGGAAAAGAGACATTCTCATCTCCTGTCTCTTATTTAAGCTTTCCATTCATCAGTTAATTATTTTTTCTTTTTCAGCTGTATTAGTGAGCAATCACACTATTGTTACCCAGTTCTGCAAAGATCATAACATTGGGCTTGTGTTAGTTGGGCCAGAAGCTCTTTTGGAAGCAGGTAAGTTAATAAGTAAGTTAGTTTTTAAGTAAGTAAGATAATAAGTAAGTTAGAAGTTATTTTCTTCTGACTTGACAGAAAAAAATATAGAAATGATATTATAATGTAATAATAAATGAACATAGGAGAATTGTATGAAATAATATACTTAGGTTGACAGAAAAAATCACAACCTTGATCCTGCTTTCAGTGGGGGTAACTGAGAGTGCTTAGTAATCTACAGAGCTGAAGAGCCTTAAAACAACAGGTTGAGAAGGGTCAGTGGATATTCAGAACCTCATTTTGAGGGTGAATGAATCATCTGAGACAAAGGAAAATGTAAAAAAGGGACGATAGGAATTTCCTTTTGTCGCACTGCTGATGTCCCCAAGGGGCTCGATGTCCCCAAGGAGCCCCCTTGGTGCTCGTGCTGTTTCTGTTCCTGTGCCCAGGGATTGTGGATGGCCTGAGGGCAGCAGGAGTTCGGTGCTTTGGGCCCTGTGCCAGGACAGCCCAGCTGGCATCCCACAGCAGCTCCAGCAAAGCCTTCCTGGAGCGGCACGGGCTGCCCACGGCGCGCTGGAGAGCCTTCAGCAGCCCCCAGGAGGCCTGCAGGTTCATCACCAGGTAAAGGGGCTGCTCTGCCTGCCACCTGTGCCCTCCTGGTCTCCAGTAGGTGCTGAATTAATGAGCTCTGGAATTAGAGACAGGTGGTGAAGGTGCAGGGTGGAGCTGCTGGAGCCAGGCTGGCAGAGCTGGGGGTGCTCACCTGGACAGGAGAAGCTGCAGG
>JAODHX010000001.1:1065109-1075485 GCA_027576295.1 Cossypha polioptera
GGGACACCTCCCACTGTCCCAGGCTGCTCCAGCCCCAATGTCCAGCCTGGCCTTGGGCACTGCCAGGGATCCAGGGGTAGCCACAGCTGCTCTGGCAATTCCATCCCAGCCCCTCCCAGGGAACAATTCCTGCCCAATATCCCATCAAACCCTACTTAGGAGCCATTCCCTGTGTCCTGTCCCTCCCTGTCTTGTCCCCAGTCCCTCTCCAGCTCTCCTGGAGCCCTTCAGGCCCTGCCAGGGGCTCTGAGCTCTCCCTGGAGCTTTCTCTCCTCCAGACTGGACATTCCCAGCTATCCCAGGCTGGCTCCAGAACAGAGGTGCTTATACACATAAATATTTATCAGTGGACAAGTGGAAATATTTATGTGCAATTCTTGAGTTCAGAACTCACTATTAATTCCTTATTTAATTTTACAACCCCTTGAGCTGTCACAACCTGTGCCATCCATTTCCCTTTCCATGCCTCAGCTTCCCCAGCAGTGAAACTCCTTTCCAGCACACCTGAGGTGCTGAGAATTAATGAAGTCAAACTGCAGGAGCTGTCCCTGAGCTCACAACCACCTCTGAATGCTAATTGAAAACTTCATGAGTATCATTTAATTAGCAATAATTTCATAGGGAACTACAAATGGGAATTACAAATGGGATTGTAAATTGCAGCTGACTTGGGATTGCTGGTAAAGTTGTTTTCTTTTTGCAAGTGTCTTAAGAAATCCAATCTCAAACACCACCAGGGGAGGGAATTCAATGGGGAGTCTTTCCACCACAAAGAGTTTTGACTGGCTCTGGTTCAGGTACAAGGAGAAACTCAAACATTTCTAGACAGACAAGCTCAGCTCCTACAGCACAAATCAGCTGGTGTGGCCCCATGTCCACAGCAATCCACATCAACAGGAGGATTTTTCCACAGCTTTCCTCCTCTCTCACCTAAAACAACACCCAAGGACTGTGGCAGAACTCTGGGGATGTTTTCCAGCAGCCCCCCTCCAGTGATGTGGGCGTAGGCTTTGACGTGGCCCGAGCGCAGCACGGGCAGCAGAGTCTTGCTGTACAGCTTGGTTGGGGTTAACAGGAGTTCTCCTGCCCAGGGGAGAGGGGAAAAAAAGCATGGAGAGAAATGTGAATCAATATCAAATCTCAAAATAGCAATTTGGATAGTCATGAGCATTGTACTAGAGAGAAACACAAAGTTCTACCTTTTTTAAATTATTTATCCCCCTCCCTTCCTTTCTTCCCTGCACACATGACTCCCAGGAAAAGAAGAAGATAAAAACATGCTAAAGATGGAATGGTTTTTCTTTTCCAAGGCCCAGACACAAGAACTGTGCCAGCTGTTGGGAAGCTCAGGAGGAAGCAGTACCCAGAGTCTGATCCCCGGAGACACCGACGCGGGAGGAGAAATCCAGGGAGGACTTCTCCACAATCTTCCTCACGAGGCTGAAGCCGTTGCTGTGCACCCCAGAAGATGCCACCCCAATGATCAGGTCCCCCTCAGTGATCCTGTCCAGCTGGGGCAGCATCTGCCCTCTCTCCACAGCCCCCACAGCAAAGCCAGCCAGGTCGTACTCGCCGGGGGGATACATCCCCGGCATCTCGGCTGTTTCTCCTCCTGGGGAACAAAAACACAGCAAAGAGGTGTTGAAAAAGCCTTTTTGAATCATAGAATTCCAGAATGGTTGGGGTTGGAAGGGATTTTAAAGCTCATCTCATTCCACCCTGGCAGGGACACCTCCCACTGCTCCCAGCTCCAATGTCCAGCCTGGCCTTGGGCACTGCCAGGGGTCCAGGGGCAGCCACAGCTGCTCTGAGTGAAATCCTGCCTTTTTCTCTCCTCTTCCCACTTTTCACTCCCTGCCCTGTTCTCCAGCTTCACCTGCTTTTTTCAGTCCTGGGGTTTCAGCTGTGTTTAATAAGGGCTGGATCAAATGGAGGATGGAGAAGCCAAGAGACAAATTGAGAAGTGCTTGGCCATCCAACACTTAAATCCACAGTTAATTGTGCAAAACCAGGCCACAGTCAATTGTGCAAAACCTCATTCCCTCACTTTCACTGAGGTGATAAGTTAAATTTGTTGAGCTGAACGTTCAGCTCTTGCAGAAAGGCCTGTGGAGTTTGAAAGTCTTGAACTAGAAATAAAATCTTGACATTTTGGTGGTTTCATCACAAGGTCTCACCTAACACAGACCTTGCTGCAGCATGAATGGGGTGATTATATTTGATAAATGCAGAGAACACCTTAAAACAAACATAAAGCTGACCAACAGCTCATGCAGGAAAAAAGTAAACCAGGGCATAAAGAGCCTCTTGTTCAAAGCTTATAACAGACCCAAAAGGACACCCACTGAGGAAGGACTTGTGTTCCTAACTTCCCTAAAAAATTGGAAAAAAGGATAGAACCTTTTCCCAACATCCAACCTAAATGAGTACCTAAATCTAATCTAAATTTAACCTAAATTTTTAAAGTATTGTCTCCTTCCACTGATATTAAAGCAAAGCCATGGAACACTTTGCTTTTTTGACTCCTCCCAGATTCTTCCATAGAGTAGGAAACCAACTCCATGAAAACCAACCAGAAGACATTGCAGATGATTTTCCAGATCCCCCTGAGAAGTGTTCCTACCCAAAAGAGCACATCCAGCTTTCCTGCAAGCATCAGCAATCCCTGCAATGACGCCCTGAGCCACTTCCACGTCGAGTTTGCCACAGGCAAAATAGTCCAGGAAGAAGAGGGGCTCAGCCCCCTGGGCCAGGATGTCATTGACACACATGGCCACCAGGTCCTGCCCGATGGTGTCGTGTTTCTGGCACTCCTGGGCAATCTGCAACACACAGGGAGAAGCCTGGGATCAGCTCTGGGCCCTGGAACACGAGCCAGGGTCTGCAGGGGACTGAAATCCTGAGTGGAGTCTGTGAGCAATGGACAAAATCCCTCCAGGTGTTCTTTGAGGAGCAGCTGTGTTTGTTATTCAACTTATTATTATCAACTCCTACTCTCTTATTATCCACTTATTATCATCAGCTCTTAACTCTCTTCAGGAATTATTCCTGTCTCCACTGGCAAATAAATCCAAAAGGCACTGAGAAGGCAACTGTGCTGCAAAAGGGTTTCCTTGCAGCCCAAAAACAACAGCAAACCTGGATTAAATGGTTTTCCCCATCAATTAATCTTTCTTGAGGGTGGAGATGCTGCCTTTGTGAAACAAGATTGCTGATTATATTCTTAATATTTAAAACCCAGTTATTTTAGGTGTCATATCAACTTATGCCTATTGACAGGTGTTTAATTATTTTGCCTGAAGAAGGGCAATTTCAGTTTCCATCCCCTTTTTGGAAAGCCCAATAGGTGTTTTTACAAGACAGCTGCTATTTTCTGACAGCACATTTTCCCTTCCTTGGTGTGGATTTCCAGCTCACCTTGAGCTTTGTGCCGACGCCGTCGGTCCCAGACACCAGGATGGGATCTCTGTACCCAGCTGCCTTCAGGTCAAAGAGCCCAGCAAACCCTCCAAGCTCTGCATTGCAGCCTGCAGGAAACAGGAGAAACAGCCCAGCTTTACCTCCAGGGCCTTCTCCAGCAGCTCCACCACAAATTCTCTCCAAGGTTTGTCAACACCACTTTGCTCTGTCACCAGGAAACATTTCTCTGCCATTTAGCACCTCTTCACTGAGGAGCTCCTAATCTGCTTAGGTTGGATTTGTGTTTTTAATTCATCATTAGCCTAAGCCGAAAAATCCCCAACTTTGTGACTGAACAGTCAATAATTCCTGTGACTGACAGATTTCTCCCTTGCACTGAGTGTTTCTCTGAAAACAGAAGGAATTGTGGTAAGATTGTTGTACTGGTGTGAGAATATCTATATTTTTCCCTGTATGAATATCTGACTTCATTAGAAGGTTTTTAGTTAAGTTGAAATAAAAGGGCTATTTCAAAAATGAATATTTTAAATCTGTCAGAAGAATTACAAGGACTTGCTACAGCAAGATGTGCCTGAACCCAAAACCAAGGATGAATCAATGCTGATTTAACCAAGCAAAAGATGAAAGATGTGTGTTCCACATCTATCTATCTATCTATCTATCTATCTATCTATCTCAGGAATTCTACATCTCATAACTTTTCTAAATATTCATCCCCCCAAATGATAGAGGTCACTGGGCAAGAAATAATAATTCAAGTAATCAAGCTCAGTGCTGAATGGTGGAACTTTTGCTTGCATTTATCTTTATACAGCACTGTGCTCTCTAACAGTCCTGGCATCCAGGAGCTGGAGTCTAGAGCCATTTGGGGATTAAAAACTGTGCATTTGGAATAAAATCTCAGGCATTTACTTACCACAGATTTTCTTGTGTCATCTAGAAACAGGCAGGACACAAATAAGAGCTTTTTATCAAGATCAACTGATAAACCACATTGCCAAGAAGTGACCAAAGCTGGAGCAGAAGGTTCTTGTCTTACCTGACCTTGATGTGGCTGCAGCAAAGGGTTTGATCCTCTGCACCAAAGTGTTCCCTGCTTCAATGTCCACCCCACTGTTCTTGTAAGTCAGGCCTCTGGAAGAGTGGGGGAAAATGGGATGGCAGCTGATTACTGAATGTATTTTCAATTAATATTTACTTCTTTACATCCCTGAGTGGATGAACTGTGCAGAATCCCATCCTGCTGTGTGAGAAGGGGCTGCCAGCAGCAGTACATGGGTAATTCCAGAGTTCTGAAGATGATATCAGAGCATTGGGATCATACAGGCAAATCCCAAAATAAAACCAACAACCAACCCCCTGACCACAAGGTAAAATAGGCAGCATAGACCTGACTTTGCAAGGTTTGAATCCCTGGTCTGGACACAGAATCCCAGGATCCCTGAGGCTGGAAAAGCCCTCCCAGCCCATGGAGTCCCAGCTGTGACTGATCCCACCTTGTCCCCAGCCCAGAGCTCTGAGTGCCACATCCAGGCCTTGAGGTGTCAGTGGGAAAGCTCCAAACCAAAACCAAACCAAGCCAAGCACAAAAATGCACGGCTGGGTCAGAGCAGGGCTAAGCTCAAGTCACTTTTCCATGCACAAGTCTCAGGTGAATCAATAAACCCCAGAATATTTCCAGAGTTTCACAGCTTAGCTTAAAGGTTGCCTCTCCTCACTGGAGTGATCCCACCACAGAAGCAGCCACACCTCTTTCTTACTTTAATGGACTTTCTATTACAGAATATATTTTATATTTCCTTAAAAAGACCCAGGTTCCTAAGGTGGGGCTCAGCAATCTAGAAGGAGATGTCTGTGAGCTCTGGGTGGGGTTTATGTAAAATCAACAGACTGGTACAAACTGGTGTCACCTCTGTGTCCCCACAGCCCCCTGGGGACACAAAGCACCAGCTCATATTTACAGAAGGACTTTTCCATTTTGGGGCAGGGACTTTAATGACTTTTCACTCCAGCAAACACAGCTCATGCCAGTTAAGCAGTTGTTATTCCCAGGCTGTCAGTGGCATGAACCAGGTGCATCCCTATTTTAGATCCATCCCTGTTTCCTCTCTCCTATTGATGGGATTCAGCCTGAAGTTTAAATCCTAAGGGTGTTGATGAACAAGGACAAATACAACAAAGCAACTGAAACTCATTTCAAATTGACTCAGCTGAACAAAAAAAAAATCAGTTCATCCACAAAACCCATCTCAGGAACCAGCTCAAGAATTCAGCAAAACTGAAAAACTCAGAGACAGACACAAATGCCTACAATTGCACTAAATGGAGTAAATATTTTTGTACTCTGCCTATTAAATCTTATTTTAAGATGTGGGAAGGTTTTTTTTAGGATCAAAGGTATTTCTGTTGTGAAGATCATTGCTGGAATATCTGGAATTGATAAGACTTCAAATGCCAGAAGAACTGGCCCAGGAGCAGTGCTACCAGAAAAATCCAAAGGTGTCTGCACTCACAGCATATCCCTGCCCAGGAACTGGCAAGAAGACAAGAATTACCACAGGCAGCTGCTCAGGCTGTGAATAAGACTCAAGGAAATATTGGCCTGCAACAACCAGAGATCAAATTCAGCCCCTTTCAGTCTGAACATGATAAATGTCCACCAGATTTTCACCATGTTTTTATGAGTATTTCAAATTTGTTAAATTTTTTTTGCTATCTGCTTTGATCCTTTAAACAAATCTTTAATTCTTTCCATTTTCTGGAATAGTTTTTATTAAGCTTTCTGGCTGTTTTCCTGAGGTGAAATGCCTCAGGACTGAATCCTGCCAGGCTGCCAAGAGGAGGTGAGTCCCAGCTTCCAGAGCCAACCCCATTCCTTCAGTGAGTCCCAAGGGGACAGGGCTTGGAGCACCCTGGGATGGTGGAAGGTGTCCCTGCCCATGGCAGGAACAGGATGAGCTTTAAGGTCCTTTCCAACCCAACCTAGTCTGGGATTCTGGGACTGAAGCAACTGTTCTGTCTCTTCAGGAGCAGAACTTGGAGCAGCCTCCAGGGCAGTGCCCCAGGCACTGACTGCAAACAGGTCCCAGTTGCCTCCCAGTGCAGCTAGGGATCCTCCCAGGCAGGAATTCCAGGCAGGAATCCTCTGCCTGGGGCCCAGGAACTCAGTGTGGGAGGGAACTGCTCCAAGTGCCTCCTCTTGCCTCACTGACCTGGGTTTTTTTTGTGCTACAAATCCCAATTCCATCAATTTTTCACATCAATTCATCAACAGATGCAGAGCACTTGAGAGAAAGAAGACTAAATACCAACATCCTTGTTCTTTTAGGAAGTTTATTGATCATAGTTTTACAAAATGCTAATCAGGATACATTGCCAGCAGCAACAGAGCTGTCACTGATGTGCTTCCCAGCCTACAAAATAACCTCTTGGGAAAAGGTATATTAGGATCTCATTGGAGCAGAGCAGTTTCTTGTTAGGTAAAAATGAGTTAAAAAAACTACAAGAAGCTTTAAAGAACATTAAAGAGACAACAGGACTCCCTACTATTAAAAAATGCCCACATCCATATGATTTCCAGAGTCTTACAGTAAATACTGTGCCTATTAAAGGAATGAGAATGGAAAGAAGTGATGAATCCTACCCTGTTGTTAGGCAGCTATCCCAGTAAAATGTAAATCCCAATAAGGTAGGGGTTCAAGTCAATTGCAACCATTTCTAAAAGCTAAAAAGAACCAATAAGCCAGCTTGAACTTGTTCATATATAAAATCACAGAATCTCCTGAGCTGGAAGGGACCCACAGGAATCACTCAGTTCCAGCCCTGCCCTGCCCAGGCCCCCCAACAATCCCAGCCTGGCATCCCTGGCAGCTCCTGGAGCTCTGGCACGTTGGGGCTGCGACCACATTTCACGATATTAAATATCAGACTTCTGGACAAGACAAACCCAGAGCAAAAGCTGTGATCCAAAGTCCAAGAAGCAGAAGTTGACCTTCCCTAAACCAGGCCTAACAACTGCAGCAACACAGATCATTCCTGTGTGCTTGTCACTGTAGTTAAACTCAGATTTAGGAGAGTAAGAACATGGATCAGGCACTCAAAATATTCCCCCCTTGGCTGGTCTGGCTGAGGTTGAGTACAAGGCTGGGGTTAAAACTTGTCAAGAGTTACACAGAGTATCAACACTGGTTATTAATATCAACCAGGGACGTGCTTAGACCCTTTCCACACCAGTTACTGCCACTGCAGGGATTTGGAATATCTACCTGGATTGCCTGAGGAAGGCTATGGCCCGGTAGCCAATGTCCCTCCTGTAGGTGGCCCCCTGGAAGTGGATGGCAGCCACGCCCAGGTTGGCTTCCCGCAGCGCTGCCGGCAGATCCTCCTTGATGGCCGTGACTGTGAGCACCCTGCCCCCGCTGGTCACCACCCTGCCCTCCTTCAGGGCTGTGCCTGCGTGGAACACCTCCAGCCCCAGCTGCTTGGCCTTGGCAAGCCCTGTGGGGATGGGGAGAAAATCAGCTGTTGGCTAGAACGTTCTCCATGAAGAGAGATTGAGTACTTCGTGCCTGAAAAGCACAAAGTCAGGGTGATCCTGCTGGGAAATGGGAATAAATCTGTAAAAAATACCTCTGGAGGAGAGACAAGCTACCTGTGTGCTCAGGGATGTGGGAAGAGGGATTTAGGTGACACACAACATCTGATTCCAGCTGGGTTTTTATGCCTCAGTGACACCCAGAGCACAAAACATCAGCATCAATGTGACCCAGGAACCCTGATCAGAACCACCTGACTGCAGCAGGTATTAAATATCAATATTTGGCATTATCAAATAACAGTGTGGAGAACTGAAAATACACCAAAATAAGCAGAGGTGTGTGAAAATTCAGCTGCTCTGGCTGCCCCAGAGCCAGGGTTTCTATGAATCTCAGTTCCAGTGATTCACTTTCATGCAGCAGGAGAGAACAGGGAGAGGCCAAGGGGGGAATGAGCCTCCTGCAGCTTCTCCTGCTCCATTTACCTGTTATTTCCAAGCCCTTGGGATATGCCCCTGGATATCCTTGGCTAGCCATGACCACAGTCACAGCTGCTCTGTCCTCTTTCCAGACTGGCATGGAGCTGCCCAGCCTCCTGTTGATCACTGCCTGCATAACCTCGTACAGGTCACTCCTCAGCAGGGGCAGAATCACCTGCAGGAACACACAGCAGCAAATCAAACCAGCTCATCCTGCACTGTGTTCCCTGGCCTTGAAACACACTAATGCAGCTGTAAAAACAGCATTAAATACACATATTGTACTTCCACACATCACACATACACTGTATCAGCTGAGAGCCCTTACAAATACTCGGCCTTGAAGAGAATTTCTGGGGGTAAAAGAAATGTTACATATGGAGAGGAAAGGCTGAGGACAAAGAATCTAATTTGTTCTGGAGAATAGAAACTCAAGAGTTTTGTTCCACTTGTCAACAGGGAGCAAGGAAAAACCCAGAATCCATTCCAGAAAAGACAGGGAAGTGCTGAGCTCTTCTCAAGGTGAACCTTGCAAAGCCCAGATTTGAGTCCAGCCTGCTGAAATCCTCTCTGGAACAGAACAATTTCCTAACAAACCTCCTGTCTTGAACAAACAACCCAAATATTTTAAATCTTGGTGCAGTGAGCTGATGATTCACCCCAAATCTGGTTAACAATAGTGGTAGATGGTCACAGATTTTACTCCTCCCATAATGCCAAATTGTACAAAATAACTCACTTGACACTCTGGATCACCAAATCTGCAGTTAAATTCCAGAACTTTAGGCCCATCCTTGGTGAGCATTAATCCAGCATAAAGCACACCTAGAACAAAAAGTGATACAAAAAGATCTCGCAGGAACTCATTTGTTTTGAACCTCTTGGTAACAGGGTTTAAAAGGCTGCCACCTGTGCTCAGTGAATTTGAGAAATGGTAAAAATAAATCAGGCTGAAATAGTTGTCACAATTTTACAGCTTATTTTTGAACATGTTCCTTTCTGTTCCTCCTCACCTGAGGAATTATCCCCTGCTCATGAAATGTTGATTTTCATGGACTCTGACTCAAGGCACTGATACCAAACCCAGCTCCTAATAAATCAAAGCTGTTTCCCTTAACCTCCAGTGTGAGTTAGGCTACAAAGAGGAAAAAGCAAAATAAAAGGTTGTTCTCCTTATGATTAAAAACCCCAGAGTTTTGTGCATACCCAAATAGGGGACACCTTCTTTCCTCATGCCATCAACAGTCTTCTGAAGAACAGTCTCTCTTATCTTCTGCAGCAAATCTTTAGAAATCTAATAAAAAAGGATTAGAAACCAGGGTTTGTAAAAAGGGAGGGCTTGGTTTTGTGTTTTTAAGAGCCAAGCAGAATTCTTGCATGGTCTCTTGCTACTCCAATGGAAAACTAAGAATGTTTTTCTCTCTGTTTCTGCCAATAGAAGTTCCCTATCAAACAGACCCCAAACTACCTTGAGCCACAGCCAAAATTCACCACCAGCTTTGTTTGGCATCAGATAAAACTGTGGGTTTAAGCCCTTGGTTCTAATGAGCAGCATTTCATAACACTTAAAAATCCCAATCAAATATAAGGTTGCAGAAATAACTTCCCCCTTTATAATTTCAGGTAATTCAGTGGAGATCTCCTCCTCTTTAGAGAAATTTGTAGGGCTGGAGATTTTATTTGGCCAATTTAAGAGTTTAAAAGGAGGGATGTGGAGCTTTAGGTGGGTTTTTTTAAATGTTGTTTATTGTATTTAAATGATGTAGTAATTTATGAGTTGTGGGTGATAAGAGTTTAGTTTACAGTTTTTTTAGTTATAGTTGTGGGTTTGTTTGAAAGGTTTTTTTAGTTTTGGTTATAATGTATTATATAGTTTTTATTATAGAGCATTTAAAAACATGATAATTAATATTTTATTAGTTAATAAAAATATTAATCAACA
>JAODHX010000001.1:1085611-1096868 GCA_027576295.1 Cossypha polioptera
ATCTGCAGTTTTGCAATCAATAAAAATTAGTCTATGTAATCATCAGTATGATGCAAATTATCATGGAATTGTTTGGGCTGGGGGAGACCTCAAAGCCCATCCAGTGCCACCCCAGCCATGGCAGGGACACTTCCCACTGCTCCAGGCTGCTCCAGCCCCAATGTCCAACCTGGCCTTGGGCACTGCCAGGGATCCAGGGGGAGCCACAGCTGCCCAAAATCCCATCCATTTCTGCCCTCCTTCAGCTTAAGGCCCTTAAGAAATTCACACTCCACTAAGCCCACACTGTTGATCAGCACAGCCTGAAGACCAGTGACACTGTGGCCACCTCCAGGGACTCACCACGATGGCAACTCACTCAGAGAGCCCCCTCCTTCTCTTCCCTGAGGTAACATATTCTGGTACTACTGGCAGCTGAAAGAATTCATCACATAGAGGACAAAACTTTCTATGGGAGCAGTAAATAGAACAAGCCATGTCCAATATTGTCAAATGATATTTAATCATTTTATGTCAAAATGTGAGTGAAAATTAAGTTTCACACATTTGTTTTATTTGTGCATCCCACTGTGGTATCCTGGCAACTTTTATTTAGGAATGTGGCTTGAGAAGAAGTTGTGGTAGCAGTGCCAGTTTAGGAGGCTCAGATGTAGCCATGGCAGCCTCTGTTTTACACTGACACTCAAAGATGTCATGGAGGCCCCTTTGCTGCCCAGCAGGACCTCACTTTAAAAATTAACATCCCAAGAGGCAACATGCCTTTTTATTTTTGTCATCAATCCAGCAGTCAAAACTTTGTTCTCAAAAGACCTAAATTCACTCGCAAGGTAGATATTTACTCTGTGGGGATTATCACACCCCCAGGATTTTTGGAAGACACGTATGAAATCCTTAAAGATTCCAAACCACAGGATGTCATTACCTTCTGCAACCACTGTCTGCTTTGGTAAAGAAGGAGGAGTTGTTTGCTGAAAAGATGTTTTAAAATGAAGATAAGGGACATTTCAGGAGAGGGCCTATTGTTAGATCCTTATATGAAGTGAGGACAGGAAAGAAGAAACAAGTTAATTGCTCTGTGTATCCAGGAGGAGAGGAGGCAAGGACAGAGTGAAGACAAGGAGATTCCCAGAGTTTATCCCCAAGGATGCCAGGACAAAGGCAGCAGGGAGCAGCAGCAGCCCAGAGAACCTTTATCCACTCTGCAGGAAGGCAGCTGGGGTCACCAACAAACCAGGGAACTCTTCCTCACCACCAGGGCCTGTGGAGCAGAGAAAATCAAGTGAGGGAGGCAAACCCCACTCCTGACAGCCTTCCCCATCCCCATTCCTGCACAGGAGAGGCTCCAAACACAGGGAGCAGTGACATGAGGCTACTCAGGTGCTGTCCCTTCCTCTGTCCCATTCCAGGGACAGGAGCCACTGACCTTCCCAAACTTACCCTGTGCACACACCTGGGGGTTACACTCAGCTCCTTGGCTGCATTTATGAACACAACTCTGCAAGAAAACATAAACTCCTTAAGCAATTTATTCCCAAGTGTGATGCAAGACACCTAAACATTCAATCTCAGCTGGGTGGAGTATTTTAATAAGGCAGTGCCTTATCACCTCACCTCAAACTACAGCAGGAAAGGTACAACTACAATCAGATCTCTGCACTCCAGCACAAACAGCAAAGGCTCTGACTGAAGCTCACTGCTTCAAACAGTGAATTTTTATTTTTTTTATTAAGCTACAGTGCTGTTGGTTTCCTCTGTGCTCCTCTGTATCTTTGCTTCCCAACACTGGGATTCAGGAAAACTGATGCAGGCATTCAAGTTTCTTTAGATCAAAGACATGGTCCTTGCCCAGAGTGTCTTAACTCAGTGCTGGGTTGGACAGGGCTGGGAGCAACCTGGTCTAGTGGAGAGTGTCCCTCAAAAGAACAAGGAGCTGGAAGTGAATTAGCTCTGAGGTCCATTCCAATGAACTCCTACCCTTCTTAGAGCTGAGTCTGAAAAATGGCCCAGCAGTGACAGCACTTTCCCAAACACTACAGACCCAAGCCCAGTGTCACTCTGAAGGTTCCAATCCACAACTCCCAGCCCCTGGAGAGGAGCTCTCATCACTCAGCTTTGGATTAAAGGACAAGGTTCATTCTTCCTTTTGCAGGCAGGCAGGAGAAGAAAAAAAAGAATTCTCACAGGAGGCAGGAAAAAGCCCAAATTGGGAAGGCTGTGCAGTTCCCACCCTGCTGAGGGCTGTGTGTTTCTGACCCCAGCAGTCTGAGCTGTTTATGAGTTTCAGGGTTATTTTCATAAGCCTGTTATGGGATAAAGAAATCAAAAGAAGGGATTGGAGAAAAAGCCAAAACTTGCAACTTCATTCTCCCAACTCCAAACTTGAAACTTTCCCCTCTCAGCTTCAATTCCCTGCTAGGATCCACCCTGCCATCCTTTCCTCAGCTCCCAAACTCACCCACAGCCAGGCTGTGTGGCCCCAAACCCCTGTGGGCTGAACCCACGAATTAACCTGTGGGTTAGTCTCTCCTCAGGAGCCCACTGCACACCCCGAGTGCTCCCAGAGCTCTGAGCAGCCTCCCCAGGGGATCTCTGCCAGCTGTTGGCCCCTGTTCAGGCTCAGATGTGCAAGCTGCAGGTTCAGCGACTGCAGGTGCACACGGGGCTGAGCTGCCCTCGCCTGGGCCAGCTCCCCATTGGTCCCACCAACCTCTCCCCTCCAGGCTCTCCTTCCCTCTCCCTCCCTCCTGCCTGTGCCAAGGGAGTGCAGTCACTTGGATCAGGAAAACAATGCTGGAAAGCTGACACCACGATGGTAACCAGTGCAGCAAAGTAAATGTGTCTACATGGAGAAATAAATAGTCCCAGCTTAGTGAGCTGAGCTGAGCTGACTCCCTGAGGGAGGAAGGATCACCACAGCAGGACAAGGGAAGCAGCAGCACAAGGCAGGCAGGGAGGGTGAAGGGAGCAGACCCAGCTGTGCCCTGGGACTATCCCCATGGATGGAGTGACCAGGACTGCAAGTTTGCATCTCCATCCCCACCTCCTGCCCCAGCCTGTCCCTGGAAGAGACATACCAGGGAACAGGGGCTGGGGAGGGGAAGATATCCACTTCTCTGCATTTTTCTCCTGTGTGGCTCAGTTTCCAGAGGGAATTTGCCATGCCAAGTGTGCAGGCAGCTCTGAGGCAACAAAAAACAGCTACGGCAACCAAATCTGCAAAATGGCCAGAATCCCACAGGGCAACTGCAGGCTTAGGTTGGGGCAGGATTAGGTTCATCCTGAAGGAAAAAAAACACAGCCTTAAAAAACTTTTCACTTCCTCAGACTTCAATACATGAAGAGCTGCTTAAGTAGCTTGGAGGCCTCCAGAATCTGGTGGCAATCATGATTTTTAGTTAGAGCTTTGGGTTAAATCATCTTTTTTTGCTCATGTGTTTTATTTAGGACAAATTCCTGGCTCTCACCTGGCCATATAGAATCATGAAAGGTTTGAGTTGGAAGGGAGCTTAAAGATCTTCCTTTCACATCCTGACACTCAGTATGGTGTAGAAAACAAAATAAAAGAAGGAAAGTCATTATTATATGTGCATTTCATGGCCCAAGCTGAAGCTCTGCAAGACAAGCCCCTTGTGTCCAGGTATGATCCTCCAAACAGCTGGATTTGGCATTTTTCTAGGCAAAATAGTCCCTGAAGTTTTGCTGCTAAAAATAAAGAGGATCATAAACTTTTACAACCACCCCCATAATACTAAATTTGACACCTCAAATGATGTAGGATGCTGGAAGTGCTCAATGTTTTGTAGCATGATGAGGGGGAAAAACACCCTTGAAATGCACTTTCTGTGTTACCCTTTCAGCTATATACATAAAACAGTGGCAAAAGTATTAACTCTGCTCATTAATTCCAATACCTCCTGGATAAATTGAAAAAATGCTTAAAAAGTTGGTAAGCCCCAAACTTTACAAACAGCAGGGAAAGAATCCAAGTGAATCAAAGTCCAAAACCAGAGAGGTTTGAAGTTTAATATTTACTTCAAGCAAATATTTCACCACTTTGGCCATGAAGGCCAAGCTGTGAGGGGATTGCTGACGGCCGAGCTGTGACGGGGATGCCGTGAAGGCCATGCCAGGAGAGGATCTGCCATTAAGGAAATGCCATGAGGGCCATGCCAGGAGAGGATCTGCCATGAGGGCCATGCCAGGAGAAGATTTGCCATGAAGGAAATGTCATGAGGGCCATTCCAGGAGAAGATCTGCCATGAGGGCCATGCCATGAGGGGCCATGCCAGAAGAAGATTTGCTATGAAGGGGATGCCATGAGGGCCATGCCAGGAGAAGATTTGCCATGAAGGGGATGCCATGAGGGGCCATGACATGAGGGCCATGCCAGGAGAAGATTTGCCATGAAGGGGATGCCATGAGGGGCCATGACTTGAGGGGTATGCTAGGAGAAGATTTGCCATGAAGGGGATGCCATGAGGGCCATGCCAGGAGAAGATTTGCCATGAAGGGGATGCCGTGAGCACCATGCCCTGAGGGCACTGCTGTGGGGGCTATGCTGTGAGGACCAAGCCATGAGGGGACTGCCATGAAGGGGATGCCATGAGGGGGGTGCCATAAGGGTCAAGCTGTGAGGACATTTGCCATGAATGGGATGCCATGAGGGCTATGCTGTGAGGGCCATGCCAGGAGAAGATTTGCCATGAAGGGGATGCCATGAGGGCCATGCCCTGAGGGCACTGCTGTGGGGGCTATGCTGTGAGGACCAAGCCACGAGGGGACAGCCATAAGTGGGATGCCATGAGGGGGGTGCCGTGAGGGCCATGCCAGGAAGGATTTGCCATGAAGGGGATGCCGTGAGCACCATGCCCTGAGGGTACTGCTGTGGGGGCCAAGCCGTGCGGGAATTTGCCCCGAGCAGCGGGGATGCCGTGAGGGGTGCCCCGCCATGTCGCGGCGCGGGCACGGGCGCACATGGCCCCGGGCCGCCCCCCGCGCCCCCAGCCCCGCGCGGGCAGCGCGGGGGCAGCGGCAGCCACAAACCCCGAGCGAGCCGCGGCCCCTGCGCGGTCCCAGCGCGGCTCGGTGACTTACTGTGCTCCAGGGGGGATTGGAGAGCGGGAAGAATCCTCCGCCAGGCCCGGAACTACAGCACCCAGCGAGCACCGCGGCACCGGCGCGGGAGGAGGGGCGAGAGCGTGTCAGCAATGTCGCGACAGGGCAGCCGGGGCTCCCTTTGGCACAGAAACTCCTCAAGGCTGGGATTGCGAGGCGGGTGGGGAAAGGGCGAGAGGCGCCCGAAAGACCTTAGCGATGCGTCGGTTGTTTAAAGTGTATCCAGCAGTTGCCTCAGGGGCTGAGGGTGGTGGTCTGTGAGGGCTGTGCAAAAGACGATTTTGTCTCTACATCCCTTGAAATACCACCTAGGAGCAACTCCTTAGTTTGTCCCACATTTGAACTTTCTGCTTTATGAAGAGTACTAGGCAACGTTTAGTCTAATTTAGCATTACAATTGTGCTACAATACTGTTAATAAAAGAAGATTTGATCCACAGTTTTCCTTCCTTCAAGAGCTGTAATGTGAAAACACACTGTTCTTCGTAAAATACCTTAGGAAATAAGGTTTAATGTTGGTTTTTTTCATGTTTAAGTACCCTAGACTACTGCTTTGAAAGGGAAGAGTCACATGAATAAATTCTCTAAGTAGGATTGATGATTGTTCCAAAACTCCTATTCCTGAAGTCCTGTAATTTTAGTAATTGAACATTACCAGCAACAATCACTGGTCTTGACAAGATGAAAGTAAAAATTTAATGAATCTGAAAACTACCTGACACTGAGGCTGAATAAAAGAGTAAAAAATAAGGGGAGTTTATTCAGCAAGCAGATATGAAGAGAGCAACAGTTATTTTCCTGTAGGGCTGTGGATCCTCATGTGTTTGAGGAGTGACTTTTTTGTAATTATCACATTACTTTTGTTTATAAGAAGTCAGAGAGAAATATGCAGCACACACTAAAGTCCTTCTCTGGCTTTTTTGGGGAACCTTTCTTCATGTTTTTTTTTTTACATGCCTGGTTAAGACAAGGCCATTTGCATCAGCTGAATCTAAATATATCTGAAATTGTTCAAGCAAAACATTTTCAGTCTTTACTTTACTTTGATATCAAAAATAGTGCTCTACCAGTAAGTCTAACATATATTAATGTGAGCATTGCATGAACAGGTAAAAGGACTTCTTGACTGTAACTATTTTATATTTTAAATGGAATAAATCAAGTGTGACATAAAAGTAAGCAAATTGATCCAAGTGTCTGATTAATTTTTTTCTCCAAAGTCAATATTAAGGTAGATGAGCAGGACAGAGTGAAGAATGATGCTGCTTTTACGGGGTCTTGCAAGAAATTATTAAACAATATAGACGTTGAAAATTTTTAGACCCCAGCAGGTATTCAACAGTTTTACTGGGGTTTTCATAGAATCCTGGAATGGCTTGGGTTTGAAGGGCCTTAAAGACCATTTAGTGATTACCCTGATCAAGGATGCCACTCACCAGGTCAGGTTTGGAGGTATTTTAAATTTATTTCGGCTCAAGTAACTCCCCTAAGTTACTACTACAGAAAATGTGTGTGGGGAGTCTTCCAGCCGTAGGATTACTCGGCTTTACAGCCTGTTTAAACACCCATATAATTACAATTTGATTTGATTAAGGCATCAGGGCAGCACTGAGGGGGTCCCTAGGGTGGCCGTACTCTGGACAAACTCATTTCGGTGCATTCCATCATCGCCAGAAAAACTCCGGCTTTCCAGGCGGCCAAAAGGCGCACTTTATTTATCCACCTCCCTTTGCTTTCCCCCCTTTGTTCCTTTAATTTTCGCGGCCCCGCTGCCAGCCCCCGGAGCACATGTGCGTGTCACCGCCGGGCGGAGGGGGAGGGAGGGAGCGCGGGCGGGCGCCTCTCGCATGGAGCCGGGGCTGAGGGCCCCGTGGTGATGCAGCAGCAGCAGCAGCACCGCCCGTGTGCGGGCAGGGCCCCCTGAGAGCCGCCGCCCGCCCGGAGCACACGCGGGGCTCGGCCCCGCTCCATGGGCACCGATGGAATCGCTCTCGATCGCACCCAGCGGCGCCGCGCCTCAGCCCGCCATGGCCTCGGCCGGGTAAGCAGCGGCCGCCGCGGGGATTCCGGCGGCGCCGGGGAAGGCCGGGTGGGAGCGCCAGGGGACGGGACCGGCGGCCGCGGTCACCGCGGTGCCTTTTCCTGCCCTCTGTGGGGCCGCGGGGGCTCGGACGCGGCGTACGGGGCGCGAGAGGGGCCGCGAGCGGCGGCGGCGGCGGGGCGGTGTGTCTGTGTGGGGAAGGGGTCTGCGCGAGGCGGCAGTGTGAGCGCGGAGAGCCGGGGATTGGTTTAATGCTTTCACCGGGGAACGGGGACGCGCTCGGGGCGGCTTTGCCGGTGGCGGCGGCGGCAGGCGCGGAGCGCGGGGGGGGGTGGCGGGAGCGCCACAACATGGCGGCGGCGGCTGAGGGGACACGAGACCTTCCTCCCCCCCGCCGGAACCCGCCGCTGCTCTATGGCCCGTGCGCCGCGCTAGAGCGGCCGTTCGCAGCCACACGCCGCCGTGGCCAATGGCGAGAGGGCTTACAGCAAACGCAGCCAATCGCGAGAGGGCTTACAGCGGGTACGTCAGCGCGCGCCCGGGGCCGCGGTGCACTGTGGGATGCTGGAGGCCTCGCGTCGGGGCAGGAAGGAAGGGGGGGGTGTCATGGCGACGAATATCGAGCAGATCCTTCGGTCCTTTGTGGTTAGCAAATTCCGAGAGATCCAGGAGGAGCAGCAGCAGCACGGCGGGTAACGAGGCAGTGGGGAGCGGCGGGGAAGGGCGCGGGGCGGAGAGAGACGGGCCGCGGCTTGAGGGTCGTGTCGGCGGCAACATGGCGGGGCCGGGGGGGTCGCGGCCGTGCGGGCGCCCTGAGGGAGACACGGCCCGGGGGCCGAGAGAACACGGTGAGGGGACGCGCCCAGCCGCTCTCCCCCCGGTTTCGGAGCTGTCCTCACTTCGGGGCAGGCGCCTGCATAGTCCGTGTCTGATCCGCGGCTAAATTTTCCCAGTTTATCTCGTAAAACAAGAAAAACCTTGGAAAGAGCGAAAAGCTGGAAGGGAGCGCATTGCGTGTGTTTATTTTGTGTAGGAAACCCC
Source organism: Cossypha polioptera (assembly GCA_027576295.1). Lineage (NCBI taxonomy): Eukaryota > Metazoa > Chordata > Aves > Passeriformes > Muscicapidae > Cossypha > Cossypha polioptera. The sequence continues at coordinate 1,093,808 of JAODHX010000001.1, forward strand.
TATAAGGTAGTACGAGCACAGGGGATGTGGCACATTCCAGAATGTGTTTTTTTCCCCTCTTCGTCTCAACCTCAGCAATCAGAGTGTGTCCGGACTGAATAAGTGAAAATTAATCCAAAGGCAGAATTTTCCCTAAGTGCACTGCTTTTTCAGGAGGCTGGAATTCTGGTCTAAAGAGCTGCATATCATATATGTATGTGAATGACAAAAAAAAAAGTTCAAAAAAAGGCTAAAAATCGCTTGCATTAAGTTGATATTTGTTTGTTTTTTTTTTTATTTGGTTAGTGCAAAGGTGGAAGGCCAGCCCAATGGTGACACGATCCCAGCTGAGCAGGCTGGGCCTTCTGAAGCCTCTGGAGCTGCTGGGAGTTGTCAGAGTGATCAGATAGTGCAGAAAATAGAGGAAGTGCTCTCCGGAGCCCTTGCGACTGAGCTGCAGTGCAACCCAGGTAATAAAACCTCCCTCTGGCAAATCTCTTCTTGGTAAGAAGGTTGGGATTATGCTTCAAATCAAATCAGTTTTATTGAGATGAAAATGTGCTTCTTGGAGCTGCTCCTCTGACAAGTTTTGTGCTTGCTGTGAATTGGTTAAATATTTTCTCCACTGTGATTTTACATCCAGAAGTGGTCAGAGAAATACATAATTTAAAAATTGAGCTGGTTATAATCCATATAAGGATTAGTATGGGGAAAAGTTGGAGTTTTTTCTTTCCAGTGCTGAAGCAGATAAATATTTTCCATATATATTCATATGTATGTTTATAAATTCTGTATTATTTTATATATATCTATTCCGGGGTCACTGAACTGTTCTTAGGACCAAAGGTGATGCTGATAGAAGCAGTTTCTGCTTTGGGTTGGTTTTCAAGATTATTTTGGAAGAACAGAACAGATCTGTGATGAACTGTTCAGTCAAAAGATGATTTGCTGTTTTAAAGTGTAGGTACTTACATTGCAGCCTTGCAAAGATTAAGGGCTTTTGATGTGTCAATCTCAGATCCTGAATAAATTACTATCATATCTGAGTGTCCCCTCTTGTGGGACTGGTCCTTGCTGTAAAGTTTCTGACTGTAGAGGGTTGGTGAGGTGATGAGGGCTGTAATTACTGCATTTCTCGTTTTTGGGAGTTGAAACACAGGTGACTGCAGTGTGCTAGGTGAGTACAGTTCCAGAGGCAGCACAGAAAATGGTTAATTTCAGAGATTCTGCTTGTAGGAGTTTTGGATTGCTTTACGGTTTTTTGCTCAGTGGTTTGTGTACCTTGAGCATTTTCAAGTTTTTAATTTGTGCTGTATGAGCAGCACTTCAGGCTGACGTGGGGGGTTTGGTAGGTTCTTGATTGATTGGTGTTTTTTGTTGGTTTTGTTTGGTTATGTGATTTTTATTTTTGCTTGTTTATTTTTTGTTTTGCTCTTTTTGGAGGACTGAGGCAAGGTTACATGGTTATAAAGAAGTGAGGTCTGTAAATTTGGAAGTTAATGAACTTGTGGCAAACATTCCTGCTGTCCATATCTGAAAGGGAGTTGGACAAGAGGCATTATCTGATTATCTGAATCTAATGAGTTCCAGGTGTGGAATCCAGCACTTCCCTTGTTAAACTCCACACATTTTGGGGATTGCCAATCTCTCTGATTTGCTGAGGTCTTTCTGCAGGGCATCTCTGCCCTCCAGGGAGTCAACAGCTCCTCCTAGTTTAGTGTCCTCAGCAGACTAATTATCTTTTCAAGTCCTGTGTCCAGGTTGTAAGTGCAGATGTTGAAGAGAACCTGGCTGAGAATGGAGCCCTGCAGAGCCTCACTAGTGACTGCTGTCAGCTCAATGTCACCCCAGTCATTTCACCCTTTGTGCCCAACCCGTGGGCCAGTTGCACACCCACTGAGTAACACAGTTCTCCAGCTGTGAGCTGGACATTTTGTCCGTAGTTTGACTCTGCTTCTTTGTTCTATCTCAATGCATTCACAGCAATATTGGTGCAAAAACTATTTCTAAGTTGCTTATTCCATAAATATGTACCTGGTATACTTACTGTGGAATCCCAAGTGACATTCATTTAACAGTATGGCAGTTACCAAGTGCTTTTGCAAGATTTTGCTGTGTTCCCTGGAAAATAGGAAGCTTTGGGATTCTAATTGGAGGGTCTGTGTTCCTGCCCTGGCCTATATAAATAGAATCATTGGAAGGAACATACAAGCAGACTCCAGTGTACAGCTCATATTTCACAGAAATCCCAGTAAATTGCCTTTAACGAAGTGCCTTTCTCCTGAAAACATGGCACTAGGTCTGCAGAAGGGCAAGAACCTAACAAAGGTTAAATCCACAGGGAAGTGAGGTTCAGAATTAAAAGGTGCTGATGGAAACCCCAGTCTCCCTCCTTCCCTTCCCCATCAGTGATTTGATTGTCCCCTCAGTCATCTGAATTCATTACTTTCCTGTTGGAAGCAAATGCTCTAGGAGGAACATGCAGCTTTGCAGTGGCTCGTGGCAGCTGCACTCCTGCCTGTCCCAGCAGCTGTTCCAGCCTGCAGTGCCTTAAAGTGGGTTTGGGGTTGGGCACATAGATGCTCTTTTCCCAGATTTGTTAGACTCTAGTGAGTAACGTCGTCAGTAAATGCACAGAGAATTTGTAACACAGAAGCAGCACTGAACTCACTCAGGGGTTAAAGCACAGCAGGGGAGAGTGGCTGGTCAGGTCTTGTAGCATAAATCCCCACTCTGGTAATTGGTTTGGAAAATGGGAATTCTGGTTTACCTTTCGTGTGCAGCACTGGGGGTTTGGAAGCACCTCTCCAGCCTCCTGTTAGAATGTGCTGCCCCACTGAGTGTAGGTGCAGGGACATCCAGCCCATCTGCCCTGCTCAGGTGTGAGCCCACCTGCAGAGCTGCCCCAGCCCTGTCCCAGCCCAGGGAGGAGCTTGAGCTGCTGCAGAGAGCCCAGAGGAAGCAGCAGGATGAGCAGAGGGATGGAGCAGCTCTGCTGGGAGGACAGGCTGGCACAGCTGGGATTGTTCACCTGCACAGGAGAAGCTTTGGGCTGAGCTCAGTGTGGCCTTGCAGGGCCTGA
>JAODHX010000001.1:1098485-1115838 GCA_027576295.1 Cossypha polioptera
CAGGCTGGACATTGGGGCTGGAGCAGCCTGGGACAGTGGGAGGTGTCCCTGCCATGGCAGGGGTGGCACTGGATGGGATTTAATGTTCCTCCAACCCAAATCAGTCTGGGACTACGATATTAATTGGAAAGAGCTGTGTTCCCACTGGGCCTCTGTCCTGACTAGCAAGGTTTGGATAATTTTTTGAAAGAAGTGTTGTTTTATTACTTAAAGTAACTCTGAGAGGAAGGAAAAGGAGCTGGAAAGGGAGTGTGTGCTGTTTGTGTATGGTAGTTTAGTGAATTGACATGGTTTGCAAGTTTAGTAGTTTTGTACCTCTGTCCTTGTACCTCACAACAACTCTGAAAGAATTTTTTGAATGCTGTCTTGTAAATGTTTACAAGGTAAATGTCATTTTTTTCTAGATGTAGACAAAAATACTGTGAAAAATAGTACTCAGTCTACAAAAAGGAGCTCAACTGGTGAAGATGAAATTCCTAGGAAAAAAGCAAAGAAAAACAAGAAACACAAAAGTAAGAAGAAGAAGAAAAAGAAGAAGAAAAGGAAGAAAGAGAAGAAGCATAAAAAGCAACCAAAGGAATCCAAGTTGAGTGCACGTCCCGGAGAACCTGCAGGCGTGCAGCCAGCTCCTCACTTGATGCCAGAGCAGCCCAGCTCCCAACTGAATGTACAGCATGGAGTGTTTGCAGATGCAAACCTGGCTGGCCAAGTGCAGCCAGAACTGTGCTCAAAACCAACTGAGGGGCTTGATAGTCAAGCTTTAGGACTTGTTTCTCATTCAGTGACTGATTCTCAGCAATCTGCAGAAAATCTTAGAAGTGGGGAGGGGACTTTGTGTGCAACAAATCCTCCATTTAATTTAGAAAATATCCAGTCTAATATCCCAGAAAATACTAGTATAGTTCAAACTAGGATTTGCACTAGCGAAGAACAAATTCAACAGTCACATGAAAATATTTATCCTGTAGCTATTAATGCCAGTGTTGTTGATACTGGAAGTTATACTTGGTCCAGCATCCCATCTGGAATTGTCAGTAAATCGGAGATTCAGAAAGATTCAGTAGAAGCACTAAGAGGTACAGAAGTCCCTGTGATGTCTCAAGGCATTGGGGAAGTAAAAACTTTGGACGCAGCTCTTGAGCCTGAGACCATGGAGGTGTTGACTTATTCAGAAGCATCTCATCAGTCTGTGTCTCAAGGGGCAGCACAGGGGTTGGAAACAGCTTCAGAATCTGTGTCCTTGGCAACTGGTGTGACAACAACTCCTGCACCTGCAAATTGGGCACATCCAAGTGCTGTGACTGTAGCTCACGTGGCTATGGCTGGGCAAGAAGTGAAGGTTCCAGAAACAGCTGAAAAATCTCTGCACATGGGAAATGTGATAAGTGTGGAGAGATCTTCGGAACTGGGGGGTGTGAGCAGAACTTCGGAGCCATCCCTGCAGCCCTCAGTTATATCTGGGAGTCTGAGCATGACACAGGGCAGCCCTCTGGAGGCTTCCAGTGTTCTAAAAGCAGGTTTACCCTTGCAACACCCTTTGACAGTATCTGCAGCTACCCCTGTGACCCACGTGGAAATAAAAAGTGCCAAAACACCTCCAGGACCAGGAGCTGTTACAAAAATGAAGGATATGGATCCAGCTATGGGACATGTGGAAGCTTTGGAAACAACTGTCGAACCTGTGGGTGTTGTAGCAGAAGATGTCAGAGCAGCTCATGAAAGTCTGCAAGGCAAAGGTGTGGAAAGTACCACAGGTCCTGCAGCAGCACTGGGTGCATCAGGAATGTTCCTACAACATGGAGTCCTGACAGAAACGAGGAGTGTGGACAGAGCCCAGGGATCTGCACTTCCAGCAGGATTGACAGGTGTGAATGTGGTTGCAGAGGCAAAAGGATTAAGAGCAGCTTCAGAACCTGCTGTGGTTGTACAGGCCTTCGTTCCCCAAATAGCTCCAGAAGTCCAGATGGCAGAAGGTTTTAGAAGTCCACGAGCTAAAGATTCAGAAGGTACTTCATTGCTGAGAGAATCGAGACCTGAGGGCGAGTCACACGTGAGAGATTTGGCACCTGCCCTGTCTTTGCAGAAGGAAAACACACAAGGTGCAGGAGGAGTCCTGAGACCAGCGGCTGTGGTGGAAGCAAAAACTTTTACAACAGCTTCAATGTCCTTACAAGTGGAAGGTGTGCAGGCTTCAGAAGAAGCTATGCATTGTGGGACTGTTGCAAGTCCAGGACTTCCTGCCTTAGAAAGGACTCCTGAACCTGTGGTTGCACATGAAAGCGTGGAACCAGTCAGAGAGGCTGAGGCATCGGCAGGGGTGATGCCATGGCAAGCCACAGCAGAGACAGAACCTCTCCATGGCAGCCAAGCAGAGAGTTCCATCATTGCACAGTTGCAGGTCACGACACACGCAAGAACCTCCCAAACTGAGGTGCTGAGGGAGAGAAAGGATTCGGAACACGCTCCAGAAGCAGAGACATGGAATAGAGAAGCAATCCTGGAACCTGTGCAAACTTCAGAAACCAGTTCAAAATCTATTCAGGAACAAACAATAGGTCATTCAGCAACAGTGTTGGAGTCTTTGCCCAGAGTGGAAGAAAACAGTATGGCATCAGGAATACTGACAGATGTGCAAACTCAGGGATCTGCTGTAGAACATGAAATTGCAGAAAAAAGGACCAGCACACAAAGTAATGAACCCTCAGAAATGGAGAAAGTAAAATATCTGGAGCCAGCATCAGAAGCTGGAGGGGTCAGGTGGTTGGAGAGTGCTGGTACAGGTGAAGAGCTTGAGGTACCCATGGGTGATGCTTCAGCAGCTGTTCCACAACACTTGCAGGCTGAAAAGCAGCAAGAGCTTCAAGTAGTTCAAGAAGCAAAACCTGCTGCAGAATGGAAGAGTGCAGAAGAGGCTCCAGAAATCTTGAGTGCTTGTGAAATAAAATCTTCTGAAGAAGTTCCAGAACCAGGGGATGTGAAAGGCCTGGACACCACACTGGAACATGAAGTGACAGCTGAGGTACAATATGTAGAAGGAGTACAGAGTCAGCAGGTGGAGGATATGGTGATTGATAAGGAAGATGCAGAGCAGACTCAAACATCTGAGCCTTTGGTAGCAGAAACAGTTTTTAGTTCTTCACATGCAGCAGAGGAAGTTTCAGCAGAGACTCCTGTAGCAGAAACACAAGATTTGGAAACAGCTCCTCAGACTGAGGTAGAGCTGAAAGACGCAGAAGCAGCTGTAGGGTTGGAGGCAGAGAGAAAAGATTCAGAAGCAGCTCCAGTACCTGAGACTGATGCAGAAGCAGGTCCAGAACTTATCGAGGAAGGCCAGCTGGAGGACACTCCAGAGGCTGAGGATGTCAAAGAAGCAACTCCAGAAGAGGACTCGGAGAAAAGAGACTCAGAAACATCCGATGTGCAGCCTGATGTGGCGGCACGAATGAAGGAGACTCTCATGAGGCTTGAGAATGTTGTTGAAAAAAGTAGTCACAGAACCAGTGAGAAAAAACACGATTCAAAGAAACAGAAAAGGAGCCGTTCCAAGTCTCAGTCCAGGTCTAGGAAGCGGAAGAAAAAATCAAGGTCGCGTTCTACTTCCAGACGTTTGACCTCTAAAAGAGCACGCTCTAGAAGCAGAAACTATTCAGTTTCCAGAAAAAAGCATTCCAAATCTAGGTCCCGATCTGTGGAGAAGAGAGAGAGAAGAGTGTCTTCCCGGCGGTCCAGGCGCAGACGTTCTAGGTCATCTGACCGCTACAGGTCTAAATCCAGATCAGCAGAAAAGAGATTGTCCAGGCGGAGACGTTCCAGGTCGTCTGACCACTACAGGTCTAAATCCAGGTCAGTGGAGAAGCGGCTGTCCTCCCGAAGGTCCAGGCGCAGACGTTCCAGGTCATCTGACCGCTACAGATCCAAGTCCAGGTCAGTGGAAAAGCGATTGTCCTCCCGAAGATCTGGGCGCAGACGTTCCAGGTCCTCCGACCGCTACAGGTCTAAGTCACGGTCAGCAGAGAAGCGATTGTCCTCCCGAAGATCTGGGCGGAGACGTTCCAGGTCTTCTGACCGCTACAGATCCAAGTCTAGGTCAGCAGAGAAGCGACTTTCCTCCCGAAGATCCGGGCGGAGACGTTCCAGGTCTTCTGATCGCTACAGATCCAAGTCCAGGTCAGTGGAAAAGCGGCTGTCCTCCCGAAGGTCCGGGCGGAGACGTTCCAGGTCGTCCGACCGCTACAGATCTAAGTCACGGTCAGTGGAGAAGAGGTTGTCCTCCTGGCGATCCCGCCGCAGACATTCCAGGTCCTCTGACCGGTCAAAATCTAGGTCCAGGTCTTCAGAAAAGGGAGGAGGCAAAGAATACTCCTGGAGGTTCAGACATCGGTCTGGTTCCTCTGATCGTTCAAAATCCAGGTCAAGATCTGTTGAGAAAAGAGGTCGGAAGGCATCTGTACGGAGATCCAAACGCCAGCGCTCAAAGTCCTCAGATCGCTACAAGTCTCGGTCCAGGTCAGTAGAGAAAAGAAAGCAATCATCGCGGAAGTCTAAACGGCAGCGCTCCAAATCCTCTGACCGTTACAAGTCTAGATCCAAATCAGTGGAAAAGAAGAAGGAGTCCTCACGAAAATCTAAGCGTCGACGCTCAAAATCTTCTGAACGTTACAAGTCTAGGTCTAGGTCTGTTGAAAAAAAGCGCAAGGAGTCTTCAAAAAAATCCAAGCGGAAACGTTCCAAGTCCTCCGACAGCGTTAAGTCAAGGTCCAAATCTATAGAAAAGAAAGATAAGTTATCCTCATCAAAGTCCGGTAGCAAGCATGTGGAGTCTTCTGAACTTGAGGAGTCAGCCAAAGGTCTTGATCAAGATGTTCCTCAATCTTCTCTTGGAAGTGAAGGTAAATCCTCTAATGGTCCCGCATCAGGAGCTTTGTCCGATGAAGGAGTAAACGGCCCAGTGCTGCCGCCATCATTTGGAGGTGGATTTTCCAAAACTTCAGAGAGCCTTGAGGAAAGCTCCTCATCTGTTGAAAAACCAGCAGATCTACAGCATTCTACCACATCTGAATTTGATACCTCCAAAACCCTAGATGACCAGGAATTGAGATCCACATCTGTGGAAAAAACTCAGGATTCAGAGCTGTCTATAACATTGGAAAATGGATCAACTGAAAAAGCAGCAGCTCTGGAGTCTTCAGCGCTACCTGAACTTCCATACTCCACATCCATGTCAAGATCTTCATCTGTTGAAAGAAGGGGAGATCCAGAAACTTCTTCAGTAGCAGAATTCCATCTCTCCACATCCCATGAAGATGAGTCCAGACCTGCACCTCTCAAAGAAGTAGAAGGTCCAGAGCTTCCTCCAGCACTTAGAGACATGCAAGTTCAGTCGTCTTCTCTCCCATCCGAAGGTGGGCTCTCCAACTTGTCTGATGGTCACGAATCGCGGCATATCCCTGGTGAGCACACAGAGCTTTCACAGGTTCTGCAAGTACCTGAACGTGAGTCTTCCCAGCTGGCTGACAGCCCTGGAGCAGTGGAAGCTCAGAGGCCTTTCCTGCCACCTGAAATGATCCGCCCTGTGATCCCTGATGGCTGTGGGTCAGGCCAGATGCAGGAGCCTTCTCTGGCTCCTGACAGTGGACACTTCACATCTCCTGATGGACATGGATCAGGATCCAGCTTTGCACCAATAGAGGAGCATCCATTGTCTGTAGGCGAGTCCTTTAAGTCACCACATGGAAGTGAACAAAGTTTTTTATCTGTTGAAAAGGTCAAGGCTCCTGATGTTTCCCTGACATCTGTGTGTGGTTCTGTTGAGGTGTCTGCTGACATCATTTCAGTGTCTTCTTACGAAGTTCATGACTCTACATCATCTGTTGACAAAGCTTTAGACGGTCCAACACTTCCACAAGTGCTTGAGGTTGACTGCTCCAGATCATCAGACATGCATGAATCGAGATACCTAACTGGAAAAATAGATGGTGCGGGATCTTTGGTGATATCTAAAAGTGGGATTCCCATATGCCACGATGGCCACAAAGCAAAGTACAATTCCTTTGAACAAACAGAGAGTGCAGAACTGTCAGTGGCGTCTGAGCTCCGGTGTTCCATCTTTCCTGAGGGCTATAGATTGACATCTGGTGCAGTTGAAAAAGTGGAGATCCAGAAGCCTTCCCTCTCACTGGAAAGTGGCTTCTCCGTGTCTGCTGATGGTTGTGAATCAGTGGGCACACCTGAAAAACTACAGCCCCCAGTAAGTGCTGTGACATCGGAAGGTGGGATTCTGCTGCTGCCCGACAGTCACGAGCTGAGACCCGTCCCTGCAGAAAAAGCAGAGGTGCTGAATTCATCTGAACTGAAACACCTGGCGTCCCCCGATGGCTACAAGCTGAGATCTGCCTACAGTGAAGAAATACAGGTGCACGAGCCCTTTCTGGTACTGGAAAACAGGTGTTCTGTTGCCTCTGATGGTCATGAGCTGGCATCTACCCCTTTTGAAAGAGCTGAGGAGCCTTCTCAAGTGTCTGAGAATGAGTACACCGTAGGGCTTGATGGCCCAGAGTTGACATCAACCCCTGCTGAAAAAGCAGAGCTGCGGAGGCTTTATCAGCTGCCTGAAGAGTCCATCGACAGCCAGGACCTGCAGTCACCCTCTGCTGATAAGTCACAGGTGCAACAGCCTGCTCTGGTGTCTGAAAATGAACGTGCCGTGTCCTGGGTGAGCCAGGAGTTGAGGTCCAGCTCTCCTGTGAAGGCAGAGATGCAGGAGGAGGCTGTGGTTCCTGACAGTGCTGTGGCTTCTAAAGATCACAGATCGTCCTCTTTCTTGGCTGGAAAACCAGAAGTGCAGGAGTGTTCTCTGCTGCCTGAAAATGAATATGCTGAGACTACTGAGGACCAGGAGGTGACAGCCAGCCCTGCTGAGAAGGAGGTGCAGGAGCCTTCTGTGACATCTGGTGGTGAATATTCCATCTTCCATCAAGGCCAAACACTGCAGTCTGGTCTAGCTGAAGGCACAGTAGTGCAGGAGCCAGTGCTGGTCCCAGACGACCGATATGCTGCATCTCCCGGGGGGCAGCAGCTGCTCCGTGCTTACACTGAGAGCCCAGAGGTGCAGGAGTGTTCTTTGCTGCCTGAAAATGAGTACGATGCATCCCCTGAAAGGCATCATTTGAGATCCAGTCCTGTTGAAAAAGAAGAATTGGAGGAACATTCTGAAGCATCTGAAAGTGAAAGTTCCATATCCACCGATAGCCAGGAGTTGCAGCCTGCTGTTGCTGGAAAAACAGAGGTGCAGGAGTTGTCCTTGTCTGAAGGTGAATGTCCCATGACCCCTGAAGGTCAGGAGCTGCAGTCCAGCTCTGCTGAAAGAGTAACAGCCAAGGAACCTTCTCTGACATCTGAGCAGGCTCTGTCACCTGAAGAGTACGAGTCAAGATTGGCACATGCTGAGAAAGCAGAGGGTGTGGACTCTGCTTTGACAGCTGAACGTGACCATCTCTTTTTCGAGAGCCAGGAGGTGAGTTTCACCTCTCTTCAGAAAGCAGATGTGCGGGACAATTCTCCAACACCTGAAAATGAACATAGAGCATCCCCTGATGGGCAGGAGTTGAGATTCACCACTGTTGGAAAAGTAGACAGTCTCGAACCTTCGACGCTGAATGATAGAGCCTCCATGTCCCCCGATGACAGTGACTTGAAATCCATCCCTGCTGAAAAAATGGATCATGCAATGCCTTCTTTAATGCCTGAAGGGCGCTCGGTGTCTCCTGATAACTGCAGCATGAGATCAGGCCCTGGTGAAGAAACGGGGGATCTGGAGCCCTCTTTGAGGTCTGAGCGTAGATACTCCACATCCTCCTACCAGGAAGGACATGAGCCAAAGTCTCCCATGGAGGAAGAGGGTCTGGAGTCCTCTGTGACTTCTGAACACAGACGATCCGTGTCTCCTGAGGGTCACGACCAGAAATCTACTGCAGATGAAGAAATGGATGATCTGGAGAGGCGTTCCACTTCCCCTGATGAGCATGAGTCAAGATCTAGCATCGGTGAAGAAGCAGAGGATCTGGAGCAGCCTTTGACAACAGAACATCGGTCCTCTGAGTCCTCTGATGAGCACGAGTCAAGGTCAACCACTGGGGAAGAGGCAGAGGATGCAGAGGCCTCCTTGGCAGCTGAAAGAAGAGACTCCGTATCCTCCGACGACCGCGAGTCGAGGTCTGCTGCTGGGGAAGATGTGGAAGATGGGGAGCCCTCCTTGACAGCTGAACGTAGACACTCCACATCTTCTGATGACCGAGAGTCGAGGTCTACAGCTGATGAAGAAGCAGAGGATTTGACAGCTGAGCATCGCTCTGTGTCTCCTGATGGACGTGAGTCAAGGTCCACCGTTGGTGAGGAAGCCGAGGACCAGGAACTCTCTTTGACAGCTGAGCGTAGACACTCCACATCTTCAGATGAACAGGAGTCAAGGTCTACTGCTGGTGAAGATGCAGAGGATGTGGAACCCTCCTCGGCAGCTGAACAAAGAGATTCCACCTCATCAGACGAGCAAGAGTCAAGGTCTACTGCTGGTGAAGAGGCTGAGGATGTGGAACCTCTGGCAGCTGAACACAGACGTTCTGCATCCCCCGATGGGGCTGAATCGAGGTCTACCACTGCTGAAGAAGAAGGAGACGAGGCAGAGCCCTCCTTGACAGCTGAACAAAGAGAGTCCGCATCGTCAGATGAGCATGAGTCAGAGTCTTCCAGTGGTGAAGAGGAGGGAGAGGATGCGGAACCCTCTCTGGCAGATGAGGAAAAGCAGGATTCCGTGCCTCTGGAGCAGTCAGAGGAGCAGGACTCTTCCTTCGTCCCTGAAAGCAGACGTTCTGAGTCTTCCGAACGTGAAAAATCCAGATCCAAGTCCGTTGACAAAGCATCTGACAAAGAGTCTCCACAGAGATCTGTCAGCAGACACTCAAAGTCTCCTGCTCGCCAGAAGAGCCGATCCACATCCGTAGAGAAAACAGCAGACAAAGAGTCCGTGCGCAGGTACCGACGGAGGCGCTCCAGGTCCCCGGCTCGCCAGAGGAGCCAGTCAACATCTGTGGAGAAAACAGCAGACAAGGAGTCCTCACGCAGGTCCAGGCGGAGACGCTCCAGGTCGGCCGCTCGCCAGAGGAGCCAGTCCAAGTCTGTGGAGAAAGCAGCAGACAAGGAATCCTCCCGCAGGTCCAGGAGCCGGCGCTCCAGGTCCTCCCAGCGCAGGTCCAAGAGATACGACACAGACTCGCGCTCCAGGCGGAACCGCTCCCGCTCGGCGACGCGCAGGAGAGCGTCCAGATCTCGCTCCAGCTCCCTGTCACGCTCCAGGCACAGGAGGAGGAGCAGGTCGCGGTCGGCGTCGCGAAGGCGGCGATCCTTGTCCAGAGACAGGCGCAAGCGGTCGCAGAGAAACAGGTCGAGATCCACGGACAGGAGGAGGAGGAGATCGGACTCCCGGGACCGGCGGATCTCGCTGCGGCTGCGCAGCAGGAGCCGCTCCCCGCTGCGGCAGCGGCGCTCGCGCTCGCGGGGCAGGCGGCGCAGCTCCAGCCGCTCCCCGATCCGGCTGCGGCGCTCGCGCTCCTCGGGCCGCCGCCGCTACAGCCGATCCCCCGACCGGCGCCGCTCCCGGTCCTCCGAGTTCTCCAGCAGGTCCCCCAAACGTCTCACAGACCTGGGTGAGTCACTGCTTTACTGGCAGTATTTCATTATTCCGTGGTGGGTGGGTTTGCATAGTCTGGTTTTAGCTCTGGAGCATTCATAAGGGGTTTCTTGGAAGTCTCTCTGCATTAGATTTAGGCAGTGACTTCCAGCAGGAGCTTTTATGTCAGAGTGGAATTAACACTGAGCATTTGAGTGAAATCCTCTTCAGAGCCAGTTTTGCTTTGGTTCTAGAGCTTTTGTACAAAAGTAGCGTGTTGCTAGTAATGCTACTAGTAATGTTGTTACTATTGCTGTGTAGAATCCAGGAATTCCACATGTAATAGTAAAAGCCAAGTACCTGTATGTAAGAAAATACCTAAGAAAGAAATCTTACATTCTTACATTTGTAAGAAAATTTAGAATTTCCACTCCTGAGAATGAAAGTCATTCAGGTGCCAGTTAGAGAGTCCCAAGCTCAGTTGTCAGCTGTTCCCAGAACTCTGTCTTGCCTCTTTCCTATGGTAAGAACTGAAAGGAGAGTGAGGCTTGTTTCTGAAAATACCCCCAGACCCAGCAGATTGGAAAATAAAATAAAATCTTAGGAGCTGCATCTTTTCTCTCTGCTTGGAGGAAAAGAGGCTGTGTTATTTCCTTGGGTAGTGAGTTAATAAGGGAAAAGAAGGTTTGAACTGGGAGATCAGCTCTTGTCCAGTGTGTGAGGAAACCTCCTGTGGTGGACCTGAGGTTCTGAACCTTCCAGTCCTGCCTCTAGAGTTACCATAGAAGCCTTCCAGTTAGGGAGTTATTTGCAAACTGGCAGAAGGCTTAATTTAATTTCATTTCCTATTTCTGTGTTAGGGCTGTCCTTTTTCTCCTTATTAAAGCAAATTCTGTTCAGTTTTGCATCTAATTGTATTTTAAGCAAGAGCAGATTTTACTCAGAGCTTGTTTTTCTGTTTGAAGATGAAACTTCCTCCAGAGGTTTGGGAGCTTTTCAGAGATAAATGAGGAAATTCTGGACTTTATGCTGTGTGGGAAGGACTCAGTATTGCCAAAACAGGAGTGAATTAGTGCAGTAAGAGACATCAGAACTTGGGGGGTTGGAGGATGTTGTAGTTGCTGTGCTTTGGGTTACATTTGCAGCTTCACTTCCCTTCTGCACAGCCCAGCCTTAAAGTCCAGAGCAGCTCAGTGCAATTCCAGTTACTTTCACAGAACATAAAAAATGCACAGCACAGGTAGAATCTTATTTAGTTTGCCAGAAACACTTCTTTATGAAAGAAGTGAAAAACAAGAATCTATAAAAATATTAACTTCTCTTTAAAAAAAACCAAATGTTTTTAGACAAGGCCCAGCTACTCGAGATCGCCAAAGCCAACGCAGCCGCCATGTGTGCGAAGTCTGGCGTGCCCCTGCCCCCCAGCCTGATGCCTCTGCTGTCCCAGAAGAAGGATGACAAAGCCAACCAGAAATCCTCGAGGGACACCCTGAAGGAGCTCACTGAGGTGAGGGAGAACAGCAGCATCCAGCCTGGAAATGACCACCCTGGGCTTGGTGATTTCGGGGGGTTGTCACTGCGTGCTGCTGGCAGCTGCCTTGTGGTCAGAATCCCCAAATTCCTGAGGCTGGAAAAGCTCTCCCAGCCCATGGAGTCCCAGCTGTGCCCTGTCCCCACCTTCTCCCCATCCAGAGCTCTGAGTGCCACCTCCACTGAGTGACACCTGCAGGGATGGGCACTGCAAACATCCCTGGGCAGCCCCTGCCAAAGCCTGACCACCCTTTTGAGCCCCTGTTCACCACACTTTTTTTTTTAAGTCATCAAAACTGGTATTTTTAATTCCATGGAAATGCATGAAATCAAATTATTTTGCTTTTTCTTATTTTTAGTTTTGATTCTCTTCTGATTTTGTACAAATAGATAGTTGTCCCTGTAGTCCTGGCAGTGAAAACCAAAGCTTTTACTCCTGGCTTTTTGTTTTGGTGATGTTAGTTATGGTTTGAGTTGGAAGGAACTTCAAAGCTCAGCTTGTCCCACCCCCTACCATAAGCAGGAGCACCTTCCTCTGTGCCAGGTTGCTCCAAGCCCCATCCACCCTGGCCTTGGACTTCCCTCAGAATGGAGAAAATCTGCAATAGAAAAGTGCCTTTTTTTTTTTTAATGGCATCATGAGTGTGACAGTTCTGAAATTGTGTTTATAGAAATAATCTGAGATGAAGCAATGTCCAGGGGCTGAGAGATAATCTGCAGTTGTACCTGGGCTGGGAGCAGAAGTACTGAACTGAGTTAGTGCAGATGGCCTGTGGTGCCATCCTGGGTGGTTTTTTACCTACCCTGACCCAGATCCAGCATGGCTTGTGCTGATCTGCAGGCCCCAAATCTGCACCTCTTTAATGATATTTCTGTTCTTTTGGCTCAAAATTATCCACAGAAGCAGTGGAGGTGGTAGGAAATCAGGAAAGACATTTCAACCATAAAATTCTGATCTCTCAAGAAAGCCTTTTTGTCTTTGGTTTTTTCCTTCCTCTTTTCTTTTCCTCCCATGGAGGCTCCTCCCAGTTTGACTGTGATTTCCCCATAACAGCTCTGTGTTTTAATTCTGTTGCACATCACATGGGGGTGTCCTGCACCTCAGTATTCCAGAGGAATCTGAGCTCTTCTGGAGCCATTACTCCTGACAAGGTCCCTGCACTGCCAGAGAACTGAGTAAGAAACCAAAGAGTGCCTGGCAAAGCCTTGCTGGTGGTGGATCATTTGTGTAGAATATCCAAAGTACATCTATTGATGCTGTTACTAAAAGATTTTACACCTCCTGGTTTAGTAAAGAAAACCACTTTTTTTCATAGAAATATTCTTTGTGAGTTTGGGTTGAAAGTTGAGGTTTGCTCAGAGCTGAGATTTCCTCTGTTTTATTTTTCAGAAATGCAAGAAGATTGCTCAGAGCACTGATGATGTGATAGTGAACAAGCCTCATGTTTCTGATGAAGAGGAGGAAGAACGTCCTTTCTATAACCATCCTTTCAAGCTGAGTGAACCCAAACCTATTTTCTTCAATTTAAGTGTGAGTGCTGCTTGTATTTTCAAAGCTTTAAATCCTGGCTCTTTTTAAATAATGCAAGTAACTCTACAGAAATCTATCAAGGGGTGATAATCTTCGTGAAACTGGGAGTATTTTTTAATAATTTTAAAGAAACACTCCTAATTCCATCAAGATTAAATTGATAATCTCAGTAAAATTGTGTTTCTTGAAATGCATCTAGAAATCAAATGCTTTGAAGCACGGATTAGAATTTGTTTAAATTCTTCTGGGGTTTTTTGGGGTGGTGGGTGGGTTTTTTTCAGTTTTATTTGGGATGGGGGGTTAGGCACATGAAATTCTGTTCTGATTTTGCAGTATATCAAACACTTAAAAAGCTTCAATATGCTCAGCAAAAACAGAAATAAAATTCCTGGTTTTGTGTATAAATATGTGTAGCTTGTGGGGTACACAAAATAGGCAGTAGGGCACATTTATGTAAGGTGTCAAGTAGAAATGGATTTAGATTTTATATTATATTGTTAGAAATGGCTACAAGGAAACTCAAGAAACCTTGGAATTCTTCCAGGCTCTGTGGAGGAATGTTCTGTAGTGGTTATGGGCTGCTCTGCCTCTTGATCTCGTTTTTGACCCTTTTAGTTTTGCTCTTTCTCTCTCCTAAAACCACTCCCATCCATGTTCCTAGGGGTTTATCCAATATTATCCAGTGCTGCCAGCTGTGTTTGCCTCTTGGGATCCTGGCAGGGATTTCTGCAGGTTTTTAATACATAAACAGCACCAAGCAAAACAAGGCCATAGACATTGTCTGCTCAGAGACTCATGCTGCTGCTAAAAATAGCCCAGAATTAGAAACCCAAATGCTCAGAGCTGCTTTCTCTCCACTCATGGGGAGCTTTTGAGCACAGGCAATGTTTTGCTGCCCAGGATTTTTACCTGGGAGCTTTGCATGTAAAATACCTGGGTGGCAGGTGGAGATTGTTCTCAATGTGAGTGGGGTCAGTTGGGAGAGGAGGGTCGGGGATTTTGGGTTGCTGAAGTTGTTTTAAGGGGTTTTTCATCTTCTCTGCTAGCACAATGTGTGGGTCACTTGTGTGCCAAAATGATTAATTATGAAGGTTTATTACTCTAGAGTAAGAATGAATTTCTGTAAAAGCCAAATCCCAGGTGCTTGCAACAAAACCACCTCATGACACTTGGGTCTTTTCAAATCTTAACTTCTCATTTGATTTCTTTCAGACTCCCAGCATAAAACCAGCACCACCACCTCAACCAAAAAACCAGGTCAGCCTGTCCAAGGAATTCCCTGTTTCCTCTGGCTCTCAGCATAGGAAGAAGGAGGCAGACAGTGTGTATGGAGAGTGGGTTCCCGTGGACAAAAACGGCAAAGACGACGGCAAGGACGACGTGTTCCCCAAGCCAGCCATTGAGGTAAGGAAGGCAAGGAGAGCATATCAGATAAAAAAACCCAAACCAGCACCTGGGCAGTCTGGTACCAAATTGCAGTCTGGAAAAAAGAAAAAAAAAGGCACTTAAAAAGGTAGTGCCTGACACTGCACTAAGCTGAGCAAAATGGGGATTTGCACGTGGGCAGTGCTGGGAGCAGCCTGTGCCCATCCTGCCTCTGGTAGCTGGTGACTTCTTGGTCTCAACAGAATTCAAAGTGTAGCTGGAAGATTAAAACTTTCCTTGTTCAGTTTCCTGCAGAGGTTAATTAATAATACCTTGATATTTGCACAATAACATTTGTAGTACTAATTAAAATTGTCCCACCAGTCTTAGAATAAGAGCATCACACTGGAATGTAATCCACTAAAAATTGTAAGTCACTTCCTCTGGATGTGTTGATTTTTTAGCTTTCCAGTCACGTTTTCTCCCATGGCTGTCTTGCACGTGGCCTTCCAAAGGAGAATCTAATTGTATGGATAATAAACTACAAAAAACCCAAGCAAGTGTTTTTGCCCTTGAAATTTCTTCCAAAGAACATTTTTGGGGGGTCATTGTAAATAAGTAAATATTTAAGACAGATGTTAATATTTTGAAGTTGATTTTGCCTCAGTGCACCTGAAACCTTGTTCTCACACTTTCCAAAGCCAAACCCCAGAGCCTCCCCATCAATTTCTGACAAAGCCATCTCAGCACTTGGTGCATTTTGTTTCTCAAGACCTTTCTGATATTGTTCAGTTCATTCCCTGAGGCACAGAAGGAATTTTCTTCTGGCTCTTTTACAGCACCAAAAGCACAGAGCATATGACTTAGCCAGCATTTTTATGGAAACCTTCAGAATTTGATGGTTGGGCACCCAGTTCCTTGTTCCCTCAGCACAGATGGGGGCTGCAGTTTGGGCTTTCCTGCTCCAGTAAAACCCTGAGATGTTGTGCTGAATGTCATTCCCAATTTCATTGCAGTAAATATATTTAACATAACTTCCTTTCCTTCCTGTTGTGTATATCTTTATAAATGTCTGTAACTATGTTGTCTGTTTTTATATTTTGTAAATAAATATTTTTATTTGCCTTTACCTTAACTTGGTTTGTGTTAAGGGTGATTTCAGGGGCATTAGCTGCCAGCAGGCTGTACCATCCCCTGGGGTTTGGGAAGTGCAGGTAAAGAGTTGCTGTTTCTGCAGGGAGTCTGGCAGGTAACACAGTGCTTCTCTGTTCATCCTTTAGTATTCAGGAGGACTCTGTGGTGGAGCAGCATGAGGCAGATCATCTCCCTTGCTGGGGGAGTACAGAGCTGGGGGTGCTTAGAACTCGAGGAAGTTTCCCTAGAATTGACCTCCATTCATTGTTGCTGATTTTGCAGTACTGTGACAGTTGTGATGCAAGTCTTGACATTAAACCCCACACAACTGATTTTGTTGCTGTGTTTTAATTCACATGTTAGTTCTGGGCTTAGTCTGAAGTGACCCTGCTAATACATTACAGTTTGTTTTAATAAAACCTGATGCCTTAAAGTGGTTGTGTGTGCTAGTAGAAGATGGAGGGGAAGGTCTGGAGTCATCTCAGGGCTCATCATTTTCTGTAGCAAGCAGAGAGCTGAGGAAGGAGTGTTTGGAAGTGTGGAGTGGCAGGGTTGGGTTATCCCAAGTGACTCCTGGTTGGGATCTAAGGATGCAGTTAAAAGCATTCATGCACCTCCAGAGTGTGCAAAACACCTGCTTTTTATTTGCTTCAGTATTTGTGATTTGTGGGGGCAAGCCTGAGAAAGGAGAGCTCTGGGAGAGAACAGCACCTCACTTCCACCTGTTTTCCTTGACTCAGGAATAACAACAGCTTCTGATACCTCAAGCAGAGATGGTTTTTTTTTCCCAAGATCCAAAGCTGCCATCGAGTGTCTTGACATAACACAGAGCCCTGATGGTCTCCAGAATGGAGCAGTGTTTGGGAATTAACCCAGCAGGGAATGTTGCTAGGCCCCAGTTTGGTAAAGCACTAATACACCTGTTGAGCATGGCAGTGGCCCCTGTGCTTTCATGGACTGCTTCCATGCCTTTGTTTATTGCTGGATTGAAACTTTTGGTGAGTAGAAGAACTTTTATTTATCTCCTGGACCAGTTTCACAAACAGAAAATTGAAGAATTATTTTAAGTATGTGAGAGAAACTTGAAGACGTAGCCAGTGTGCATCTGAAAAAGGCATTTTTGCATCCATGCTCTTGTGTGAGAGGATTGTTAGATAATATTTTAATTATTCTTGTGCCTTCTTTATGTTCTGTGTGGCAAGAAATAAGTAGTGAACCCGTAGACACCTGGGACTTGTGGGATTTTAGCTCTGTTTTGGTCAGTGCCAGATATTCCAGCAGTGATCTTCCCAAGAGAAACACCTTTGTCCTAAACACCAGCAAAAAACCCCATCTTAAAATCAGATTTAATAGAGCACAACAGCAATTCCTGTGTTTCCTGTGCCATTGTAAATGTTCATATCTGTCTCTTCCTTTCAGCATTTACTGAATTATTGACCAGGTTCCTGGGACAAGGGTTTATGGTTTAACAGTGTTTGTTTTGTTCAGCTGAGTCGATTTTGAAGGAGTTTCAGTTTCTCCTGCTTGCCCTGTAGTACAAAATGTGAGAGAGGTCAGGGTTGAGATAGTGACAACAAAAGAGGCAAGGCTTTTACAAAGCAAATGAAAATGAAGTTCAAGTTAACCCAGCTGCTGTTCTGATTATTTGGTTTCTTCTGTGCCTCAAACAGTGCCAGCCCTTCCAGCTTCTGTCTCATCTCAAGAAATTCCATTTGTCTTTGCACACTCTTCCCCTTCTGCTTTCAAACAGAATGATCCATAGAATCCCTTGAGGAGCAAGGCACAGGGGTTTTATAAAACAGCTGCACACCAGCCAGAATTGGTTGCATTTTTGCAGCCCCAAATGTTGTGGATTTCTCTCCCATGGCTTTGCCCAGAGTGGAGGTTTGCAGTGAGCTCCTTCCTGTATTTCATGTTTTCACCAAGTCATCCCCAACATTGTTTCAGATTTATTTTTCTTTCTTTTTCACTCTAGTTCAGCAGCACAGGTGTAGATAATTCTTTCCAAAGCAGTGGGTTCTGTGAGCTCACAGCTTGGTTTTACAGAACCCCTGAGGCTGGAAAAGCCCTCCCAGCCCATGCAGTCCCAGCTGTCCCCATGCCCACCTTGTCCCCACCCAGAGCTCTGAGTG
>JAODHX010000001.1:1138301-1148377 GCA_027576295.1 Cossypha polioptera
GATCCGCGCAGGAATAAAGCCCTTCCTGGGGCGGGATGGGCAGCAGGGCCAGGACAGGGGGAGGCTGTGCCCAGCGCCATGGGCAGAGGGGTACCTACAGGTGTTTCAGCAGGAGCAGCCCCTCCAGCGAGCGCCTCTTCACTGCCTGCAGGCTGTTGTCCTGGAGGACTCTGCAAGAGACAGACGGACACGAGCAGTGGCACCTGCGGCTTATGGCAATGGAGCTGCGGGGAACAACCCTGCAGCAGCGTCACTGCAGCACCTCTCTGGGTCCTGCCAATGCTCATCACACTCATGGCAGGAGCAGGCGCTTTCTTCCGGGCTGCTGACACTGACTGCAGCCCAAGCACAGGTTCCACAGTCCCAGAGAGGGCCCCGGGGGGCGGGAGGGGGGGGCACCAAGCTGGTGACGATAAGGGGGCAGGGGGTGTCCTGAAGGGCTGTGGAGGGTCTCCAAGCCGGTCAAGGGGGATGTCCAGCCTGGTCAGGGTGAGAGGGCAGGGGGTTGTGAGGGGTTCAGGGCGGGTGTCTGAGATGGTCGCGGTGCGGGGAGGAGGCAGGGGTGGCTCCCGGCTGGCCAAGGCGAGGGGCGGGGGGGGTCTCTTTCTCCCTTGGTCTCTCCCCGGGTCTCTGTCCCCGGGTCTCTGTCTCCGGGTCCTTCCTCCGGGTCTCTCCCCCGGCTCCCTCCCCCGCTCAGTGCCCGCCCTTGCTCCCGCAGCCGCCCATCCAGGTGTACGGGCTGGAAGGACGCTATGCCACCGCCCTCTACTCGGCAGCCACCAAGCAGAATAAGCTGGAGCAGGTGGAGAAGGAGCTGACCCGAGTATGGGTAAGGTGTTCCTGGGGCTGGGAGCAGGGGGGGGTCCCTGCTGCTCCTCAGTAGGGAAGGGGCTGGGCCCCTGTCACCTGTGAGACTCCCAGCCTGCTGGCACCTTTACTGCCTGCCTGTGCCCCTGCTGTTTAAATGGGATATTGGGAAGGGCCTGGCACAGGTTGCTTAGGGAAACTGTGGCTGCTCCACCCCTGGAAGTGTCCAAGGCCAGGTTGGATGTGGCTTGGAGCAGTCTGGGGTACATGGAATGTGTCCCTGGCCGTGGCAGGGGTGGGACTAGGTCCATCCAGTCTTTAAGGTCTCTTCCAACCCAAGCCATTCCCTGATTTTCTAGCTGGAGCTGCCATTTTGCTTCCCATCAGCTCCAGAGCTCTTTGCTCTCATTCCAGGAATGCCCTTGTTGCCTGCCTTGGCTGCTCCAGGTGGGCCCTGTGATGCCAGGAAAATCCCCTTGTTTATCATGTCCTTGTGTATCCCCTCAGAGCCTCCTGAAGGACCCCAAGCTGTCCAGTGTGGTGATGAACCCTCACACCAAGAGCTCAGTGAAACAAAAAGCCGTGAATGACGCCCTGGCAAGAGAAAAGATGTCCCCAATCACTGTCAACCTGATGAGTGAGTGACCTCTGGGCTTCAGGAGAACATCCCAGCAGTGCCATCCATTGGAATTGCTGCTGGCTGCTGGGCTCTGCCTCTGGAGGGATTTAAGCCCTCGGTGTGTGGCTGTTTTGCAGATCTGCTGGCTGAGAACGGCCGCCTGCGTTACACCCCGGGCATCGTCTCTGCCTTCGGGAAGATCATGAGCGCCTTCCGAGGGGAGGTGGTGTGCACAGTCACCACGGCTCAGGTGGGCTGGGAGCTCTGGGGCAAGGCAGGAAAGACAAACCTGTCCCAGTTCATATTCTCTGTGATTGAAGTATTTGCTGTGAGAACAGTGAGGACATGTTTGCCAAGCTGAACAAATTGCTGCAAAGCAGGGATTGATATCCAGCAGTTCTGGTCCAAAATGAAAACTCAACGTTGCAGCTCAAAAGCTCATGGTTTTCATTCCTGTGTGTGAGCCCTGACAAAAGTCAGGCTGGTCTGCACATAGAGCTGCCCCTGTTCTTCTTTCAAACAGGAAAATGTCTGATGAAATCAGGAGGACACAAAGTGCTTGTTGTTCCTGTGCTGTCCTTGGGTTATCCCTGTTCCAGAATGCTGCCTTCCTGGTGGAAGAGTATCTTCAAAGGGACCCGAGGAGAAAACCTGGGCTCTCTTTATATCATTTGAGTATTTTAAGTCCTTTGTTTTCCTTCTCTTATGTTTGTTTTTTTTTCAGCCTTTGGATGAGGCCAATCTCAGTGAACTGAAAAGTGTTCTGAACGGGTTCTTGGCTAAAGGAGAGGTGTTGAAGCTGCAGACTAAGGTCTGGATTTTTGACTTACAGATAAATGTCACTACATTCATATTAAGGGTTTCCGTGTCTCTGATTTTTACGAAAACAAAATATTTTATTGAATCCAGTTGTTTTGTTACATAGTTCTCTGCTTTCTTGTAGACATAGTGATGTTTTAATTTCTAAAATCTTCACTTTGGAATGCAATAATCACAAGGTTATCTCAAAAAAGGCCCTTTGAAAAGCTTTGTATGTTTTTTTGCTAGTGTAAAACTTGTATCCTATGCTAACAAACCTCTGCTAATCGACTTTCTGTTCAATGTTTCTTCCTTAGACTGATCCATCGATCCTTGGTGGCATGATTGTCAATATTGGGGAGAAGTATGTGGACATGTCAACAAGGTCCAAAATCCAGAAACTCACCAAAATCATGAGAGAGACTGTCTAGAGAGCTGTCCTGGTCATTCCTAGGGAAACCTGTCACATGGAAACAATAAAATTCTTCCTTGTTGTGGAGATGGTGCCGAGTGTTTTTGGTTGGGGAAGCACAGCCCTGAGGGAGGAAGATGCTGAAGCTGTCCTGAGTTTCTGTAGCTGTGGCTGAACATTCATGGCATGGCTTGAAAATGTGTCTCACCCTGATTGCTGGGCAAGGTTACTGGGAAGGACATGGAAATAGAACTGAGCGAGCTGTTAAATGGGATCAGTGCTATGAAGGGTCTGCCAGGCTCACCAGAAAACTCTGGGCTTGCTCTGTACTGCCCAGCCCAAGGGAAGGGCTGACAGGAAATGGCCCGGAGGTGCACCAGGGGAGGTTCAGAATAGTGATCAGAAAATCAGTCTCCTGAAGAGTGGCCAGGCCTTGGGACGAGCTGCCCAGGGAGGTTTGGAGTCACTGGGAGTGGTCAGGAGCAGTGTGGATGTGGCCCCTGGGACTTGGTTTGGGGTGATCATGATGGTACTGCATGATCCTGAATGTCTCCTCCAACCTTGATGAGTCCATGAAGCACATGAATGTCTGGGATGGGATGTTCACCCATTTCTTCTGCCCACAGGGACAACCAAGTGTCTCCCCCCTCCCCTGCCCAAGGTCCAACAGCAGAGAGTCCCCAGGCCAGCGTTCCTCTCTGTGGGAGCAGCAGGAGGGGAGTTGGAGGAGTTCTGCAGCCCTGAGAGAGGGGAAGGCAGGAATTCTCCTTCCTTCCTTTCTTGCTTTCTTTTCTGCACCAAAGGAGATTCCTGCAATGGGAAAAGGAGTTGTTCTTGGTGGAGCTGCCCTGCAGAGCTCCAGCCCAGAGGAGAGGCCTGGGTGATGTCAGGTGTGGTCCCATCTGCAGGTTGGGTCAATCAGGGGATGCTTGGCAGGGCAGTGAAGCAAAGAGAAACCATCCAGTCAAAGGTGATGTTTGGCAACAACTGTGAAACAGAGACCAGATGCAGCACTAACTACAGGTTCAAGGTATTCAGACAGGCTATTTCTTCTCAAAATGCAGTGATTTCATCTGTGGTATTGCTGTTAGTGTGTGACCTACAGTGCTTCCCTAGATCCTACAAATCTTTACTATCGAGGGATGCCTTTTCCTTGGAATGGACAACCGTCTTTCCAGCGAGGAAGACACACAAACACACACACACATAATTTAAGAAGGAGTATATAATGTAATACAATCATTATAAAAGGATTGGCCAATAGCAGAACTTAAAATCACACCACAGAATCTCTGCTGGTTTTTGCTTTTCCAGCTTGGCTGTTGCCCATCACAGAAGCAATAAACAGAGGCATATTCTGGTTACTTCATTCTCTTTGCCACATCCAAATATGCATATTCAATCTCCTGGTCAGCAGGGCACGTGTTTGTAAATTCATCTCTTGCATATGCATTTTTCAAGTATCTCGAAATCCCTGTCATTTCAGGTGGGAAATGAAAATTTCGGTATTTTTTTGCAACAACCTTTCATTAAAAGAAAAAAAAAAAAGAGAAAAAAAAAGGAAAACATCATTACACATATAATCTTCAAAATCCCCAAACATCCCAAACCTACTTTTTATGCCCGTTTTTCATTGCCAGTGTGTGAGTCAGGTGGTGTTGGTGACCAAGGGGAAAGAAGAGGGAAAGACAGAAAAAGAAGACATAGGATGAAGAAAGCTGTGGAAATCCCTGCAAAGGATTTGTTTTGTGTCTATATCTGTATCTCTATTTATATCTATTATATCTTGCTAAAAATATGCGAAGCCATGTGGACCAGTAGAACAAACTGGAAGAGGTACAGGTTAACCCAGGAAACTTAAGCCAGAATTAACAGAATAATCCTACAGGAAAAAAATGGCCCACACTTGGAAACTTTCACTGAAACAGAAAAAAATCTAAATTAAAACCCTTAATTTCAAATTATCAGGGAGGACAACTCTTGGCTGAGCCCTAATCCCTGCCTGCAGGCAGCAAGGCTGATGTGACAGTGTGACATTCCTCCTCTGTCCTTCTCCAGACATTCACCTGACCCCAGGGGATTCTGCTGGCCCTGGTTTGCCATGCCTGAGTGTGGGACAGGCTCATCTCTGGCTGCTGTCTGCAATAGGATCAGCCAGGAGATGGCTGGGCTAAGTTTTCACTTGTGGAGATGCTGGAAAGTGATTGCATCCCCTCTTCCTCTGACAGAGCTGGAGTCTAAGAGGAAACTCCCTGAAGTGACCTTGTTTGTTTGAAAACCAATGAAATTCCAGTGTGGTCATTTCTCTTCCAGAGCCTTGAAGAGTAGAATCACAGAATAATTTAGGTTGGAGGAACCTTAAAGCTCATCCCATCCCACCCCTGCCATGGGGACACCTCCCACTGTCCCAGGCTGCTCCAGCCCCAATGTCCAGCCTGGCCTTGGGCACTGCCAGGGATCCAGGGGCAGCCACAGCTGCTCTGGGCACCCTGTGCCAGGGCCTGCCCACCCTGCCAGGGAGGAATTCCTTCCCAATACCCTATTTAACCTTTCTCTCCTTCAGCTCAAGGCCATTCCCCCTTGTCCTGTGACTCCACATCCTTAGGAAAAATTCCTCTCCAACCTTCTGGGCTGTGACAGCACCAGTCCCAGGTCACTGGAGCTGTTCAGGTGTCTGTGGATGCTCCACAGCTCTTCAAGAGGAGGCTTGGAGCCTTGCCTGGGAGGGAGTGGGTAGAAACCACCCTGTCAGAATTGGATATTAAACATGGAAGAGACAGAAATTGGGATGGACAATACAAGGTAGCCTTCCTTGGCTGTGGTCATGTGCACTTTGCATGTGACATGCAGATGAGAACACTTCTGTGCAGCCCTGAATCCAGCACTCATTTCATCCCTGTGGCTGTGAGAAGCTCAGCCACTGCAGTCACAGCACAGATATCAAACAGCTCTTTCAGACCTGCAGCAAAGGGAGGATCACCGTGGCTGTGCTGTTAGGAAATGGCCTTGGTGTCCCTGGCTGTGCCCTCAGAACAGAGAAAGGATCCCTCTGCCATCTAGAAAAGGATTTCAGCTGCTGTGCTTCCCTTCTCTCCAGGAGGCTAAAAAAGCAAATTCAAACCTTGATTATGTGGAGCTTTGGTAGGAGGTTGCAGTCTGCTAAAGTGAGCTCATCTCCATCCAGGA
Organism: Cossypha polioptera; assembly: GCA_027576295.1. Lineage (NCBI taxonomy): Eukaryota > Metazoa > Chordata > Aves > Passeriformes > Muscicapidae > Cossypha > Cossypha polioptera. Next base: position 1,144,124 of record JAODHX010000001.1, read on the forward strand.
ATTTCCGGCTGGAAGCAGAGATCTCCTCCGTGCTGTAAGCATCGATTTCATCAGGCAGGGGGCTATTTAAATAGTTGTCCAGCTTCTTCAGGGCTTTAAGCAAAGATTTTTCCAAATCTGGGTTAAGACAATAAAAAGATCGTTCAAGCCTGTACCAAGGTCCCTGTGACACCAAGCAACTCCTGCATCCTGTCTCCTGGCACCAGCCCAGACATCTGGCTGTGCCAACTCCTGCAATTCCTTGATCCTAGGCTTAAACCTTAATGCTGGGATAAGGGCTCTAAGGAGCTAAAAGGAGTTCTGGGACAAACCATCCTGGGGCTGTGTAACCAGGAATGGCTCCTGAAACCCCTCTGTGGGGCGGGGTTTGGCACCTGGCCCTGCTTTCACACTGGCTCCTTGCCCAAGGCAGGGCAGCACAGCTGGAGTGACAACAACAAGTCCCTGGGATGCCACTTCAGGGTGTTCAAAGCCAGCCCAGGGAACAGGTCTAAGAGCTGAAGGACAGGGACAGAATCCTGGTTTGGGTTGGGTTGGGAGGGACCTCAAAGTTCATCCAGTGCCACCCCTGCCATGGGCAGGGACACCTTCCACTGTCCCAGGCTGTCCAAGCCCCATCCAGCCTGGCCTTGGGCACTGCCAGGGATGGGGAGACCACAACCAGCCTGTGCCAGGGCCTCACCACCCTCATTTCTCCCTAATATTTCATCTCACTCTGCCTTCCTCCAGCCTAGGGCCATTCCTGGTCATCATGAGGGCCCTGCTTTAGGGATGTACCAAGGGGCTGGAGCCCTCATTATTTATGGAATTAGGGAATCTCTCACTGCCAGAGGGCCGTGCTTTTGGCAAAAGCTGTGGGGAAGGTGCAGCCTCACAGACCCCAGAGCTGAGGGAGTGAGGAGAGGCTGGAATTGGTGCTCCCATAGTGATAGCAGTATCTGCTTTCACCAACTCTTGGAATCCTTGATTAAAGAAGGGAACAAGCACACATTTCCAAAGCCTCCACACTCTGGAATATCCCTGTTTAACCTGAGCTGGAGATGGGACATCTCCAGCACTGTCCTACAGCTGCACAGGTCTGGTTTCTCCCTCCCAGGGCTGACAACAGGACTGCAGCACCTACTTTCATTTGCATCTTTTCTTGGGTTCTTTATAAATGCAGAGAATTTTGCAAAGACGTCATTTCCCGCAGAGTTCGACTCGGGGTGCTTCGGTGCAAGTTTGGGATACCTGAGAATTCAGAGAACAAAAAGAAGTGACCCAATTATCCTTTTTTCTTGTCTCCACTAATTAATACACATTTGTTTGGAGGGTGACCACATACAGCCACACAGGACTCAAAGGGAACCATCCTAAACTAAAAACCACTTATTTTAAACTCTACCTAAATAATCTTTTCCTGAGGGCAATGGGAAATGACTCTTATTGCTGCAAGCACTATCCAGACATCCCAGGGTGTCTTCCAGGCTTTCTCCTCCAGAGGTGAGGCTGTCTGGGATGTGCCTCCTGCCATGAGGAGGAGTGGAAGGAAAACCCCCACTCACAGGAGCTGCTGCCCCTCTCAGGCTCCTGGCCCAGCCCACTCAGGGCATCAGCAAGCTGACAGCAGCCATTCCAGGAGCTGTAGCTGCCAGGGATGGATAAAAATGGGAGAAAGTGGAAGCAAGGATGGATAAAAATGGGAGAAAGTGGAGGCAAGCAGCTGCTTCCCTGGTTTAAGTCAGATTTGGCTGCTTGAGAAGGGATCACAGGGAGGGGACTGATATGCCAGAGGAGAAAAGGTCTGTGGGGTAGGGGACACAATGCTGGGACAATGGAGGCACAGAGGGGTTTGGGATGAGGTGGGAAGAGCTGCTGGGGTGGGGGAGGACAAATCAAAAACTCAGACTTCATGTGCAGCCTAATGGATCCACGTGGACACTCTGAAAGAGCCCCAGCACATCCATTGTGTTCACTGCCCTCGGCTTCACAGAATCCCAGAATCACCAGGCTTGGGAAACACCTCCAGCACCATCCAGTCCCACCATCCCCACCCCAAAGCATGTCCCCAAGGGCCACATCCAGATGACTGGAACACTTCCAGAGATGGTGATCCACCCTGGGCAACTCATTCCAATGCCTAACCACTCTTGAAGGGAAAACATTTTTCCAGTCTCCAATCTGAACCTCACTGCAGAGTCCTTCAGGTGGTTTTAGAGAGCAGCAAGGTCGCTCTGAGCTTCCCCCTCACTGCACCAAGAGGGAAGCCTCAAACAATCCCAAGTCAGAGCAGGGAAAAGGTCAGGTCTCTGCAGCAGCCCCCAGGTTTCCATGGGATGGATTCCAAGCCCTGGGAATGAGCTCAGGATGAAGGACAGCGGTGGGAGCAGCACAGCCCTGACCTGGGGACAGCCTGGGGACAGCTTGGGGACACCCCCAGCTCCAGCTCTGGTCCAAAGTCACCCCTGAGCTGGACCAGCCCTGGGCTCCCCCCACGTGCAGCCCCCGAGGGGAATGTGGTACCGGGGCGGCGCCAGCTTCTCCTCCAAGAATTCCTCGATCTTGTTGACATCGGTTTTCACTTCTCCATCAAAGGTCATGAACGGGGGGTTGGTGCCCGGGGCCAGGTTCTGCAGGTCTGCAGGTTTTCTGGGAAAGAAAAAGCCATAAAAAGTCCCTCTCCCTCCTTTCTATGAGCCCCTTTAGGCACTGGAAGGGGCTCTAAGGTCTCCCCTGAACCGTTTATTTTCCAGGCTGGACACACCCAGCTCTCTCAGCCTAGCAGAAAAGAGTCACCCTTTAAAATCCCTGTTTTGGAAAAGTGCTACAAAGTTCAAATCTCGTAATTAAAAGTCTCAATCTTACCTTTTCAGATCCACGGTTGTGACATTAAATATAACACCTTTGAGCCACAGGATCATAAAGAGGCGCTGGGAGAACGGGCAGTTCCCAATACTTTCCCCATCACTGCCAGCCTACAATTGGAAAAATTACAAATTACAAATATCTGTAATTAATCACAGCAGTCCCTCCAAAGGAAACAGCCTCCACCTCATTTGTCTATGTGGACATAAATCTGCACAAGTCACTGCAAGATGAAAATGAGTTAAATCAGTTTATGACCACAGGAAAGGAACAGAGAAATATTTACCAGCCTAAACAGAGATATGATGTCTAAAGCACTGACAGGAACAAGCAGAATAAATCAATTAATTAAGAATTTCAACCTAATGGGCTGTGGGAGCCCTGGAGAAGGTGGCCACAGAAGTGTTGTTCTCAGGTAGTTTATACTGCAATTTATATTGCTTTGTTAAAATGAGGCAAAGTCTTGCAGAGGAGCTACTGAGTGAGACTTGGTGTAACACTGCAGGAGATCAGGGGTCTCATTTTTAAGCCCCTCACATGATTCTCCTACAGCACAACTTTAAAATTTAGATTAAATCAGGGGCAGGAGTATTAAAAGCCAGGTGTCTCACAATTAATAAGTTAATTCATTCAGGTTTGCAGCCCTTTTAACCCAACAAGACACACGAATCAAACCAGTTGTTTGTTCCTTTTCCACCGTTCAGTGCTATCAAAGAAGTGTCAAATACAGCAAAACCTGCTCCATAAACAAACACACACTGCACAGTGCTCACCTTCACAAAGAGCTCGATGGCTGGAAATAAGGGCCTGGCCTGGAGCAGGCAGGAGCTCCAGGGATGCATGGCAAGAACTGGATAAATTGTCTGGGTCTCCCTAGGAACCTGAGGAATCTCCCTGGAAAAACCCTGTGCTCTCTGCCCCACAACCACTGGGAAAAGCAGCACTGCCAGGGGATGAGAACTCTCAAAAATGCTGGAACAGCTGGACTGCTGGGTTAGAAAAGCCTTGCTTCTGTCAGGAAAGCCTTGTTTCGTAGGTGGCAAAGCTGAGAGCTGCTCAAAAGCTGCCTTTGTGGTTTTCCTCCTACTCAGAGCAGTGCTCTGCAGCTGCCAGCAGCCAGGAGACACAAAACTGCTGTGGATCTTGCAAAAAAAATCAGCCTGAAACGCTGCCAGCACAGCATAGAATGGAGCTAAATTCACAACAGCTCCACTTGGTCTCATCCTGCCTCTGGTGCCTGGTGTCACCCACTGAGAGGAATGTCGCATTTGTCTTTGCAAACAAGCTGTGGATCTGCTGGTGGATGAGGTTAGCAGTGAGAGATAAAAGAAACAGTGGGATGGATTCCACTGATTGATGAATGGGAAAAGGGGTAACAGGCCTTCCTAGGGAGCTGCAATTACTTGGCAT
>JAODHX010000001.1:1298708-1310329 GCA_027576295.1 Cossypha polioptera
CAAAGCAGCTAATAGTTAAAAAGGTTATTTATTACAAAGCACATCTTATTACAAAGCACATCAGTCTCAACAGGCAAGCAGACAAGCAATGGTAAAGCAGCAGCAATAAGCAAATGGCTAGAAGTCCTGGCAAAAGCCACAATGGCTAAAAGCAAGAGGCTAAATGCCAAAGACTAAAAGCACCATCTCTCCCCAGTACAAACTCTTATCTAGGATTTTTCCAACAAGCTAAGATGCAAGCTTGGACCACCACTCCTCAACCTATTAAAATTCTAGTTTCTTAACACGCCAGGTTACATATACAACTACTCATACAACCTATCTTGTTCTTCTGAAAAATGTCAGCAATATTCTTACTATAGCTCTGTTGTGTCTAAGTCCTGTCTACAGCTGTGGCCTGGAGCCTCCACTGAAGATATCAGTGTGTTTCAACCTTCACTAGAATTCGCTCTGCTACTCTGGCATTTGAAACCTTTCACTTACTAAAGACATCAGAACTTACCCTAAAATTACTGACTTGCTAACTTAAATGTCTACTTTATGTGTGAGTGGCTTAATTCCATGCCTGCACTCAGATTTCTCTCTGAAGAATTCAGAGAGACCCCTGACTCACTGACTCCAATACCAGAGGGCCAAAAGTTAGTGGTTTGGCCTCCAGGAGAGCTGAGGTTTTATTTGGGATTGCAGTGGGGAACAGTTCCTAGAATCTGCAGCCCAGGTGTGCAGTGCTCACAGTCATCCTGTCTCACCTGCCACTTGTCACAACCAACCCCTCCAGAGCCTGGGGTTTCCAGGGAATGGAAACTGGGAGTGGCAGCTCTGCTGAACCCCCATTTTCCTGCCAAGTCCTGTCCTCCCAGAGCAGAGGGAGGCAGAGCAGCAGTTGCAGCACCAGGGTTTGGCAGGAGCCCTGCCAGAGGCCACTGATTGCCACAGCTCCCGTGGGCAGGGACAGCTCAGTGTCTGCCAGGGCTGAATTCCCACAGCAGCACTCCTGCTTTCCAGCCTCATTCCTTTTCCTTTCATCTCCTCACCACAGTGATGCTGGATCCAAGTCCTGAATCTCCTGATTCACCTTTTCCCCTTCTCCCTTCACACTGCTAAGCTGGGTGACCTTTGTGCCACAGGACACGGGAGGTGCAAACATTCCAAAAGAAGTTGATTCACAGAGGGAAAACGCATCCAGAGGGTTTGAGTAAAAGGACATGGTGTCCAGTCCCAGCAGAGGATTAGTCTGGGGAGGTGTGGCCACATGCCTGCCCCACTTGCGTGTCCTTCCTTAATCCCTCAGGTTTGTCCATCCCCTCGATGGATTTCTTCATCTAAAACTCCTCACCCTGTCTGGGAAAGGGGAGGGAGGGGCAGGAAAGAGGAGGGTGGGAAAAGGAAAAAAATGCATGTGGGAAAACAGAGGAGACCAAGGAAGGATACAAATGGGAACTGGATGCTCCTGGGAGACCTTCCCTTCTGGGGCAAAGGTGCTGGGATTTCATGGAGCTTCAGATGGGACAGGGGGAATAAAAAGGGGAGGGCAGGGGAGCAGCCAGAGCCTTTCTAAAAGGTTCTTTGGGGCTTGATTTCATTTGAGAAATCAAACCTGCCCCCCTCAGTGTTGTGGGCCAGAGTGTCCTCCTTGGACTTGTGGCTGAGCCAGGAGGGACATCCTCATGTTGGTGTATTCCATGGACATTGCTGTATTCCATGAACATTGGTGTATTCCATGGATGTTGTATTCCATGGATGTTGGTGTATTCCATGGATATTGATGTATTCCATGGATGTTGGTGTATTCCATGGACATTGGTGTATTCCATGGACATTGCTGTATTCCATGGACAGTGGTGTATTCCATGGATGTTGGTGTATTCCATGGACTTTGATATATTCCATGGATGTTGGTGTATTCCATGGACATTGGTGTATTCCATGGACATTGGTGTATTCCATGGATGTTGGTGTATTCCATGGATATTGGTGCATTCCATGGATGTTGGTGCATTCCATGAACATTGGTGCATTCCATGGACTTTGATGTATTCCATGGACATTGATTTATTCCATGGATGTTGTATTCCATGGACATTGGTGTATTCCATGGACATTGGTGCATTCCATGGCCATTGGTGCATTCCATGGCCATTGGTGCATTCCATGGATGTCCAGAGAGGTTTTGATGGCAGCTGTGAGCTGGATCAGGATGGAGGGGCAGGGATACTTGGGCTGGCTTTGGTTCCAGCCCCGCCAAACTGGCTCTGCTCTCCTGGCTTAAGTGAAGTCCACGGAATTCCATGGGGAATTGGGATGGAACAGCACCTGGAGAGCCTGAATGGAGCTAAGTTCCCATCAACACCCACTTTCATGGAGTGTGGTGTTGGTAAGCCACATGTTCATGGAATTCCAGAGTTATTCCTGAGAAGTGGATGGAGGAATGAAGGATCAGTTTCCATAATTCCTCAGAAAAACAAGGGGCCTGATCCTCATGGGCAGGAGAATTCCACCACTTCCTGACTCCTTAGCAAGGATGTGCTCCCAGGCACATTTTAAAACAAGGCTGTTTAGAAGACAGAGGGCTGAATAAATCAAGGATTAAATCCCAGCCCTCCTGGGCTCTGAAAAAATCCAGGGCACTCCTGAGCCTTGTTCTGTTGGAAGCTTTTCCCAGTATTATCATCTTGTTCCCACTGCCATGGGAAGGGAACATCCCCTAGACCAGGCTGCAAACCAGACATGGGAACTCACAAGTTTACGTGTCTTAATCCCTTCTGTTTTTAATGATTATTTTATACTTATCACTAACGAGTCAGGGAAGAGAAATGGGTGGAGTTCCACCTCAGCCTGAGGAAAAACCTCTTTCCATGGAGCCCTGGAGCAGCTCCCAGGGAGGTGATGGATTCTCCCTCTCTGGGGACATCCCAAACCCACCTGGGTGTGTCCCTGTGTCACCTGCTCAGGGTGACCCTGCCTGGGCTGGGTGATCTCCAGAGGTCCCTCCCAACCATAACAATTCTGGGATTCTGGGATGGTGTTACTGGTGAGGTCCACGCTGTGCTTGTGCCACAGGCAGGAACAGGAGGAACAAATCCTGCCAGAATTCTGGGATGAGCACCTGGCCACAGGGTACAACCTGTGCCGAGCTCAGAGTTTGGCAGAAATATCAAGTCAGGTCTAGAACTGCTGCATGTTTTAGGTTTGCTGCACCCTGTAGTTGACTTTTAAATAAGTGCTGGTTATTTTGTACTTGATACAGCCCAGAGAGGCTCATTCCCATTCCTGGGACTGGGATGGAGTCCTGGGATTGTGGACCCGGTTCTGCACAGAGGGGAAGCAAAGGCCAGGTCAGGATGTTTGAATGACCCAGAAAACCAGAGCAGCCACCCCACACGACCTCCTGCAGTGGCATCTTCTGAGCCTGACTGTCAGAGAAAGTTCCCTTTCCACTGCTGTTTATTTTGGCAGGAAAAATCCCAGTTGGACACACAACCACCCCCAGGAGGTCACAGAGGCCAAAACTCATCCCGAGGCTGCACAAAACCCCGAGGCTTGGGGTTATGTGGGGCTTCCCACATGGTTAAAAGCAAGGAGAGCAGGTAATTTCCAACCCCAGGAAGGCAAACAAGGGTGTCAGCACAGGAGTTAAGAAATCCCTGCCCATGAAACCTGGGATGTGTTGCATGAGCACAGGAACATTCTTTGTTTCTTGTTTCCTCCCCCTGCCTTGACCTTGGACCCGTTTGTGATCCTGTTGCACAAACGGCTCTTGCAACCCAGCTCCTGCTTCCAGCAGAAAATCCTCTCCTCTGGAGGGGCAGGCAGAGGCCAGCCCTGCCCTGCACCCAGCCTGGGCTCCAGGGTGAGGGTCTGGTGGCACCCAGGAGAGCTGGCACCCCTGGAATGCTCTGGATGCTGCTGAGCTGGGCTGGCTTCCCAATATCCCCTCTCCAGCACCAGCTCCCTCAGGAAGGTTCTGGAAGCCAGGGGAAGTCCTCATGCTGGTCTGCTGGGTCACAGGGGGGTCGTCTCCCTGGCTGGGATGGCTCCCAGGGCGAGGGGATGTGGGTCTGGGAGATGATCTGTGCTCCAGGACTCCGGGTATTCCCATGGAGTGATGGCACAGGGGATGGGGCTAAGCTGGAGGAGGGCAGGGCTGGATGGGATTTTGGGAAGGAATTTGGGAAGCTGTGGCTGCCCCTGGATCCCTGTCCAAGGCCAGGTTGGACATTGGATGGGGGTGGGAATGAGATGATCAAGATCCCTCTTAACCCGAATCCACGATTCCATGGAGTGCACCAAATCCACGGAGATTTTCAGCAGCCTCCTCCCAGCTCTCTGGAATCTGCTGGAACCTGCATTTTGGGAGGCAGGGATGGTGCAATTCCTCTCATCCTGCTGGGAAGTGCCTCTGACAAAGCCTGTGCCTGGCTTGGAGCTGGAGCTGCACAGAGATGATTTCCTGAGCCAGAGGCTCCCGTGGGAGCTGGAGTGCATCCCGGAGAAGGTTATTCGGGGTGAGCTGCCTGAGGGATTTCAGCAGATAATTCTGTGCATCTCTAGAACAGCCTGGCTGGAGAACAGTAATCTTTTAATTGGATTTCCCCCGGATAATTGCCCTGCTGGAGCTGCTCGTGTCCAGCTCTCTAGAAACACGTCCTGGTGTGTCCATGGAAGGCTCCAGAGGCAGCTCTAGGAGAAAGCCAGGAACTGTTAATTCACCTTGGAATTTCTACAATGCTCTGAGTGTGATGGCCACAAAAGCCTGGCTTATACATTTATCCCACCAACATCATGGAAGTGCCTTTTGATCCTGCTTTTTTTTTGGTTCCACATTTAAGAACCATGAGTTGAGTATTTCTGGTGCTGCCTTTTGCTGACCTGAGGGTGGAACAAAGATAAGGAATTACCATTTTCATCAAAAATCATGTTCATTTTGAAAATAAATCAGATTTTTCAGTGTGTCTGCAGGCCTTGGTGTGTGTGTGTAAATCTGGGATTGTGTGCAGTGTCTGACTTGCAGGGGTGATCCTGGAGCTTGATTTTCAGGAATTTGCTGCAGAAAAAAACAGCACAAGGTTCCTAATGCAAATTGGTTATAATAGACACCAGATTCCAGCTAAAAGTCAGGATTTGGTCCCACAAACATCCGAGAGTCTGGAGTCAAGTGGGTGTTTATTTGTTTGTCTGCTCCAGTGACCTTCAGCTTGTTGTCCCTGTCCCTGTGGGAATCAGTGGATTTCACAGCACAGACTCCTGGCTTTGCACGTGTGTCTCCACTGAGGTTATCCCAAAAGATATTCCAAGGGAAAAGCCAGCACTCACCTCTTCAGGGACATAATTCAGGAATTTTCTTTGACAAGGAGACAGAGCTGACCGTCCTGACCTCGATTCCCTCAAACACTAATCCAGACCTGGGCTCAAACCTGCATCCCACAAATTCAGCTGTGCAAGGAGCTGAGCTTCAGCTCTGGATGTTCCTCATGTTGATCCATTCCCATGTGAGCTGGGATTTCAGTGCTGTGAAAATCTGCTGATCCCAAATGGAAATTTGGGAATGAAATGAAATGAAAAGCTGCTGATCCTCCTGGCAAACTGATCCTCCTCCAGAACAGCCCCCAACCTCCAAATTCCAAACTGTGGAACGATGTGGGTGGCTTGGCTGAAGACAAAGAGCCTGGAACTGGAGGGGTCCCCATTTCTGGGGGTTGATTTTGCCAACCCACACCCGGAATGATCAAACTCTGCATCATTAAAATACAAACACAGATCCCACAGCTCAAAGTTCACCTGGAGTAATTTAATCCCAGAAGGGAGGTCTCAAACCTCTCATCAAACCCAGAATTTCTCTTTAAAATGATCCCTAAAACTTCATATTTTGTGCTTTATTCAGGTTTTAATTTTGATAAATATTCCTCGTATTGCTGAGAATATCAGAATTAAAACCACAAATGGTCAGGAGTGGGTTGGGGAGTGATGTGTCACTTGTGTCCCCACTTAGCAGGAGCCCAAACCTGTGGGGAGGGGATTTGTTCCCCTTCCTTACTCCTGAGGCTCCATCTCAGCCTGTGCACAGAGCCCTTTGTTTGACCTCCAGCTCTGCCTAAACATCCTGATAAACCACAGGGAGCCTGATTAGATAGAAAAATATCTGGGGCACTTCTGCCAGGGAAGCAGGAGAGGATTTAATCTCGTCTAGAGACACATTTTTTCATAAATCAGGACAGAGAGATGCCCCTTGGTTTTTCCCTTGGAGCACCCTGGAGGATGCAGCTCCAGTTGGAATCGTTGCTCCCAATCCCATTTCCTGCTGGAAGGGACAATTAAAGAAGCAAAATGTTTATCTTTCCCTTTGGATATCCAGTAAAAATTCCATGCCAACAGTCCACAGTGACACAAAATAGGCTCCTCCTGCTTTTTACACATGTAGATTAAAAAAACTATAGAGCAAAAATATCTATAGAACAAAAAACTATTAAAAATAAACAACAAACCAAACAGGCCATGAAGAAATGGCCAAGTAGGAAGAAGTGATGCTCTGACCCCAATAAATTCCAGGCATTTTGATTATTTGGCTGGAATGATGGATACATTCCTGTCTGGAATTCTCTAAATTTATCTTTAATCTGTCCATTGACAAGGGACAATGATTTTAAACTGACAGAGAATGGAATTAGATGGGATCTTGGGCAGGAATTGTTCCCTGGCAGGGTGGGCAGGGCTGGCACAGGGTGCCCAGAGCAGCTGTGGCTGCCCCTGGATCCCTGGCAGTGCCCAAGGCCAGGCTGGACACTGGGGACAGTGGGAGGGGTCCCTGCCATGGGAGGGTGGCCCTGGATGACCCTCAAGGTCACTTGCCATCCAAACCACGTCCTGATTCCATGATTCTCTGGAATGGCTTCTGGGAGCCCAGGCAGACCCACAGCAAGCCCACCTGGGCTGGGTGTCACAGGTGCCCAGGGAGCCTGGGCTGGTCCCTCGGGCAGGAATCCCACCTGCAGCTGGGACCTCCCTCCCTCGACAGCTCCTCTGCAGCCCCACAGAGCTGGTCCTTAAAGCTGCCAGACTGGGAGCTGCACCTGCTCTGCTGGTCAATCTTTAGCTCTCCTCTGTGCCCACAAGAAGAGCTGTTCTCGCTGATAACCCCTGCCTGATCCCTGAGATCCCTGCAGGCTCTGCTCCCTAATTAACTGATGGAAATTGCTGATAGCCCTGGCACAACAGCAGTGGATATCCAGCACTCTGCTGCAGAATTTTAGACTTTATTGAGGTATTTATTCGTTCTTTTTTTAGCATAGAAAGCAGGCACAGCCTCATTCTCCATTAGACGTTTCTGTGGGAGGGAAATCAATAGAGGAAATTAGGTTTGGTTCAAATATTTATGTGGTGACATCACTCAGGGTATGGGCATTTCTCCAAATTAACCACAGCAGCAGTGCAATGCACAAAGCCACATCTGACCATAAAAATGGTCATGGAATCATGGAATGCTTTGGATTGGGAGGGACCTTAAAGACCATAGAATCAGAGAATCATAGAGTGGGATCAGTAAGGCTGGAAAATATCTCCAGGACCATCAAGTCCACCCTGTCCCCATGCCCACCTTGTCCCCATCCCGAGCTCTGAGTGCCACCTCCAGGTGCCACCTGCAGGGATGGGCACTGCAAACCTCCCTGGGCAGTTCCAATCCCTGAGCTCCCTTTCCATGGGGAAATTCCTGCTGCTGTCACCCTGAGCCTGCCCTGCCCAGCCTGAGGCTGTTCCCTCTCCTCCTGTCCCTGTCCCCCCCTCCCTGTCCCTCCTGTCAGGGAGTTGTGCAGAGCCACAGGGTCCCCCCTGAGCCTCCTTTTCTCCAATCTCGCTATAAAATCACAAGTTTTGGTTGTGCCTTTTCGCTGCCCTGGCTCAGCCACGAAAGGGAAATGCAAATAAATCTCTCCTGGGTGTGTCAGAGCCAGGAGCAAAGCAGGTTTTTCGCCACGGCTCGGGGCTGACGCAGCAAAACAGGACCAGTCTCGTTTAGGAAAAGGTTTGAGTACAAAATTTCTTTGCCTAAAACCAGAACAATTTATTTTTTAGGATGATACAGTCACCCATTCCCTGCCATGGGTTTCCCTTTCCCTGTGAATAGGTTGGGAATGAAACGATTCTGTGGGAGGTGTTGGGATCCCAGTGGCAACAATCAGCACATGTTTGGAATGAATAAAATCAGGACATTCTTGCCAAGTAGTTTCACAAATGCTCAAATATCGTCAAACAAAGACTTAATCTGGGCTCGAAGACACGTATCTCAGCAGATGTGTGTAAACCAGACCAAACCCCCTGGGAACAGTACTTAGGAGTTATTCTTAGGCGTTGGAAGGACAAGGATGGTCCATCTGTGAATTTATTAAACGAGACGAGAAGCATCAGATGAAAGTCACTGCTGGCCTGGAGGACAGCCCGGTTTGATTTTTCAGGAAGTTTAGAGGTCATTCCTAAAATCTCGGTTTAATTAAAATAGAATCCTGCAGAATGTGAGCAGAAAATAGCGAGTGGAGCCTCTCCTTTCCTGGGGTGTGGCTGATCAGTGGAGCACAGGTAATTCTGCTGCTGGATTCAGCGGGGCCAGGGTTTTGTGGAGGGATGGATCAATACAGGATTTTTTTCTGGCTGTATTGATATTTCCTCCCTTGTCAGAAGAAGTAACTGGCAGGAGCATAAATGATTGAGGGATTGATGATTTTAAAAGGTTTGGAAGCATCCTGGTGCAGAATGTCCAGCATTAGGGGGGATTTTTAATTTTTCCATACACGGTGACAAATAAGAAAATAAAATATGAAACTATCTAGAACTGTAGCATTTAAAAACCCTCGTAGACCTGGAGCTTTTTTAGAAACCTTTGGGAAGAAAGAGTTTGAAATAAAGCTTCTGTACCCACAAATGTCTGGGAGGAGGGAGGGACTGGGAAAGCTTCCCACGTGTCAGAGCTCTGGGAATGGCAATCAAAACCTGATTAATTTAATCTGATTGCAAAGAGGTGCTGTCTGTGGAGACCAGATCAGTGCTCAGAGTTCAGGTGGGGTTTGGTGAAAGAAATGTAAATCCCCAAATCCTGGGGCTGGAAAAGCCCTCCCAGCCCATGCAGTCCCAGCTGTGCCCTGTCCCCACCTTGTCCCCACCCAGAGCTCTGAGTGCCACCTCCAGGTGCCACCTGCAGGGATGGACACTCCACCAGCACTGGCATTCCATCCCAAAATTGCAGGAATTGTTGGTTGTCAGCCCTGGCTGCAGCAGTGCCCCCATTTCACACCGAGCATCTGCCACCTTTCAGACTCGCAGTCACTGCCTCACTTTTGTCCTTCACCTTTTTCTCAGCTTCAATAAAATCGTTTTAAAGAGAGTCTCAAAGTCCCTCACGCATCTGAATTCCAAAACAAGGGAACCAGCATGGGTCTGCCTTCACAATAATGGCCCTCAGTCATTCCCTGCACACTGCCCAGCTTGGAAATTTTAAATTTACAGATCTGAAAGGATAAAGGAATGACACTGATGTGTGGGACCAGCTGGGAGTTACACAGGAGGAATTCTCAGCCGGAATTTCCCCATGGGAAGGGTGGAGAGGCCTTGGCAGGGGCTGCCCAGGGAGATTTGGGGTCCCCATCCCTGGAGGTCTCCAAGGCTTGGATCAGCCTGGGACAGTGGAAAGTGGCACTAATCAGCTTTAAGTTCCCTCCCAACCCAAACCTTCTGTGACCATCTGATTCTCCTTTCTGTGATTTGTTATTCCTCTCCACAATTTAGGACATGGTAGCTCAAGACTTTCCCTTAGGGGTGGCTCAGAGTCATTGCACAGGCACCACGAGCTCAAAATTTTATTTTCCTTACAAAATCAGGCACTTGGGGTTTGAGCTGATCTTTGCTTTTAAGGAATTGCCAATTCCCTTTGAAAAATCTGTTAAGGTAAATCAGGAAATTTCTGTTATACTGAATAAACATTAATTAGCTGCTGTTGTTTTATACTCTTTAAAAGGTGGGGGATATTCCCTTCTCTGTTAAATGCAGTGAGCAGAGCCCAGTTTTATGGGGTGAGCAGGCAGCAGGGAAAGGTGGAGATCATTGCAGTCTGAGCAAGTCACCTCTGGTCCTTGGGGGCCACAGCCAAAACCATGGAGAAAAACCCGTGAAAGGAGAACAGAGGAGAAGGGTGGAGAAAGGAGAATAAAGGAGAATAAAGGAGAAATAAAGGAGAAGAAATAAAGGAGAAGAAAGGGGAAGAAAGGGGAAGGAAGGAGATGAAAGAGGAAGAAAAGAGAAGAAAATGAGAAGAAAGGGGAAGGAAGGGGAAGAAAGAAGAAAGAGGAAGAAAAGGAGTAGAAAGGGGAAGAAAGAAGAAAGAAGAAAGAAGAAAGAGGAAGAAAGGGAGAAGAAAGGGGAAGAAAAGGAGAAGAAAGAGGAAGGAAGGAGAAGAAAGAAGAAAGGGAAAGAAAAGAAGAAAAGGGAAGAAATGAAGGAGAAGGAAGGAAAAGGACAGAGGAGAAAGGAGGACAAAGGAGAAGAACGGAGGAAAATGGAGAAGAAAAGGAGAAGAAGAGAAGGAATGAAAGAGGAGAAATAAAGGAAAAGAAAGGAGAAGAAAGGAGAAGGAATGAGAAGAAAATTAGAAGAAAAGGAGAAGGAAGGAGAAGAAAAGGAGGAGAAAGGAGACCTTTTCCTTTCCCCAGCTCTCTGTTGCTGGCCTTGCCTTCCAAATCAAAACCTCGTGGCACAAGGCTGCAGTCAGAGCCTTGGGAAAATCTCTGGATCTGGGAATGCAGGAGGAGCCACCTCCTCAGGGAAAGGAACCAGGAACCATCCCCAGGGAAAGGAACCATTCCCAGAGAAAGGAGCCAGGAACCATTTCCAGGGAAAGGAACCATCCTCAGGGAAAGGAACCAGGAACCATCCCCAGGGAAAGATCCAGAAACCATCCCCAGGGAAAGGAGCCATCCTCAGGGAAAGGAACCAGAAACCATCCCCAGGGAAAGGAGCCATCCTCAGGGAAAGGAACCAGGAACCATTTCCAGGGAAAGGAACCATCCTCAGGGAAAGGAACCAGGAACCATTTCCAGGGAAAGGAACCATCCTCAGGGAAAGGAACCAGAAACCATCCCCAGGGAAAGGAACCATCCTCAGGGAAAGGAACCAGAAACCATCCCCAGGGAAAGGAACCATCCCTGGGAAAGGAACCAGGAACCATCCTCAGGTAAAGGAGCCATCCCCAGGAGAAGGAACCATTTTCAGGAAAAGGAACCAGGAACCATTTCCAGGAAAAGGAATCATCCCCAGAAGAAAGAACCATCCCCAGGGGAAGGAACCATTTCCAAGGAAAGCCTTCCCTCAGTGTCCCCAGCCCAGCCCGGTGACCCCAGTCCAGTGTCCCCAGCCTGCTGTCCCCAGCTCAGCCCGGTGACCCCAGTCCGGTGTCCCCATCCCTGTGTCCCCAGTCCTGTGTCCCCAGCCCGGTGTCCCCAGCTCAGCTCAGTGTCCCCAGCCCTGTGTCCCCAGCCCGATGTCCCCAGCCCGGTGTCCCCATCCCCGTGTCTCCAGCCCGGTGACCCCAGCCCGCTGTCCCCAGCTCAGCCCGGTGTCCCCAGCCCCGTGTCCCCAGCCCA
>JAODHX010000001.1:1391329-1404699 GCA_027576295.1 Cossypha polioptera
TCTTTTTTATTGTTGTTGTTGTTTTTTTAGACTGCCAGCTTCAGCAAGGCTCCTCCAAGTTGACACTGGTTAGGAGTGACCTAATTCAAGCCAGAGATGCCTGGCCCTGAGGGAGACAGAGCAAAGCAGCCCCCAAATTTCAGGGTGAGGCAGAAAAGTCTTTTGGGTCAGTGAACATCCCGAGGGGATGCTGCTCCTCTGGGGTCCCAGTGGTGCTTGGGGAAGAGCAAACCACGTGTTAACAGCTCCTGCAGTAGCTGAACCATCAATCACTGCCTTCTCCAGGCTGGAAAATCTGGGCAGCAGTGCCAGGAGAAGAGCCAGATGTGCTCTGCACTTCCAGCTCTGCTCTGGAGGGGAAAGGGAGATGCTGGGGACTGAAGTGTTTGTGCTTCCCTCAGATTTTTATGTCCTTTTTCTCTTTTTTTGGTTTTTTTTTGTGTGTCCTTTTTCTCTTCCTTACTCTGCTTTCCCGAGAGCACCAAGCTCTGGTGATCCCCAATTGTTTGTTCTCACAAAAACCCAGCAGAGCTGTGCTCCAGTCCTGCTCAAACTGGGCCAGGAAAGGAGGTTTCAAAGGGGTGAGAGCTGAGTTTGCTGAGTTTTCCTTCCTGTGGCTCTGGAGAGCTGTGATCCCACGGGAGCAGGGAGGGAGGATCCAGAGTCTCCAGGGAACCCCAGACACCCAGGGCCAGGTGTGTGCTCAGGGGAATGGGAAGAGGGTTTAGGAAAACCAGTGGTTGGGAAAAAAGGGGCAAAACCTCACAGAGAACAAAACTTCTTCACAGAACTGCCCCTGGATCCCTGGAATGTTCAGTTCCAGGCTGGACATTGGGGCTGGAGCAGCCTGGGACAGTGGGAGGTGTCCCTGGGGACCCAAACTCTTCCATGGATGGGTTTTAAGGTCCCTTCCAACCCAAACCATTCCAGAATCCCACAATTCTCCAAGTTCCACCTCCCCATGGAGCAGCACACAACCCAAAAGTGACATCCCTTCAATGAAGGCACATCATCCCAGCAGGATCAGACATCCCAGTGCCACCCCAAAACTGCCCCTGGCAGAGAGGACTCTGCCCTGCAGGAATTTTGGATTCTTCAAATCAACTACAGCAGGAGCATCCCATGTTCACAAAGGTGATCCTGGAGGGAAAGTCCCCAGGACCAGAAGGGAACTGGGAATCTGAAGGGGAAATTGAGGTGGGGTGTGACCAAGCCCTGCTCGTGTCCTTCAGGCTGCTCTGGGTTCATGTTTTTGCATCACATCCCAAATATTGCACCCCAAGAGCCCCGTGGGGCCAGGAATGACTCAGGCAGAGCTGCTGGGTTGCAGAATCCAGCCCTGGGAAACATGGGAACAGCACTTTTCCTCAGGCACCACCCTGATCTCACCCCAGCATCCACCTAAGAGCCTCAGCTCCTCCCCAAATCCTCTCCAGAAAGTCCAGAACTCTTGATGGGAGGGGTAGGATGGTAAAAACCCCCAGGTTTTCAAGTTCCCCAAGTATCCCAAGTTCTCACTGGAGCCAGGGCAGCAGTGCCAGCCCAGCCTGGGTGCCTGAGCTGCAGCCACCAGGGATTTTCAGGAACAATTGGGATTGTCCAGGGATTTGGAGGAACTCTGCCCCACAGCAACAAAATCTGGCTTTTTGGGAAACTCAGCTGGTCTGTGAACACAGAGATGCCACCAGGGCTGGGGTTCAGGGACAGGAACCATTTTCCAGTTTTTGGAATGGAAGGATGCAGCCCCAGAAACCCAGAGGATGCTCTGGTGAAGCCATCACTGGGGAATCCAGCAGGTAACTCTTGACCTCTCCTCCCTGGGATCAGCCTTCCAAACCCTCTCACCGAGCAGCAAGGAGGGTGGGGGCAGCAATTCAGCAATTCCAGTGATCCCATCCCCGCTCTCCAGGCAGAATTTAATTCCATTTCTGCCCAGCTCTCATCTGCTGCTTTTTCATTGTGCTCCTAAAACGGCGAGAGGGTTGTTTTCTGTTTTCCTTTTCTTTTTTTTTTCCCTTCTCCTTCCCTCCAAAGGCTGCTTTGCAACTTAGTGCTTTCTCTGCCATTAGCAAAGGGTGGAAATTTCCACTGACGCACTGTTGATAAGCCAAGGAGGAGAGGGGGGAAGGGAGGATGAGCTGTTCCAGCAGATCTTTCTGACTCCTCTCAGGAAAGGTATTTTATCAAAATGCAGGCACTGGGAACAAGGTGGTGTTTCAAAAACAACCACCTCTCTCTCTCCAACGTGAGCGAGGTTTGCTTCCCTCTGCCACAACAACAACAAAAAAAAATAGAGAGAGAGAGAAGGGAGAAAGAAGCAGTGTAAAAAAAATAAATTGGATTTCTTTAGGAAAGAAAGAAGGGCTGGAAAAACAATGAGCAGCACAATGGACAATGAAATCCCTGAGGAGATGTGAACCCCTCAAATCTCCACTCTGGGGTTTTTAAACCCTCAAACCCTCAGTGCAGGCAGGGATCTGCTGTTTGTGGAGTAAACAACCCCAAATCCCAGCGAGACAAAGGCAGGGAAAAACACAGGAATGCAGCAGGGAAAGCACCTCGTTCTTGCACACAGAAATGCAAAAAGCATTTGTGCTCTCTAGGAGTCACCAGGGGAGAAATGCAGGAAAATTCCACTGATTCACCATGAGCCCACAGTTATTTTTGTCCTCCTGCTTGACTGCAAACACAAGGATGATTTAAATGCAGGGGAGCAGACTGGAACACATTAAAACAATACATTAACTCCAAAAAAAAAAAAAAATTAAAATATAAGACAATCTCAAATAAAGGAAGACGTGCCTTTGCATATGAGGGAAATTAAAAAAAAAAAAAAAAAGAGAGGGAAAAAAAGGAGCCAGGTTTCATTTCTCAAATTTCCCATATTCAAGCCAGAAAGTGTTGGAACCCTGAGTCCTCAGGATGCTCAAATCTGTTGCTTTCAGATGGCCAGGACAGGACTTCAAGGAACCTGGATGAAAATTCCCTTTGAAATCCTCCTGGAACACAACTGTGGATACATGGAGGGTTTGGAAGAGGCTGTGGGGTCCCAAGGTTTTGGCCCCTGCGTGGAGGTGGAAGATCCAAGGGAAAGAAAATGTTCTGAGGAACAGCAGAGGTGAAAGGAGCAGAAAACACCTGGAGGAAACCACAGCAGGTGCAGGAGGAGCTCCACGTTGTCCTCATTAAGGTAATTTCACAAAAATGATTTATTTTTTGCTAGCTGAACATTCATTTTTAGGACCATGGAAATGGGGGAATTTGCAAGTCCATGATCAGGATTGTCAGAAGAACGAGTGTTGCCCTTGGCTTTTAAAAACACAGCAGTGGAAATTCCTTGGACATCTGGGAAGGGCCAGATCAAACCCAAAAGTTGGATTTAGTGACCCAAGTGTGGCACAGCAATGATGGGGATGGTCCCCAGAGAGCTTGGGGGGGATAAATGCACAGCCCCAGGAATGGCATTTCCCAAATTCCACCCACAGGCACCTGCTGTGCCCCTGATCAAATCATGGGAAGAGGTTTCCATGGAATCATCAAGGCTGGAAAAAACCTTCAAGGCCATTGATGTGCCTGATGCCCACCTTGTCCACCACTGCTAAAACCCAGTTCAATTAAACATCTAAAGATAATGAAGAAAAGAAAAAGATTTAAATGAAAATTTTAATTTAACCCCCCCCATCCCAATGGTGGCTGGTTGCCACCTCACCAAGCCCAGTGGCCACCACACCCAACCAAGGAGCTTGCACAAGGATTTGGGGCATTCTGGTGCCTCCACACCACCAACTTTGCTCAAAAAAGCACCAAAATTCCCAAGTGCACTTCCACGGGTGAGGTGGAAAAGGGAAAAAAAAAAAACCATCCCAAACATTTCAGGGCTTTGATCCTTGGGGCACATCCACACTTAGACTGGAAAAGAATTTGAAGTGATGGTTCAAGTCATCAATGAAGAAAGCCCCATCTAGTGGAAGAAGACAATCAATTGAGCAGAAAATACTTCAAATGTGCAGAAATCCACAAATATTCCAGCTGCTGTTGCTCTCACCCAGGTGCACTGCAGAGCCAGGACACCTTTTTGCCCAAACAGCTCAAGATGTTCTAAAATCCAAACAGCAGCAAGAAGTTGGGTTGGGCATTGAGTTTCAATTTATTTTGGGGGGGATTAAGTAAGGAAAAAATGCAGCTCCTTTCATCTGTTTTTGTTTTGGCCTCTTTGGTCTTCAAGAGCCATGACTTGAGCGTGTTTGGAGAATAAAATCTTTAACTCTGCTTTTTTTTTTCTTCAATAAAGGGTGGGGAGAGGGTTGTTCCAACCTGTGAACGCTGCAGGGAACAATCCTGACAGGGAACCATTATTTCAGCCTTGCAAATCAAATTGCATCCAGGGTGATCACAGGGCACTTCAACCTCTCCCATCCACGTGGAAAATTTCACCCTGCCACAAGCAGGAGGCTGGAAAATGAATTGTGCAACTGCCCAAGCTCAGCTGCTTTGTGGGAAGAGGCAAAGCCTGAACACTGAACAACATTCCCATGGAAATGTTCCCACCAGGGTCAATAAAAGGAGGTTTCCAGAGAGGATTTGTGGATTCCTCATCCCTGGAAATGTCCAGGTTGAATGGGGATTGGAGCAAGCTGGGACAGTGATCTTCAAGATCCCTTCCAGCCCAACCCATTCCATGACTCCATGGTCAATTATTGAATTATTCAATTATTCCTCTCAATAACCAGCCATTCCTGCTGGTTTAGGTTCTGGAAGCAAGAGCCTTTCCTGGGCAGCTGCTTTGGCAAATCCACCTCCAATTTCTGCCCCCTGACCCCCCTGGATGCTCTTGAGCATCCCTTGATCCTCAGGGACCTTGGAATTCAGCTCCTACAGAAAATCCCCTAGGCATGTGTGAAGATAAACTGAAATTAACTGCAAAATGCAATTCCTGGGTGATAATTCCTGATAAACTCCCCAGATTGGATGGTAATTCCTGACCAACTCCCCAAAATGCAATTCCTGGATGATAATTCCTAATAAACTCCCAAAATTAAATTCCTGGGTGATAATTTCTGATAAATTCCCCAGATTGGATGATAATTCCTGATGAACTCCCCAAATGCAATTCCTGATAATTTCCCCAAATGCAATTCCTGGGTGATAATTCCTGATGAACTCTCCACATGCAAATCCTGGATGATTCCTGATAAACTCCCAAAATGCAATTTTTGGATGGTAATTCCTGATAAACTCTCCAAATTGGATGATAATTCCTGATAAACTCCCAAAATTAAATTCCTGAGTGATAATTCCTGATAAACTCCCCAAATTGGATGATAATTCCTGATCAACTCCTCAAATGCAAATTCTGGATGATAATTCCTGCAAAACTTCCAAAATTAAATTCCTGGGTGATAATTCCCAAAATGCAATTTTTGGATGATAATTCCTGATAAACTCCTCAAATGCAATTTTTGGATGATAATTCCTGATAAACTCCCCAAATTGGATGGTAATTCTTGACAAACTGCCCAAATGCAGTTCCTGGGTGATAATTCCTGATGAATTCCCAAAATGCAGTTCAACAAGACCAAAACCAAGCCCTGGCTTTGCTATTTCAGGGAACATGGGGGCTGAGGAGACAACTGGGGGTGAAGAGCAAAAACAAAAAGATGAAGAGGCAAAGCAAGCAAAAAACAAAAGAAAATTGCCATCTTTTCAAAATCAAATTTGAAAGCAAGAGAAAACCAACAAGGCAACAGAAAACTGGCAAATAGGACGTGGAAATTGTTATGAATAATCAGAGTTTTGCTGGAGAACTCAAAAATCATGGGATGGTCCCTTCCACTGTCCCAGGCTGCCCCAAACCCTGTCCAGCCTGGCCTGGGACACTTCCAGATGTGCAACTCAATGAAATAAAGTGAGTGAAATGATAAAAATGTGGGGAGAAAGGTGTGAAACGTTCCCCTGTTACAGGCAGATTTAACAGAGGGAATCCCAGACATCCCAAAACCAAAGAGAAATAAATTCCCAAACCCTGAGCAGGCTGAGCTCCATCACCTTTGCTCCAGAAAAAAAAAGAAAAAAAAAATAAAAATTAAAAGAAAATGGAAACAACATTGGATGGGGGCTGGCACACACCTCACTTAAATCAGTTTGTGCCAGGCACAAACACCCCTGGCACCAAAAAAACACCAAACACCTTCCAGGCCAGTGAAAGGCAGCTCATTAATAACAAGTAGTGGTGAGGAAAAGAAATGCTTGGCACAAATCTGTTGCCCAGCAGGAGAGAAATGTTGGGAATCTTTATTTAAATACATTCTTCTCCTGGTTTTTCAAGTCTGCCTCAAAGCCTCACCTAAATTTCTACACCTGGAACCTGGTCCTTGCCACATTTTACTCACCCACAAGGTGGATTGTTACAATTTCAAATCATTCTCTGAAATACTTAAAAACCAAAATCTTCGTGCTCCACAATGAATAAAATAATTGTGAATGAGTGGCTAATTCAGTTTAAAGATCAGTAAATCAGGGATTGAAAGGTTTGATTCTTTAGATGAATCCACACAATTCCCAAAACTCAATTTTCATTATGACTTACAGGCAAAAATTGTCAATATTAGATCTTCCAAAAAAATAAAACAAAAGGAGGAGGATGCCCAGAGAGATGCATTCAAGAGAAAAAAAACCTAAATTTTAGCACCTCCTCAATGAGCAGAATCTCCTGAGAGGGAATAATTCCATTTTTTGTGGGATGTGAGATCTTCAGGAGAGTGAAACTGCTCCAGCCAGTGACAGCTGAGGGCCACAGTCCCCCCCTGGCAGGACTGGAGAAATCTGTTTTACACAGCAATTGCCAGAAAATTCCTTTTCTCTGTGAAGTCTCTTGGATATTGCTCAGTTTGTAACATCCCTGTAATGCACTTTATATCCACAATATCCCAGATGATGCTGGAGCACTCCAGAACTCAGGGAAAAAAAATCCCTTTTTTAAGGATAAACCATCCCTCCTGCTGATTGATGAATTTGTATTTTCTACTTCAACTTTTTCCCTGTTCCTAAAATCAACCCCAAAACCTGCACAAGGTTTGCCCTGGAAATCATGGATTGGCTTGGATTGGGAGGGAAGTTAAAAATCATTCCATGGGCAGGGAACCTTCCACCAGCCCAGCTTGGTCCAAGCCCCCATTCCATTAATTTTTATATAATTATATTAATTTTCATCTAATTCACCAGCCAGGAGGTCCAAGGAAATAATGGATTGAGTGTCCATCCCAAATCTCCAACTAACTACATGCTAGAGGAAAACAAACCAGGTAAAGCTCTAAGAGTCAGAAAAAAAATTAAAAAATAAATAAACTAAAAAATATTAAAACCTCAAACAAGCAAAAAATTAAAAGCTTTGAAAGATTCAAGATGCTCCCCCAGACATTCATTTGAATTCTCACAGAAGCATCTTAAGTTAATTCAGAATTAGCCAAGACTGAGGAAAAGTGAAATATTCTGGATTATCCAATGTCCCACTCCACACCAACCTGCTCCAAAAGGGGCACAGGAGAATTAGAAATTGGCTGGGAGGGAGAAAAGATTCCAGGATTCCATGGTAAGTCCAGGAGCTTAGGGAGCTACATGGAAAAGTTGTTTATTTTCTTTTTAACTTTGTCCAATTGAAAAAAAAAAAAACAAAAAAAGATTATTTTTTACAGCTGCTGCAAAGTAGAACTGGCTGATTTTCTAAGGTGGCTCAAAAACTCACTTATTGATGGATAATGCTTGATTTCCTGAATATTTTCTTTTCCCATCTAAAATACTGGATGCAATCCATGCTGCCTGCCCATGGAGCTGCAAATCCCACAGGAAAATCTCTGGGAATACAATCCCTGGAATTGCCACTGCACTCTGGAATTTGAGAGCCCAAAGAAAGGCACAGAATCCATTTACTGGAGCATTTCCCTCAATCCCCTCTGCCTTTCAACAAAGGAGGTTCCTGTCACATCCAGGGACAGAGACCCAAGGGCAAGGCAGGAAAAGGGACCCAGAAATATTTGGGGACATCTGAGCTGGGAGGGGGAGCAGCAGCAGAGGAGGAGGCTCTGATCTGATGGTTTCCTGCCTCAAGGCTGCAATTCTTGGTGACTAAACCCTTGTTTTACTCAGCACATAAAATCCACCTGAGGCTTCAGCAGGCAGGAGGGGTTTGCTCAGAGATCTCTGGGAGAAGGATTTGGAAATGCTGGGGGGGAAGAGCTGGAGCTGCCCCAGCCCAGAGCAACCTGTGCCCAGTGTGGGATCAGGAAAGGGATTGGGATTGGGATTGTGTCCCTGAGCCCCCTCAGGTGTGACCCCACCTGCAGAGCTGCCCCAGCCCTGCCCCAGCCCAGGGAGGAGCTGGAGCTGCTGCAGAGAGCCCAGAGGAGGCAGCAGGATGAGCAGAGGGATGGAGCAGCTCTGCTGGGAGCAAAGGCTGGCACAGCTGGGATTGTTCACCTGCACAGGAGAAGCTTTGGGCTGAGCTCAGGGTGGCCTTGCAGGGCCTGAAGGAGCTGCAGGAAACATGGAGAGAGACAATTGCCAAGGGCTGGAGGGACAGGACACAGGGAATGGAGGGACAGGACACAGGGAATGGAGGGACAGGACACAGGGAATGGAGGGACAGGACACAGGGAATGGCTTCAAAGTAGGGTTTGATGGGATACTGAGCAGGAATTGTTCCCTGTGATGGTGATGAGGGGCTGGGATGGAATTCCCAGAGCAGCTGTGGCTGCCCCTGGATCCCTGGCAGTGCCCAAGACAACCTGGCACAGTGAGTGACCTCCCCACCTGTGGCAGAGAGTTGCACTGGATGCCCTTCCCAAACCCTTCCATCCCAAACCCTTCCATGACTCCATTCCATGATTCTCCCAAGCTGACATTTCCCTACTGTTGAAATTCCCCTTGAAATTCCCTTGAAATACGCTCAGGGCCAGCAGGGAATCTGTGCCCAGCTCTCCTGGATGCCAACACAGCTCCTTCCCATCTGAGCCAACAATTCTGCAGCACAAAGGGAAAAGAACAAGATCCCTGTGCCATCCAGCTGGCCCTGCAATGAGGCCTGAACTGCACCAAACTTTGTGGCCAAATGCAGCAAAAATTGAGATTTGCACTTGAAATGCAGCCCATGAAGTCACCATGGTGTCACATGGTCACAGATTGGCCAGAAATGGATTTAATCCCAAATTTAAACCTCATGAGTGATTTAATAAAGGCCTCCCATCCTGATATTTGGTTTTCCAGCTGCAGCATGACTGTGCACAAATGTGTGGGATGAGAGGGCCACAATTCAGTTTGCAGACTAATGGCATTTCTCCAAGTCATTCCTCTCCCCAGGAAAAAAAAAAATGCTATTTTCTAGATTTCAATTTTCTGGATACAAATGATATTAAGAAATCATCCTGGCTGATGAGATTAAAGAGCAGGATTACAGCAAGATTGAAAAACTCCATTCTGTTGGAGAAAATCACTCTCTCCTCCCCAGGTTTGTGCTTTGCTGCTGCTCAGGAGATGATAATAGCCACATAAATACCACATTAATACCCACAGGGTCCTGCAGTGTCCCTGAGGAGCCACAGGAACACCCTGGAGGAGATTCCAGCTCCATCCTTTTGGGACTAGTGAAAGGAAATACTTCCCAAAGAGGTTCAGAACCTGCCTGGAGAGTTTTCTGCCACAGAAACTCATTGGGGCAAAGAGTATAACCCTATTTTGTGAAAAGCAGGATCATTTTCTGGACATTTCTGGAGGTAAGGAAGAGGGAAACACACACATTTTTTTTCCCAGTTCCTTTCCATGAGAAGAGGCAACTCCAGAAATCCAGCACTGAGTTCTGCTTGGTGAAATCTAAAGCACATCTCCAAAAACCTACTTTAAAATTTCCACTGAGCCTGGCAGTCAGTCCAGGGCACGATTCACCTCTGGAGAAGATTGAGGTCAATCTGAATTGGAGGTAAAATGTTGATGGAGTTCAAGGACTGCAAATTCCAGAAGCAGCAGAGGAGATTTCATGGAAATGCTGAATCCTGTGGGATAGTCTTTCTTAGGAACTTAGTGCCCTCTTGGGCTCTAATGGCATGTGAAAAGCTCCTGAAAAGAAAATTTCCTGTGCAACCCAAGCCCAGAGAGCCAAGGCTGGTGTAGGAACTGTTATCAGCAACAGAATTGATAAAGAGCTGATAGCAAAGAGCTCTGAGCTGATAACAAACTGGGACCAGACAGGGCCAGTTCCCTTCTCTGCCCACACAGAGAGAGGTTCAAAATGTGAAATTCCACAGAATCCCAAATCCCTGGGGCTGGAAAAGCCCTCCCAGCCCCTGCAGTCCCAGCTGTGCCCATGCCCACCTTGTCACCCTGAGTGCCACCTCCAGGTGCCACCTGCAGGGATGGGCACTGCAAACCTCCCTGGGCAGCCCCTGCAGTGCCACACACCTGGCAGTGCTGTAGAATAAAACCAGCCCAGGCTGGGCTTGGCTCAGCAATGCTGAGTCCTGCCCTGGGCTGGAGAGGCTGCTCAGAGCTGGGGAAGGGACTTGGCTCCGAGCTGACCCTGAGCCAAACAGCTGAGAAATTACAGCAGCTTTTTTCCTAGATGCACTTAATTACTCAGTACTTTCTCAATGTGAGTGACTATTTCAATGCTCATTTTACAATTTTTTTACCCTTTAGAAAGAGTTCAGTCATTTTTTGTTACATGTGAGGAGGATTGGGGTGGGAAGCATTGTGGGTAATGGAGTTTTGGAGTTTTTTCTTGCAAACATTCTCAAAACTGAGATGTGGTAAGTGCAGGCTGACTCCAGCAGCAGTGCCTGGTTCCAGGCTGCTCTGCTTGTCACGGTGAGATCTCAGCTCACTCACATCCAGCGGTCAGAGCCTTGAAGCAGGGAGAAGCTGGGAATCAGGAGAAATTGCTTGGAGGGTTTGCTGTGTGTAAATTCCACATCTGCCCTTGCTTTGTTCAGCCTCTCCCCCCCTGCCCTCCGTGCACACCCCTGTACCCAGAGTTCAGTCCATATTTATAGAAATATATCTGATTATTGTACATAGCGTGTAAAAACCCAGCTCTGGTGTCACTGTCAAACACTGAGTAAATCTCACAGAAAAGTGTTTAAAGGCACCCACTTTTGTTTGTTGGTCGAAATATTTGAAAAGGAGTGTCCTCAGGAAATTATTTTTCTGTATGTAGGATATATTTAGGATCTCATTAAAAAAATAAAGTCTGCAGTGAGAGTCTGTTAAATGGCCCTAATTACTTGGTAGAGCTGTCAAAGGCTCTGCTGTGACCGTGGGTCAATCCTTGTTTGCCTGTAAAGCTGCCAAAGCATCACTGTCCCTGGATTTAGGGACCAGTCTGGGATCTGACTGTGCTGTGCAAGCACTTTTAAGAAACCCTGAGAAAAATTCTGCTGTCTGTAGAATTTCTGTGATCCTAAAAACTGTGAAGGCATTTTTAAAAAAAAATCTGGCAATAGGAGAAAAAGTTACTCTTTCTTTCGTGAAAATGCAATTAATTTGTATTGTTCATTTACAGCACATTTAACTATTCCTCAGTAAAATATCTGTACTGTGAAGATGGCTCCTTTTGGTTTTTAAGGCAGCACTGTTTCTCATAATGCAATTTGAACTGAGTTGCTGTGAATGTCTTGTTCCCTCAGTCACCCTGGTTAAACAATTCCATTTACAGACAAGGAACAGCTAAACCAGAGTCCTTAGCTGGAGCATCCACAAAATAATAAAAAACTTTTGTTAAACACTTAGGATTATTTTTAATAATATATTAGTATTTTGTTAATTTGACTTATTACTACACAACTGCTACATTAATCCCTGACCTACACTAAAAACACATGGCAGTGAATTTGGGATAAAATGAAAGGGTGAAAGGGCAGACGAAAAGGAAAAGATGAATTAAAAAGGGGCAGACAGAAAGACAAGGAAAGAGAGAGGAAAAGAGATCATCACTCCTGGATCCAGCGTGGTTCCAGATGAGGGGATGTGACCAGAACAGCCCTGACACCAGAGAGACAATTCCTTTTCCCAGTGCAGGAGTCTCCTTTGGTGTGGAAAAGAAAGAAAGGAGAATTGGGGTTCCCCTTCTCCTTGTCCATCTTCTCAATAATTTCCATCATCCTCTAGCACAGATGGATCCAGGGAGCTGATTCCTCCTGACAGGCAGCAGCTCCCACTGGAACTGTCCTGTGCCCCTTGGCACAGCTCTGCCTCCCCACCTGCTTCCCATGGGGACATGTCAAGGACACCAGTGTTCCCCAAAGAGCTCTTTGTCACATTTGCCTTGTTCTTGGGAAAGCTTCTTGTTGCTGCTGTTATCCCCTTGGCAGCTCCTTCTTGTGGTAGTCTTGGCCCTGGGATGACTCCTGGTCACTCTGCTCTGCCCCTGGGGAGAGCTCGGTGGCATTTTCCCTTGGGGACAGCTCCAGGGCACTCCTGTTATCCCCCGGGGAGAGCTCAGTGGCATTTTCCCTTAGGGACAGCTCCAGGACACTCCTGTTATCCCCTGGGGAGAGCTCAGTGGCATTTTCCCTTGGGGACAGCTCCAGGGCACTCCTGTTATCCCCTGGGGAGAGCTCGGTGCCATCTGCCCTGGGCACACCTCTTTCTTTAGGTCATCCTCCCACTGGGACACTGCAGACAGACACCTCCAGCAGGAAGGTGCACACAGCAGTGTTCTGGAACAGGGATAACCCAAGGACAGCACAGGAACAACAAGCACTTTGTGCCCTCCTGATTTCATCAGACATTTTCCTGTTTGAAAGAAGAACAGGGGCAACTCTATGTGCAGACCAGCCTGACTTTTGTCAGGGCTCACACACAGGAATGAAAACCATGAGCTGTTGAGCTGCAACGTTGAGTTTTCATTTTGGACCAGAACTGCTGGATATCAATCTCTGCTTTGCAGCAATTTGTTCAGCTTGGCAAACACGTCCTCACTGCTCTCACAGCAAATACTACAATCACCTTAACTGGGAGAGGTTTGTCTTTTCTCCCACTCCGTGCTGCCTCGATCCAGAACTTCCCAGCGCACCTGAGCCGTGGCGAATGTGCACACCTCCATCCACCACGGCATCTCCCCTCACAGCCCCACCATGGCATCTCCCTCACAGCTCCACCACGGCATCTCATCTCCCCTCACAGCCCCACCAACTCCCCTCACAGTCCTTTTTATTATAACCTAAACCCGACATTATTAGCTGGCACGTGGTGAATGATTCCTAATCTGTTGATCTAACACAATTTAAAGGGATGATAAAAATAGTGTCTTGCTTTACAGGTATTCATTTATGGAAATAAACTTTATCTAGTGCACAAAAATTAGGGTGGATAATTCCAGGCTTACA
>JAODHX010000001.1:1544504-1556849 GCA_027576295.1 Cossypha polioptera
GCCTGAGAGCCCCTTAATTTCAAAATTATAATAATTTGGAGGGAGGGGGTTTATATTCTCCATTTCAAAGAGAAGCTTCTGCCTTTATTGGCAGACACCTGTCCTCCAAACCAGGACATCCATGATTCCCTGGCACAGCACAGGGGCTGGGAACAAACCCTCTCATGCCCTGTGGAGCTTTGGCACGGCTGCAGGTGAGCAGGGAAGGTGTGCATTCCCTGGAAAAGCAACACCCTGTGTGAGCAGGAAAGGTGAGGAACATTTCCATGCCCAGCAGAGCCATTCCAGCAGGGAGGAATTTCTGAAGCAGATCAATCCCAGCCTCACCATCCCCGCAGAAGCTCTCTGAGCACAGCAGCAGCCCTGGGACTGTTTCTTCAGAGCTGATCTGCTTGGAGCAAGGAGTCTCTGTGCTGTCACCCCACTAATGCAGCTCCCATCGAGCTGAGAAAAGCCCCAGGGCCACTCCATGGAAACCCAGGCAGGGGAAAACCCTGCCATTCCCAACCTGGAAAATGCCAACCCCCAGCTCTGTGGCCTTGGAGGTGAGCAGGGCTTTGTGCACCAAGTCCAGCCCGTGGAGGATTTGGGGTTTTGCCAAAGCTTTTGCTTCAGTTCCTCCCTGAATTTCAGGGAATTGGTGTGGACACACAGCTCCGAGCACTGCCCTGCTGCAGACCCTCCTTCCCTCTCCCCACACAGCTTCGGTGGGAAAAGTTAGGAAATTGTTCCTTGCATCCTTTTTTTCTGAATCCCAAACCTGCCCTGGTGCTAAAGATTTCCATGGAATTCCCACCCTGTGCCCAGAGGCTGCAGCTCTCCAAGGGGACTCCCAGGAATATCACACAGAGGGGGAAAAGATGAAGGGAATGACAATTTGGAGAGGCTGAGAAAACTCTGTGGAAATTATATGCTGGGAAAAACTTTGGGGAGCAAGGTGGGGGCCAAAAAACGTGGAGAGATGCAGTGTCAAGATAAGAGAAATTTTTTTTAATGTCTATTTTTAATATTTTTCCCTGCCCCTAAAGGGTTTTTGGAAGGGAACAGAGACTGATTCAGCTGGATGAGGGTTTGTGCACATGACTGTGCTGGAAAAGACTCTCTTGACAGCAATTGTGAGCCACTGATTTGCAGCATCCTCACTCCTGCTCAAGTTCTCTGGCCAGCCCTAAGCCTGATTTATCTCCCAGCAGGATTTTATTTTGGTGACAAAATAGCTGCTCTTATTGGAGTTGGGATATGGGGACACACATACCCACAAAAATCAGTATATTTTGACCACAACTGTAGGAGTTCTGAAGGGTGGCACCAAAAAAACAAACAGCAAAATCAAAACAAATTTGAAAAAAAAAAAAAAAATACAAAACCAACAAGAAAAAAGCTGCAGGGCAAACAGATCTCTCGAAACTATGTAACCTTTTCATCTAGAGAGGTACTTTGTTTTCCCTAAACAACATTCTGGGAAGGCCTTTTATCAAGGGGGAAAAAAAAAATAAAGAAAAAAATTGGGAAAACGCTGCGAGGGTGGCGTCTGCCTCATCCTCGCCGCTGCAAAAATGTCCAAGAGGAGCTGTGCAGAACCAAAAAATAGATTTATTGTTATTGGGCTGAGGGCAGTGGTTCAGCTCTTGGCATGGCCTCTGTTTACAGCAGGAATGCTCCCGGAGACAGGAAGCTCTCCCAGCCCTCTGCCATTATTTTCCTCCTGTTGACGCGTTCCGAGCGGGAGTTTATTCGCCCCGATGAAATTTTTAGTAATGAAGCAGAGAGGGGTTTTTGGGGGCTGGCAGAGCCACTGCAGGAATGCTCACAGGGTGGTTTTGGGGAGTCCAACCCCTGTGAGGAGCAGGATTATCTGTGGGGTTAATTCCTCAATCAGGGATTCACAAATCTGGTGCTCGGAGTGAGGGAGCACCTCGGGCACTGGGAAAAACTCCTTCTCTCTCCTTCTCCTGCCACTGCATCCCTGCTGAGGTTTCCATCCCCTTGGAGAGCTGGGTTTGCTGCTCAGCCTCATCCCTGAGAATGTTTTTGGGAGTCCAACCCCTGCATGGAGCAGGATTATCTGTGGGGTTAATTCCATCATCAGGGATTCCTAAATCCAGCTACTCAGAGCAAGCCCAAGGCCCCTCGAGCACTGGGAAAGGAGTTTCCCCTCCTTTCCTTCTGCCACTACATCCCTGCCAAGGGCCAGCCTCATCCCACAGGATGGTTTTTGGGAGTCCAGCCCTGCATGGAGCAGCATCATCCATGGGGTTAATTCCATAATCAGGAATTCACAAATCCAGTGCTCGGAGTGAGGGAGCACCTTGGGCACTGGGAAAAACTTTTCTCCTTAACTTGGCACTGTATCCCTGCTGAGGTTTCCATCTCTTTGGAGGGCTGGATTTTCTGCTCAGCCTCATCCCACAGGATGGTTTTTGGGGAGTCCAAACCCTGTGAGGAGCAGCATCATCCATGGGTTTAATTCCAA
This sequence comes from Cossypha polioptera, assembly GCA_027576295.1. Taxonomy (NCBI): domain Eukaryota; kingdom Metazoa; phylum Chordata; class Aves; order Passeriformes; family Muscicapidae; genus Cossypha; species Cossypha polioptera. The sequence continues at coordinate 1,546,978 of JAODHX010000001.1, forward strand.
AATAAGGGATTCACAAATGCTCGGAGTGAGAGTGCCCAACCTGGGCACTGGCAAAGGATTTTCCTCTCCCTTCTCCTGCCACTACATCCCTGCCAAGGGCCAGCCTCATCCCACAGGATGGTTTTTGGGAGTCCAGCCCCTGTGAGGAGCAGCATCATCCATGGGGTTAATTCCTCAATCAGGGATTCCTAAATCCAGCTACTCAGAGCAAGCCCAAGGCCCCTCGAGCACTGGGAAAGGATTTTCCCCTCCTTTGCTCCTGCCACTGCATCCCTGCTGAGGTTTCCATCCCCTTGGAGAGCTGAGTTTGCTGCTCAGCCTCATCCCACAGGATGGTTTTTGGGAGTCCAGCCCCTGTGAGGTGCAGCATCATCCATGGGGTTAATTCCAAAACAAGGGATTCACAAATCCAGCTGCTCAGAGCGAGGGAGCACCTCGGGCACTGCGAAAAACTTCTCTCTCCTCCTCCTGCCACTGCATCCCTGCTGAGGTTTCCATCCCCTTGGAGAGCTGGGTGTGCTGCTCAGCCTCATCCCACAGGATGATTTTTGGGAGTCTAACCCCTGTGAGGTGCAGCACTATCTGTGGAGTTAATTCCACAACTGGAGATTTGCACAACCCTGGCTGCTCAGAGCAAGCCCAAGGCACCTCAGGCACTGGGAAAGGCTTTTCCTCTCCTTTCCTCCTTCCCTGCCAAGGTTTCCATCCCCTTGGAGGGCTGGGTTTGCTGCTCAGCCTCACTGAGATTGCACAGAAGTCTTGGCTCAAATTAATGATGCAACCAAGCCACCCTAAATCCCTTAAAAAGAAATTTATCACTCCTGGCCTCTGTTTTTTAGGGGAAAATTCACCATTCAGAACAGAATGGAAGGAGAAGAGTCCTTGGTGCAGAGTCATGGAAGCTGAGCCCAGGCACGGCCCCTTCCTTTCACTGAGTCATGGAATCATGGAATGATTTGGGATTGGCAGGAACAACAAAGATCATCCCATTCCATGGGCAGGGACACCTTGCACTACCCCAGGCTGCTCCAACCTGCCCTTGGACAATTCCAGGGATCCAGGGCCAGCCACAGCAGCTCTGGGAATTCCATCCCAGCCCCTGCCCACCCTCACAGGGAAGAATTCCTTCCCAACATCCAAAGAAAATTCCCATTCCCTTCCTCTGGCTGTCAAACGCCACATCCTTATCAATCCAAACCCCAAATAAATATTTTATTTTAAACTCTATCAATGGACCCTTTTTTCCAGTTGATTGCTGATGGATTTCTCCTGTTTTCATCCCATCTGGCAAACCCTGCTGGTTGTGACTCCAGGATCTGATCCCACCTCCCCTGCAGCATTCCAAAGGCTTGGACCAGAACCTGGACGCCTCCTTAATTCAGGTTTTACGACCCTGCTGAAGGGCAGCATCCTCTGTTTTGCACATACTTTTATAATTTTGAGTGCATTTCAGGCAAAAAAATAAAATCCATTTCAAGCAAGTGCTCAAATAACGCAGCCTGCACAGAAGGAGCAAAATTCTGGCTTGGGAAGACCAATAAAAATAATTGGATTTGAAATCCTGGCCAGTAATTTTTGGAGTTGGTGTATTTTTGAGATTTTTGTCTTAGAGTGAATTTTTTTCCCTGGGAATGATATCCAGAGGGAAAAGTCCCGACAGTAGAAATTGTGCTTGGTAAAATCTCTCGTGTTCTACAAAGCTACACCTGCTTTGGCTCTGTGGAATTGAAAAATACCACAAAATTTACTCCAATTCCTCTAATCCTGAGTTAATATAAGCATGGATTTAATTTTCCATCCTCTCCAAGGTGCACTTTTTAAAACTCTCCTGCAGCTCCAGCTCTCAGGTTTAGATTGAAATCTCCTGCAGCAAGCCAAGACACTTCTCCATTAGCTACTCTTAGGATAACCCATTAATAATAATTTTCATCTGCAAAACATGTTTATTTGTTGGGATTTTTGGAATCTTACATCCTCCTTAAAGATAGGAACTGGGATTAATGATTCCATGAGGAAAATATGTCGTGTTCCCCAAGCCACGGAGCTTTCAGACTCCAAAATAAGTATTTATTTTTCATTTTAGCCAATGAACTTCTACAGTGTCAGGCTTTTTGCATCAGATCCATTTCATCAGAGTGACCTAAACCAGTTTTTTATCCACTAAAAAAACAGGGATACGTTGGACCATGAGCAGTTGGAAGCTCAGAATGTTAACGGACGGAGGGCGAAAAAATCAAGATTAATTTTGTTTTAAGCAGGTAATCAGGCCAAAGGGGGAGCCTGAGATTGGCTGGAGTTTTAAAAGGACATTTTTCTTCCCGAAATGACTCGGTGGGGCTCCTGAGCCAGACGGGCAGGTTTGCCCAGCAGCATTCTCCAACCGGGCTGAGGAATCGCAGCCTTGGATCCCGGCCAAACCCAATGGAAATCTCTTTGGTTGAGGAAAAAAAAAAAGCCAAAAAAAGCTTTTCTACCACATCTCCAGGTTTTGGGTGATCTGTGATAGCCCCACTCCTATTTTAGGAGTGAAGAAAATCAAATGTTTTGGGTTTTTAACTCTGAACAAGGCTGAGACAAAGTCTGGGTGTTGGGCACAGAACGAGATTGAAACTTTGGCTGATATTGGTGCCAAATATTGCTATGGGGAAATCAACCCCCAGATTACAGTGACCTTCCCAAAACCAGGAGGAAAACACAGAAAATAATGTTGGATTGCTGGATTTCAGGGACGAAATTGAAATTATTTATGAAGAGTTTCAAGAATGGGAATTTCCTCCTGGGAAGGAACAGAGCTGTGACTGCTGAGGGGATTTTAAGGGGAGTTTTAAACCTGATGATCAGCACTCAAAACCATTCCTGATTCTCCATCGGGGATTCCAAACAAGGATTTTAACCCCCCTGATGCACACAAGGAGCCTGAACCGAGGCGAACTCTCAGTCCCTGCTCGCACAACGCCCCTGGCACGGCATTATCACCGGTGGCACTGAGCTGATCCCAGCTCAAATATTCCACGGCAAACAAAGTCGGGGCTCGTTCTCCTGCAGCGAGGTATCAAAGGCAGCAATGCCCTTTGAAGCAGCCACCTCCTGCTGCAGGCTTTGTGCAAATGCCGCGGAGCAGCAGCTCCCAAATCCCGCACAAAGGCAAACAATCCCCACCTTTGGAAAACAATCCCCTGGCGGAGGAGTAAACAAAAGCATCCATTAGTCACCGCCCCGAAGATGGGCAGGTGAGGATGTTGGACCTGACTAAGAGCACGCAGCGTTCCCAAATCCACTCAAAGGATCCCCAGCACCTGGATCTGGGCATCACACCTGGAATGCCCAGGTTGGTGTGAGCGGCTCGAGCAGCAGGGCGAGGGTTCCCTACCCCAAATAAACGGGGCCTGTTCTGTCCCAACTGCTGGATTTTGACCTTGAGGCTCCCCCAGTTGCCTGTTACGATTTCCAGCCTCATTACCATGGCCAGGAACTGAACTACAGGTTTGTTTTTATGAGCTTCTCCAGCACTCTGCCAGCTATTCATTTGAATCTTCTAAACAGTCAGCTCTGAATCATAATGCAAATTCCATTTACTGAAAAGGTGGTACCTTTAATATTCCAAATGACCACGTTTAATGACTGATACTTTTAGACATTACAGCATCTCTCATGTTTTCAGTAAATGGATATAATTTGCTCTGCATTACCCTATTATTATTCCTCGCTGGCATTACAAGGCGACGTTCTCAGCTGCGGGTGTTTTCCATTTGAAGACGGCCCAAACAACACAATCTGAGAGGCAGCTGCCTCTGTACCCTCAGCTAAAAACGCTGCAGCACCCAGAGGAAAACTGCATGGGGATTTTATTCCTAAAATGTATTCAGTGCTGGCTTTTTGCAGCGTTGTGGCGGTGTTTGTGTTGGAAGGGTGTCCACGGCTGCTTTTCACTTCAAAGGCGAGGAAAGGCTGTTGTGTATAATCAGGAGAACTTCCTCCTCTCCAGCCTGACACATGTCCCGTGTGGAATAAAACCAGAAGTGGGTCAGCTTTGGGACTCTCCTGAAAATCAGGAATCTGCATGTGGAACCAGGACACGGCTCGGGTGTCACATGGGAACAGAGGGAGGGGACAGTGGCGAGGAAGGGGCAGCAATCCTTGACTCGTGAGGGACACCAGAGCACAAATTCCTCCAAAATGAGACCTCCTGAAGTTCAGCAGATGCTGCCCTGGCACTAAATTGTCCTGGAATAATGCTGGAATGTCGTAATGCAGAATACCATAATGCCAATTTTAAAGACAAATTAAACAGAAGGAAAATACATCATAAAATACCACCTGAATTCACATTGGAAATGTGAAGGATTTTCATCCCTGACCTTAAAATACAAAGGCTGCTCCTTCTCCTGAGCTTTTACTGAGCCACAACTTGCTGGCTTCTCTTTTGGGGTTTGACTGCACCTCCCTGAAGTCCCTTCACCATCCTATTTGTTTATTTGAAGTGCTTCTCTTGGAATTGATGGGATTTAGGATTAAGGAGTGAAGTTTTAAAGGGTATTCTGCTGATTTTTTTTGGGATGAAGCTTTGTGCACCTGCCCATTCACAGGCAGCACATCAGCTGCTATTTGCAGCTTCCTAATATTTTTATATAGTCCCACTCTAAGTCAGCTTCAACTCTTGTTTGTTATTTACGCTCCAAAAGCCTTTTTATTTCCACCACTAACTACTGGTTATGGCAGAGATAAATCAGATTTTAAACCCCTGTCCTGCCTCGTCTCTCCTCTCCATATCGCAGGAAACATCAACGGCCGTGGCTTGAATTTTGAGAGGAAAAAAAGTCAGAGGAAGAGCCTTCAGCAGGTCAGAAACCTGCAAAATTTTTATATCTATGTGGGAATTATTTGTATTTTTAACCTGACACTCTCTGTTGCTAAAACAGTTTTTGCAGAGAGCGCTGGGGAGCCCTGCGATGACCACAAGCTGAAAATTCTCATTTGAAATGGAAAATCTGCCACTTAAACGTAAATCTGCCACTTAAACCTTTTACCATGGGTAATATTGTGCTGCCTAAATTACGAGGGAGGCTGCCAGAATTGTCACTCTCTGGGTGGGTTTTCTTTTTTTTTTTTTCCCCAATGGGATTTCACCACTTACAAACCAGAGCAACGCGGAAAACGGACTGGGAGAAAACGCGAAAACCCACAATTCCCTTTGGAATGGAACTGTGCTACATTTTCCAGCATTCCCTGGCAGATAAAAACACCTAAAACCACATCCAGGGGCAGAAAATGGAACTGGACCTCACCTCGTACCTCTGCCACTCCTGCCCATGCAGAAAACGTGTTGGGAGAAAATGTGAAAACCCACAATTCCCTTTGGAATGGAACTGTTCTACATTTTCCAGCATTCCCTGGTGGATAAAAACTCCCAGCTCCACATCCAGGGGTAGAAGATGGAGCTGGACCTCACCTTGTGCCTTTGCCACTCCTGCCCACACGGAAAACGGACTGGGAGAAAATGCAAAAACCCATCTTGCACCTTTGGAACTGTGCTACATTTTCTTCTACATTTTCCAGCGTTCCCTGGCAGATAAAAACACCCAGCTCCACATCCAGGGGCAGAAGATGGAGCTGGAACCCCCCTCGTACTTTTGCCACTCCTTCCCATGCGGAAAACGGGCTGGGAGAAAATGTGAAAACCCACAATTCCCTTTGGAATAGAACTGTGCTACATTTTCCAGCATTCCCTGGTGGATAAAAACTCCCAACTCCACATCCAGGGGCAGAAAATGGAGCTGAACCCCCCTTGTACTTCTGCCACTCCTCCCACGTGGAAAACAGGTTGGGAGAAAACGCGAAAACTCATCCAGCGCCTTTGGAACTGTGCTACATTTTCCAGCACTCCCTGGTGGATAAAAACTCCCAGCTCCACATGCAGGGGCAGAAGATGGAGCTGGAACTCCCCTCGTACCTCTATTGCTCCTGCCCATGCAGAAAATGGGCTGGAAGAAAACTCAAAAACCCACCCAGCGCCTTTGGAACTGTGCTACATTCTCTTCTATATTTTCCAGCATTCCCTGGCAGATAAAAACTCCCAACTTCACGTCCAGGGGCAGAAGATGGAGCTGAACCCCCCTTGTACTTCTGCCACTCCTGCCCACGTGGAAAACGGGTTGGGAGAAAACGCAAAAACTCATCCAGCACCTTTGGAACTGTGCTACGTTTTCCAGCATTCCCTGGCAGATAAAAACTCCCAACTTCACGTCCAGGGGCAGAAAATGGAGCTGAACCCCCCTCGTACCTCTGCCGCTCCTGCCCACGAAGCGCAGGTCGTTGAACCGCGCCACCTGGTTCTTCATGGCGGCCGTGGCGTTGCGCAGCTCCGCCGAGTAATTCTCGTCATTCCCGGCCATCACCGTCACCAGGGTCCCGTCAGGGACATCCCCCAGGGCCACCACCTGCGACAGCAAGAGCAGAACCCTCAGTTCCCTTCGTTTCACTGAGAAGTAAAACCGGGCGGATGAAACTGCGGTGAAAATCTGGGTGGGCCGAGCGGGCGTTGGAGGAGATGGGAATGGATCTGGGTTTGCTGGGATGGGAATCCTCTGCTTCCCCCAGATGTTGTCCCCTTGGTTATTCTCTAATCAGGGATTTTCAGTTTGATGACAGAATTTGAGCTCTGAAACGATAAGTGCCACACACGCCCGCTGCTGAGTGGTAGCGTGGTGGATGATTTGCTGCTGTGCTAAAATGTTTCCCAATCTGGATAAAATAATTCTAATTCTTCTCCACGTTTCCTGGAGAACCAAAGGACCTAAGATAGTGAATTTTTAAAATATCATTGCATTACCATAACTTATATTCTTTAAAATGCATCTTTTTTCTCCTCATCGTGCATTTCTACCATTTGAAACATGATTTTTCCTAATGGTTGGACAGAAATTTTTCTCCCTCAATACACCTCTGAAACACTCAGCGTGATGTGAAATGAAAAATGCTCTGAGATGAAAAATACAGAACATGAGCTTTCCAAAATCTCTGTAATTGTCAGTAAATAAATTCAAGTAGCAGCGCTCGATAGTTTGATTTATATCAGGGGCTCTTAACAGAGCTGCCCAAGCAGAAATCCAGAGCAAGGCCATGGAAAATCAGGCCTCAATCAAATGTTTAATCCCAATTTACTGAACAATTCCTTTTTTTCCTTCAGGAGCATCAAGCAAATAATTAGCAGACCTCACCCTCAAGTGGATGGATGGAAATCATGACCTGAATTAAAGACTTTCCCCTTATTCCAAAATATTTGTGCTCCTCAGTGCCAGAATCCATCAAATCCTTGGGAACACAGGATTCACTGGGTTTTTGATTAGAAACAGAAAGATTTCTGAACTTAAATATTCTGATTTGTTTTCACGGCTCACACCAGTTTAAGGATGAAACATTTAATTTTTCTTGTATCTCCTTGAATTCCCCAAACAAATTCCACCTGCTGGGATTCCATGGACATCTGGGATCTCTCCCCATGTCCTTAGACAAAAATCAGAGTGTGAATTATTTAATCTGATTTTCTTTAGAGCCCACTGCTGTTTCCCCAATTCCAGAGAGCTACCACCACAGAAAACCCCCAAACCCCCCCAAAAAGCAAACCCAGAGATAAAAATCCAGCTTGTTTTTAATTCCTCTTTTGCCCTCTGGAAGAGGAACCAGCCCTGCATTGCGTCCTCTGAGTTGCAGCTCGAGATTTTCCTTCCTCTTAACATTTTCTGACTTCAGTCCAGGCAGTTACAATTGGCTGAAGTTTGTCACAACCTGATCTTATTTCTCTTTTCTGATCTCTTTGCTCTTTACAAACGGGACCAGCAGCTCCTTTACTCGATCCAGCCCTGATTTTTACTCCTCAGCCAAATCCACCTCCCAAAATCTGAGAGAATTCCCCATTTTCAGGGATTTTTCAGCTTTTTTTTCCACAGCAGGCTGAGCTTTTCACTTCTGCCCTCTCCCTCTGCTCACCCCTAACCCTGATTTTCACTTCCACATGCAAAGCTGAAATCTCTGGGTCAAAATTCCCTCTTTACATCTTGATTTCAACTTCCTCTTTCCCCGTTCCTCCCCAGCCCTGATTTTTGGGTTTTTGTTCTCCTCTCTGTGCTGTAATTTGGTTTCTCGGGCCTGCTCTCAGCTCAGCTTTTCAGATTCCCCTGATTTTGGCAGAAATGAGGCCCTGCTGAAGCTTGGAAATCATCACAAAATCAGCAACTCTGCAGCCAATCCTTAAAAATTCCTGCAAAACCTCGATGCACCCGCATCTGATAGAGAAAAAAGGGAAAATCAGGCCACTACCCTGCCATGCAAATATTGAATTTAAGGGAATTTATGCCAGGATTTTAATCTTTCACAAAGTTTTTCATGGATCCAGGGCCAGCTGTCTCTGACAGAAATATTTTCAAGCTTTCAAATCCCAATCTCGGCGATAAAAAATGGGAAGAAAATCTTTAAAAACGAGTCAAAAACTGACCCAGCCCAGAAAAGAAAATCACAGATAATAGAAACTGAAATACAAATATTTCCATTAGAAAAAAGACTAAACAGATAAGCTGGGACTTGTTACTGGAGTTATCAAGGACTTTGTTGTACTTCTTACCACGAAAAATTTGCATTTCCAGAGGAGCAAGAAGAAGATCAGTGTATCTAAATTTACTTCTCCTGCATCAATTAATCCAAATTGGCCTCTTAAATTAAGATTTGGATTCTTAACAGCAGCTGGACAATGAATTTATTTGGCACCTTATTGGTTATTGTGAATTATTTTTAGTGTTTTTCAGAATCACTCTTAAATTTAGGGAAAACCAATGAAAATTGATCATTTTGGTTTGAAATAATATCCCAATCCTGCAGATTTTTTAGTGGATTTTTCTAAATGTGAGGAGCAACCTCTCTGTCTGCCTCTTTTTATTCCTACCACGAATAAAAATAACAAATACTCGATAAAACTCAGCGCTTTTTGTCAGATGCAAACAAAATATTGGCAGCAGAGGAATGATCTGAACTGATTTTTTTTTCTCCCTGAACCAAAAGATCTGAAAACCGCTGATTTTTTAAAACAGCTTTGCAAATATTTAATATTTAGCAGAAAACCACTGAGACGTGGCAAATTCTACCAGGATTGATTTCCCAGGAGGGAGAATTTGGGGAAGATGAAGAACAAGGAGCCAGCAGGTGCCTCCCAGCCCCGAAATTCCTAATTTTCAGGTGGATTTGATTGATTTTTTAATTTTTTTTTCTCTCTCCTGGCTGTTTCCAGGTTGAATTACCCAAATTTTCCAAATTTGGGATCGGGGTGAGCACTGAGGCTGCGGGTATCACTGAAACCCCCTGGAATTTTTAATTTTTCCACATCCTGGGGGCATTCCCAGCTTCCAGGGATGGGGATGGGGCAGGAGACGGAAGAGCCACTTATCCTAAATTTTCTCCGCCGCGCCGGGATGTGGCTGGATCCCCCAGAATTTCCTGGATCCCCCAAGAAAAAATCGGGATTTTTATCTCCCTTCCCGGCGGGGCGGAGCGCATTTCACTCCCGGCCTTTTCTGCCTCCCAGCAGGAAAACTTCTCTGCTAATTACAGCCCGGTGCGTGGGGAAAAGTGTAATAATTAATCGAAATGTGGGAATTTAGGAAGTGACCCCGTGATCGGTTCCTCCCTTTGCCCCGCTCTTATCTGCGGGAAAAACAAGAGCAGACACAATAAAACTTTTCCCTCGTCAGCAGGAATTCCCAAAGCTGAGCTGATTCCCTTCTCCCTCGTTTCTCCTCTCCTCAAAACAGAGGAAAGGCTCCAGTCTGGTGGCCTTCAACACAAAAAAAAAAAAAAAAAAAAGAAAAAAAAAAAAATAAAAAAAA
>JAODHX010000001.1:1589875-1621583 GCA_027576295.1 Cossypha polioptera
TGGGCTGAGGTTTGGTGTAGACTGAGGTTTAGGATGGGCTGAGCTTTGGGGTTTGCTGAGGTTTGGGGTGGGCTGAGGTTTGGTGTAGACTGAGGTTTAGGATGGGCTGAGCTTTGGGGTTTGCTGAGGTTTGGGGTGGGCTGAGGTTTGGTGTAGACTGAGGTTTAGGATGGGCTGAGCTTTGGGGTTTGCTGAGGTTTGGGGTGGGCTGAGCTTTGGGATGACCTGTGTGGGGTCACAGGCAGCTTCCACCTCCTCTCTGAATCCTTTCCAGAGCCGTGGCTTAGATAAAAGTCTGGGTTTCCCTTCCCCACCTCTCTAATGGGTAACTGGGGAGAGCTGGGCTTTGTGGAAACCTCAGGAGCTTGAGTTTTGACCCTGGGAAACCAAAGCAAGCTGTGTGGCTTGAATGAGGGTCTGTGTTTCCATTTGTTTTCCGTTTTTCACTTGACCCCGTAATTAACACTTTAGACAGGTAAATATGACCTAACAAATGTCAGCTCAGAGGAAGCTTTACCTGTCCCAGATTAACTAATAATTGCCCAGTGCAGAAACCCTTCTAGAGGGGAAGTCCTGGCTGAGCTGGGTTAGATTTTAGACCTCAATCCCTCTCCTTTTGGGTTTGAACCATCAGCAACTGAAAAGGATTTTAGGCCAGACCTATCAGTTCTTGCAGCAAGGAGAAAAGTCAGGGAATTCTTCTCACACCCAGGAAAAGCTCCAATAAATTTCTGAAGTGACCTGATTCTCCATCACTGACATTTTTTAGGAACAGGTTTAAACAGAGCTGCTGATCCACTTTTTTTTCTTTTATATCATTTGCAGATGAACTTTAACATCAGTTTTATGTCCCCTTGCTATGGTGAGCAATTCCATTTTCCCACTTCTTGAAGGCTCTACCCAAAAGCTGATGCTATTCTTTAAAGCAAATGCTCAAATTACTTCCTTCACGGGAGTTCTTGGATTTTTTTTAATCATGTTTTATCATTTTTATCATTTTAATCAAATCATGACTCATTCCAGGTGATTTGGGCCTTCCTGCTGAGCCTGTCCCTCCTCCTCAGCAGCACAGGGCTATTACAGGGAATTCCATTTTTATGGACGTGGGTTGTGCAAAAACAGGAAAAAATTTTGGCTTTTGAGCAAATTTTTCTGGAAGGGATCTTAAATCTCATCTCATTTCAATCCCCCTGTGGTGGGCAGGGAGCCTTTGACTGTCCCAGGTTGTTCCAAGCCCCAGTGTCCAACCTGGCCTTGGGCACTTCCAGGGATGGGGCAGCTGCTCTGGGCATCCTGTGCCAGGGCCTGCCCATCCTGCCAGGGAGGAACTCCTCATTCCCAATATCCCATCCAGCCCTGCCCTCTGGAAGTTTGGAACAATTCTCCCCACAAGAACCTCTCATAAATAACCTGTGGACACTGCTGAAGGCTCATGGAAGAATCCAACTCAGATTTTTCCCAGGCTCTTGTCTTTCTCAGCTCCAGCTCAGAGCTTTCCCAGGCCGGGGACTTTTCTCAGGGATAAACAAGAGAAGGAAGAATGAATAACACAGATTAACACTTGTTGTTGATCACAGGGCAGTGTGAGCATCTCCTGATGTTTTGCACAAAGCATGATTTCAAAGAGGTGTTGCCTTCTTGGACCAATGAGCCTTTTCTATTCTGTTTTGCACGATCTATCTTATATAAATGTGATGTCTTCTCAATAAATCACTTTTTCTTGCTGCTTGGAAGAAGTTGTGTGTGTGTGTTGCTGCTTTATTCACCGTTCCTAATCAGACAGTGACAATAACCTCCCTCCATCTTCATTCTCTTCCTTCTTGTTCCCATTCCAGTCCTTACCCTGCTCTCTTCCTTCACCTCCATGGTGGAAATCTGAAATCTGATGATGGGAAATCTGAATTTTGACAGCTCTTTTGAGAAGATCTGCTCCAGTCTTTCTCCCTGCTCAGTTCTGCTGTTCCACAGCCAGGAGAAGACCCAGGGTGGAGTAAATTGCTGCACAAATCCCACCCCTCTCCTCTCTTAACCTCGGCTTAGCTAATGCAGAGAAGCAGCCCAAGCAACTGGGTTCAAACCAGGCCAAGCCCAACTCCATTTTGCAATTAGCTGGAAAAAAATTTGCTGCACATTTGGCCTAAAAATAATTTGTAAATTGACCAGAGCCTCGTACACGGAATGGTTGCAGATATTTCAGGGATTGATTTCGCATGAATAATTCAAGTGGAGTGCAGAGACAAAAGTCTCTTAAATATGTGGAGTTTTTGAGATACATTTTGAAACAGGGAGAGAAACAACTTCATTCTGATCGGTTTTTGGGCTGGTTCTTCTCAGGACTCAGTGATACCCTTGAAAAAGGAAAGAATAGGATCAAATCCAACTTTTTATTATTATTTGACCCTCTAGAGTTATGAACTTTTATGGGATCTTTTCCACGTGTCTGCTGTTTCTGGGTTTGTGCAGAAATACTTTTGACTGCAGGATTTTGTGTTTCCTGAAAATTCCAGATGTTAATGGATGTCACTCCACTGCCTTTGATGATTTCACTGGCATTAGTAAAGCTAATTTTGAGCAGGACAGACTGGAAGGTGCTACCATGGAGGAGCCCAAAATAACTCCATGATGCAGAACCCCAGGAGAAACAGAAAAGCCCTCTTAAAATCCTTTAAAAATCCTTTTTAAATCCTTTAGAAGACAGCTCTACTCTGATATTTCGTAGAGCAGAAGATTGAATTTCACAGTGGTGCAAAACACCACGAAAAACATGCTAAGAACAGTCCTGGTGATCCTGAGATCCCAGGAGAGCAGAGCACCTGAATTCCTTCCCCTGTGCCATTGGGAGGAGATGGAAACTGGCCCAAAATTTAGAGAAGAATCCACAGATTTCCAGCTGGAATCTTGGAAAGAAGAGACACTCATCATAGCATCAGCTTTTGGGGTTTTTAAAAAAAATTAAACCAAAGCCTTTATTCCAGCATTTAGAGTGTTCTGTTCCATAAAAGCTGAAATTCCTGAGAATGGCATTTGCTGCGAATTTTCTGTCAGATTTTAATGCTCTCCAATACCCAGAGTACAATTAACATCATGCCTAATGGACAGTGGGTATCTGTGGTACCCTGCCCCCCTCTCCCTGCTCTGTAATTCCATGGAAACTCCTCTGGGATGCTCCTGGGAATGATGATTTTAATTGCTTTGCCTGGGACTGGGGAGAGGGGTGGGATGGCATTACACAAATGAGATGTGCTGCCCATTTTGTGTCAAGAGCATTTGCTCTGTCAAACTGATTTTCACTGCAGGGGTTTGATATTTCCTGTTCTTTCCTCAGCCTGATTCGTAGCTCATTTCTGTTTTTTCTGCAATAATAAATGATTTTTCTTGAAGCAGGTAAAAGCTCAGAGCTCCTGTATCTACCTCATGCATCCCTCAGCTGGCAAAAAATTAAGATTTCAGGGTGCCACACATCTCTTGGTTTACTCAGAGTTCATTTTAGTCCATTTTCCCTTTATTTTCCAAATTCGTTTTCAAGGAATTGCTGATGGGATTTGATACCTGGGGATTATCTCATTCAAACTCTATTTTTGGGTAATTCTAGGGTTGGGAACCCAATGGAAATGGAATTCTATGCCGAAATCCCTCCTGGCACAGCTGCAGATGTTCCCTCAGGTCCTGTTGGGTCACAAGGAGCAGAGATCAGAGCTGTTCCTCCCATTAATAAGAGCCTGGGATGTGCAGGAAAGAATTGGAGTGAAAATTCCTCACCCTCTGCCAGGAAGGGCAGGGTTTTTATCACCAGAAATCTCACTCAGATCTGACTTCTGGTCATTTTGGTGCTCTAAAAATCACATTAAAATCATGATAACTGCTGCAGTTTGATCTTTCCTCCAGGTTCAATAAAACTTCCAACATTTTCTATTTCCTTTATTTCTTGTTCTTCTTGATTAGGGCCAAGCTCTCAATCCAGCACCAGGATCTAATGCTGGGAGTTCCAGAAACAGACTTATTAAATGATTCACTGAATTCTGGCTGTTCTGTGAGGTTTAGGAATTTAGGAATTCTCCTAAATTTAGGAAAACTTTATCCACAATATTGATAGGAAATCTGAGTGTTTTCTCAGAGTAAAACCTTTGCAGAGCTGTTCCATACTCTGCAGACCAAACTCAGTCTGACCTCAGGGCAGAACTTTGTTTTGGGGCAGTTTTTCAAGGTTTTAACATTTTAAGTGTATTTTGAGTTCATACTGGAATGAAAAATAAAATTTTTGGAGCATGTTTAGAAAACCAGAATATGTCAAAATATCCCTTCTGAGCCAGGTCTTTATATTTCCTACTGTGCAAACCTACTTATTTTCCATGTAATCCTGGAAAATGGATGTTTGTGTTTGAGTTTGAGCAGTTTTTCATCCAATGTAGCTTTGAAAGAGATAAAGCCAAGTCTTAAATGAGCTTAGAGATGGTTTGGGTTGGGAAGGACCTTAAAGCTCATCCAGATCCATGGCAGGGACACCTCCCACTGTCCCAGGTGCTCCAGCCCCAGTGTCCAGCCTGGAACTGAACATTCCAGGGATCCAGGGGCAGCCACAGCTGCTCTGGGAATTCCATCCCAGCCCCTCCCCACCCTCCCAGGGAACAATTTTTTCCTAATATTCAAAGTATCCCTACTCTCTGTCAGTTTAAAACCATCAATATAATCTCACACCAAAGTAACACAGAGGCTGGACCAGGAATTTGCTACAGATCCAGCTTTATTGATCAGTCAGCCTTAGAATCATGGGATAATTAGGGTTGGATAAGCCCTCCAAGGTCAAGTCCAACCCAGCACCACTAAACCAAGTGCCACATGAACTTCCAGGAATGATTGTTCCACCATCCCATTCCCATCCTGACCACCTTTTCAGTGAAGAATTTTATTTCCTAATATCCAGTCTAAACCTTTGCTGGTGCAACTTGAGGCCTTTTCCTCTTGTCCTGCTGAAATCCTTGCCTTGCCCAGGTAAACTTCAGCTGAATCTGCTGGTGACAGCCCCAGCACATGGTGGGGGTGGCAGAAACTTGTCACTTAGGAAATGTCTGTCCTTGCTGATGGGCAGGACTGTGGGCACACACAGAAAGGGTTTTGGTCAGATGGGCAAATCTATGTTTTTTGGTGATCCCAACCTGTAATTTGTGAGCTGCAAAAGGAATCAGCCCCTTTCAGCAGTGCTGTCCTGTGTGGATTCTCTGATGTGCTGCTTTTTAGCTTTTCCTCAGGAGGGCTTTTCCTTTTTAGCTTTTCCTCAGTAGGTCACCAACTCTATTTCCTTGCTTCACCCAGCTGTTTGCTCCCCTCAAGCTTGATGCAATATAACATTTCCAAGTCTATTAAACCCTGTTAAATCTGGGCAAAATCAGGCAATGATTCCTAAGCTGATGGAAGAAAAGGTCAAGGAACACTCCTTTGTGCACACAGCGTGGTATCTCAAGTCTCATTCCTTGTAGAATGAAGCTAAAAATGGAACCCTTGTGGTCTCCTTGCTAAAGGGATCTTCTCCACCTCGCTTTGTTTACTGTACTGTGTCTCAGTGTGGGGAGATTATAATTTCTTGAGTGGTGCCTGAAGCACTGTATAAAAAATAAAGCATACACAAAACTAACAAAGAATGGAAGAAAGGAATTTAGGCCTCCCAGTCACAGCACTGTGCCTTTAATGGTTGATGAACTATTATATGCATGTTTTCAGTTGTATTATTTGTCCACTTTAGGAACCTGGAAATATGAGGAATGATCACATCCGTGCTCAGGGTGGAGAACAAGCAGAAAGGAGGAAATAATCTATGTTTCCTGTACAATTTAAGTGCAAGAGTGACAGGCAGGGCCTTTTGGGGTACAGAGCTCTGGGAAATGCTGCTGAGTTACTTGGATGTAGTTGACTTTAGGAATCAGCAGAATTGTGCTGAATAATCATAATTTCAGATCCCCAAAGACAGTGCCTATGAAAGAAGCCTTGAAGTGTAATCCTGGGGACTTTAATGCATGTTTGTTGTACTCTAAATTTCTAATTTAAACACAGCAAGAACTGTAGGATCATAGAATGGTTTGGGTTGGAAGGGACATCAAAGATCATCTCATTCCACCCCTGCCATGGGCAGGGACACCTTCCACTGTCCCAATGTCCAGCCTGGCCTTGGGCACTGCCAGGGATCCAGGGGCAGCCACAGCTGCTCTGGGCACCCTGTGCTCTCTTGACATGACAGCAGAAAGGTGAGCTTTGTGTGTTTTATTTTCCCTTTGAGAGCTTGGCAGCCTGAAGATTGGACTTTGACCAAGAAAAGTCTTAGTCTTGTATTACTACATCACTCAGCTCACCTGGAACACCTCACAGGTAATCAGGCTTCTGTAGTTGTGAGTGATTGATACACTGCAAGGCAAGGAGTTAATTATGATGTACATGGAAGTGTCCAGCTCCCAGAATGGTTTGGGTTGAAAAGGACCTTAAAGATCATCCAGCTCCACCCCTGCCATGGCATGGACACCTCCCACTGTCCCAAACTGCTCCAAGCCCCAGTGTCCAGCCTGGCCTTGGGCACTGCCAGGGATCCAGGGGCAGCCACAGCTGCTCTGGGCACACTGTGTTCACAGGGAACAATTCATTCCACATATCTAACCCAAATTCCCCCTCTGTCAGTTTGTACCCATTGCCCCTTGTCCTGTCACTCCAGTTCCTGATGAATTGTCCCTCTCTGGATTCCCTGAAGCCCCTTTAGACCCTGGAAGTTGCTCTGAGGTCTCCACACAACCTTCTCCAGGCTGAACATCCCCAACTTTCCCATCTTGTCTCCACAGGGAAGCTGCTCCTTATCAACCCCTTATCAACCTCATGGCCCTTCTTGGGACTTGCTCCAACATTTCCATGTCCTTCTGAAGGACATAAGAATAACCCTTCTTATAAAAGACATGGAAAAAATGAGCACAATTTGATACCCGTCCCAGTAACACTGAGAGTTCTACACTGATTGATTGCACTGGGCACTTTCGTACTTATCTCATTCCAAAATATTTGCTTTTTACACTGAGCTGAGAATTTTGCTGAATATCCAATATCTTGCATGGGAATGCTCTTAATTCCAGGTATCCGGCTTCAGAATTTGAACAAGGCTTGTGTCAAGCCTGTGCTGTCTTGAATATGTTACTGTTACCAGAAAAAGTCTCTCTGGTATGCTAAGAACAGGGGACGTGCTGGGGTTTGCAATTTTAGCATTACAGATTCTTTATTATTAATAGATTAGCAGGGATTTTTCCTAAAGACTCCTATGAGTCAGAAGAGTTCCTGTTACTAAATTTCATATATTCATTTATTTATACAACTATCCATGAGGTCTTATGGTCTTCTCAGCCCCGAAAGAGCCAATGTGCTATAAGTGTAAATGCAATTTATTGAGTCCTGGAAATCATAAATATCTCCTTTAACATCTGATTTATCTTGAACTATGTGCATTGAAAGAAGTGTCTCAGAATTAGGAAAGAAGGGGCATTTGCTGCTCTTTTGGACAACCTGTGTATTCATACCCAGAGCAAAATTTTGGCAGAGAGTGGTTAGAATTAAACTGTCACCACCAGGCCAATTTTACTTTATATTCTGCGAGGTTATATGAGTTTTATAGGTTCATTTATTTTCCTGATTAACAGTCCAGTCCCGCTCCTGACAACATCTCCCATTTTTTTTCATTCCTGTGGCTTCCCCAAGACGAGCAGAAGAGATAAAGTCTCGGGCAGAGGGAAATGTGAGGAGAGGAATTTCAAGGGAGGAAATTCACTCTCCCAGCATAAATTTGTCTGGACTTTGTGACAACACTCTGGGTTTGTACCATGGAGAAATTGTCCAGACAGGTCTCAGCAGTGCAAGACCTCAGTGTACACAGGAGCCAGCTCCAGACAGTGCCTCATGGAGCCTCTGCCCTGCTGGTAAATCATGGAATTATGGAATGCTTTGGGTTGGAAGGACCTTAAAGATCATCCAGTTCCACCCCTCTGCCAAGGCCAGGGACACCTTCCACTAGACCAGGCTGCTCAGAGCCTCATGCAACCAGGCCTTGAAAAAAGCAGTATAATATTGATACTACCTTTGTCTTTCCTTGCTGCCTCACCACTGCTGAAGTGGAATAACTGGTAGATACTGTTTTCATGGAAACTAAAGCTGACTAGAGAATGCCTCTATTTTATTTCCTTCAACAATAACAAAAAATAGAATTCAGAACATTCTCAATAATTGAATGGCTGTAATAGAGTGTTCTCAACAAAATGATACATTCTGGTTTCATTTTCCAGAAAGGAAGGTGGTACATCATGACATGCAGGTGATGGTGATAAAGTGGAGGAGAATTGTATCATAGAAGTACAAAGTGCAATGACAAAATAAAAAAACAAAACAAAAAAAAAACTATTAAAAATATTTTGGGTTAAAATGATCATCTAACCTGGGCCTGCCATAAAATATTCTGAGATAAGAGAGGATTTAAAAGGTTGTAGTGGTCATAATAGCCTTTGGGTAACCTGGGCATCCCAGACTGTGTGTGCTGCTGTTACTTTATTCCCAAAGCTGCAGTAAAGTGAACACTGGCACAAAGCAGGATATTAGTTATCCTCCTTGATCTTTTGACATGACAGAAAATGTTTTTCTGCTTTTCCTTTGCCATTATCTCCTTTCCTATGGAAAGCAACATCTTCTTGGAAGCAAGCTGTGTCCTTGCCTGTACATTCCCTGATGTACATCATGCTTTTTTCTTTTATTTGCCTTTCACCTGATGACTGTGTTAGAGGCAGCCTGTGTCCTGAGGGAACGTTAGATGAGCAGGGAATCTGACTATGAAATTACTCCCAGAGTGATTTTTTTTCCTAGTGATTATGGAAAATAACATCTTTGCATGGTGGGTGCATGTTAATTTACCTGTTAATTTATATGAGTGTGTGCAGAAAGAGCTTTTTGGCTGGTGGGGCATCACCCGTGCTGGTTTCCAACAAGCTTGTGGTACCCCAGGTGTTGGTTTAAACCTGTTGTTCTGAATACTTTGATGCTCAGTTACAACAAGTGTCCCATTTTTCCATATTTGAGATGAGAAGGGGGAGTATTTACAAGTGTAGGAAATTCTTTGTAAAGAGTTCTTGCTCCTAAGCCCAAATTATTAATTTTAAATCCCTTTCATTTGTTTCTCAGACACTGTGGGCGTCCACAATTGTGCTTTGAAACACTTAGACCAGTAGTTTCTTTGTTTTTGTTTTTTTGTTTTAATAAAACCTTTAATCATAGGGTGGAAAAGTCCCAGGAAATACCTGAGGAATGGGATACATCCATGCTAGTCCCTGTTAGGATTTTAACATCATCTGCTTCCATCTTGCTCACTTTTGATTTCAGAGGATAGGAGTGTGCTTGTGTTTTTTTAGGTAAATATCTTTGCTTGGATTGTCCTGTCTCAAAGCCAAACTCCAGGAAGAATTCCATGGGCTCCAGAGGAGTGATCCCTCAGCTTGCAATTGAAGATTTGCTGTTTATCCCTGTGGAAGGGGTTTAGAGCTAAGGCAGTGCAAAATAAGCTGCAGAACAACTGCAGCTCCCAATAAATTTTTATGTTGAGGCCAATGCCCATTTTCAGCCCCAGTGTGAGGAACAGAAGGCATCAATTAAATAAATTTTACTTAGTTGGGGCTGAAAGTTCATGTGCAGACCCTTCCTCTAGTTAGCAGCATGACTGGAGAGGAGAAAGTGTACTTTGTAGCTATACATGAAATATTTATCTCCTTAAATGCCACTTCATTTTTCTCTTTATATTCAGTGGCAAGAATTCCACAGGGAGAGAGGTTTCTACATTAGGGAGAGAAGCTGCCCAAATGCAGCTATGAGGATGCTTGATCCAAGCTGGGGATTTGGTTACTGTTTTAAAATTCTTTTTCTCCCCCTGTTTAGTAGCTGTGATCCTGGCAGGGACGTGGGGTTTTGTGGCAGATGGTTGTTACACACACTGAAAGGACTGTATACTTCCAATATGCTCCATAAGCCATTAAACTCTGTAAAAGCCTGGCAGACTTTATAGTTTGCATCCTGCCATTAGAGTTCCCTCTGAAGTCTGTCAGAGGGATGTAATTCCACTCTAATTAAAGCTATTCCCCTTTTCCAAATGTGAAGCCTGCCTAATTAGTGACTAATTGTTTCACAAATATAAATGAGGCCTAATTGTTCCTTACCCTGACTCCATGCCCTGCTTACTGTTCTGTCCCCATTAAACTCCCTCTGCAGCCAGTGGGAAAGGGGAGATATTTGGAGCATGTTATTTTTCCATCGATGGTGTGAGCATGGTCTCCCTGAGGGGGAATTTTTTGGGTCCCCAGCTGCCCTCCAGGCCTCAGAAGTGGGATGAAGATTGTCAAACCATGGTGCTTTGTGCAATTCTGGAAACACCAGCTCCTCTCCTCCTGCCTTTCTGCGAGGGGAGGGGGGAGAAGGATGTTGGGAGCAGCTGATGGAATTCATGGAGGATGTGTAATATCAAGGAGTTCTGTGAGGTGTGAGCTGCTTGAAGGTGAGGCACATGAATTATACACAACCCATTGTGGAAGCACTCTACAAGTGAACTTCCAAACTGCTTTGTTACAGAATTATGCCACATTGCAACTGCAGTCATCAGGCAATGAGTGGAAGTGACAATACTGATTTGTTTTTATCATCCCAACTCTATTTCATTAGCACAAGGATAAGTCAAAGCTTGGAGTGGTGAGGACAGAAATTTACTTTTTTATTTCCACTGAAAAGGCAGAGTCACTGCAGTTAGAGATTGGGAATTGACATTTATAAGCACCTGGAGCATAAAAAAGGGGAAGAAATTGGATCTGTGTTTAAAGGAAATATTTTGTATCACTGAGTTAAATTTTTTGAACTTGGAGCTTGCTTTATTCCTTCTCTTCTTTTAGGGGTACATTTGTTTGAGGAACAGCAAGACTGATGTTACAGAAAACATAAATCTTAATCTGCATGCTAACATGCCTAATAAAAGTTTACATACCTGAGTTTTTCTAATAGTGAATAAGTTCAGGGAACCCAAAATGAAGTTTCAGAGCTGCACCAGGGCTTTGAATCTTGCTAAATCTGTGATCATACATTAGTTCTGACATGTCAAGTCAGTGGTTTGAAGAATTGATGAGGCCACCATAGCCACATGCTAATTTGTTTTTAATGTACTGGTGGATGGCAAAAAGGTATTTAAACATGTAGTCAGTACAAGATACCTACGATGCCTGTTTGGCCCTCAGAAGTGGAACATAGCCTAATTACCTATTTTAATGGTTCATATGCTCTTGAAATGATGCCTTCACTTGTAACACCACACACAGGCAGATGTACCCACAGAGAGGGACATTAAATCTCCTTTTTAGCTGGACTAAATTGCTATAACAGTCAGGTAGTAGCCAGTAGCACTGGGGAAAGAGGTCAAAAGCATGAATGAAAAAAGTCCAAAGTTTACAGAGCAGACAAAAGTTCCTATTATTACCATAATTTGCTATGTAATGGAAAGGTGCCGGAAAGACAGAGCTGCACTTCTCTCAGAGGAGTGCAGCAAAGTCCAGAGGGTTGCACTTTAACTTGGCACAGTGGAAACTGTGACTAGGAATAAAAATAAAAACCAGGTTGCTCTAAGGGTGTCCACAACTGCAACAGGTGGCCAGAGCAGTGGTGTAATTCACAGAATCATCCTAGAATCATGGAGTGGTTTGGGTTGGGAGAGAACTTAAAAATCATCCAGTTCCAACCCTCCTGCCATGGCAGGGACACCTCCCACTGTCCCAGGCTGCTCCAACCCCAATGTCCAACCTGGAACTGAACATTCCAGGGATCCAGGATCTCTGGGAATTCCATCCCAGCCCCTCCCCACCCTCTCAGGGAACAATTCCTTCCCAATATCCCATCCTTCCCTGCCATCTTCCATCTCAAAATTATCCCCCCTTTTTCTGTGACTCCATTCCCTTCTCCAAATTCTTTCTCCAGAATTCTCTCTCAGCCTCCATCACCTTTTGGAATCTTTCCACCACGTTTTGTATTTTTGTTTTCCAGCTTTTTAATTTTTTATTTTACTTGTCTGAAATCACTATCAGAGACTGGGAAGAGTCTCTTCAGCCCTTCCTGAAGGTTTTTCTGGGTCATTTCCTAATAAAAATTCATTCCAGAGCAGCCTGGCACAGTGGGAGGTGTCCCTGCCATGGCAGGGGTGGCACTGGGTGGGATTTAAGGTCCCTTCCAACCCCAAACCAGTTTGGGATTTTATTTTTTGATTCCCTGCTGGGTGGGGGGATTTTCCTGCAATCTCAAGATTCTTCTTTCTTGCCTGATTTTGGGATTTCAGTGGGAATAATTTTGGCAAGTTTCAGTCCTTTTCCCTGCACCTCATTTCATCTCAGTCCATTTGGTTGTAGTCACTCCATTTGCAGAATTTTTTTTTTTAATTTTTCAGTTACATTTTGATTTCCAGAGTGATTGTTCAACTTTCAGATGAGCCAGGGGGACAAAGTCCTTCAGGGATCACTGGGGCAGATTTCTGCCTCAGAACCAAGAGCACATTTCCCTCTGAGTGGCACAAAACCCTCAGAGAAAGCAACAGAAAAGAGAGAAAACCCCAACAATAAAAAAGAAGGAAAACCCAAACCCTTCATAACAGGTTTTTTGCTTGTCTGTGTAATATAATTGAACAATAATGAAATTCTGAAGTTATTATTATTAAATTTGAATAATAAAGTCTCTCCAGCAGCTCAGCCATTCATTTTCTGCTCCCCCCAGCCAGGTCAGCCTGTGAGGTTCCAGCTTTAGAGCTTGGATGGAGCTTTTTTGGACAGGAGCTGAGAGGCTGACAAGGAACACAGTGTGCAGGACATGTGCAGGCACTCCAACAAAAATGCAAATCCAACTCTCCAGTCTCCAGCTTTTCCGGCCGGAAAGAATTGCCAGAAAACAGCTCCAGTCAGGGAAAACAAAAAAGATGCTGCTGGTGCTGCTGCTGCTGGAGAAATTCTCTTCAGTTGTTTCCAAACTCGTTTTCTTTTTTTGGGATAACTGGGGAGAATGTCAGGACACGGATCTTGATTCTCCCTCCTTGCTCAGGGCAGCCTGGGCACGGAGCTGCTCCAGCCTGGGTTTGAGGAGCATCCTGAGCCCTTTGGAATGATTAAATCCCAGGATTTGGGGATTTCTGGCTGCCCTGGGCAGAGCTGGGAGAAGGGAAAACAGTCAGCAAAAATCAAAAATCAGGGAATCATGGAATGGTTTGGGAAAGAAGGGACCTAAACCCCCCAGGCTGCACCTCCTGCCCCTGGCAAGGACCTGTGCCACCAGCCCAGGTTGCCCCAAACCCCAGCCTGAGCCTGGACACTTCCAGGGATGGGAATCCACACCCAAAGAGCTTTTTTCCCCCACCAAAATTTGGAAATAACCTTTTTGGGAAATGTATTATTTGGGAATAACCTGTTTTTTTCTGAAAAATGAGAAGGTGGCAGCCAATTCCAAGAAATAAAAGGAGCTCAGAGCCAGCAGAGGAGGGATGGAGAGGAGGGATGGAGAGGAGAGAAAATCCCATGGGAAGCACCCTGAGGACAAAGGCTCTGCTCCAAAGGGAGCTGCCAACATCTCATTCCCACTTATCCAACACCAAAACCTCCTGGAATCTTCTCCTAGTCCCTAAAGCAAGAAAATCAATCCCTCCAAGCCACTGTCCCAAAGAAACCCTGGAAAAATTCAATCCCTCCAAGCCATTGTCCCAGGAAAAAAAAAAAAATTCCTGGAAAAACTGGCCAGAGAGGCAGGAAAACAAATCAAGATGTGCAGCCAGTTTAATTCAGGATGAGCCAATCTGAGCATTCCCCCTCTCTCCAGCAGCTTGGATATCACAGGACAGAGGGAAATAAAGAATTATTTAGGATGTAAAGCCACAGCAAAAAACCCCCTTAATCTTGACCTGAAACTCCAGCCAGAATCTTGTGCTGATGTAGCTGGGTAAAACCTAAATAAATGACACGAATTTCCTGAAGAAAAAGGTGCATCCCAAAGCCTTCTGCTCATTTTCACGAAGGAAACTTTATCTACTCTCATTAAGCAGGGAAGGATCTTGGAGTTTTTATACAAAGCAAATAAATACAGAAAGAAACAGAAGGAAAATTGAGATCAGCTGGAGCCTGAAATCCTTCCTCAGCACAGACAGTTTGGGGGATGAAATCCATCAGCTTTGCAAAGTCTGCCCTGTGCTACTCACTGGGATCAAGGAGCTCCAGATGATTCAGATTTCTGCCTTTCCTTCAAAAGAAGCCACGAAAAATCTTCTGTTTTCTGTGGACAGACAGAATCTTTGGCCCAGACTCCCTGGTTGTTAATAAATTCACAGTAATCACCCTGCTAATGAGATTTTTGGGGTGGTTTGTGAGGTCATAGCACAAAGATATCAACTGGAAAGCACCAAAAAAATCATTGATAACTTTGAATTATCTCTGCAATCTTCCTGTTTTAAACAGATCTCAGATTTTCTGTGAGAACTCCGATCATGAATTTGCAGTGCATGAATTATTCTGGATTTAAATTTTAATTTATTCAGTGGACAGCAGGGCACTGATCTTTGCATTGCCTGGTGTAAATTCATCCCTTAATTCTGATTTTTCCTCTGTGCAAGATCTGGCATGAAAATAGGCTAAAACTAAAGGATAAGAGAATGAACATAAAATTGGGTAATTTCCAGGTCAGCATTGCTCATTAGAGGTGAAAATTTAATGTTTTCAGACCAAACTTTGTAACAAATATTTCCTCAAATAACTGTGAAAATAAATTTGGGTTTAAAAGAACATGAAAATCAAATTGGGTTTAAATGAACATTAAAATAAATTTGGATTTACAGTATCTCTAAATATTACAATGCCAAAGGGCCAAGAACAGCCACCAGCCAAGTAGGAAGAAAATAATTTAAAAAATAAGGGGAAAATATGGATTTTCCAGAGTGGGGTGGTTAATTCCCAGAATTAATTACATAGGTAATTAATATCTCCAGGGGATTGAAAGGGACTTTCCACAAGGGCATGGAGTGATAGGAAAAGGGGGAATAACCCAGTTTTAGCTTGGACATTTTTGGGGGTGAGGAAACCACAGCTTCTCTGGGAAATCCATTCCAGGGAGGAATTTTTTCCCAATATCCCATTTAATCCTTTAGTTTAAAGCCATTTATCCCCATCCAATCCCTCCTGTGAAAATTCCCTTTCCAAGCTGATTTTTTTGTTGGCCCAATTGGGATGGGGAGCTCTGGCCAGGATTTAAGGCAGGATTTAAGCCAAATCCTTTGGGACAAGAATCCCTGGAAAAATCCTGGAAAACTCCTGGGCAATCCCAATTTTGTGACGACTCCAGCCTAGCCCTGGATGCCCTAAAATCGTTCTCATTTCCGAGAAATATTTTGGAGAGCTCGATGACAACGTGCTGACAGCTCATCCCAGCCGGGATGCTCCTGGTGCTGACAGCTGCTCCAGGAAAAAAAAAAAAAAAAAAAAAAAGAAAAAAAAGAAAAAAAAAAAAAGAAAAAACAAAAAGAAAAAATAGGGAAAAACAGGGAAAAACCAGGGAAAAAGCAGCTCCAAACTCGCTGCTCGCCAGGGCTGCTGGCACCGAACATTCTCCCCAATTCCTCCCAATTTGGGGTTTGTAAACCTCTGCAATTCCAAAGAGAACCAATCCAAAGGATGCGATGAGGAGACAAAGGTTGGAAATCCCGGATTTTTCCAGGATTCCTGGAAAAAAAAACCTCTTCCCGAAGCTGGCTAGGCTGTGCTGCCCGCCTAAACTCGGGATTAGCTGCCCCGTTTGGAGCTGGAATAGTGCGAGTGAGGCAATTAGGAGTGACTGAG
Organism: Cossypha polioptera; assembly: GCA_027576295.1. Lineage (NCBI taxonomy): Eukaryota > Metazoa > Chordata > Aves > Passeriformes > Muscicapidae > Cossypha > Cossypha polioptera. Next base: position 1,605,763 of record JAODHX010000001.1, read on the forward strand.
ATAATGAAGTGCTTTCCTAGAGCTGCGGAGGAACCGGCAGCCTCTGGAATTCCTGGAATTTCGCCTGCAGGGCGGGAGAGGTAGATAAGAGTGGAGATAAAGAAGGTGCCTTTGTGCCCTTGCCAAAATTCCCTTTTTTTTTTTTTTTTTAATTTTTTTAATTTTTTTTTAACAGCCAGGCTAAAAATCTAAAAATCTTTGGGATCATCCCTCTCCAATCCTGTTTGCCTGCATTTTATTTTTATTTGAAAGCACAATTAAACTTAATTTATCCCGGAGCACTCGAGGCTGGATTAAAATTTAGGAGAGACCCCCATGGGGAAGGAATGTGGCATCCCAAGCTTGGAAAAGCTCAAAAACCTCAGTCCTGGGTTCAGATTCCCCCAATCTCGCTGCTGCACGAGGTGCAAAGTTTAGGATGGGATAAGCCTGACCTAATTTTAGCCCTGTCTTGGCTAAGCCAGTCTAAACTCTTGACAGTCCGGGGAGGTTGGGAGGGTGATTCAAGCTCCTCATCCTGGAGATTTATCTTGGGATGGGAACAAACCCTATCAGGTTTTCCCTGCTCCTCTCTCCCCACATTAATAAACTGATGGAGCTGGATTTTTCCATAAAATCATCCTGAATATTTCTCCCTTTACAAATCTCCTTTTCCTGGGTATTTTTTTGGAATTTGAAGTTTTCAGTTAGGTAGACCTTGAGCACAACTTGTAGATAAGCAGGGCTGGTCTAAAATTGAATTTTTTTTTCCCTACATGGAATTTTTTTTTTCCTAGAGCTGCACAACTTAATCCAACAGCATTAATGTCATGATTTCCCCACAATACCCAGGGAATAAACTGATGGGGTTGAATTTTTCCATAAAATGAGCCTCATCCCAAACACCTCATCCTTTACAAGTCTCCTCTTCCTGGGCATTTTTTGGGAATTTGAGCTCTCCTGGAGAGCAGACCCAAAGCACAACTTGCAGATAAGCAGGGCTGGCATAAATTTGAGATATTTATTATTTCTCCTACATGGATTTTTTTCTTTCCAAGAGCTGCAAAAGCTGATCCAACAACATTATTGTCATGATTAAAATTATTTGTTTTCTCCCTTTCTTCTAAGGCTTCATTACAGTGATTACAGCATCAATAAAATAATAAAACCTCTCCACCAGGAATAAATTCCCCTAAAACTTCCAAAGGAATCTCTCAAGGCTTTGGACATAAACTTTTTATTAGAGGAACTGCATGGATCCACACAATTCTTTGGGATTTTGTGCATCCCAAGGAATTTTCCTGCCTCCAAAAGCAGTTTAACATTGGAAAGAGTGAAATGTCCGTGGTGGATCCTGGGTTTTGCACACAGTGCAGTGAGATAAAGATCTAATTTAGGGAATTCCATCCATCCATCCATCCATCCATCCATCCATCCATCCATCCATCCATCCATCCATCCGTCCATCCATCCCGTTTTAGCCCTGTTGGAGCAGGGAGACAGCTGGAAGTGAAATCAGCAGGGCACATGGGAGTGAGTCAGGCAGGAGGAAGGGGAACAGAGACTCCCAGAAAGGGAAAATCTGGGGATCCAGACGTGCCAAAGCCGTGTCCAAGTGCACATAGCTGAGCCCTGAGCTGCCCTTTGATGCTGAGACAGCACAGAGGGAAGGAGCTGCCTGTAAGACCTGACTCATCCATTCTTTTCTTTGGAAATGACAAGGAAAATTATAATAAAAAAAAAATCCCATCCCATGAAAGAGTTCTGCTGCACGACATCACCTCGGGTGGGAATAGACATGGAAATCATGGGATCTTGGAATCATGGAATAATGGGATCATGGAATCATGGAATCACAGAATCATAGAACCATGGAATAATGGAATCAGGGAATTATGGAATAATGGAATAATAGAATCATGGAATCATGGAATCATAGAATCATGGAACCATGGAGTCATGGAAAAATGGAATAATGGAATCATACAATCATGGAATCATGGAATAATGGAATAATAAAATCATAGAATCATACAATCATGGAATCATGGAATCATGCAATAATAGAAAGAATCATGGAACCATGGAACCATGAAACCATGGAATCATAGAATCATGGAATCATGGAATCATGGAACCATGGAATCATGGAATCATGCAATAAAAGAATCATGGAATCATGCAATCAAGGAATAATAGAATCATAGAACCATGGAATCACCGAATCATAGAATCATGGAATCATAGAACCATGGAATAATGGAATCATAAAATCATAGAATCATAGAATCATGGAATCGTGGAATAATAGAATAATAGAATCATGGAATAATGGAATCATAGAATCATGGAACCATGGAATCATGGAATCATGGAATCCTGGAATCATGCAATCATGGAATCCTAGAATCATGGAATCATGGAATCCTGGAATCATGGAATCCTGGAATCATGGAATCATGGAATCATGGAATCATGGAATAATAGAATCACAGATTCATGGAATCATACAATCATGGAATCATGGAATCATGGAATCATAGAATCATGGGATCATGGGATCATGGAATTAAAGGATCATAGAATCACAGAATTATGGAATCATGAAATCATAGAATCATGGAATTATGGAATCATGGAATCATTGAATCATAGAATCATGGTACCATGGAATCATGGAATAATAGAATCATAGAATCATGGAATCATGGAATAACGGAACTATGGAACCATGGAATCATGGAATAATAGAATAATAGAATCATGGAATCACAGAATCATGGAATCATAAAATCATGGAATCATAGAATCATAGAATCATGGAATCATGGAGTCATAGAATCATGGAATCATGGAAGCATGGAATAATAGAATCAGAGAATCATGGAATCATAGAATAATGAAATCACGGAATAATAGAATCATAGAATCATAGAATCATGGAATCATGGCATGGTTTGGGAAGAGACCTGAAAGTTCATCAATCCCTCCCTGCCATGGCAGGGACACCTCCCACTGTCCCAATGTCCAACCTGGCCTCGGGCACTGCCCGGGATGAGAACTCCACAATCCCTGGGCAAGTCCCAAACCTGCCAGAGCAAAGCCCAGCTCATCCCCCACCTCCCATCCACGATTTGGGACTTTCTGGACTGGGATGTTCTCCCAGCTGGACATGGCCACGGCCACCACAATCAAACACCGTGTGGTCTACGGAGGGAATTCCCAGTTTTATGGCAGAATCTGTGGAATGGGACATCCTGTGGAGGTTCCCATCCCATTCCTGGTGGTTTTAGTGTGTCCCTTCAAACTCTGGGGGCACCCCACAAGTGCTCAGCCCTGCTCTGCTTTCCTGCACCCCCTGAATCCTTGATCCAGCTCCTGAAATCCAGGCCCAGGAACACATTCCTCTCCTTGTTTCCCCCAAAATCTTCTTCTATCTTCTTAAAAGCTGCTAGAGAGACGCTCCCAGGGTTGAACATCACCCTGGGCAATGCCACGAGATGTCCCAAATCTCCATGATGGCTTTCCATACATTAAATGGGATTTTCAGCATTGTTGGGAGGATTTTGGTGAAAACTGAGCAACCCCAGGTTGTGCTTGATCTCCAATCCTTTTTTTATCCCCCAAACCTCACAGTGGGGACCTTTTTTTACAGTCAGCCCTCATGTTAACAAGATCTTTTAGCAGGGATAATTCCAACTGAAAACTCAAACTCATTTTATGACAGCTCTACATCCCTTTGTAGGGTCCATTTTTCTCGAAATGGAGAAAAATGCCAAAAATCAGTGTTCAGGGAAGGAAGGAAGTAAGATGAAACCTTTCCAGGGTGGTTGGGATTTCTGCTTCCAGGCACAAAACCAAGGAAAGCCCTGGTGGATAATTGATACTCTGACTTTTCTCTGAGAGGGAGGAGGGTGGTGGGGAAATGGAAGAGAGAGGTCAGAAATTCACCCAGCAAGTTCCACCTTGGTGTGGGAGCTCTGGAACCATCCAGGCTTGGAAAACAGCTCCAGGATTTAAAGATTCTCTCCCCAGAGCACAAAGGATGCTTTGGATTGTCACCCATGGTCTTAATTCTTGCCATCAGCTCCAGGACAGTGGAGGGGACATTCCTGAAATCTCAGTCAGGTGTGGGGTATTTCCATATCCTCCATTCCCTTTGGAATTTCATTTTCATTGTCATTTGGATGCAACTTCCAGCCAAATCTGCTCCAAAAATACAAATAAACCAAAGGTACAGGAAATTTACTTTAGGTTTGGGTGTGGGGGTTTTTTTTCTTTTTTTTTTCTTTTTTTTTTTGTTGTTTTGTTTTGTTTTATTAAAGATGGAGCCTCTAGGTTCATTCTGGAATTTTTTTTTCCTTCTTCTTATCTGAAATATTTCCCATCAGCTGCCTTGGAAGCTGCTGTGCTCCTGTGGATGTTTGTGGTGTTGGCACAGGGTGCAGGAGACATCAACCACGGCACCAAGGCTTTCCTGTAAAGCAGCATTTTTGTGGCTGGGTGAATTTATTGCTTGTGAAAGGTGACTCAGGGAGAGCTGTGAAGACTGAGATTCATGAAAAAGAGGGAAAGCAAAGGATTTTGCCACTCACAATCCCCCAGAATTCCCAAGGAGCTGCTCCAGGGGGAAGAGGGGACCCTGCAGGACACACAGGGAGCCCAGACCCTGCTGGGACTGCCAGGAAACAAATCCCCAGCTGGATGAGGAGCCAACTCACTCCTCATCTCCCTGCTCCAGCAGTTTGTGCTTCCCCCAAGGGAGCTGGGCAGGGAATGGGCACAGCCAGAGCTCCAGGAGCTGCCAGGGATGCCCAGGCTGGGATTTTGGGGGGTCTGGGCAGGGCAGGGCATGGCAGGACTGGGTGATCCCTGTGGGTCCAGGTTCTATAAATCCCATTTGGGACAACAAGACATGACCAACCCTGGGGTAACCAACCCTTCCAGCTCAGGATATTCTGTGATCATTCCTAAAACTTTGGCAGGATTGGATTCAAGTGCCTCAAGCCATTCACACCAACAACTCCTCAACTTCCCACATGGAGTAATTTGGGATGGAAGGGACTTAAATCCCACCCATGGCAGGGACACCTCCCACTGTCCCAGGCTGCTCCAGCCCCAGTGTCCAACCTGGAACTGAACATTCCAGGGATCCAGGGGCAGCCACAGCTGCTCTGGCAATTCCATCCCAGCCCCTCCCAGGGAACAATTCCTAATTCCCAATATCCCATCAAACCCTACTCTGAAGCCATCCCCTGTGTCCTGTCCTTCCCTGCCTTGTCCCCAGTCCCTCTCCAGCTCTCCTGGAGCCCCTTTAGGTCCTGGAAGGCTCTAAAGTCTCCCCAGAACCTTCTCTCCTCCAGGCTGGACAACTCCAATCCCCTGCTTCTCATCCATTCAGCACCAAGAAGTTTCCCAATGAAGCAATTTGTGTCACAGAATTGTCTTTCCTAATTTTTATTCTTTGGGAAGATGAGGGGGAAGCCTCCATGAAGGATTTCATGGAAACAGGCATTAGGAAAGAGAAAGTTTTTGCTGCCAGTTTCCCAGAAAAGAGAGGGAAAAAGAGAACAATCTCCTTTTCCTGGAAAAGACTGGGAAAATTTTGTCAAATCCCTTCCTATTTCCCTCTGGGATGTTGAGGCCTGGCAAAACTTTTCTCCCTAATCCCTTTTAATGAGCATGGAAACCTGTGGGCAGGAAAAAGAGCTGAGTCTGAAATCCAAGGAACTTTGGGATTTGCCAGAAACCCCTCCAGGACGAGTCCTTGCCTTTGCTCCACTCCCCCTGTGCTGCTGTGTAGGATAATTACAGCCCATGTTTTCCACAAAACCCTGTAACCCTTCGTGGGGATGAAAAATATTGTGGCTCATGCAGCTGTGACTCAACTGGTAATTTGGGATGACAAGCAATTCCTTGAACATCTGACTCAAGCTAATGGGAGGATGTTACCCAACAGCAGCACCTTAGTCAAGAGCCCTTGAGACAACATCCCAGCTCCTCAGCAGGGTTTGAAATCCCAATTATTTTATTGGGTTTGCCAGCAGGAGCCCTTGGAGGGAGGCTCAGGGCACTTGAATGTCGCAGGAGAGCAAAGCCAAGCTCTGGTCCCACTCAGGAATCTCTGTGTGGGGGGGATTTTTCTCTAAAGTGTGGGGGAAAAATAATTAAAGGATCTTTGCATAAGGACAAGAAGCAGAGTCAGATGCAAATGCTGGGGAGAAGCTGTCACACATGTCCCTCTGCTCGAGCTGGAATGCAAATCACTTGAATTTCCATCATGTCTCATTGGCTAATGACTCCTAAGTGCTTTTCTCAGCCTCATCTTCATAGGAAAAAACCCACAAACATTTATTTTCCCTCCAGCTCTTGGAGCAGGTCTGTAATGGGTGACCCAACATATTTTTAGATGGGAACATTTTTCCCCATTTTCAAGCCCTCAGTCCTGACAGCTTTTCTGCAAAAGCACTTGGGGCCAAAATTTAGAGGTGATTATGGTGGGACTGGATGATCCTGGAGGTCTCTCCCAAGCTGGAGGATTTGGGATTTTGGGATAAAAGCTTTTCTGAGCGAGCAGGCAAAGTGAGAAGTGGGAGAAGGGTGGCCAGGAATGGAAAACCAGGAGACATCACTCAAAGCTCTGTCCCTGTGAAGTTACTCCTTGGAATTTCTTCCTGCAGGGCCCAGGTGAGACAGGAGGAGGGAACACACTAATGATTGTCTGGGTGAGAAAAGCAGACCAGAGCTGGTTTAGAGCCCAAACACAAAGCCCAGACTCATTTCTTTGACTCAAACTCCACTGTCAGGAGCTGCCGTTTGCTGGTGCTTGGCTCTGAGCCTCCCCACATCAACCAGGCTGGGAAATGAGCTGGGTTTGGGCCAGAGAAATGAGTCAGAGCAGATAAAAAGAGCTGGAGGACTGCAAAAGGGCCACACCACTGGAAGCTGAGGCGCCGGGGAGCAAAGCCAAGCAGCAGGAGGAAGTCCAGGAAGAAAAAATAAAAAAGGATAATCAAAAAGGAGAGTCACCCATCTGTGCTCCATGGGATCAACAGGAAGCAGCCACATCCATCTCCCATGTGACAGCCACATCCCAGCCTGGGGCCAGCCTGGGACTGGGATGCTGGGACACAGGGACATCTCCAGCAGGAATGGAAATGCACATGGATAAAAAACTCATCACTCACTTGTGCCCAAACAAACTTTCCCTCTGCAGGAGCACACAGGGAGCCCGTTGCCATGGCATGACTGGTGGCAGTGCCAGGAATTGCTGTTATCAGCTGGGATTGTCCCAAACTGCCCCACACGTGAGCCAGGCCAGGTCCAGCTGAGCCCAGCCACGCTGGAACTGCTCCAGCAGACAAGGCAAAGCAGCTCCAAAGCCAAACTGGGGAGTGACTTGGGTTGTGCCACAGTCCCTGGTCACCCACAGCCAAAAAATGGCCCTTGGATCAAATCCAGGGGAAAACATCAAGCCAGGTTTTGGGAATTTCACCTGAGCTGTCCCCACACACTCATGGGTGGGACATTGGGTTGTTTCCCATGTGGAGCTGCAATGAAAGACCCAAAGCTCTTGGAGAGAGTCCAGAGGGTGGGGAGGGGTCTGGAGGGGCCACACAAGGAGGGGAGGGACCTTGGAATGTTCAGCCTGAGGGAGACTCAAGAGGGGCTGCAGCTCATCCCAAGGGCTCTGACAGGGACAGCACCCAGCTGGAGCTGGGCCAGGAGGGATTTGGGATGGATTTTAGGGCAAGGTTCTTCCCCCAGAGGTGCTGGGCACTGCCCAGGCTCCCCAGAGCTCCAGGAGCTGCCAGGGATGCCCAGGCTGGGATTTTGGGGGGGCTGGGACTGGATGATCCCTGGGGGTTTATTCCCACTCAGGATATTCCATGACCCCTCATGTGTGGTCTATCACCTTCCCACCAGCCTGGAAGGCTGAGGTCAATAATAGTTAATAAATATGAACTAATTAACTATGTCATATGTGCTGTAATTAGAGGACAACAAGTCACTGCATCCTCAGAGGCAATCCTGCCAGAACAGGAGCTGGGATCCCAGGGAATGATGAAGGATTCTCCCCCACACAGAACATCTGCAGAGCAGGAAAAAGCAGCTGGAACTGCTGATCCCCAAGAGGAAAAGCAGAGAAGGAAATGTTGGAATCACTGGGATGCTGCTCAGGGAGCTCTGCCTCCCTCCAGCCCCAGCCTGGGGGATTCTGGCACAAGTCTCAGACTCAAAGCTTTCAGTGGTACTAAAATTAAGCTGAGCTCATCTTAGCTAAAGTCTAATGACAAAAGTGTCCTGTTGAGGGTTCTATTTTCATTTTAAGGACCTCAGAAAACCCAGAGCCCTGAGCTTCTCATTCCAGCAGCCACTTGAGTCACCTCAGAACCTGGGAGAGTTTCATTTGTTTCCCTCAAAATCCCAGCAGCTCCTTTCCTGATCACTGCACAAGGACTGCAGCTGTGGTTTAAACCCACACAGCCTTCATGCAAATAAAAGGATCCCTAAAGGTGCAAACACTGGAAATGTAGAAGCCAGTTTTTAATTTTAAGCCTTTTATTTTGTGTCTTCAACACTTGGCACTGGTGACAATGACAATATCAGAAATGCAGACCTGTGCCAGGGAGGTACAGCCTGAACCCTGCTTTGGAAAAGAGGAATTTTATGCAATAAGGGAGAAGGAGAGACCTTCTGTGTGTTCTGTAGGCACCACAGTGATCTGGCTCATTTTTTGGGATGGGAATATTTCCAAAAGGTTCCTGTGCAGATCCTCTGGTGTTGAAGCTGTTGATGTGGCACTTGGGGACAGGTTTGGTGCTGCTGGGGTGGCACTGCATGATCCTGAAGGGCTCTTCCCACCTTGATGTTTCTGGGATGCACCAAGCACTTCAAGGCCCTCTATCCTTGCTGCCTCCTCTTCCTCAGAAATTGAACTGAATCATTTTTTTTTCTCTTTTAAACTTGTTTTTAACCATAAAACCTTTCTGTGTCCAAGGAAGGCCTGGAGGTGGCACTCAGAGCTCTGGGCTGGGGACAAGGTGGGCATGGGGCACAGCTGGGGCTGCATGGGCTGGGAGGGCTTTTCCAGCCTCAGGGATTCTGGAATTCTGGGATTCTTTCAGAATGGGAGGTCCCCAGCTGGTTTCTGAAGGAGAAACTGCAGCAAAGCTGAGCTGCTGTCTCCCCCCAGTGTCAGCAGATTTTTCCTGTTCCAGTTGTGGCACACAAAGGTAAAATCACCTGGAAGCTGTGACAGCACAGCTCAAACTCCCCATGGAAAATCAGGGGCAGGCACTGGCTCAGTTTGGGAAGGGACAGGACTGGACAAGACCTATTCTTATCCTGGAAATTATGGGATATCCCCCATCCTGGCTCTGGGGATATCTGAGCCCTGATGCTATGCTGAAATTGAGGAATGGCCTCAAGCAGGAGGAGGGCAGGGATAGGTGGGATATTGGGAGAAAATTCCTGGCTGAGAGGGTGGGGAGAGGCTGGGATGGAATTGCCAGAGCAGCTGTGGCTGTGGATCCCTGGCAGTGCCCAAGGCCAGGCTGGACACTGGGATTTGGGACAGTGGGAGGTGTCCCTGCCATGGCAGGGGTGGCACTGAGTCATCCTTAAAATCCCTTCTACCCCAAACCACTCTGGGATTCTAAAAATCAGACTGGACCAGATTTGAAATCTTTTACCTGCAAAGATTTTTCTGATCTGGCTGCAGAGGCAGAAATGTGATAATTTGCAGGATTTCTGAGGAGATTCCTCACAGCTCCTTCCCCCATATTCAGGGGCATAAAAAAGAGCATTAATTCCTTCTTGCACATCTCTGGCAGGGATGTTTTGAAGCCAGACTTGATTGCTTTGGGTGTGAATGGTGCCCAGTGGCTTTGGTGGTAAATTGAGCTGTAAAGGGAGATTGTGTCCCTTTGGTTCTGCTCACAGAGCAGTAGCTAAAAAGCTAAAAACAATTCCTCCTCATTGTTATTATTTTTTTTCCCTAGAAAAATCTACTCTGGAGAGCCTGGAATCTCCAGATTGGGCTAATATCCAAAAATAACTGCACAGAGCCAAGGCACTGGTGTCACCAGACCTGACAGTTCCCTGGGGAGCTGTGGGGGAGTGGCTCCACCAGAATTCCTGAGTTTCCCTCAGGGCAGGTGGGCACCAGGCTGTTCTCACTGACACCACAGGTACTGAACTCAACTCCCCCAGATCACCTTGGCATGCTCAGGTGAGTGTTGGGAACAGAGGGGAACTGCTGGATTCCCTGGAATCTGGGAATTCCTGAGCTTGGCAGCCCTGAGGCTGCTGGAGCAGGATATTTCTCTAGGACACAGCAGGAGACTGCACAGCAGGATATTCCTCTGTGCTGGGAATGGCTTTCTGCACTGCTTTTGTTCCCCAGTGTCCAAGGAGACAGCAGGAAAAGGGAGATTTTAACTTTCCTGTAGCTCCAGGGAGTGATTCCAGCAGAGCCAGAGCTCCCTGAGCAGCCCCTGTGCTCCCCTCTCAGGTGAGGGCTGGGGCCCAGGGCTTCTCCAAGGGCTCTCCAGCCTTCTCTTCCCTCCTCTCCCCACTCCACTGGCAAATTCTCCTTCTCCTTAACTCCCAGAAGGGTCTACGAAGTGCTTTGGGATGGAAATGGGGATGTGGAGGCAAAAGTACCTGAGGCACTGCCACACCTGAGCTTTTATTCTGTATTTCTGTTGATTAACCTAAATCTGCTCTGGAGCCAGGCTGGGAGAGCTGGGAATGTTCCAGTCTGGAGAAGAAAAAACTCCAGGGAGAGCTCAGAGCCCCTGGCAGGGCCTGAAGGGCTCCAGGAGAGCTGCAGAGGGACTGGGGACAAGGCAGGGAGGGACAGGACACAGGGAATGGCTTCAGAGTAGGGTTTGATGGGATCTTGGGAATTAGGAATTGTTCCCTGGGAGAGGCTGGGATGGAATTGCCAGAGCAGCTGTGGCTGCCCCTGGATCCCTGGCAGTGCCCAGTTCCAGGTTGGGCACTGGGGCTGGAGCAGCCTGGGACAGTGGGAGGTGTCCCTGCCATGGCCAGGGATGAGCTTTAAGGTCCTTTCCAAACCATTCTCTGGTTCTTTATATTCATTTTTCTGATGTCAGTGGTGGTTGAGTTTTATTACCCTTTCCTTTCCCCAAAGGGGCACATGTTAGTTTTGAGGCAGAAGTTCAGATTCCTTCCACTGCAAGTAGCCAACTCTTCACCCCAGGTGGGTTCAATTTGGGGTTTTCTCCTCACTTCAAGCACCACTAAACACCAGTGGTACTTCTCAGGAGAATTGACTACTTCACTGCTGATTTTGAGAAAGGAGTTTTTGACTGATGAAGGTGTGACTGTAAGTGCTTCAGTATAGGGTGATTTTGAATAGTTGATATATTGACAACTTAATTTTTGCTGTAAAATGCCTTTAGGTTCCACTTCTGCAGCCAAGTGACTGCCATAAACTCTTGCTTGCTGCTTCAGAAGGTAATGATTGATGAAGCTGTGGGTTCATCATTAGCATGCCAGTTTTCATTTTGAGGTCTCAACTCAGAAGGTAAATACCCAGAAATGTATTTTTAGCATGCAGAGTTTATTTTGGAGATGTTGGCAGTTGCCAGCTCGTGCAGAATGCTGTGCTGGAGCCAGGAGCAGAGCTGAGCAGTGTGTGCTGACTGCAGGGCCAGCTGGGACAGCCTCTGCTCCTCACTCTGCCTCCCCAGCTTTGCTCCTGCAGCAAGTGGCCCTCCAGCCATCTCCTGCTGGAGTCACAAGACTGCTGCCAAGGCAAATTGCCCTGATTTTTAACAAGCCAGATGGAGGAATGAAGGAATCCTCATCCACAGTCAGGAGTGACAGCACCTTCCAAGTGACAGCAGCTTCTGAAATCACCTGGATGACTTGGGTAGTCAGGTTTAATCCAGTGCTGCAAGTATGAGCTATTAATTGTGCAGCTTGTTCCTCCTGTGCTATAAATTGTACAAACCTTTCCTATCTGTCATTGTCAGGCACTGATCTCTGTAGGGACAGGCCCTGAGGGAACAGCTCGAGCTGGCTCAGGGAGGTCTGGGCTGAGATCAGGAAAAGGTTCTCTCCAAGCTGCTGTCAAGGCAAGTCAGACCCTAAAGGAAACTTGTGTCTGCAGATCATTGTTCTGTGGTGGGTGTAGCAGCATCCTCTGGGCAGGTCTGGTCTCTGCCCAGAGGTGAGAACCTTGGGAAGCTCAGTCTTTGGGAGGTTTGACTGCAGTGCTGGGAGAGCTGTGGGAGTTGGAGGGAGGAGAGGGATGGGTTGTGTTTGTACCTTGGGGTTGCTGGATCCTGCCCTTCTTGCTCTTCATCATTCCTTGGCCCTGCTCTCCCTGACCTCTCTTTGTGATGTTTCATCTCTTCACTCACCTTTTATCTCTCCCTGCCTTTGCTGAGGAAACATCCTGGCTTGGATCAGGATTTGTGTGTTCAGCAGGAGCAGGACAGGGATTGTCCCTCCAGGGCTCTGTCCAGTCCTGGCTCCTGCAGGAGAGATTGGAGGGGCTGGAGGTGTCCAGGGCAGGGAACAGAGCTGGGGAAGGGGCTGGAGCCCCAGGAGGGGCTGAGGGGGCTGGAAAGGGCTGGAGAATTCCTGAGGGAGCTGGGAAATATCTGGAGAATTCCTGAGGGAGCTGGGAAATACCTGGAGAATTCCTGAGGGAGCTGGGAAGGGGCTGGAGCCCCAGGAGGGGCTGAGGGAGCTGGGAAGGGGCTCAGCCTGGAGAAAAGGAGGCTCAGTGGGGACCTTGTGGCTCTGCACAACTCCCTGACAGGAGGGGCAGGGGGGGGTGGTCAGGTTCTGCTCCAGGAACAGGGACAGGAGGAGAGGAAATAGTCAAAACCCCAAATTTCCTGCTGAAAACCAGGATTTGGACACATTGAGGCAGCTTTAGTTTATCTCCAGCTCAGTCTGTGGACAGGCCAAGTGCAGAGTTCCAGTTGAGTTTTAATTGGTGCTAACTTTGTAAAAGGCTCTGTGGTTGAGCAGGAAACACCTTTGATGAGAGGCCAGGCTCTGTGGGGAGCTTGGCTGTAAATTGGTGAGATTAGAAATCCCAGGGCCTGCCCTCAGTGACCACTGGCTGGGGGTTAATGGTGCACTAATGAGGCAACGTTTGGGTACAGCTGCAGGCCAGCTCTGTGTGCCATTTGTATCACACCACTCGGTTTGCACTCAGTGGGGGAAAAAAAAAAGAGACTGATTGTCAATTTATGGGGCTCTTCAACCCACATTCATTGCTAGAGACATATTAACTCTCCTAATTAGCTGGGGATAAAAACCTGTTAACAGAGACCTGGGGAGTTCAGCGGGACTTTGCAGTTCCTGCTTGTCTCTGTCCCCTTTTTGTGAACTGTTGAGAATTTCCCCTCACCTCTCTGTGGCTGTATCTTTTATGGTTTATATTGATTCCTTTTAGTGGTTGGCTATATTTAACTCCCCTTTGATAAAGTGTTTCTTCAGTCAGGTTGAGATGAGTTAAATATTAAGGATTGATGACCTTGCTCATATTTTTTTATCAGTTCCTTGGGAAGATTTATGAAATATTTTATAATCTCTGAAATGCTCTTGTTGATGGGGGAAACTTCTCAGGCCACTGGATCTTGGCTGTCCATAAGGTGTTTTTTTCCCCTATAACCTAACAGTAGCAAAATGGGTTCAGAAGTTCATCTGTGCTTTATTCCTGGTACAGAAAGGGGCAACTGCTTAATATAGGGATGTCATGAAAATATACTAGTGCATTAAATATGGTTTATGTACATAAACCAAATAGTGCAAGTTATTAAATGTTAATATACATAAAATTATAATTGCAGTATGTACTTGCATACTGATATACAGATATATAAAATCCTCACCTCCTGTTTATATAAGTAGTTACATCTTTGATTCTCTTTTCAAACTTTGCAGTTTCGAACCCAGCTCTAAGTTCTCCCAGCTCTGATTTCCTGCTGCTGGAGTTTGCAGCATCACTTCTTTTTCAGCAGAAGACATTGTATTTCCTACATGGCTTTGGGCTTTTGCAACCTGAAAATGCTGACAGTTTTCCACTTCAGACTTACTGCTGAGACTTGAGGCGTCCAAATAATGTTAAAAACAAAGCAGTGGCTTGGAAGATGGAGGGAGACAGCCTGAACTTGTGCACCTTGTGTGCTTGTGACTCTGTGTCTACTCTGGGAGTAAGTGATGGCAGCTTACTCAGCACAGCCAGCTCCCCTTTTTCTCCTGGTTGTACCATTTTCTGGCAACCAGTCACTAAAATCAGCAGAGCTCTGGTGATGTGCTGGACTGCTGGGGATGTGGAGACAGGAGACGTGCAAATATCAAGGGAGTCTTTAGTCACCGTTTCTCAGAGAGTTTGTTCATTTAGAAATCAAACTCTCACACTGAATTGTGCAATCCTGCTCTTTGTCAACAGAACTCTTTCCCTGAAGGCTGGCAGAGGCACCTCCATCCTCCTGTGGTGCCTTTCTGACTCTGTTAGTTATAAATTAGGATTCTTTGATCTGGAATATCCTAGCAATGTGTTAGATCCCACAAACCTGGGTTTTTGAGCTTTCTGTGCCTTCTGGCACTGACCCCCTGGAGAACACTGCTTTGGACCTGAGGCCTTGGAGAAGCTTCCAAATTTGAGTGATGGAGTTAAAATCATGGGTGCATAGTTAAATAGAAGTGTGTGATTTCACATGGTGAAGGGTTTTGAATTTGAGATTTTTAGAATATAATAGGTATGGAACAAGATGGAAGTTCTTGGGCTTTGTCTCTCTCCTTTTTGTTCCTTCTTCTTCCTTCTTCTTCATGCTTTCAAGTAGTGGGTTTTGGTTGGATAAAATATCAAACTTTACATTTATGGGACCTTTTTCCTGAACCAGGAATCCCAAATTCAAGAAGGCATTAACCCACATTCTCAGGCAGGTACTTGGGTGTGTAAGAAGGTCCTTCCCTTTGGATTTTTGCATTTAATTTATCACTTGGACAAGAGGTGGACACGCTGATGGATCATGTATCCCTGGAACTGGGATTGCTGTTTGGCTGGGAGACACAAGCCAGCTGCCACAGAACTTGAGAGAGGAACACCTGGAAAAAGAGGAGAGAGGAAAAATGGCAGCAGCCATGGGAAGATGAGGTTGGGATGAAGGATCACCCTCATCCTCCTGTGTGTCTTAAGACCCTTGTCCCAGCAATGGCAGATGAACTGCAATGCTACAGGGAGCAAAGAGAGCTTTTGAAAGCAGAAAACTTCCCTGTTTTCATTTTTGTTTTTGTTTCTTTTTTTAAGGTTAAGGCTGATCACTTTAAAAATTCCCACTCTCAAGCAGTTTGCACATTTGTTTCTAAAGGGTTAATAAAGAAGGAGGGGTGTCATCAGTCCTAATTTGTAAATATAGATGTGTGTGTGTGACCCTGGTCCAGTGAGGGATGTCATGATCGTGGCAAAAAGGTTGGGATTAAATGATCTTTGGGGTTCCTTCCAACCCAAACTATTCTGTGATTCTATGTGGATGGTGGTGCTGTGACCTGGAAGTGCCCAAGGCCAGGCTGGACTGGGCTTGGAGCCACCTGGGATAGTGGGAGGTGTCCCTGCCCATGGCAGGGGATTGGAATAAGATGATCTTTAAGGTCCTTTTCAACACAAACCATTCTGGGATTTTGTGACTTCTCCAGCACGTGTTTCAGCAGAGTTGGGAGTGGAATTGGACTCATGCATCCATTTTTCCATACACACCAGGCAGCCTGGGATCCAAGATTTATATTTATATTATATTTATCTTTCTATTTATATTTATATTTATATTTATATTTATTTATGTCTC
>JAODHX010000001.1:1804646-1823332 GCA_027576295.1 Cossypha polioptera
GAAGGAGCTGCAGGAAACATGGAGAGAGACAATTCCCAAGGGATGCAGGGACAGGACACAGGGAATGGCTCCCACTGACATAAATAGATTTAGTTTGGATATTGGGGAAAAAATTTTTCCCTGAGAGGGTGAGGAGGAGCTGGGATGGAATTTCCACAGATTTTGTGGCTGCCCCTGGATCCCTGGGATGTTCAGTTCCAGGTTGGACACTGGGGCTGGAGCAGCCTGGGACAGTGGGAGGTGTTCCTACCCATGGTAGGGGTGGCACTGAGTGGTTTTTAAGGTCCCTTCCAACCCAAACCATCCCAAAATTCCATGATGTTCCCTCTTGCAAGCCTCAAATTCTGCCTCTCCATCAGCTCTGGCTCCAAGACCTGGGTGATTTTTTGGAACAACCATCCTGGTGTCCTTATCCCTGGGAGGAATGAGGCCACCTCAGCTCCTCATCCCTGCCTGGATGCACTCCTGTGTCTGATTTCACTTTTCAGAGAACTCAGCAGCTCCACACCACAACCCAGTTGATCTGAGTTATAAAATTCCTAAAAAAAAACAACAACAACAACAAAAAATCATTTAACTTCCTTTTCTCCCTGATTTAAGCCCTTGGAGGAGGAGAACAGTAACACTCTGTGGACTGAGGGGAGTTGTTAAACCCAAACTGCAGCTCCCCCAAACACACAGAAGTCATAAAATCCTGCCTGATGTTATTTGTTTATTGTAAAATTCCAGGAAAAACAGGCTCACCTTTGGGCATTTGGAAAGGTAAGGAAGCCCAAGGTGTGAAAACTGCTGTCAGAAATCTCATTAAGACATTATTTACTTCTTCAAAATGAATTTACATTGATCTTTTGAAACTCCTGCTAACCACAAATGCATTAAAACTAAACAGTCTTCATTTACTGAGAAATAAATGTGTCAGCAAAACCTTGACTTTTGGCCAATGCTGCTCTGCCTTTTAATTCACAGGAGCTCAGTGCTAAACAGTTTATGGCTTGCTGTGTTAATTAAATTGTTGACATATTTCCTTCCTGCAATCATTTGCAAAATAATTATCTTGAAAAATATACATTTTTTAGGAACCTCTTTAAAAATTGTGGCAGTGCTGGGAGATATTCACCAAAACTGGTTTCTTCTGCATATTAAATATTGTTTTAAAAGATTTAGCAGAAGAGTCAGGTAAAATGTATTGAAATAAATCTGACATTTTCATCCATTTTGTATGGAGTTTTGGAGGTTTTTTTGCAGTGTATGCACTCTTTAGAATTTAAATCAGTAACTTAATTTTACATTAACTGTTCCATACTGCATTCTAAAAAAAGAATTGATTTTTATTTGTTTGATAACTTTATATCACATTTCAAATATCAGTACACACACCAAATCCAAAGGCAGAGTTTCTCAGTTTGCTTCACTTAATCTTTGGACTAAGTTTTGGTTGCACCAAGAAATCCAAGCTAAAAGGGCAAAGAGAAATCCCACAGCAGGGATTTGCCACTGTCCCTTCTCCCCAAGGATTCTCCTTAGGGCCAACCTGGAGCTGGAGCTGCCCCTGGAATGGAGGAAAATTTGGCTGGGCTGAGAGGGGCTGTTCCAAGGGATAATCCCAAAACTGCAAACAGAGCTCATTGCTGTGCCTGGGGAAGTCAATCCTGCAATCCCTGACTCTATCTGGGATGAGGGGACACCAGACAAGGTTGGAGAACTGAAGATCCAAGATTTTCCCTGGGATTGTTTTGAGCCCAAGCACCTGAGACTCTTGAAACTTCATTTTCATGGAATCCCAGACTGGATTGGGTTGGGAGGGATTTTAAAGCTCGTCCCATCCCACCCCATCCATGGCAGGGACACCTCCCACTGTCCCAGGCTGCTCCAGCCCCAGTGTCCAACCTGGAACTGAACATTCCAGGGGTCCAGGGGCAGCCACAAAATCTGTGGAAATTCTATCCCATCCCCTCCCCACCTTCCCAGGGAACAATTCCTGCCCAATATTCCACCCAGCCCTGCCCTCTGGCAGTTTGAAGCCATTCCCTGTGTCCTGTCCCTCCATTCCCTGTGTCCTGTCCCTCCATTCCCTGGGTCCTGCCCCTCCATTCCCTGTGTCCTGTCCCTCCATTCCCTGGGTCCTGTCCCTCCATTCCCTGTGTCCTGTCCCTCCATCCCTTGGGAATTGTCTCTCTCCATGGTTCCTGCAGCTCCTTCAGGCCACCCCAGAGCACTCTCCAGGTGAACAATCCCAATTCCCTCAGCCTTTCCTCTCTGAAATTGTAAGAGACAGAAATTCAGCACTTGAGGCTATTCCACAAAAACCCTTCTATTTTCTGCTGAAGTCTGGAGCAGATTTCCAAGAAATCTTGGGAAGAGATCTCATGTTGGGAATGAACACCACGAAATCCTGCAGGATAAATGAAAGATGAAGCTGGTTTTGTTCTGGTGGAGAGAACCCTTGAAGACACAATAATCATGTCCCTAACAAAGCTTTGATACTTCTTGCCACAGCACAGAGAAGGGAAGATTCCTGTTAGACACCTTTTCCCAAAAGCAGGAATTTGGACTGCCAGGAGAGGCTGGAAAACTGCTCAGGTTGAGGTGGGCCTGGATCAGAGAACTTTGTGGATATTTAAATATCTTAAATCCCTTGGATTCTTCAATTCCTGCTGCATTTAATTCAACTTGGGAGCTGTTTCCTGGTGTTAAACACATTCCCAAGGCATCAAAACAATGTTTTATCGAGATATTTTTGTAATTAAAATGTGTAAGGGAAATGTCTGCAATATTTTCCTGGTGCCTCTCTTCTTGGGAATACTGGCTGTATATGTATTTATGTTCTTCCCTCTAGATATGAATCCCAAGATTCCCTTTCCAAACAAAGAAATTCTGTATTTGCTGATTTCTAATCCAGCATTCCCAAAGTCCCTCAGAAACTTTGGAAATCCTTCTTTACTATGGAATACTGACTGTGTCCAGATGAATATATTTGTTCTTTCCTCAAGACATCATTGCTGTGATTCCCTTTCCAAACCCAGAAATCGGGTATTTTTTAATTGCTCATACTGATTTCTAATCCAGCATTCCCAAAATCCCTTAGAAACTTGTACCAGGGAATACTGGCTGTATTTAAAGGTTTTATATTTGTTCTTTCCTCTAGACAGGAATCCAAATACTCCCTTTCTAAACTCAGAAATTACACATTCATTGATTGTTCGTGCTGATTTCTAATCCCGCATTACCAAAATCCCTCAGAAATTTGGGAACTCCCTCTGTCCTTTGGAATACTGACTGTATCCAGATGAATTTCTGTTCTTTTCTCAAGACATCCATTCTGTGACTCCTTCTCCAAATGCAGAAATTTGATTTTTTTTTTTATTGCTGATTTCTAATCCAGCATTCCCAAAGTCCCTCAGAAACTTTGGAAATCCTTCTGTACTATGGAATACTGACTGTATCCAGATGAATATATTTGTTCTTTCCTCAAGACATCCATGCTGTGATTCCTTCTCCAAATCCAGAAATTTGAATTTTTATTGCTGATTTCTAATCCAGCATTCCCAAAATCCCTCTGGAACTTTGGAAATCCTTCTGTACTATGGAATACTGACTGTGTCCAGATGAATATATTTGTTCTTTCCTCAAGACATCAATGGTGTGATTCCCTTTCCAAACCCAGAAATTGGGTTTGGAAATATTTTTTAAATGCTCATACCCAGGAATTACACATTCATTGATTGTTCATGCTGATTTCTAATCCAGTATTTCCCAAAATCCCTCACGAACTCCATCCTTCTGTACTATGGAATACTGACTGTGTCCAGATGAATATATTTGTTCTTTCCTCAAGACATCATTGCTGTGATTCCTTTTCCAAACCCAGAAATTAGATATTTTTTTATTGCTGGTTTCTAATTCAGCATTCCCAAAATCCCTCAGAAATCTGGGAACTCCCTCTGTACTATGGCATACTGACTGTGTCCAGATGAATGTATTTTTTCTTTCCTCTAAAATCCATGCCACGATTTCCTTTCCAAACCGAGAAATTCAATATCTGCTTATTCCTGATGCTGATTTCTGCTCCAGCAGAATTCCCAAAGTCCTTCAGAAACTTGGGAATGCAGGTGCAAATCCAAACTTTGCATTGCTTAAGGTAGTGAGGCACAGGTAATTAGAAATCAAATTTTGCCCAATTAAGAGGCAGTCGTGAATTATGGACCTACTTGGAAGCAGAGATGAAAACACTTGGGGAAGTCAAGGGAATTCTGATTTAAATTCTTGGAATTGCTTCAGTTTTTGAATTATTCCAATGTTGCCCCTTCATTTCTGCTGGATAAAAGCATAAGGAATAAACTCAGCTTTGGTTCCTTCCCAAATTTTAGAGGAAGAAGCTTTCCAGGAAGCAGAAATAATTTCATTGATATTTTTATCATTTCCTGCTTGGTCAAGATAATCTTGGCCATTCCTGGGTGTGTCCAGAGTGTCCCATGTCCTGTAAAGAGACTTTCCCAGAAAGTCCAGCAAGGAAAAGTTATTCTCCAATCAGCTGGAATTACAAATATTGATAAAGGTTTGACTTGTGGGGTCCGGACCTGCTCCAAAATTAATCCTGGTTATTCTTTTAAAGGTCCAGAGCACAAGGAAAAGACCAGCCGGAAGAAAAGCTCTGCTTATCCTATAAATTTGGTTATAGGAATAAAAAAAATAATGAAAATATTAAATTCATATTCTACATTAGATATCTACAAAAGAGGAATTTCTCCCTGGAAAGGGTGGTCAGGTTTTGGAAGGGGCTGCCCAAGGAGGTTTGGGGTCCCCATCCCTGGAGGTGTCCAAAGGATTTAGAGATTCATGGAATGCGTTGAGTTGGAAAGGACCCATCAGGATCATGGAGTCCAAGTCTTGCCATAAAATAAAAATAAAATAATAATAATAATAATAATAATGGAAATGATGATGAATATAATGATGATGATAACAGTAATAATAATTATAGTAATAATAATAATAATAATAATATAATGGATGTGGCACTCAGTGCTCTGGGCTGGGTGACACCTTTGGGATCAATCACAGGTTGAACTCAATGATCTTGGAGCTCTTTTCCAACCTCAGTGATTCTGTGATAAATAAAATAAAATGTAATATTTAAATATCATAAATATCATAATATAAAATAACACAATAAAAATATAGCTCAATATATAGATAACAGATAACATTAAAATAATAGATAATATATAAATAATATACGATTTATAGATAATATATAATCATATTAAAATGCAATAAAACAGCAATATTGACCCTTTCCTAGCTCTGTGTCAAATAACCATTCCTTTCCCTCCATTCCCGTTCCCATTCCCGTTCCCATTCCCTTTTCCATTCCCATTCCCATTCCCATTCCTTTCCCTCCGTTCCCATTCCCATTCTTATTCCCATTCACTTTTCCATTCCGCATTCCCCATTCCCATTCCCACTTCCATTCCCACTCCCATTCCCTTTCCCATTCCATTCCCTTTCCTATTCTCATTCCCATAACGTTTTCCATTCCCGTTCCTTTCCCTCCATTCCCATACTTATTCCCATTCCCTTTTCCATTCCCATTCCCCATTCCCATTCCCATTCCGTTTCCCATTCCCATTCCAATTCCGTTTCCCATTCCCACTCCCATTCCGTTTCCCATTCCCACTCCCATTCCTATCCCTGTTCCCATTCCCATTCCTATTCCCATTCCCCTTCCCATTCTCATTCCCACTCCCATTCCTATCCCTGTTCCCATTCCCATTCCCCTTCCCATTCCCATTCCCACTCCCATTCCTATCCCTGTTCCCATTCCCATTCCCATTCCTTTTCCCATTCCCCTTCCCCTTCCCCTTCCCATTCTCATTCCCACTCCCATTCCTATCCCTGTTCCCATTTGCATTCCCATTCCTATTCCCGTTCCCATCCCAGCTGTGCTTTGATAACCCCAACTCACAGCAGGTGCCCCTCAGCTGTCAGAAAAGTGCTAAAAACCCTCCCTCGTTAGCAGCCATCATTCAATTAAGAGAATGAAGAGTGACCTCGGGGTTGATTGGAACTGGCTTTGCTTCCCACATTCCCACAATTTCAGCTGGAAGGAAGGGAGGAGCTGTGGGGTGGGGAAGGCTCCCCCGTTCCCTGCTAATGGCAGAGAGGTTTCATCTGCTCTGCCCCGAGCTGATCTAACCCAGAGTGGTTTCGTGGGGATTTATGACTCGCATTAGGGCTGGATTTCATTAAAAATTAATGTGTGGTGAAGGGAGGATGCACAACAAGTGATCAGCGCGGTGATTTATCCCTCAGAATCCTCTCAAACGCCCGGTCCTGTCCTGCCTGGATGGACTTGACCATTCTCTGTCCTGCTCCAAGATGGAATTCACCTGGAACTCCCCAGGTGAGGCAGTGCCGTGGTTGGATCCAGCTGCTCTGTGGGAAGATTTGGGCTCTTTTGGACATCTGAGCGGTTTCTCCCCAATTCTGAATAATTTATTACCCATGTTCTCAGCATTGATTAGTGTCCTTTGGTCCCACTGTGTCTTTGGGATAATGCTTCATTCTTTTGATATGGAAAATTCCAGGAACCTGCTGTTGCTCGGGTTATGGAAAAATCTGCTCCTCATTTTATCAGGTGGATAAAATCATGGATATCCTTGAGAAATAATCTGGATTTTTTCCCTCCCTCAGGTGTGCACAGCATCAACCAGAAAGGACCAGTCAGGAGATTAGTGAACATTCCAAACGGAATCCATGCATTCTCCGCTAGAATCTGGGAATCCATGAATTCCCAACTGGGATCTGGGAATCCAAACGTTTTCAACTGGGATCTGGGAATCCATGAATTCCTAACTGGGATCCGGGAATCCAAACGTTTTCAACTGGGATCTGGGGATCCATGAATTCCTAACTGGGATCCAGGAATCAATGAATTCCCAGCTGGGATCTGGGAATCTGTGAATTCCAGCTGGGATCTGGGAATCCAAACGTTTTCAACTGGGATCTGGGAATCCATGAATTCCTAACTGGGATCTGGGAATCCACGTGTTCCCAACTGGGATCTGGGAATCCGTGAATTCCAGCTGGGATCTGGGAATCCATGAATTCCCAACTGGGATCTGAGAATCCATGAATTCCCAGCTGGGATCTGGGAATCTATTAATTCCCAACTGGGATCTGGGAATCCATGAATTCCCAACTGGGATCTGGAAAAATGCTGTCCCTGAGCTTCACCTCTTCAGGATCATTTCTTGGGATAAAATTCCCCCAGCCCACAGGCAGAAAACATCCCCAGTGCTCCATTCTCACCTCTCCACAGGGAAATTCCCTCTTGGATCCTTCCATGGCACTCTTCCCATCATTGGGATCGTTAAGTGACTCCCCAGCACTCCATAAATTAATGGGCCCACGTGGGAAAAGGGAGGGAAAGAGAAGCTGGAGAGGGCAATAAAGAGAGGTGGGAGAATTGGGAATTGAGCCCTGGATTCCACAAGGATTGTCCCTTTCCAGGGGCTCCAGCTTGGACAAGTTCTACACTCCCAAAAATTCAATCTATAAAATAAACTTATAAATCCATATGGAATTTTAGAAGTTGTTTTAATGATATTCAAATGAGAGGAACAGTTCCTCCTCTTCGCTGTTTTTTTTTGTGCAGATTGACACAAATTCCTCCTTTTTTCCTGACATTTTGACACAAGAATACGTTTGTGAAAGGAAAATATTTCTCTTTTGGTGACATAAGTGACTTCCAACTCAAATATCTTTAAAAAAACCTTTATTTTTGTGCTAATTGTGCCTTATTTGGGGCAAAGAGGGATTCTGTGTTTGAAGTGGAGGAAATCATTAAAAACTTTGGATTTTAATGGAAATATTTGCAGGGAATGAGGTGCTGAATTTCTTTGTTGTAGTCTCTGTTTGTGTCTGAGGTCATTATTAAATATTGCCTGGGTCACATGGAATACCCAAGGTGTCAACCATGAGACACATTTTATATCAGGAGCATTTTTACCTCATGGAAACACATTCAGAACTTTTCTGTCTTGGTTTGGGACATAAAGCAGAAATAATTTCACTGAGTTAAAGGCCTGAGGCTCCCAGTAAGAATATTCCCTTCGGGATTTAATGTGCATTCCTTAAGGAACCTGCTTTTAACTCTGCAAAAAATTAATCTTTAATGCCCTGGTTGTTTTTCCTTATTCAGTGGGATTCTCCAATAAATGATGTTCAGAAAAACGACATTTTTTTTCTTCTGTGACAGAAGGGATTCATTTCCAGAAGTTCTTTCTGGAATTATTGCACAAAAATAGAAATTCTTCAAAAATCCACAACTTGCAAAGAAACTTTCTGCTTTATTGATACCTAAAAAATCAGAGTTTGGTTATCAAATACAGGGATTTTAAGGATCATCCAGTTCTGCCTCCTGCCATGGCAGGGACACCTCCCACTGTCCCAGGCTGCTCCACCCCAATGTCCAACCTGAAACTGAACATTCCAGGGATCCAGGGGCAGCCACAGCTGCTCTGGGCAAGGATTATTATTATTATTATTATTATTATTATTATTATTATTATTATTACTATTATTATTATTATTATTATCTTGATGGGGTTTTATTATTAATAAAATCTCTGTGCAAAGCTGTGCAGGAAAGTTTTGCCTTCCTGGAATATTGGATTTTTATCCCATTCTGTGCTTCCACCAGGAGGATCCATGGGGAGCTGGCAGCTCTGCTGAGCAGATTCACCATGATCCTGCTGGAGCTCTTGAAACAGAGAATTTGAGACTTTCTGTGCTGGCAGGCACTGACCCAAAAGAAAATACAGCTTTTGACCTGAGGCCGTGGAGAAGCTTCCAAAATGGAATGATAGAACTGGGATCATGGGTGTGCAGTTTGAATAGAAGTGTGTGATATCACATGGTGGAAAACTTAGAGTTTAAAGTTTTAGAATATAGTAATATATAAAAGGCAAGATGGAGGTTTTAGGGTGGAGCTTTGTGTTTCTTCTTCACCTTCTTCTTCATGGGTCTGGGTGATCTTTTGTAATTGGATAGAAAATTCCACATTGTGGGCCATGGGTGGTTGGTTATTGGGTTAAAAGCAAAAATAATTTAGGTGGCATTTCTTAATTGGACAACTTACCCTTAAAAGGCCTTGTAGAGGGAGATGGGGCTCCATTTTTAGCTTGTTAGCTTGAAGTGCTGTAGAACTCACAGTTTGTAGTACAGATAAGAATTAATAAACATCTGAGTCTGAACAAGAAATACCATCTCGAGCTTTGAATCCTGACCCTGACAAAAAGAAGACAAAAACATAATAATCATAATTTAGATTTTTTTTTCTTTTTTTTACCTTGGTCTCTCTCCAGCAGCTCCACATCCTCCCTGTGCTGGGCCCCAGGGGCAGCTCTGCAGGTGAGCTCTCAGCTGAGCACAGGGGCAGAATTCAGAATTCTCTCTCCTGGCCTGCTGGCCACACTTCTCCCACTCTTTTTTCACAGCTCAGGTGAGCAATCAGCAAAAACCAGCAGAGCTGCACCTTTCCTGCCTTTTGGATGGTGCAGCCTCAATGCTACAACATTCCCACGGCTTTCTAGCAAGGGAGTATGGTGGAAAAAAAAAACTTACAAATGGGAATGCACTGCCTTTCCCAGGTGATTTCCACTGTTTTCCTATGGAACCCTGTGGTTCCTGCCTTTTCCCTGGGTCTTGGCCCCTGTGTGGGCACCCAGAGCACAATCCAGGGAGATGTCCCTGGCTCTCCTCCACCCCTGTGGACACAGCTCCCTGCCAGCTAATTAGAGCCTTTAATTCCCCAGGATGATCTATCTCAGCCATCTATGGAGGGGAGGAAGCTGCTCTTCCTACCAGCACTCCACCCAGGAGCAATTTATCTCCATCCAGATAGGGCTGAAGAGGCACTTGAGCCTTTTGTAAACGTGGGCAGATCAGATAAAGGTGATTTAAGGCAGAGGGAGGCACAAGAATTGCCTCAGCCCGGGGTTAGAAAGGTCTCCTGTGCCACTGGACACAGCCACATCTTCTGGAGATCTTTCAAAAAACACTCCCAGCAAATGCTGCTCAAAAATCCGGGCTAAGCAGATGATGCTGATACAACAAACGTGTTCTGACATAGCTTTTTTCTTTTTAAATCTACTTGGGCACATAAATAGCTTTGTTAATTGCTATTCCTTTCAAAACTTTGGAAAACATAAACAGTGTCTGCCAGAAGAGTGGGGAAATGTATCTGAATTTCTGTGGGGCACCATGTCTTGGCAAACACCACTTAGACAGGGCTCTACAGTGGAAAATTGTCAGGAATTGGCTTTGTTTTTTTACAACTTGATCTTATCATGAACTCTCAGGCCCATGAATTGTACCAGACTCGAGTCCTGGAATTGCAGGGAAGCAGAAGAATGTAAGATTCTGTTTAAAACAAGACGACAGCACGGGGAAAAGGAAAATCTGGTTTCACATGAGGGCTCCAGGAGCAAAACCACCCAAACAAAACTGCAGCTGTGCCCTGAGCAGCAGAGGCAGGAGGTGGCTGGGGATGGGCTGGGGGTTTCAGGGGGGATGTTCCATGCCCTACAGGCACTCCTGAGGATCCCCAGCTGAATTTCAAACGCTGGTGCCAAAGGATCAGCCAAATGCTGGCACCATCCAGGGTTTATCCCAGGAAGAATTCTGCACACTCCCTGGCCCTGCTGATACACCAAGGGCTCTGCTCTGGGGGTGGGGGAGGCTGACCAGAAGACCCCAGAGGTGCCTTATTATTGATTATCTTCTTTTTTTCCTCTGCCTTCACTCAGAGTCAGGATTGAAGCACGACAGATGGATTTTCTTGTTCAGACTTGGTTATTTATTAATTCTTATCTATAGTACAGTGAGTTCTACAGCACTTGTAGCTATCAAGCTAAAAGTGAAAAAATGGAGCTGGATCTTGCTCGTTACAAGGACTTTTAAGGCCTAACTATCCAATTAAAAGCTAAGATCTATATTATTTATATTTTGACCCAATGACCAAACAGCTGTGACCCACAGTGCAGCACTATCCAACCAAAAACTGCTACCTGAAACCAAGAAGAAAAAGGAACAAGAAGGAAGAAAAGCCAATGCCCCAGAACCTCCATCTTGTCCCATACCTATTACTATATTCTAAAATCCTAAATCCCAAACCCTTCACCATGTGAAATCACACACTTCAATCCAAACTACACACCAGTGATTCCAGCTCCATCACTCAAATTTGGAAGCCTCAGGTCAAAAGCAGTGTTCTTTTGGGGCTCAGTGCCTGACAGCACAGAAAGTTCAAAACCCCCAAGCTTCAGGGTTCCAGCAGGAGCTGCCTGAGCACACAGCCCTTGGTGTGGATCTCAGGATGCAATGGGAGCAGCAGTGCTGGGATGCTCCTCCCAGTGCAGAAGGGCTCCTGGGGTGTGGCCAGCTGCTCCCTGCCTTTTTCCCTCATTAGATTATTTATCCGTGCCCGTGATGATGCCCATGAGTAAGGCTGCAGCTGCAATCCGTGGGGATTGCACACAACACCCCTCACAGATATGTATTTTCCCCTCTCAGTGCACACTGTGTCACGTCTGTCTAAACGACAGGGTTGGTTTGTGAGTCAGCACTGGAGGCAGAGGTCATCTCCAGCTCATGCCTTAAATCCTCACCTGCCTCCATCACCTGGAGTCTGATCTCCCCACCTCCTTTTCCTACTGACATCACCCCTGGTGTGCAACACACACCAACAGCAGCACAGCTGTGACCTCACTAACTCTGACCTCTGCAGCCCTGGTGACAACCCTGAGTTTTCCATTCTTTCTGGATTTTTTGGGATTTTTTTTTTCTGTTGTTTTTCATAGTAAATTAATTCCAACTTCCTGGAATCAGTAAGAAGTTTAGATTGATGTTAGAACAGTGGATTCCCAGAGAAGCTGTGAACTCCCCATCCCTGGATGTGTTCAGGAGCAGGTTGGATGGAATTCAGCAACCTGGACTATGGAAGGTGTCCCTGCCCATGACAGGGGATGGAATTAGATTATCTTTAAGGTCCTTTCCAACCCAAACTCTTCAATGATTTCATTGAAGTAGTACTGAATTTTTCACAGCCTGGAAAAAAAAAAAGTCTTCACTACCAAATGAAGAAGTGGAGAGTAAATGGATTTTTCAGTCTGGCAAAATGAAGTCTGCCCACTTCTCCTGTATGTCAAACAGCTGAATTTGAAAAACATCCTGATCCACAGTGTCAAAAAATGTTATGGGGAAAAGTTACCAGAATGTGAGATTCTGATAGGAGAGGACACGCTCTGTCAAGCACCTCCCTTATTTTTATGATTCTACATCTGCCAGAACCTCAAGGAATCCAAATTATTCAGACTAATTAGGTGTCATTAAATCTCATTTTAATTGTTTCTCTTCCTTTCTGTTCAGACTTCTAGAGGAGATGCACAGAAAAATTAGCCATGCAAACCAGTTTCTGTTTAGTCACAGGTGTGTACAGTGTGCCACAATCTGAATCTAAACCAACCATGCTGGTCCTGTGGGTGGATTACAACTTACCAAAACTGACTTTTAATGGAGGTTGAGTAAAGGTACCAAGTCACTGTAATGAATAAACAAATACACCTTGAAATTCCATTCAAGGGGACTTTGTAAGGGAAAATTCCTTTCCTGAGTCACATTAAAGACAAATAAAACCCAGGAAATCTTTCTGACAGCAGGTACCATGTTCTCCTCACTGATGGTGCTGGAAAAGGGACCCCTATAGAAATGCATTTCAATAAAATTATCTTTAAGAGAAAGAGAATTCTGTTTAAATTATCCTGGATTCTGGAAAACAGATCCTGGATTCAGGAAAACGTTATCCCAGCTAAACCTCACAAGGGACACTTGGTGGATGCTTTTTTTTGGTGCTATTTCACAGGTGTTTCTGGCCACTGCTGGTTCAAGTTGAGTGACCCATCCAGCAAATCCCTGGAGCAAATCCTGCCCTATAGGAGGATGTGGCTCCTTCCATTGCCTTTGAAGAGAGCCTGGAGTAGATGAGCTGGAGACTCTGAATTTTCCCTCTTGTCCTGAAACAGGTGACCATAAAGGCCTTGGAACAGGTTACCCAGAGAAACTGTGGCTGCTCCATCCCTGGAAATGTTCAAGGCCAGGTTGGATGGCACTTGGAGCAACCTGGCAGAGCAAAGGTGTCCCTGCCACAGTTTGGAACTAGATGATCTTCAAGGTCTTTTCCTACCCAAACCATTCCGTGATTCCACAGGAAAAGACTTGAGTGCACAAGTTTTTGTGTTAGTTACTACTTTCCCTCTGCTAGTCACATATTTGCTCATTTTAGGAAGACAGGGCTGAAATCAAGGTCTGTTATTTTTTGACTGCAGGCACCAAAGGCAGCCTGAAACTCTCTTTCCTGAGTAAACATTTTCAGCATATGGAGGAAGAGGCTGCCAAGTGAGGGGAACATTAGCTGAGCTGCCTCTCTGAACGGGCTGACAAATTCCTACAGGTCCCTCCTGCCTCACCTGCCGGGCTTGGCTCTGGCAGCCACTCCAGAGCAATCCCAAATCCAAGGAAACCACCAGGTGCTCTGGTAAGGTGAGCCCGAGGTTGGCTCTGTCAGTCAGAGAGCAGCAATGCTGCCAGCAGCACTCACACAATTATCTGGCTCAGGTTTTGAAACCTCTGCTCAACAGTGATGATTCAGCAGCTGATTGCTGTTCATTTACTGGAAACTGCTCCTCGTCACTCAGAAGGAAAAAAACAACTGGAAAAAGCTTCTATCACTCAGTTTTACAGTAGGCAAGGCCACTATGGTTGACTGCAACCTTACAAAAAAAAAAAAAAAAAGAGCATGAACTAGAAAGCTCCAAACTCAAAACATTTTTTTTTTTACTTTCCATAACCATTTGATTTTCATGTTAGTATAACATTCCTTTTATTTGCTCTCAGTTTTTCTGGCCTTCTGGGTGTGCAGCTCCTATTTTCTCTGATCTCATCAAGACCAGAAACTTCACAGTATATACATCCCACCCCCACAGATACAAACACACACAGAATTTCTTCCTATAACTGAGCACTACAAGAAAAAAAAATGCACTTTTACAAGATCCTAGGGAATTCTCAAGAGTTCCTGTTGTACCTGGCATCCCAGCCAATGTGTCAAGGACTAACTTGAGACCCTCCAGAGCAGAAAGCACGAGCAGCTGGCACCTGTGCAAACAATTTTTAGCTGGAGCTGCCACGCACAAACCACAGCCCATGGGAATGCAGGAAAATGCAAAGTCCAGCCCTGAGTTTGACTAAATCACTTTGCAATTTCAGATGGTCACATCCCTGGGGCTGCTGCTTCAACCATCAGTGTCCAGCCCTGGAAATGCCACAGTGAAGAGCAGTGGCCTGGTCTGGTACCTCCACCACAGTATTTGGGTGCCTCACCTGTCCACTGAAAGCCTGACACCTGCCAGGGGAGTCTGCCCACAACATTGCACACAGTTTGTTCTCTGGGCACTGGGTGGGAGCTCTGGGTGTCATTTACAGGAGCATTTCACAGAGTTCATCATTCTGTGTCTCTGGAGGGACTTCAGAGTAGCCCAAAGCCTGTCTGCCAACTCAGACACAAAAGTGTGGATAATATTTAGCAGAAATCCTATTGCTTCAAGTCCTTCTGGCCAGCTAGCAGGCACAAACATCTCTCCCTGTAGCTGGGAAAAATTACAGCAGCTATCCCAGCCTCATCCTGCCTGCTCTGCTGTAAAGGTGATATTTGCACCACTTAATTAGTGGCTTGTCTGCAAGTTTGTTTTTTTTTTGTTTTGTTTTGTTTTGTTTTTATTCAGATTCAGGTTTAAAAACACAAAGGAGATGAATTTTTTTGTGTTCAGGCTTGGTTGTTTATTAAATCTTATTTAAAGTACAGAGAGTTCTGCAATGCTTCTAGCTACCAGCTAAAAGTGAGCAAAATGGAGGTGAATCCAGCTAGTTACAAGGTTTTTTAAAGCCAAACAGTCTGTGACCCTCAGTGCAGCACCAACTGTCCAACCAGAAACTAGTACTTGAAATTATGAAGAAGAAGGAAGAAGACAGAAAGAAACAACACCCAAAATCTTCCATGTTGTCCCATACCTATTGCTATATTTTAAAAACCCCAATTTCAAAACCCTTCACCATGTGAAATCACACACTTCTATTTAACTACACACCAGTGATTCCGAATCCATCACTCAGATTTGGAAGCCTCTCCAAGGCCTCAGGTCCAAAGCAGTGTTCACCTGGGGGTCAGTGCCAGGAAGCACAGAAAGCTCAAAACTCCCAGGTTTGTGGGATCCAACACTCTGCCACCAGCACAGCGATGTCCTGAGCCTGGCACTGCTGTCCTGGAGGGTGACACGATCCCAAAAAGGGCCCAACCACTCCAGCTGACTGAAATCCACACCAGCCCCATTCCAGGGTGGGTGTCTTGTTGCTTGGTTTGGTTTTGCTCCCCTCCTGTGCTCACATTTACATTCCCACAGCAAAGCAAGGCCAGTGCTGCTCACACAGCACCCTGCTCAGAGCTGCCTGCCACCAAAGGGGGGACAGGCACTGCAGCATTTTTCCAGGGCAAGCACGTGCCCAAAAACCTTCCCCTGCACAGGGATTGTCCCTGTAACCTGCCACATCCTGCTGCAGGCACTGGGAGATGTTTTTATCAGCTGTGTAATGGTTCCTAATGAAGAATTAACCCGTGGGAGTTGCACCAGACCATCCCACTTTGGTGATATCATCTTGATCCCAGAGGGATCACTCACTGCCACTCTCAGCCTGTGGCTTTCAGTCTCTGTCACCAAGACACCAGGACATGAAACTCTGCCCAGCTCACTCCTTCCAGGCTGATGGAAGATTTGGTGCCACAGTTTGTCATGGCAGGGGGAGTGGACAGCCCTGAGAATCCTCTGTAGCATCTCCATGGGTTCACTTTGGGCTCCCTGCTTGCCACAACATCATTCACACGTTCCTAGAAAAATGTTGATTCACCAATATATATAACAAATCCCTGCTTTTTCTTCTTTTTTTCTTTCCCATGTGATTTATATTTGGAAATACTGCTACACATCCAATAGGTGCAATAAAACAGTGGATTGTGCCTGGATCCTCATCTGCTTTTACATATTTCTGCCAATGTCTTCACAACTGCTGAACTCCTCTCTGGCCAGATGTGTCCCATCCCCACATAAAGTTAATGAAATTGAGGAGGTATTTTTAAAAGTACCTGTTTTCTCATGGTGAGGAGAGTGGTCTGGGTGTTCCTTTGTATATTATATCTATTAATCCTGATACATTTTGAAAAATAGATTTTGGATGTTGATAAATTTTGGATTTTCCTCTTGGAAATCTGTTTGGATCATCTCAGTGGATTCTCCTCGTGCAAGCTCAGGAACCAGGTGGGTTTTGGGATGCAGTTTGTGAGTGTGAGCTGCCAGAGCTCCTGAAGAGAACCTTTATTATGGGGCACCTGGAGACACCCTCGTCCTGCCTGGGGAAGGGAAAAGCCCTTGTGATTTTGTATGGAGCACATCTCACCTAAAGAATTTTGTCATCTAAGAAGGTTCAAGTCTCAGCTCAAAATTCTCCTTAAAATCCACAGACAGTGTCTAGGACTGGAAGGATGCCCAGGCCCCAGAGCTGCCCATTCCTCCCTGTGCTTGGCAGGAGGATTTTGGTGTGGGCAGTTCCCCTGGTGACTGCTGGTGTTAAAGGAAATGGAACACATCTGGGTCACCCCTCTTCTCAAAAAACACCTCTTGCCATCAGGACATTTTATATCTTATTTGAATAGATATCACCTATATTTAGTGATTTGTTGCTGCTCAGATATGAGTGGACACTTGTCCAAATGTCAACATTGAGTTTTAATTTTCCTATAGTTAATTCTTTTAAAAAACCTAGCTTCTAAGTCTTTGTAATGCTGTCATTATGAATTAATAAGCTTTGAATTTCTTGAAAAAAAGAAGTTTGCAAATTTATGCCTTGCAGATTTATTATTAGTATTTTAGCTTTCCCTTCAAACCAAATTGTAATGGATTTCTAGTTCAATTTTTCAAATTATCAATGAAATTCTTCATGAACACATATTAGGACCATTTCTAGGATCATCATTTGAATTGTAAAATTTAATTTGAGTCAAAATTTCCTTTATATATATTGGGAAAAACAGTATTTCTCTATAAGCTGCTGGACCTGCCTCCAGATTTAACTCTTCTGTCTCATCACTGCCCTGCAATCTCTTTCTTCTCTTATCCTATTTTCCCCACCTCACTCATCCCAGGCTGTAATTACATTACTCACAGCAGGTCCAGCAAACGTGATGTCATTGGCTTGGTAAAAACACTGGCCAAATTTACCCCTTGCTGAGCCAGTAGGGTCTGGATTTTGGCCCCAGCCCCGTGAGCAGGCACATACCTGTTTAATTGCACCCCTGAGTCGTGGTGTGACCTGCTCTGTGCCCATGTGTGAAGGGAAGCACGTGCCACGCTCCCAAAAAGACCCTTTCCAGCTGTGCCTGGGTCTGAACATTCCCACATCCCACATCAGGCTCTGCTCCCACAGACAGGGAAAACAGGAAAGTACACAGGGTCTTGTGGCACCAAACCCTGGCAGGCTCAGGGAACCTCAAAATGAGAAAGAAACAGAGAGTGCAGACATAAAATAAAAATAATCTGGGGGCAGGTTCCCTGCCCGTGGCAAGGGGGTGGAACTAGGTGGTGTTTAAGGTCCCTTCCAACCCAAACCATCCTGTGATCCTGTGAAAATCCAGCAGCCAGAATTCTCTCAGTCCCATCCTGGTGCAAAAAGATCCTTGATTCATGGGATCAAGCTGGAAGTGAGCCCCAGTGCATGTCCCTGTGTGTTAACATCCATCCATCCATCCATCCATCCATCCATCCATCCATCCCCACAGTTATTAGCCAGGACTGAGCTGTAACATTTTATGGCTTTTAGGACAGGCACACTTTCCTCTCCTTTAACTCCTGAACTCGCTCACTCACAGTTAATATTGTGATAAATTTGGAACAAGAGGTTTGCACACAAACCGTGGGGATGCTGAGGCAGGGTTAGGAGCTGCTCAGTCCAGCACCTGCCTCAGGTGCTGCTGCCTCACTGAGCTCCCAGACAGCTGGGTGAGCTTTGAGAGCCAAAGCACCCACCAGAACCTTTCCCTTCTTCCCTTCCCTCTTCCTCATTCCAAACCATGGCTCTTCCTATTTCTACAAACTGCTTCAAAGGTTTTTTGCTTTTGCAGGAATTTGGTCCAGATCCAGTCTGCTAAGTCAAAGGAAGATCTTCCTCAGCTGAAACAAACCTTGGATCAAGCCCCAGGAGAAGGGACTTCTCTGGGTTATTCATTTTTGATCCTTTTGCATGTAGACCACAATTTAAACAAAAAAAATTAATCAAGAACAGCACACCAGAGATGATATTTCCCCAGAAAAGGACCTGGCATTTTTATTTTGGGGCAAAGATTCAGAAGTTCTCCAGCAGGTAAAAATGGCTTTTCCATGAAAAAGCTTGTCAGATTCAGATCATTTAGCCATATGCCCAAATTTTCTCTTTTTTCTTTTGCACTTTGTTTTTAACTGAAGTAAAGCCATGAATGCATGCCAGGGTTTTATCTTTCCAAAAAAAGGGGGAGAAACTTAGTC
>JAODHX010000001.1:1974178-2001007 GCA_027576295.1 Cossypha polioptera
GGGAAGGTTGGGATCTGGGGGATTGTTGGGATTTGGGGGATTGTTTGGAATGTTGGGATTTGGGGGATTGCTGGGATTTGGGAAGGTCTGGGAGCCCCCGCTGGGATTTGGGGGATCCAGGTGGGGGCGTTGTCCCCTCTGCCCTCCCCAGACCCGGGTCCTGGAGCACCGAGATTTGGAATTTTGGGGAGCTCGGGGGGATCCGGGCAGAACCAGAATCCCAGAGAGATCCCAGAGCGATCCCAAAATTATCCCAAAGTTATCCCAGAGCGACCCCAAAATTATCCCCGGAATTATCCCGAAATAACCCCAATCCCAGCTCCGGGGGTGACTCACGCTCCCCCATCCCAGGATAACCCAAATCCCGGGATAATCCCCAAATTCCCGCCGGGATCAGATCCCCAGATAGAGGCCGGGATTCCCACGGAAAATTCCGATTTTCCCACAAGAAATTCCGAGACTCCCAGATCAATTCTGAGATTCCCACAGTACATTCCTAAATTCCCAGGTAATTCCCGAGATTCCCAGGTAAATTCTGAGATTCCCGGGTAATTCCCGGGTAATTCCCGGGCAATTCCCGGAGCCGTGCCGCGCTCCCGTTACGTTCCGGGTGGGTGGGAGGAATTCCCGATTCCCCCGCGGGGATCAGCCGGGAATGATTCACCGATCGCTCAGATAAGGCCGCGATCCTCGATCCTCGATCCCCGCCCCGCCCGGAGCCGCCGGAATTCTCCAGGAATTCCCAGGGAATTCTCCCTTTTCCCCTTTATCCCACCCGGGAGTTCCCGTGGGGATTCTGGCTCTGACTCTGCCTGGGGGATTCGCCTCCTCTCTGGATAATTTTGATTTTATTCATGATTTTTCTTTGTTTCCCCCCTTTCTTTCCCTGGCTTTTTCCCCCCCGTTTTCTTTCCCTTTTCCCTGTTTTCTTTCCCTTTCCCCCCTTTTCTTTCCCTTTCCCCCGTTTTCTTTCCCTTTTATCCCCTTTTCTTTCCATTTCCCCCTTTTCTTTCAATTTTTCCCATTTTATTTCCATTTCTTTCCCCTTTTCTCTATTTCTTTCTCTTTTCCTTCCCTCTCTTCTTCCTTTATTTCCCCTTCCTTTCTCCCCTTTCTTTCCCTTTTATTCCCTTTTTCCCTTTTAATTTCCCCTCCTTCTCCCTTTTTCCCCATTTCCCTTTTCCCTCATTATGAATTTTATTTTTTTAATTTTATTTTTAATTTCATTGGATTTCAGGCCGCTCCCCAAACCCCCTCCTGCAGCTCCTGGATCCAACCCGGGATCCCCGGGCCCCATCCCCGCTGCGGAGCAGATCCCGGGGATTTGGGGTGACTCAGGCGGAGCCGCCGGGTCGGGACCTGCCCGAGCACGCCGGGGCCGGATCCCAATTCCCGGGATTCGCCTCTGGAAGCGGCCGGGACGGGGAGGATGCTCCGGGGGCCGGGGCTGGCACCGCAGCGTCGCCTCAGCCCCGCCGCTCTGGGGGGAAAGAAAAAAAACCAAAATTCCGGCCCCTCCCTGCTTGTCCCAACCTTGGAAATAGCCCGGGAAATCCTGGATTTGGGATTCCATGGAGAGCCCAAAAATATCCCAGAAAATCTGGACTCTGGGATTCCTCAGAGACCTCAAAAATATCCCGGAAAATCCTGAATTTGAGATTCCTCGGAGAACCCAAAAACATCCCAGAAAATCCCGGTTCTGAAATTCCTTGGAGACCCCAAATATCCCAGAAAATCCCGATTCTGGGATTCCTTGGAGACCCCAAAAATCTCGGCTCTGGGATTCCTCAGGGAACCCAAAAATATCCCAGAAAAGCCTGGATTTGTGATTCCTTGGAGAGCCCAAAAATATCCCGAGAAATCCCGGCTCTGGGATTCCGTGGAGAGCCCAGAAATATCCCAGAAAATTCCAGCTTTGGGATTCCTCGGAGATCCCAGAAATTCCCGGCTCTGGGATTTCTCGGAGACCCCAGAAATTCCCGGTTCTGGGATTCCATAGAGAGCCCCAAATATCCCAGAAATTCCCGGTTCTGGGGTTCCCGAATATCCCAGAAATTCCCGGCTCTGGGGCTCCTCGGAGGTGCCCAGGGGTGGCTTTGGGGACTTCAGGTCCCTCCCGGGAGGGTTTGGGGGTGGCCCGGGCTGGGAGGGACACCCGGGAATTCCCGGGAATTCTCCCGGGATCATCCCCCCACCCCACGAGGTTTGGGGGAAAATCCCCTGAGCTCCATCCCGAGCGCTCCCGGCCCTTGGGATCGAGGGTTTGGATCCCAAAAGCGTTTGGGGGAATCTCCTGGGAAAGGGGAACAGATCCAGGTTCCAGAGGGGCCATTCCCGGCTGGAAATCTCCTGGAACAGGGGAACGAACTCGGGCAGAAACGTCCTGGAAAAGTGGCACAAACCCGGATGGAAACCTCCCGGGAAAGAGGCGCAGACCTCGGGTTCCAGAAGGGCCATTCCTGGGTGGAAATCTTCTGGAAAAGGGGCACAAAGACACAATTCCTGCTGGAAATCTCCTGGGAAAGAGGAACAGATTGGGGTGGGAATCTCCTGGAAAAGGGGAACAATCCCTGCCGGAACTCTCCCATGAAAGAGGCACAGATTCGGGTGGAAATCT
Organism: Cossypha polioptera; assembly: GCA_027576295.1. Classification (NCBI taxonomy): domain Eukaryota; kingdom Metazoa; phylum Chordata; class Aves; order Passeriformes; family Muscicapidae; genus Cossypha; species Cossypha polioptera. Next base: position 1,976,796 of record JAODHX010000001.1, read on the forward strand.
GGAAAAGGGGCACAAAGGCAGAATCTCTGCTGGAAATCTGGAAAAGGGGAACAGACCCGGGGCTTCAGAGGTGCCAGTCCCTGCTGGAAATGTGGAAAAGGGGAATAATCCCTGCTGGAACTCTGCCGGGAAAGGGGAACAATCCCTGCTGGAACTCTCCTGGGACAGACCCGGGGCTCCAGAGGTGCCAGTCCCCGCTGGAACTCTCCTGGAAAAGGCGCACAGTCCCTGCTGGAACTCTCCCGGGAAAGGGGCACAGTCCCTGCTGGAACTCTCCTGGCACGGGCCCGGGGCGCGGAGCCCAGAGCCCGGCCCGGCCCGGCCCTGCCCTCGCTGGGAGCGAAGCGCGGGCGAGCATCGGGACACGAGAAGGGAGAAGGGAAAGGAGCCAAAACTCCGCCGGGGCCGCGGCGGCGGCTCCGCCAAAGCCGGGGCGGGAGCGCTGCGTGCCCGGAGCGGCGCTGGCACCGCTCGCACGCCAGCAGCGCCGCCAAAGCTCCCAAACAACCGCCCCAAAAAAAGCTGCGGCGCGGCCCAAGCCATGAAATCACCGAGCCGCGGGGTTTGGGGCCGCGCTGGGATCGGGGTGTTCCCCCCTCGGGGGGAATCGCGGCCGAGGAGAAGAGGGAAAAGCGCCGGGCTCGTCCCGCGCGCCCCTCCCAAAAAATCGCAGGGTGTAAAAGCGTCCCGCGGAAAGGCGGGGCTGGCACGGAGGCAGCGGCCGCGGCGATAATTACCGTAATTAAACATCGCCGAGCTGCCAGGGGAGATGAATGGGGGCGCGGAGCTCGGGCCGAGGGGAGCTGGGCTGGGTTCGGGGCGCTGAAAGCCCGGGCGGGTCCGGGCAGGCCCGGCCCAAAAACCCGGGAGGAGCCGGGACGGGAACGGGGGGAGGGGAACGGGGGGTGAGGGGGATGGGAGTGGGATAATGGGAATGGGATAATGGGGATGGGGATGGGATAATGGGGATGGGATTCGATAATAGGATGCGATAATGGGATGCGATAATGGGATGGGATCATAGGATGGGATGATCTTTCAAAGAATCATGGAATATCCTGAGTTGGAATAAACCCACAGGGATTATTCTGTCCCTGCACATTGTCCCCAACAATCCCAGCCTGGGCATCCCTGGCAGCTCCTGGAGCTCTGGCAGCCTCGGGGCAGTGCCCATTCCCTGGGCAGCCTGGGCAGTGCCCAGCACCTCTGGGAGAGGGAAGAACCTTCCCTGATCTCCTTCCTCTTGCTAAAAGTGCCCTGAGCTGAACCCCAGGCTCAGCTTTTCCCTGCCAGCAGGGAGGGCCTCAGGGAGCCACGATCCCCCACAGGCGCTCGGGCTCCTCCAGAGCCCGGCCCTCCATCCCATCCCATTGGGCTGAAAAGCCCTCAGATACCATCGAGCCCAATTCCCATCCCATATTATCCCACCCCGGTGCTAACCAGACCCCCGTTCCCTGCTCGGCACAAACCCCCGGGCCGGGACGGAGCGAACCGGCCCCGGCAGCGCTGCGAGAGCGGGAACCGCCCGTGCCCCGCCACCTCTCCCGGGGAGCCCAGACTGTGATTCCCGAGCCTCTCCCGGGCTGGAATTGCTGCCCGGTGTCCCAAACCCACCTGCTAAGGGCACACAAACACCGACATTTCCCCGCTGTGCCCCTCCGCCAGTCCCCTCCCGCTCTCCCGCCCCTGAGGCGGGGCTGCCCCGCCATCTTAGGGGGCGTCGCCATCTCCCTTCCCCGCTGTTTAGGAGCGTTCGCGTTTCAGCAGTCGGGGGTTGTGTCCTCGCTGTGTGGAGCTGAGGGACGAGGAGAGGCGCCCGCTGTGCTGGAGGTGGGTGGTGGGGTGCTGGCTGTGTCACCCCCGGATCCTTCACCCCCCTGAGGGCCGAGGGTTTCATGGCGGGTTCCCCCCGTGAGGGGGACAGGAGGAGCGGGGAGAAGGAGACTTGGTGGGGTGGGAATGGCGGTGCCGTCCCTGGGGTGTCACTCTGGAGTGTTACAGGGTTAACCCTGCTTAGGGTTGCAAGTAAGTTTGGAAGAGAGGTGATGATGCCAAAAGGGAACAAACCCACTTGTTTTTATGAGGGAAATTCAGCTTCTTTAATGGCACTGTTAGAAAAGCAGCAAGCTTTTTGATGCTGTGTTACACAACCAGCCATTGTATCCAGCCTCTGTTTTCTCCTAAAAGACTCTAATTGCTCCTCCTGCCTGGCACTGGAAGATAAAGCTCCTCCATCCTTTTTTTTTTTCGTGATTTGGTACCTTAAAAATCATCCAGTTCCAACCCTTGCCATGGACAGGGACACCTTGCACTTAGACCAGGTTTTGAGCCTGAGGTTTTCAGCAAAACTTGAGCTGAACCAATTGAATATTCCCAAAAGATGGAAAGTCTTTCTGTCAGGTGTAAGTACAGGCTTGTTTTTTTTTTTTACTCCTACAAAAAGTTAATTTAGTACTAAAGATTAATCACTGACGTTTTTTAGTCGAGACCTTTCTTCTTTTTACTCTTCATCTGTTGTCCTTCAGAGCACTTAGCACCAGATTTCTCTCTAAATACCTCGTGCTACCTTAGGAATTTACACGGCTTGCACAGGAATGTAGTTTCACATAATCCAAGGTGGAATTTTAAATAGTATTTTAAAGGAAAAAAAAAAAAACAAACACTTGCCCAGGGAGGCTGTGGACTCCACACTGTTGGTAATGTTCAAGGCCAGGGCTTGGAGCAGCGTGGGATAGTGGAAGGTGTCCATGGCAATGAGATGATCTTTAAGGTCCCTTCTAATGCAAACCATCCTAATGATGATTTAATGATTCTAATTGCTTTCCAACCATTTTGTGTGTGTGACCGAACTTTCCTTTGCTGTTAGCAGTTCCTGTGACATTGACACGCCCTTCCGAGGGGACAATGTCCAACGTGCCGGTGGCTGTGGTGACAGGCTCCAACAAAGGGATTGGCTTGGCCATCGTGCGAGCCCTGTGCAAACAATTCCCGGGGGATGTGTACCTGACATCCCGGGATCCCCAGCGTGGCCAGGCTGCCGTGGCACAGCTCCAGCAGGAGGGGCTGAAGCCGCTTTTCCACCAGCTGGACATTGATGACCTGCAGAGCATCCGAGCGCTCCGGGACTTCCTGAAGGACAAGTATGGAGGGCTCAACGTGCTGGTGAACAACGCTGGCATTGCTTTCAAAGGTGGGAAGTGCTCTGCTGGGTTAGTCCTGGGCTCTGTGGGTGCATCCAGCACTTCTGTGCCAGTGCCATGCTGTGTTTTTGCTTGGGCAAACTTCCCATCTAAAATATGATGTGTGCCAGGGAGGGGCAGGACATCAGGAGGAATTTCTCCATGGAAAAGATGTTAGGACACAGTAACATGGCACTCTCTTGCATGGTGCAAGAAAGAGCAATTTATTGAAGGAAGCCATGGCTTTAAATAAGGCAGTTCATGAAAAACAAAATACAGAAGATTCATTGGTCAGAGAAGGAGACACCTCTTGTCCCAGGCTTTCTCACGGATCCAACAGGTGTTTATCTTTTGTTATAGTTCTTTCTCTTATGTTTACAGTAGAGAAAGAGCTCTAGCTTGAGAAAAACCCTAGCTGAGCCTGAGAAAGTTAGACTGGAAAAATCCTCTAAGATTCTCCCTGGGCCTGTAATGGCCACAGAAAGGCAGCTCCCAGGGAGGTTTGGAGTGTCCATCCCTGGAGGTGTCACCTGGAGGTGGCACTCAGAGCTCTGAGCTGGGGACAGGGTGGGCATGGGGCACAGCTGGGACTCCATGGGCTGGGAAAGCTTTTCCAGCCATAATAATTCCATGATTCTGTAAACATGCTTCTCTGGAGGGCTGTGTTTACACCACATGGAAATGTTGAGGCACAGAGGGCAGGTGAGCTGGGTTGGGTTAATGGCCTCAGTGCTCAGGAGTTCCACCAGGGAATGGGAGCCCATCACATGGGGAATATCAGCCCTGTGCCTCAGAGAGCTGTGGTTTCTCCTTTCTCCACCCCCATGCTTTGTACTCTGCATTATCTGCTCAGGGATTCCAGCTGATGAAGCAGCACCTTTGTCCCTGGGTGGATTTTGCTGTCTTGAACTTTCTGAGGCCTTTCAGTCACCCCTAAACCAGTTCACTCAAATCCTGCTCTGCTGAGCAAGAATTTAACCCTTTCCCCTTCCACTGGGCAGAAAGACAGGGAAAGTGAGAAAGACACAGCAGTTTCAAGGTGGAAGGATGCATTTTTGTTGTGTGTATGAAATCCAAAAGCATGTTAGCTCCAGACAGAGCAAGTCACAAATCTGGCTGGTGGTTTTATGGAGGGGATTGTGTCCCTGTGCTCTGCTCCCACCTGCAGAGCTGCCCCAGCCCAGGGAGGAGCTGGAGCTGCTGCAGAGAGCCCAGAGGAGGCAGCAGGATGAGCAGAGGGATGGAGCAGCTCTGCTGGGAGCAAAGGCTGGCACAGCTGGGATTGTTCACCTGCACAGGAGAAGCTTTGGGGTGGCCTAACTGGGGCCTTCCAAGGGGGAATGGCTTCACACTGAAAGAGAGGAGGGAACTTCTCATGGAGTGGGAGTGCAGTGATGGTGTTCTGAAGCTCAGTCACTCTTTTGCCTGTTACTTTATAGGAAAATTACTTAAGATCAGCTTGTCAGGAGGCAGCTCTTAATAGAATTGTCTGAGCTTCAGGGTGTGTTCAGGAAAGATTCCAGTAGCAGTTAAAGTATCACTTCCAGATGTTTAGCCTTGACTTTCCTCAAGCTGACAACAACTGGGTCAGCAGTAGGTCACAGAATTTAGGGTGTGATAAAGGATTCTCTTGGAGCTGTTGCTGTGAGTATCAGGAACAGAGGGTGCAACATCTGTGTGAGAACTTGCTGTGATGCTTCTCTCATAGTTTTAATTCTTGTTTCCAGGTTGGTATTTCCACCCAAGCTTGTGTCCTGCCTCACCAAGTTTTTGCTGCCATCCCAGAATTTATGCTTTCCTTTCCTAGTTGTAGCATCATGTGCTATTGCAGTCTGACAAAGAATTAGATTTGCCATTAAGTTTTGTTATTTTGGTTTTGTGCTGCATTTGTCCTGCAGAGTTTTTAATCCAGCAAAAAACTTTCTGTATCAAATGATGATGGAGCTGTTGTGTTCTGGGTGAGCCTCTCTGGGATGAGCTGTCTGATAAAACTTCTTAAATCAGGGGAGTTCAGGATGTTACAATATATCCTGTAAGACACATGAGTGGGGTTTGGGGTGTAAGGAAGAGAGGATATGGAAGCAGGAGTTTGGGGTTCTGTAGGATTTTGCTTCTCCCCCTGACCATGGGTCAAGATCTGGCTTCATGTGTGAGATTTAAATGCAAGTGTGTGATTTGCAAATGAGTGTGAGTCATTAAATGTGTTTTGCAATAAAACCCACATCAAATAACGAGCTGTTACAATTTCTCTTTTGGATTCTCATGGATTTGGAGACAAGTGAACACCTGCCCAGTCCATGCAGGTGGCTCCATTCCAGCACAGAGGGAGCCTGGAGCAGCAGAGGAGCAGTGCTGGGACTTGAACTTTTGGGGTTTGGTAACTTCTGTTCAAGCAGTGTTACAATTCTAATTTTTGTTCTTTTTTTTCCTTTCCTTCCTACCTCTTATGACCAGTTAATGACACTGCTCCATTTGCAGTCCAAGCTGAGGTTACACTGAAGACAAACTTTTTTGGAACCAGGAATATTTGCACAGAGTTGCTGCCCCTTATGAAGCCTTATGGTGAGTGAAACATAACAAGTAGAGAAAGAGTTTTGTTTGAATTTTGGCCCTTTTAAATGGGAAATGCTGTCCAGTCTCAGGCACTGCACATGTTTCAGAGTTTGATGTGTTTGCTGCTATAAGTGAAATGTAGTCTCTCCTAATATTTAAATACATTGAGGTTTTCAAGAAAAAAAGTCAAGTAGATGAAAAACAGGTTTTTATTTCCTGGGGGAGAAGGGAAAAACAGAGTGAGTCAATTTTGAGGAGAGAGGAAACAGTGCCAAAGCTGCAGTCTAGTCCTCTTGTACTACAGTGAAGGATGACTGTTAATAAAGTCATTAACAGGGTTAATTTCTGTGGCTTTTAAGATTAAATACCCAAATTCACCACCAGAATGGCTGTGAAGTAGCAGGAAAGAGGGGAAACAGTGCAACATAATTTTGGAGGTGATGAGTGATTTACTGATTCAGCTGACTTGTTTCTCTTACTGAAGTGCTGGGAGATAAATCCTTAAACTTGTAAATCTCCAAGTATTATTTCTGCTGTAGTAAGAGTATACCTGCTGATTGTGAAGTTGTCTCCTGGAGGTTTATCTGAAACTTTTGCAGGTTCACACCTTAAATTACCTCTCATGGTGTTTACTAGAAATAAGAACATTGAGTTAATCTGATTTTCCATGAGCTCTGCAAAACAATCCAGCTAAAATATTTTACAGGTATTCCTTGGGGAGTGTGGGTTTAAAATGTGTGTGAATGCTCAGTTTTTGTTCTCTTTTCAGGCAGGGTGGTGAATGTCTCCAGCATGGTGAGTGCCTCAGCCCTGGGGCGCTGCAGCCAGCAGCTCCAGCAGAAATTCCGCAGTGACACCATCACTGAGGAGGAGCTGGTGCAGCTCATGACCAAATTCGTGGAAGATGCCAAGAAAAACGTCCATGAGAAAGAGGGTTGGCCAAACACTGCCTATGGGGTGTCCAAAATCGGGGTGACTGTCCTGTCCAGGATCCAAGCCCGGCTGTTAAATGAGCAGAGGAAAGGTGACCACATCCTGCTCAACGCCTGCTGCCCCGGCTGGGTCAGGACAGACATGGCAGGTCCCAAAGCCACCAAGTCCCCAGAGGAGGGGGCTGAGACCCCTGTGTATTTGGCCCTTTTGCCTTCCAGTGCTGATGCTCCTCATGGCCAATTTGTCAGTGACAAAACTGTCCGGCCCTGGTGAGCTCAGGGAGGGGGGCATGGAGCTCCTTTTCCTGATTTCACTCTAATCCCAACAGTGCCAGCCCTTTCCCCACTCCCCTGGGAGGGATCTCAGACATGGAGCTAGGATGAGGAAGCAGGTGCCTTATCTCTCATCACAGTAGAATTTTCCAGGATCCAGAGCTGTTCTGGAGGCTTTCTGAAGAGAATGGGATTATTTTAGAGCTGCTGTGATCAGCAAGACCAGAATCACTGTTGGACAGACATTCCTTCCTATCAGAACTAAATGGAATTAGGTAAAAATCAAAATAGCACTGATCCACCATTTATAGCCAAACATAATCAGTTGGTGTTATTAATATATCAATAAATAATTGCTGACTTATATTCTGGTATTAAAAACTCATAAAGTTGGCAAATATATTTTCATTTTCTGCAGCTGCATTTGTGGCTGGGATTTGTGGTGTCTGCATTGGTTACAGAGAAAATAAACTACACACCTGACACAGCAAAGTGTTCCTCAGTTCCTTTAATGCACAGCTAGAAGTTTCCTTAATAAAATGTGAATTAAGTGCTCTCCACATGACAGCAATAAGAAAAGTAAGTGATGTGGGAAGCTCTACATTTGTTAAATGCTGCTTATTGCCTTTCAAACTCTCAGAGTTGAAAAATTGCCTCTTCTGAGGCTGAAGGAACTGGAAACAATTGCCCATAAAGCTGTTGTTAGTAATGACAAATCAATACTGGGCTTGTTAATTGTTAACCAGGAGTCAGGGAGGTGATGCTGACTGCCTCCCCCAGAACAGGTTGGGTTGGGAAGCCTTGGAGTGGAAGGCATTGGGAATAAATATTGTGGGGGGTTTAAATTGCTTATCAGCACAGAACAAAGGGCTGCTTGTAAGTTGGATTTTTTAAGCATACAGGAGCATTGTTTTTGTGAAGAATTACCTCATCAGTCATGCCTCAGAGCTCCTTGAAGGGAAGGCCCAAAGTTCTCAGCGTAATCTATTTTCTGGGAAGAAAAAAACCTCAGAGGCATTGGGTTTAGGGGGAAAAAATACAAAATATGTGTGAAATTTTGGCTGCTACACTGTAACTCAGCCCTCCTGATAGGCTACAGAGAAAAACCAGTTTGTGTGTGTTACTGGGATCTCAGCAAAGCACAACGTGGCTTTTGGATTTAGTCAGAGCTTTGGGAGATTTAATCCAGCACTGGGGAATCCTGCCTAGTTCATCCCTCAAGTGCTGCCTGAGTCACTGAGCTTCAGAAGCTGTGTGTCCATCTGTGAGGCATTTCCAAACACACCTTGGCCTTTGTTTTGTGCAAGGACCAGACTGGGAGAATCATGGCTACCTTAACCACAGACAGGAAATCTCCAGTGCTAAATACAAATTAGTTTTGAAGTATCCCCTGGGATCTGTAAAGCTCCTGCTTAAGCCTAATTCAGGATCTGCTTTGTTGGTTTGAGTTTTAGCTTCACTCAAATTCTAGCTTTGCAAGTTTTACCAAAGGTGTTAAACTCACCCTGGAGAGTTTTCTTGAGCTGTAAAAGTTTGTGTAGAACCCAGCCTGGAGATGAGAAGGCTCTGGGGTGACCTCAGAGCAGCTTTTCAGTTCTAAAGAAGCTGCAGGGGAGCTGGAGAGGGATTTCCCATAGGGAGTCAGAACAAGGGAGAATGGCCTGAGTTGGAAAGAGCAGGTTTGGATTGGATGTTGGGGAAAAAATCCTTTATATGAGGGTGGCAAAGAGAGATGATAAACTCCTCATCCCTGGAAGTGTCCAAGGCCAGGCTGGACAGGGCTTGGAGCAACCTGGGACAGTGGAAGATTTAGATGATCTTTAAGTTCCATCCCAAACCATTCTGTGGTACTTCTGTGCATTTCAAATTCTTAAATTAAGCTCTTTGTTCCACCAACTTCCTCTGGGTCAGGGTGAGGAAGCAAAGTGGGAGGTGATGGCTGCAGAGTCACTGTCATTCCTCACAGAGGTGTTGATCCTAAACAACTTCCCATGGGATGGACAGAAGGAAGGACAGGGGACAGATGCTCTCCCCACCTTTGCAGCTGTGGTGGGGACTAAGGGAAAGAGAAGCAGCAGTTGGAGGTGGGAACAAGAGGCAGAATTTGTGGGTCAGTCAGGAAAGAGTGTGTTGGATCCCACAAACTTGGAGTTTTTGAATTTTCTGTGCTTTCTAGCACTGACCCCCTGGAGAACACTGCTTTGACCTGAGGCCTTGGAGAAAGCTTCTAAATTTAAGTAATAAAGTTAAAATCATGGCTGTATAGTTAAATAAAAATGTGTGCTTTCACATAGTAAAGAGTTTTAACTTTAAGGTTTTTATAATAATAGGTATAAGACAAAATAGAAAATTTTAAGTGGTGTCTCAGTGCTCATCTTCCTTCTTCTTCATGGATTTCAAATAATAGTTTCTGGTTGGTCAGTCAGTGTCACACTAAGGGTCATGGGAATTTAGTTATTGAGTTAAAAGTATAAATATTTTAAGTGTTAATTCTCTATTAAACTGTTTAACTTTAAAAAATGCTATGGAATGCTCTGTACTTTTTAATAAAATTTAATTAACAACCAAGTCCAAACACAAAAAAAATCCATTTCCTTCATATATTTTTTAATCCTAGCTCTAAGTAAAAGCAAAAGAAATTAAGACAAACCACTAATTAAGGGGTGCAAAACTCCCACCACTGTTACAAGTGTGCACCATTCCCTGCTGTTCCTGGAAAAGGGAATTTGCCTGGGACAGTGTAGGGCTTTGCACAGAGCAACTCAAATTTATCACTTATATATTTCCTTTTTCTTTTTTTAAACTGCCTCCCCCACTTCTCCCCCAGGTCTGTGATATGGGAGTTATTTTGTTGCTCTCAGATTCTGCTGCCCTTGTTCAGTGTGAGGTTTAAGGGTTAGGAAGGGGTGAAATAATGATGAGATAATCCTGGGCTGTTGTCCTGTACTACACTTGCACATGTGATTTCCTGGTGTTTTCAGGGCATGTCACTACATGGAATCACAGAATATCTGGGCTGGAAAGGACCTTAAAGATCATCCAGCTCCACCCTCTGAGAAAGTAATTTGAAAACATCCAAAGAAATACACTGTATTTTAGGACATAAATATTATGTCTTAAGGAAATCATCAAAAATACAAATTCTTTGCTCAGTCAGGCACATGCTCAGAACCTCTGACCGGCATTGCCAAGAATAATTCTAAAATTTAGGAAATGAAACTTGAATTGGTGGCATTGCAGTTTAGAAAAGTTAAATTCCTAAAATCTAGCTAGGAAGGGGAGAGGCAGGTGGTACCAAGAAAAGGAAACAGTATATTAATGTAACACTTAACGTACTTATTGTACTGAACGTAATGTTACTTAATATTTAATGTGTTACTTAATACCTAATGTAACTTACCGGGGTTATTGCTGAAACAGTATCCATCCAAATCTGAACAGTTTCTCCTCTCTCACCTTGAATAACCGAATAAACGCCTTTCCCTTGATTTTTTCCCCAGATGACTTGAACAACAAGGATTTTCTGCGTGCATGTTAAAAAAAAAAAAAAAAAAAAAAAAAAAAAAAATAAAAAAATAAAGAGAGAGAGGGGAAGAAGGGGAAAAGGGAAGGGAGCAAAGGGGAAGAGGAGGAAGAGGGGAGGGGATTGCAGTGGAAAAAAAAAGGGAAGGGGAAGAGAAACCGAGGTTAAATACTATGTTTCCACAGTATATGACTCCTTTAGGATCCTGTATTTTACTTCCTATGAGTATTTTGATTTTGTTTGGTTTGTTCGTTCCTTTGGTTTGCTGTCAGAGTAAGTTTTTAGTAAAAACCTTCCAGCACAATCCCTTTCTTCAAACAGATGGCTCCTTACATCGAATTTGAGTAAACGCGGCATCCGACCTCTCTTAAAAACCATAAAAATTTCCCAAAAACTCTTTTTTTTTTTCCTAAATCCAGCTGGAGCAGAAGCGAAGCTGGAAGCGCTGGCGCTGCTTTACCTGCAGGGCGGGGACAGGTGGGGCTGTCCTTGTTTCCAGGCTGTGCGGCGGGAGAACGGAGCGGCTCGGCCGCGGTGCCGGGGTTCTCCCGGTGCTTCCCGAGGTTCTCCCGGTTCTTCTGGGGGTTCTTCTCGGAGCTCTCCCGGTTCTTCCTGGGGTTCTCCCGGTTCTTCCCGGGATTGTCCCGGGGATCTCCCGGTGCGGAGCCGCCGTCCCCGCCCGCACCGCCAGAGGGCGCTCAGCGCCCCAGCCCGCCGGGCTGTACCATCTCCCCACAGTGTGGGGGGAGGAAGCAGGTGACGCGCTGCGGGCTGTGGCGCGACACGACAGAGAGTGACACCGAGAGAAAGGTGACAGCGACAGCGTGTGACAGCCACAGCGGGTGACAACGCCAGCGGCCTCGGCTAATAGCGATAGCTGGAGCCCTCCCGCACCGCGATGCCTCGGCGTTCCCCGCGAGGCGCTCGGTGGTGCGGGCCCTGCTGCGGACCTGGCGGCGCGGGCGGGGGCGGCGTTCCATAGGGCCGGGCTTCCATAGAACTGGGCTTCCATAGAACCAGCTTTCCATAGGACTGGCTTTCCATAGGGTCAGTTCTCTATAGGGTCAGCTCTCCATAGGGCCGGCTGTCTGTAGGGCTGGGTCTCCATAGGGCTGGGTCTCCATCGGGACTGCGGGAGCCGCTCCCGCCCCGCCGCCGCCCGGGCTCCCTCACGCCGCCGCGGCGCCCCGGGAGGAGCGGGGGCCCTGCGCAGGTACCGGGGAACGGGGATGGGAACGGGAACGGGAATGGGAATGGTGTTATAAATGAGAAACAAAAGTCTCGATATTCAGCAAAATTTAGATTGCTTTATTTTATATAGACAGAGCAATGGGGATACATGGGGGTCACTGCCCACTCCGTGCTCCACCGAACTTTGGTTTGCAGCTCCCTTTTATAGCATGGTTTCCTTGTAGTCATCAATATTTGTTATTTTTTTGTTGTCATAATTCTGCCAGGTAAGCAGTGGTGGTCTGTGGGATCACTGGACAACGTGAGTCTCTAGACAATTTGTCAAGTCCCACAGATAACCATCTGATCTTGGTAGATAAGGAATGGCAGAAGTCGGAAAGTCTGGTCTTAGGAATAGGCTGCAATTGATTACACAAAGGCAGGAAACCTGAATTTGCAGAATCTGTTGGGCTGTGTGAAAGCCTTGTTTTGCAAGCTGTCAGTAGATACAACTTATGTAGAAAAAGTAATATTCATAACAGGGGGTTTTAAAACAAAATGATTTAATCTTATATTTTCCTTTCTTTAGTGTCATGCTTCATTTCAGACTTAAGTATTCTGGTTTATACAAACCCCATTACTTTTATGATTAACACGAATCTTTTATCAGTTGTCACACCGACTTTCTAACAAATAAGTTGGAGAGTTTATTTTTAGTTCCCTGTGCTCGGTGTTGAGGTGTCCGGGCGGGGGCCGAGCTCGGGCCCCGCTGAGGGGCGGCTCCTCCGGGCTCCGCTGTGGGGCGGCTCCTCCGGGTCCGGGCTCGGGCCCCGCTGAGGGGCGGCCCCGCCGGGCTCGGTCCCGCTGAGGGGCGGCCCCGCCGGGCTCGAGCCCGGCCCCAGCCCCGGCCCCAGCCCCGGCCCCGCCGCGCTCGCTCGGTTGTCACAGCGACGGCGACGCCGCGGCCATGTCGGATCTGGGCTCCGATGATGCCGACGAGTCCGGGGAGGCCGTGGGAGATATCGGGGTCCGCGGGGGCGCGGGAGGAGCGGGCGGGCAGCGGGGGAGGAAAGGGAACATCCCCGGGGAGGAGACGCTCAGTTTCCCTGGGGCGGGCCGGGCAGAGCGCCCGAGGGGCAGCCCCGCGGGCACGGGGGTCTCGGGAGCGCGCTGTGGCATTCCAGGCGCCACCTGCCCGGCTTTTAAAAACAACGCATCCCCACTTTAAAGCTGCGTGCCACGAAGCCTGGGGGTGAAATTAAGGGGCTCTCAGGCAAAGATGTGGGAAATAGGAATAAGAATTCTTTACTAGGAAAATTAAAATAGAAATACAGTGTTACAAAGAACAATCCCAAAGCTCTGACAGAGTCAGAATACAGCCTGACACCCGTCAGTCAGTCAGGGTGTTGGCAGCAGTCCCATTAAATGGTGGCTGCATCCTCCCGCAGTGACAGATGTGGTTCAGCTGGAGCAGTGCTCCTGTAGAAAGTGCAGTTTTCCTCTGAAGGTCCAGAGATGATGTGAAAAGGTCTGGTGTTCCTCTGGAATCCAATGGAAAGACGGATAACTTGCTGTTCCAAATCTCATTTTTTTATCTAGGTAGGAAATGCTTGGTTCCTCCCCCTGGCTGGAGCATCTCCCAGTGGGATGATGTAATTTTATCAGTCATACAGTGGGACTTAATGGGCCGTCAGCAAATGATATCTTCCTGGAGGGAGGATGGGTTGTGGAAAAGATAAAGATAGTTGCCTCACCTTGTCTTAAAGATGGCCCATTAGCATTTAGTATATGCCACGGAGATAAGGAAATCACTACCCCACCCGGCTTCAACAAATGGTGATAGAATACACGTTTCTGGCCACATTAACCCAACACACGGGGTCTGACTGAAGCCGAGCTGGAGCAGCTTTCCCCAAACACCTGTTCCCCTCTCTGATGAGGTTGGGTTCTGCCAGCCCCAGTCCTTTAACCACTTTCCCTCCGCGTTTGTCAGGAATACGAGGGCGATCGCAATTCCGAAGGGCAGCGCCATGGATTTGGGAAGGCACGGCTGCCCAATGGTGACACCTACGAAGGGGAATACGAGTGTGGTTTGAGGAATGGATATGTAAGACACCGACCCTGGTTGTGTTCTGCTTCTGCAGTTATGTTATTTGGGCTCTGTCTTGAAACAAGGGTGAGAACTGATGGGTATTCCATTTGTACCAAATGTGTTTCAGGGGACCTACAGGTTTAAAAACGGTGCTCTCTACACCGGGAACTACCTTCGAAACGAAAAGCATGGCAAGGGTGTCTTTTTTTACCCAGATGGATCAAAGTATGCAGGTAAACACTGAACACAGTTGCAAGGATTTCTGTAGCCAAAAGGATACATTCCCCCCTCACTCCTCCTTCCCCCACAAATGAAAAGAGAGAGTGAATTGGAGAATGTCTTATTTTAAGAAGATACAAGAAGATACATTTTCTAAGATATATTGCTACAAAATACTTCCTCTTATTCCCTATGTAGTAATAGTTCTGAGAAGCTTGGAGTTTATTTACGGACACTTATTAGGTCTATTGTTTAAAAAATAAGATGCTTATTACAGCCCTTATTTAGAGATTGGGACATCTGAAGTTTGAAGAAGTTGAAATTCAGAGTTTCCCTGCTTGCTGGAGAGTACCTGAAACAATCAGAATTTATCAGTTAAGTTTCAAAGGACAAGATTTCCCCCCTTATTTCTAAGCTAGGAAAGAAAAGACATTCACATTGTGAGGGCTAAAAGCTGAGAGCAAAAAGAGCCAATCTTGCCTTGCAGGAACATATGTCCTGAGATTTTATTATTTTTTAAAATTTATTTTACGTTTGATTAGAAGAATAATTAAGATACAAACCATCTAGCATCCTTCTGAATCTATGTGCACCAATACAGACAGGACAACTTCAGCAATTGAGTCAAAGTAGCTTCTCTCAAAATTTGTGTGGAAACATCACATTATCGAATGCAACTGTAATACATTACCCAATTTAAAGATTGGACTGGGTTGTTATATGTTCATAATGGTAATAGAGAGTGATAATGAAGACAGATAATTATGGAAAAATGGAAAGGGAGGTCAGGCAGCAGCATAAATACATGTGGAGAGGAACAGACTGATGAAAAAAAGAGCAAAGGACTCTAAAATAGAGTAAGGAGTGGTGTAAGGAATAGTGAGGAATCCCAGCAGTGCCATAATTGCCCTTTCCTTCTCTAATACTTGTATGATAATGTTACAAACTGGCTGCTGTGTCACACAATGAAATAAACCAGATCTCACACTGCTTTTATCCTTTTGTCCTTGAAGGAGACTGGGTGCATGACCAGAAACAGGGCTATGGAGAATATCTGTATGCAAATGGAGACACCTATACTGGAGAATGGGCTAACAACAAGAGGTTTGTTTTGTTCTCACAGGGATGTTTCAAGTCACCCAATAGCATTAAAATGCAAACATTATTTTCAGAGCATGTCTGACTGCAGCAATTGAAATCCAGGGGTGACCTTGGCAATTTAGTCCAGCTTGAGTAGTTTTGGCTGCTTAATTAATGCAGTTTTAATGCCTTAATTATAACAACAGCCTAAATTCTTAATATTCACTGGTATAAAACAAATTTATTATCTCCTCCCTAGGCATGGGCAAGGCACGTATGTCTATAAAGACACAGGATCTAAGTATGTTGGTTGTTGGGTAAATGGAATCCAGGATGGACCAGCTGAACTTATCCACTCAAATCACAGATTTAAGGGCAGGTTTCTCAGTGGAAAGGTAAGTGTGCAGGAATGCTTTCTATTCATCTGAACAGTTAGCATGGAATTGCCTTAATATGACCTATTTCCACTTAAAATAAGAAGCTAGGCTTCTGATCTTTTGTAGTATTTCCTGTACCATAAGTGTAACACATGAAACTGAATTATTCTGTGGGACGCGATGCCAGGTTTCTTTGCAACATTGCTTTCAAACTGTAATGTTACTGACTATTGTATGGAAATTTAGTAAAGGATATTTTACATTTCTGTGCTCAGAATGGATTAACTATTTAGTTCTCCTGATGTTTTTGTGTTTTTTTGCAGCCCTTAGGTCATGGCAAATTCATTTTTGATATTGGATGTGAGCAGCATGGTGAATACAAACAACCAGTGCAGGTAAAAGAAATAGTGCAAGTTGTAGTGAGCATCAGAGGACTCAGTAAATCAAATGTATTGTTGAGGAATATATAAAGTGCCTTACAGACAGTGATGTTAAAGTAGATCTTAGGAGACAAAAAGAGTGGAAACTCATGCGTTCTTAAGAACTAAATGAGGTTTCATTTTGTTTTGGTTTTTTTTATGTTCTCTACTGTGTAAGCTTTGAAAAGTACAAGGTGTGATTTTGCACTGCTTGCAGACATTAATCTTTTCTGCTTAAAAAGAATCAGGACCTTCCCAAAACATTTGAAGCTTCAAATCACAGAGGAATATAGATATATTTGTATGCACATTTAGCCTCTACTGAGCACCCGAAAACAATGAGCAATTTTTTTGTATTTCTGAACTGCTTGGTGCTATGCATACAAATGGTAATTTCCAGCAGAGTCATGTTAGGGAAACATGTCCTATTGTTGTTCTGGTCATGTTAGGAGCTTAATATTCATGGCTTCTAATAATTGTAGGGAGTGGTTGGGATCACAGTCTGTTTTCCCTTCTCTATGTGTGAATGTTTTGCAACATTTCTGATTGATACAGTGCAAAAATAACTACAGAAGTAAGAAATATATTTTAATATTGCTATTTGATTTCAAGAAAAATTGCCACATTATAGCTTAGAGTTTGCTACCTCTGTTGTCTGACATATTAGTTCCTGTTACAAACTCTGTGATGCAGCAATCATTGCTGAAGGATAAAATAAGAATCATCAAAATCCTATCAATTGTGATAGAGATTTGCAAAGCTTGGAGACTGTTTTGCTTTTTTCTGGCTAAAAGCAAGAGATCCTCAAATTAATATCAGATTCATAGGAGTATCCAGATTAATGTGTGTTTCCTTAGTTCTGTTGGGAATTCTGAGTTTTTAGAGCAAGGGACAGTGCTGTCACTAAAGTAACATTTAATATTGCCCTTTTATTTTACTTGAAGAAATTACAGAACAAATCCCATTAAAAAAGAGATAAGAAATTAGTTAATAATACAGACAATTATTCAATTATTGACTCATGTTTGTAGAAAAAATGTAATATTTTTTAAATTTTAAAAATATTTTCACATTTCAAGACCATAAGCTCTGTGCACAACCTTACTGCTTCCTAGATCCTTTCAAATGTCCTCCCTAGGCAAAGATTGAGGCAGAAACAGCTGTTTTTTCAGTCTGTTTCTGTGAGACACTGCAGCATCTACCAGACAGAGCATCAGGTATCAATCATCAGTAATATCCAACTGACTTGATTAGGGTTCAAAGTGTAGTTCTTGTCCAAGATTTGCAGCTGCTGAAGTTCCTCCACCTGTAAATATTTTTAAGGTCATTTCCATTTTGATCCCATATAAGAATGTTTTAGTAGACTAACCCATCCCATCATCTTTCTGTAGGATGAGATACTGGATTTCATGAATTTTCTTCTAGGAAAAAGAGGAGGAGGAAGAAGAGGAGGAACAACCATTACCTCCTGAACCAATATGGAAAGCATCAGAAATTACCAAATTAACACCTTGGTCTCCCCAGGATGAGGAGCTACTAGGCTCCAGAGAAACAGCAGAGGCAGCAGGTAGAGGAGAAAATTCCATCAATTATGGGTTTGTTCTGGAAACATCTGGAAACTCCATGCTTTGATCATGGTGACCACTGTTTTACAGGTTTAATATCAAGTGATGTGGGAGGGGTTTTGTTTTGTTTTTGCTATGATTTTCCATGAGGTGAATGTTTGGAATTTCCAAGTCCATTCATAAACTACATGATATGTATGTATCTATTTTATTTCACATAGCATGAGATACAACTGTCTTGGGAAGCCTGTGAGTTATTTTACTCTGTATCATGGCTTATTATACAAACTTGATTATAAACAGAAGATTTTGTGGGATTTCTCATGTGAACAACCAGCCTTCAGTAGGAGTTAGGAGCTATTGCATGAAAACAAAGGATAAATGCAAATTTGTAAAATCTGTTTTCTTTGGTATTTCTAATTTCTTATATTTCAGTCACTGAGGAGGATGTGGGTCACCCAGCAAGCACTACAGGAGAGGAAGATGAGGAAAGAGGAGAGGAAGAAGTAAATCAAAGTCAGGAGGATGAAGGTGAGAAATGGGGCATGTGTGCTCATTCTTTAATTAGCAGAGAGGGTTTGAAATTGTGGATGTCAATCAGCTGAAGCCATGCTGCTGCTGGGAGACCATGGGAATCTCTGCCTTTCATAAGGAGGGCAGTCCTCTGGAGAGGAAAACTGTAAGAAGTTAAATGCATATACTGCAACAGAACAAATTAAAAGTGACACTTCTGTGCATATATACTTGTCAGCACTTGCAGAGCTGAATTTGTAAGAGATTGCATTTCCAAACTGGTTTTTTTGGATTTTTTTTCTTTTTTAAACAAAAATGAGAAAAAATATGTCAGATCCTGAGAAGTTCGGGGAGTTTTGAGCTCTTCATTTTCCTTTCATGAATGCAACTGTGTATTCTTAATTCTCTCAATTGTAGTTCAAAAGCAGGCAAAACAAACGTGAATAAACAAATTTTAGGTGTTGTTATACATTCTGGTTTGGATAGTCTCTGGTTGGTTTGTTTCCCCTACAAACCAAGGAGATTTGAAATTCAGGTGCTCAGGTTTTCCTCCAGGCAGTTCAGAAACCTGTTTTAAATACACAGTTACAAGAAGCAAAATGGATACTCATGTTTACTCATATTTAGCTTATAAGCCTTCAACCAATTGTGTTCTTTGTATTTATTCTTAAAATTTACAAGCTTGCCTATCTGATATAAAATATATAAATATATAAATGTATCCATTTGTAATCAGTCCATTTTACAATAAATCTAAGCCCACCTCTGTCTTTAGGGATTAGAAAAATCTCTTAAATAATTTGAAAATGCCTGGAGGTATACACCAAACATTTAGGTCAGCTCTTGTAGTTTTCAGTTTATTTCCTTTTAATTTTCACCTCTGAAGGTGCTCTCCAGCTTCAGGGCAGAACAAGCAGCTGGCTGACCTGGTGTGTAGGAGTGACATCTTACAGGATCTTCAGGCTTGGGTCAAATCCAGCAGAAATCTCAGCAGATTATAGCCTTACTTTGGATTTAGCAAAAGTGCATTCAGCCTGGTTTGTCTCACAGACCCTTGGACTCAAATAACCATTTGAACTGAACTTGATTCTAGTAAATTTTCTGGCCCACCACAGCAAAACAGTTTTGGTTTTCCCAGTGGCTTTTCTAGGGTGTTTCTGAGAACAAATGAGCCCAGGTATCTGTCAGATACGGCGCAGAGGCAAATGCCAATGCCTGAAAACACAGCAAAGTGATAGATGTTTTCAAAGTTCCCTTGAACTCTTTATCTCCAGAATCAAGGAGCTGGATTATTTTAAACATTTTTTTAGCATAGGTCTACATCCATAATTAATGAGGCAACATATTGTTCCCCTTGTCTTTATGTTTAGCAAGATTGAGTTATTGGAAGAGGGAATGATTTGAAGAAAATATTTATCCTGTGAAGAGCAGATGCAACAAAATCTGTTTTCTTTGTAGCCTGGTATTCCCTGCTCCTTTACCACTGTTCTTTTTCCACACAGAAATTCCCTTTTTCTTGTTATCATTCCTTATTATATGATCTAACCAGGACACATTCTTTGGCTGTTCAGAGTTACATATGGGCTGTCTGCCAGCTGACAAACAATGTAATCTACTTCAGCTGAAGTATGGCATTGAAAATGAGGAGGACTGAAGTGTACAGCAGAGTTCTAGAGTTATCTTTTAGATTACTGGGATTACTTTCCAGTGTTCTATAATAAAATGCATCTCTATGCTCTATCTTTCCTTCTACTCCACAGAAACTACTGATTTAGGAGGATGAACCAGAGGAAACAGAGGAATTGGGTACAACTGAAGGAAAAGACCCAAAAAAAAGAAATTTCAAAGTAGATGATTTAGTGTGGTAAGCTTGCAATATTTTTATTTGTAAAAGAGTGTGTTAAGATGCTTTGAATAAACATTTTTCTCAGTATTCCGTCTGGAATGTGTATCTTTGGGCCTTTTATAATCTCAGAGCCTCACAGCAACTTCCTTTATTCCATGTAGCCAGTAATGAGGTGTCAGATTCAGTGTGGAATTATTTTGGATTCCTGAAGCCATGAAGCTGTGTTCTCACAACTTCATCTTCTACTACTGGTAGTTGCTGTCTTCTTTGAACGCTGCCTCTGGGGCAGAGAGACTTGGGGGTCTTGCTGGTGAAGACAGAGGCAGCACTGGACTTCCCAGTTCTCTCCAATTCTCCTGTCACTAGGGCACCATTCCAGGCCTATGTGTTACTTGTTTGTTTTGCTGTTGTCCTTGCATCTGTAGAAGCTCTTTTTGTTGCCCTAAATCTTCCCTTGCCAATTTGAACTCCAACGGAATTTTTTTTATCTTACCACACTGGTGCAGTGTTTTTAAATTCTTCCTTTTTAGGCTGGTTTTCCTTCTGCTTTCTGTATACTACTTGTTTGTTTTGGTGTGTTGCAGCTCAGTCCCAAGTTCCTTCTTTACTGTGTGTCTTCCTTAAGCTGTTTCAAGGACATTCAACGATCGAGGTGAGGAGGTGGCTCTGTAACAAATTCCTGGCCACATCATCAAAATGATCACTGGTGATTTACAAGCTCTTAGCAAAAATGTTGTCCATATACAAAACAGTTTCATGCACTCAAGCAACTTCTTCACATGGAGGAAAACTCTCCTCCAAATTTTACCTTTCTGTCTGTGTCAATGAGTCCTTCATTCATTGGAGAGCTCTGGTTGTGTGAGCTGTCCCACCGTGTTTCAGCTTTCCTGAGGATGTCACCGTTCTGCATCTGAAGCAATTCCTTGTTCCACCTTTTCCCAGTTTTATACATACACTCTAAGGCAGGCTCCCTTTTGAGTTGTTTTATCTTCATGATGTATATCTTGCTACCATTTACGTAGCAACACTGAACTTAAGGACTGCTTACACTAAGGAATTGCCATCCTCCAAGATCCCAAGTTTCTCCTAATCAGATTCTCAAACCTGTTGGAAAACACACTCTTACTTTGTTGCTCAAAGAGGGAGCCATGGTGATTAAAGCTAAAGCAGGAGCACTGTGCTCCTATCACTGCTGAGGTACAAGAGGTGGCAAAGGCAGCAACCTCACCTGCCCTGCTCAGCTTCCCACCCCCTGCAAAGGTGCTGAGAGTGAGCTGGATCCACTGTCTGTGTCACTGGGGAAGCCATGCAAGAGCCCTGGGGCCTCTCTCAGGAGGAAGCAGCCCTTGGAATGTCTTTGTGCTAGAGCATGACAGAGTTGGAGTAGGATAAAGTGAACCCCAACTCCCAACCACCCAGCTGGTCAAACACCAGGCCCTCAGCGGCCACTTGGTGAGGGCAGGAGGTGGCTCATTCCTGCCTCTGTTGGAGACTGAGGAGAAGGGGGCCTGTGTAGGAGGAGGGGGTCAATGTAGAGGGAGAGTAGGAATCTGACCTGGATCATGAGCTTTCCTAGCGGGGAGATGTTAGGAGCTACCAAGAGGTCTCTGACTGGGAAGAGTCTCTTAGCAAGAGCTCTCCCAAGGAGGTGTCAGTAGCTGTGGAGAACTCTCCAGCTGGGATGAGGAGAGCAGGAGCTGTCCCAGGGAGAAGCCCTTCGCTACCAAGAGTTTTCTGACTGGGAGGGATGCATGGAGCAAGGGCTGTCCCAAGGAGCAGTCAGTAGCTCCCAGAACCATCTGACTGGGACAACTCTGTTGGCCAAGAGCTTTCTGAAGAGGAAGACTCCATTCACCAGGAGTTCTCCCAAGGCAATGGCAGCAGAGCCTCCCTGCAGTCCAGCTGGGAAGATGACAGTGACCAAGAGCTTGCTCAGGACAATTGGGAACACGTGAGTGTTCACAGCAATGGGTCAAGCTCTGGCTGTGGGAGAAGGACGTGGGACAAACCAAGCTGCTTTGAGCTGAGTGGAGAAGGGAGCAAAGCCTGGGAGTTTTTGCAGCAGACGGGCTCCCAGTGCCTGTCCCTCGGGAGGCCTGGGCTGAGCAGGGGCAGCTGAGCCGCGCTGCCCAGGGCCGCTCTGGGCCTCGCCTCCCCAGCTGGCAGCCCAGGGCTCCTCAGAGCACCGCGGCTTCTCCTGCCCGGGGGGAGCAGGTGCCAGAGCAGGGACACAGAGCCCAGAGCCTGCCCTGCCCAGCTGCTCTTTGTGCTTCTCCCAGGCAGGAGCCCAGGCCCCCAGGGAGCAGCCGGCTCCCCCCACGGAGCCTGCCCCGTGTCACACGGGCTGCCCCGGCCTGCACGGGTCCCTCAGGCTCAGCAATCCTGGCTGCTTTGCATCCTCCCAAGGGAATCTCCCCAAAGGCCAAAAGCTGTGGCCGGCCCCAGAGCAGCAGCTGTGGGGGACAATTGGTGCCAGGTGGCTCAGGGGTGAATCCCAGAGAATCATCAAGGTGGGAAGTAACCTTGATGCTCATGCAGTCCCACAGCACTCCAGCACAGCCATCATCACCTCAAAACCATGTCCCTGGGTGCCACATCTGGATGACTCTTCAACATTTCCAGAGACAGCAACTCCACCACTTCCCTGTGCAACTTCTTCCAGTATCTGACCAATGTGTCAGGGAAAATTTGTTCAAAGATTTAATCTGAACCTCCCTGGGCATCTTCTTCCAGTACCTGACCACTGTGTCAGGGGAAACTTGTTCAAATATGTCATCTGAACCTGCTCTGGTGGAATGGAAGGCCATTTTCTCTCATCCTGAAAGGATTACATGCTTTGGGACTGTACCTATCCCAAAGGAATGGGCACACATCATCCTGAAAGGATTACATGCTGGTCCTTTGGGATTGTGCCCATGAGGAATGGGCACACATGGGAGGTGTTTCTCTAGGGATGTCACTGCAGGATTGCGACACCAATGATTCTTTCAAAACAGTGAAGGTTGAATTTAAGAAACAGTACTAGTAAGAAAAAAAGACCACAACCTCATCACTCACAAAAAACTGAAAAAATAAAAATAAAAATAAAAATAAAAATTAGAATAGGAATAAGGATAAGGATAAGACTAAGACTAAGAAGATGAAGAAATAATAGTAGTAAATGAGATCAAGAAACGGAATAAGTTGAACGAGAATTATGAGAAGAAGATAAGGAGAAATAGTAGTCGTAGTAATAATAATAACAAGAATAGTAAGAACAAGAAGAAGAAGCAAAATAAATAGTAGTAGTAAATAATAATAATAATAATAAAGATTTGTAGAAGTAAATAAGATTATCAAATTAAAATAAACATCCACACATCTAGAACCAAAGAATGAAGGGAAGGACCTTAAGGTCCTCTAGGTCTAACTAGTTATCTTCTGATCTCTCTGAGACATCTTTCCTATTTCTTTCTACCACTCTACTTCCCCTTTCTTGTTAAATAAAATCCATGTTAAATAAAATCTGCATGTTGTCCTCACACGGTCTCCTTTGCACCTGCATTGGGGCAGATGCATCTCTCCCTCATGGGCTCTTACACCTGTGCAGGTCCCTTCCAGCTGCAATTCTGGGATTCTCTCAGCTCCTCACTTCCCTTTTCTTCTTGCCTCTGCTTCGAGCTGGGAACGATCTTGAAAATGTCCAACAAACAAACATTTGCTGTCTGTTCTGGGAGCCCACACAGCTTCAGGACCTTGTCACCTGCACCTGTACAGCTCCCTCGAGAGGCATGGCTGAACCAGCACACCGAGAGCCTTGGGAATTCCCCTCTGTGGTCCACTGCAATGGTCTGAATTCTAGTTTCCAGCAAGGAAAACATGTTCCTGCCCTGTAAGGCAGAGCTCTGAAAGGGCTGAAAGCCAAGTGGAGCAAGATCTTACAATGACATTGCATGATCAGCTTTCATAACCTAATCAAGGATTGTTCTAGCATGTGGACTGGGAAAAATAATCAGGCGAGGGTCTTTGGCAGAGACCTGGGAAACTGGGTGCTCCCTCCGTGTCCCCTCCACCCTCTGAGGTACCAGACACACACTCCAAGCCCTTGTACCCCAAGGGCACTGGGGGCCCACCTTGAATTCCTCTCCCTTCAGGGGCACAAGGAGCTTACCTCAGGCCCCTTTAGTCTAGAGTACCAGCTGCCCATCCCAAGCCTCTCCATCACCTTAACTCCAGGGTACCAGGTGCCTATCCCGAGCTTCTCCATCTTCTTAAGCGCAGAGTACCAGGTGTCCATCTGGAGCCTCTCCATGCCCTTTACTCCAGAGTACCAGGTACCATCCCAAGCCTCTCCATCCCCTTTACTCCAGGGTACCAGGTACCATCCCAAGCCTCTCCATCCCCTTTACTCCAGGGTACCAGGTACCATCCCAAGCCTCTCCATCCCCTTTACTCCAGGGTACCAGGTACCATCCCAAGCCTCTCCATCCCC
>JAODHX010000001.1:2006115-2016704 GCA_027576295.1 Cossypha polioptera
AGCTAAAGAGGAAATATTCCTACTTGTTATGTTAATCCTTGCAAAATTCAGCAACAGCCTCTGTGGACGGGTACTCTAAAAGAGCACTTTCAAACTGCTTTTTATCCTTGGGTATAACACAACTCTGTAAATCCAAGTTTTAATCTTTATTAATCTTATTAATCTGCAATTTCAAAGTGTTTTTTTTTAAAAAATCGAACTCCCAACAGAAAATAAATCTGGGACTTTTTGGTTCTGAAGATTTTTCTTGCCTCAAAAACTTTGTGGTGAAGCTGCTCTCACCCAAATCTTTGTTCTGTTTGGAGAGGAAAGGAAAACAAGCCCCAAAATCCTTGCAGCTGCAAAATCATTGAACAGCAACACTCAGTGTCACAATCTGGCTGCTCTTGAGGGAGAGAAGAGGAGGATTCTCTGAAAAGGGATTTAATGAGTGCAGCCATTAATTAACCACTTGCTTCATATGAAAACTCAGACATCCAGGGCTTTCTACCAACTGCTGGCTCAGTTACAGATTTATGCTGGAGACAAATCTTATTTTTGCTTTTGAGAAGTTCCTTTATTTTTTCCCCAAACCAAATGGACAAGTACTTTCCTTGCAACCACTTTTAAAATTAATCCTCACACTTTAAAATTAATTCTATTCATGGTATTTTTATGGATGCTAGAGCTCTGTTTGGATTTTTTTTTTAACTTGGAAAATGAATCAGTGGAAAATAGAATCACAGGTTCTTCTTCTTCTTCCCTTCTCCTCACAACCACTTGTTTAAAAAAGAATTGTGATATCCTATTTGAAGATAATCTTAGAAATTAATGCTGCCTTTTCCTGGAATTCTAGTGATGGAAATAAAAATATTTATTTGATTTGCATGGAGTTTTTATCATTATTTTTAACAGATTTCTAGTGCTATTCTAAAAGGGATTAAACCAGGAATTGAGGAAATGCAAATATTCCTCTGTGTATGTGGTTTAATTTTAAGGCACATGCCAAAAATAGCAAGTTTTCCTTTTGCAGACCGTTCTGTATTTTTAGAGCCCAATTTCAGAGAAATTCTGAGCATTCTTAGGTGTTAGTGCTGGAAAAAAAGGTGTAGGATGAGATCTCGATTTTATTCACCTCTAACCAGCCAGAGTTACAATTCCAGCATTCCTGGATCCTGATTCTTTGTCCTTTTTTCCCTTTAAAGTTCAGGATATTTAAAAATCCAACTTCTCAACTTTGCCTGTCAGCTCGAGGAGATGAATTAGCATTTAGAAATCTGTCTGTTATCACCTCACTCTTATTTCAGTGAACACTTTTGAGATCCCTCTGCTAATTAATACCTTTCAAATCTTTTAAAATCCTTGGCTCTGCAATTTTGGGGAAGCTGGGAAGAATCTGAACCTTGCAGCAAAGCAGGAGCCAGGATTTGCTGGGAGGGCTCTGGGGGCAAGCACAGCCTTCCAAAATGTTGGAGTGGGGTTTAAAATCCCTGAATGTGCTGGGAGATCAGGGAAAAGTGGGAATTTTTAATAAGATGGGGTATTGGGATGGAATTGCTGGCTGGGAGGATGGGGAGGCTCTGGCACAGAGAAGCTGAGGATCCCTGGAAGTGTCCAAGGATATTTTGGATGGGGTTTGGAGCACCCTGGTGTTGGATCCCAAAAACTTGGGATTTTTGAACTTTCTGTGCTTTCTAACACTGACCCCCTGGAGAACACTGCTCTGGACCTGAGGCCTTGGAGAAAGCTTCAAAATTTAAGTAATAGAGTCATAATCACTGGTGTGTAGTTGGAATAGAAATGTGTAATTTCACTTGGTAAAGGGTTTGGAATTTGGGATTTTATAATATAGTAATAGGTATGGGAGAAGATGGAGGATTTTGGATGTTTTCTCTGTCTTCTCTCTTCTCCATGATTTCAGGCAGTAATTTTTGGTTGGACAGTCAGTGCTGCACTGCAGGTCACAGGAGTTTGGTTGTTGGGTCAAAAATACAAATAATAGAGGTGTTAGTTCTTTATTGGACTGTTCAGCTGTAAAAGACCTTGTAACTCACTCAGCTCCATTTTCTCACTTTTAGCTGGTAGCTGGAAATGTTGCAGAGCCCTCTCTATTTCAGATAAGATTTAATGAATAACTGAGCCCAAACATGAGAAAATTCATCTCCTTTGTGTTTTTAATCCTGACTCTGAGTGAAGGCAGAAGAAAATGAAGACAAGCCACTAATTAAGTGGTTCAATTAACCCATTACACCCTGGGAGAGTGGAATAGTGTCCCTACCCATCCCTGGATGATCTGTAAATTCTCTTCCAAACCATTCCACAATTGTAAATATTCACTTTATCTCTCCCTGATGTTTGGGAGAATTCTTATTTCCTTCAAATCCTTAGGAAATGTTGGAGCCAAACCTGGCATTTGCTGAGGTGCCTTTATTTCTGTGGTGGAGCTGATTCTCTGTGTAATAAACACTGAATGTTTCTATTTTCTGCCTGGTTGATATTTCAATTCAAACTGTTGGAATATTAAGATAGTATTTGTTCAGTCTGAACACTGAGAGGGAAAATATTTACCACTGGCCTGATTTTTTTTTTTTTTTTTTGTAATTAAATCCATTTATAGCTATAAATATACAGAGAGGGTGTGGGCAAATACATACCAAGCAATATAAATAGAAAGTTTCAAAGTCCAGCTTTCCAGAAATCCTCAAAGTTCTTACAACTCTTAAGGATTTTAATGTGGGAATAATATGGGTAAATGGGTAAATGTCTCAAATATAAAATGTATAAAAAAGATAACTGCACAAATAGATGAAATAATGTTTTATTTTTAGATTCTGGTTTTTTATCATCCAATAAATGCAGCTCTGCCCGTGCTGGGGGAGGGAAGGAAGGAAAGGAGGTGGCTCTAAGTGACATCTGTGTGTCTGCCAGGATGGGCTGACATTTCTGTTTGCTGTTGTTATAAACTCTCAACCTTTTTTTTTCTTCTCAAGTAAATATCCTGCCAGTTGTTCTTCCTAAAAGGTGTGGATTTTATCTTTCCCCTTCCTGCTGAGGAATGCTCAGGGTTAAGTCTGATAATAAATAATAAACCTGGTTTAGGTTTATTCCAGGAAGGGCTATTCCACTTTCTTCTGCTTTTCTGAGCAAAATAGCAAAATAGAAGAATCTGAAGTTGAAAGAAATTCCATAGGACAAGACCATGATTTAATTTTGGGAAGAGTCAAAAATTTGCCTGATCCTGAAAATATCCCAAATGTCCACATGCTCTGCAACATCTGTTTGTATTTGCACATTGAGCAAAGCCTGAAGTGCCCTTGGCTTGCAGGTTTTCTTATTTATTAAAATTTATTTATTTCCCTGCTGAAATGCTCTGGTGGCTCAAGGAAAGGAATTCCCTTTCCCAGGAAGGGAGGCACAGTTTTTCCTAAAACCTGGCCCAGCAACAAATCTTATTTAAGTATTTCCTGTCCTAAACATCTTTAAGTTGTACAAGGCTGCAGTGAGTTATTGAACTCAGTGAATGCAGCCACAGAAAATTCCAAATCAGAGGGGTTTGTCCCATTTAATCATCTCTGCTTTGGTGGGAAGGTTTGGTTTGGTTTGGAAAGGTTTTCCAGGGAATCTCCTCATCCCTGGAAGTGTCCTGGCAGCCTGGGACAGTGGGAGGTGTTGGAACAGGATGATCTTTAAGGTCTCTTCCAACCCATTCCATGATTCCATACATGAAGTGAGAATTGATGAGGAAAGATGAATCTTTAATTCTTTCTTTATTCCCTAAAAGCTGAGATTTTCCTGTCCCTTCCCTTTTTCCCCTGGAGATGGGATAAGGATACCCTGTCCTAATCCTGTTCTTTGATTTCTTTTTCCCTCCTCTAAGCAAACTCAGACCAGTTAAAATTTTTCAAATAAAAACTCAGCTACAGAGTTCTACAACAAAATGCAGTTAGGATTAAAACTCTTCTCAACATTCTCCTCAACCTTTAACAAACAACCATTAGATATTTTATATTTCACATTATAACTCTTTCTTCTCTTCTTTCTCCCCAGGCTCTGCAGAGTAACCTGAAATACTCTCTGCTGCCCAGAAGATTGATCATCAGTAAAAGATTGTCCCAGTGCTTGCACCCAGCCTTGCCCAGTGGGGTGCACTTAAAGGCTTTAGAAACCTATGAAATAATCTTTAAAATCATTGGCACAAAATGGCTTGCCAAGGATTTATTCTTGTACAGGTAATTTGATTTTATTTTTTTTTTTCTAAGGCACAAAACAGCTCGTCAGGGATTTATTTTTGTACGTATAATTTGAATTTCTTTTTCTATGGCATAACCATCTCAATCTATTTTAATTAACTCTTATTTTTTCTTTCTTTTGGATTCATAGCTCTGGTTTGTTCCCTCTGCTGGCAAATGCAGCAATGTCAGTGAGACCTGTTCTCCTTGGTTTGTATGAGAAATATTTTCTCCCTCTCCAAAAATCCCTCCTGCCTGGTCTCCAGGCCTTTGTGATTGGGCTGCTGCCTGGCTTGGAAGAAGGATCAGAAATTTATGACAGGTAATATTAATTATTCCATATTCATTGAAGCAATATCCAGGATTTTGATTTTCTAGGGAGTTCTCAAGAAATTGCTGTCAGATTTCTATAAATAAAAGAGCTTCTAGAGGGGGAATGAATGGTGGCACCTGGAAAGATGTTGAAGTACAAAAAAATCTTTCCCCTCTATTTTCATCCCAGGAGGAGAAGAGGAGAAGGAGGGTTAAAAAGGAGAAGAGGAAAAAGAGGATTAAAAAAGAGAAGAGGAAAAGGAGGGTTAAAAATAGAAATGCTGAGAGAAAAGAATAAAAAATTTCTTGAAGTTCCTCTGATTCCTAAATAATTCACTTGACTCCCCAAACCACTGCTCTGGAAATAAATTCTATTTGAATTCTGTAACATGAGAGAGCAGCTGAATTCTTTCCAATATTTCTATATAATCTGACAAAAATATGGGGCAGGGACTTAATGGGAGCTGCAGATGAACTTTCAATATCTGACTTCTGGTTTTGCACCTTTTTTCCCTATTTTTGGTGGCATCATTTTCCTCTTTGCCTTGAAGAAACAAAATCTGACAGGATCTGATGTATATTTCATCAATCTTGGGAAATATTTATGTTAAAATTAATTTAATGGGGGTTTTTTTGGGAAATACCAATTTACATGAGGGAGTTTTTCTTTTATTTACTCATTGCAATAATTCTGTTTTAAGAATATCTTGTCAGAAGATGTGTTAGGTTAATTTTCAATTCTTTTTCATGAGAAGCTCTCCAGTGAGTGTTTTCAGAACCTTCAATATTGAGGACTAAAATTAATCCAGCTCCTGCTGTTCCTGAAAGTGAACAAAGTGCTGAGGTTGTGCTTCAGCCTGGACAACATTTCCAGCTCCAAATTTCCCTGACTTTGTGCACTCACACAGAAAATGGAAAAGGAAAACTGCTTTGAGGGATTTTTTTATAAAGAAATGGAAAGAAATCACACTGGGAGGGTGTTTCCTCTTCTGAGCTGGGCTTTTTCCTCTTTTCTCAATCTTGCATTCATCATGTGAGATTTTAATTCCTCCTTTGGGGTAAAATACCAATACTTCACACCTCTTGTTTTTCTTCATCCAGTGCCTTAAAAATTAACCCTGTTGGTTTGAAAGTAGGAATTTTTAGGATAACCTCCAGCTCCCAGCCTGATAAAATTGGTTTTCAGACTTTAGCATCTTTAAATGACTTCCAATTTAGCTTTTCACACCTCTGACCATAAACATTCTGCAATCAGAGGTGCTGCAGATCTTTGGTCAGAATTAAATATTTGTAGATATTTCAGTGTGTGGACAGAGACTTTGTTTTAGTGACAAAGAATTGAGTGGGTTTGATTATTTTTGCACAGTGAGATTCATCCATCACCACCTGGGATAGGGGAAGGTTCTGGGATAAAGGGAAATACCGATAACACAAATAAATTATGTCAACTCCCTCTAATTCCATTTCTGTGGGATAAAATCAGCTAACAAAGGTATTTTTTCTCTATCTGTGTGCAGGACAGATGCTCTGCTGGTGAAGCTGTCCCTGCTGATGGGGCAGGAGGTGTTTTATGGGGCTCTCTGGGGCAGTGTCCTGGGCAGCCCCTCCATCAGGCTCCCTGCTTCCCTCTTCGTTGTCAGCCACATCAACAGGGAGCTCTCTGGCAAACAGCAGAAATTCATGCTTGGCACTGATTATAAACTCACAGTAAGTTCATTTTACACCCCATAATCCCAGCCTTCTCCATCAAATCCTAATCAAATTAGGATGGCATGCAATTAAAATTATTTGGAGAGGAGAGGCTGAAATGTCCCTGCTCTGAAATTGCTTCATCCAGTTAATTTGAAGAGCAGCTTTTCTGGTTTCAGTGTTTAATGGGCAATTCCCAAAGTGTTTGCTCTTCTGAAATTTTTATTTTTCCAGTAAAATGGAAATCTTCTGTAGGGAGAAATTCATGTTGAGTGATGAAATAAATGTGAGGCTAATTAAAGTAATATCTGCATTTTGAGAGGTTTTAATCTTGTAACTCTGGGACACTCTGTACTGTTACAAACCCAATATTAACAATTCTTTTAATATCCACAAAAAATTTTTTTAACTCAATTTGGTTGAAGGAATTAAATTATCCTCTTACTTAAACAAAATACTGTTCCTAGGTAGCCAAATTTTCTTCCTTCTCTTCCTTGATTATTTGATAGCAAAATCAAATTTAATGTTGTATTTTCCTTTTCCAGATAAAGTCTTTGTGTGTGTCAGTGCTGGATTCCAATGTCCTTGTGCAGAGGAACACTCTGGAAGCAATCCTCTTCTTTTTCCCATTTTATACAGCTTTGGTAAGGGGATTATTGTGGGATTGTCCCATGGGAGGTGTGTTCTGTGCAAGCAGCCCAGCTCCTACCTCTGTTATTGCCAAATGGCTGAATTTTTAACCTTCAAAATCCAGGGATTTTGGGGCTTTCTTGTGCCACATCAATTTGAGGAGTGGAGGAGACTTTGCTGATTCTCAGAGTCTTTACAGCTTCCAAGCTGAAGAAATGATTTCACAGGGGCTTTTGGGGGATATTTGGGATGTGCTTGAAGTACTCAGGCCTGAGCAGATCATGAGGAAAAAAATAAGTTTATTCAAGAAGGATTTTAGAATTTAGAATTTTCCATATGAAGTTATTTCTGGTAAAGAGCAGGGGAGAAAATCTTACTTAAAATAAAAGTTGTTCTCATTGTTTCCTCACCTGCCTGTAGGCAGTGTTTAAGATGGAGAAAAGGATTTTTAAGTCTTCAGGAGAAGAGAAGTTTTGGGGTGAACTCAGTGTGGCCTTGCAGGGCCTGAAGGAGCTGCAGGAAACATGGAGAGAGACAATTGCCAAGGGCTGGAGGGACAGGACACAGGGAACGGAGGGACAGGACACAGGGAATGGCTTCAAACTGAAAAATTACAGATTTAGATGGGATTTTGAGCAGGAATTGTTCTCTGTGATGGTGATGAGGGGCTGGGAATGTTCAGTTCCAGGTTGGACACTGGGGCTGGAGCAGCCTGGGACAGTGGAAGTGTCCCTGCCATGGCACTGGATGGGTTTTAATGTCCCTTCCAACCCAAACCACTCCATGATTCTGTGACAAGAAATGTTTTGGGAGACATCCCCTCATGTGGGGAGGGTAAATTCAGTTCTGTGCAGCCCCTTCCCTCTGCTCTGGAGCCTGGTGACCCCTGATTTCTGTGTGTGGGAGGAGGGTCAGGGCTCTGAGCTGATTCTTTGCCATGAAGCTTCAGACAAACTCCTTCACTTCTTCTGAGTTACCATGCTGCAAAAATCTGTGATGAGGGAGCTTTTCATAAAAGGTTGTTTCAGTCTTGCACTTTTTTGGTTCTGTTGGAATAATTTCTTTTTTTGAGCACATATTGACCCAGAAAATAAGGCAAATTATTAGAGTTCTGCTGGTGTTCCTGCTCCCTCCCTGTGGAAACAGGGAATGTACTGAGGAGTTTGTGACTTAAGTAAAGAGACAAAGGAAAAGCTCACAAGGCTCTGCTGAAGAACCAAAAAGCCCAGAGTGCTGCAGTTCTGGACTTTGTCTGGACAGAGAAACTTCCCAAGGCTGAATTCCACAACTTGGGAAATCCAAAAAGATGTTTTGACATTCATTAGGGAATTCCTAAAGCTCCAATGCAGCAAAAGTGGGATTTGTGCTGTTTCTAGGGCAGGAAGGCAAAAGTTCTAACTCAGACCACGATGCATGAGCAGAACATAATTCCAGAAGGAGAAGCCACACTTGATGGATCAGATAAAGTGCAGAGGCTGCAACTGTCAGCACAGAAATAACTGAGAGTGGATTTGAGGTAAGAGAGACCAAGGAGGAGCAGCTATTAATAATGAGGAGACATTGAAAAAATCCCACAGCCACCCTGGGGGGGAAACCTGAGAGCACAAATGCTGCTGGAAGGATTTGCAAAAATAGCAAAGGCATCTTTGCAGGGGATGCTTCTCAGTGGTGCCACTGCAGGAATGGAATACAAAAAATGGAATACAAGAAATGGAATACAAAAAATGGAATACAAATGCAACTTTCTAGAGCTGGAGGTCCCCCCCCTTAGCAAGTGAAGATTTCTGGAGCTGCCCAACCCCACAGCAGAGGGAAAACCTGGGAGAAAACAGCTGAGCTGCTGTGTCAGGTGGCTGGATTGGATCCAGGGAGAGCAGGAGCACTTGGGCACATCAGTCAGGAGAGGAACGTGACAGGAAGAGAGTGGAGGGGATAAACCTCAAAGAAAGTGAAGAATTTAAGGGAGCCACAAAAAAAAATTTAAAAAAAAGGAATAAAACCCTTATGAAATCCACCCTTCTCAAGCAATTATGATTTTTAATAGGCAAGGACAGGGGTTTTTCCAGTCTTTGAGACAGAATGAGAATGTGGAGGGAAAAAATGAGTGGAAAAGGGAACACCTGGCTGGCCTGGGTGGTAACAGGGATTTTTCCATGAAGTGCAGCTGAAGGAAGAGTCTGGCTGAGAGTTCCCTCTTTTCTTCCCAGAGATAACAAAGAGTTCACAAAGACTTAAATCTCTTTGCATGATTTGAGCCTCTCTGACTGATTTGCATCTATAGGAGAAACATTTGACAAAAAAAACTCACTTTCCTCTCCCTTTCAGCATTCATATAAAAATCCAGGATGTCAGGGAGGTTTGCAGTCACTGGGGGAGTGCTCAGGACAGGCTGGATGTGGCCCTTGGGGACAGGGGTTGGGGTGATGCTGGTGGCACTGGGGTGGCACTGGAGGATCCTAAAAAGTCACTGGGTGATTTCCACCTTGATGATTCCACGTGAAAATGGTAAATCATGAACCAATGGTAGCATGGACACTTCCAAGTACTCCAAATCTTAAGACATTTAGAGGAAAACATCAATTTTCACCAATTAGAACAAGACCAAACATAAAAAAATCCCCCTAGAAATGAATTGTTCTACATCAAATCTCCTTGTATTTCCTGCTGTTCACTGAGAACCACCAGGACTTCTCCAAACCAACAAAATTTTCTTTATTTTGTTGCTGTTGCTCCAAATAAACCAAATTTACCAGGAATTATTTCAGCCAGCTCTGCTCCTTGCACAACCTCCTGGCCCTGGAATGAGGCTGGAATTGCTCAGAGGGAGCAGCTCTGAGCCCACCCTGCCCATGGAATCCAGGGATGTGGCATTCCCCAGAGCAGGAGGGTTTGAGCATCCCACAGAGTGCTGAGTGCCACTCCCAGCTCTAATCTGGGAAAGGAATCCCTGCACACCCCTGACTCTGACTCCACTCCTCAGCCTGAACACCAAATTTCCTGATTTGGTGTCACAACAACTTCAATCCCCAGAAGGAAAAAAAAAAAAAAAAAAAAAGCAAAACCAAAAAAATCCACCCAAACACAATTCAAATCCTGATAAAAATGTCACTTTCTTGTTCTTCTTCCAGCACATTTTAGGAAAACATTTAACAGCAACACCACTCTGTTAATGCAAATAATATTCCTTAGTTTGGAGGGTGTGGGTTCAGGATTTCTTTGTATAAAGGCAACTTTCCCTAAGTTTTGTCCAAGATGATAATTTTCCATGGAAAGTTAGTGTTTCTTTTTGCCATCTCTGTCCCTTTTCCAGGAGTTAATTTATGTGATGTAAAATTTGGTGTGAAGGGATTAATAATCTATAAAACTGTTTCTGAGTGTACTCAGTTCTTTAATAACAGCAGGGGGCTGAATAATAGAAAATGCTGCTTCTCCTCTGAATAACAGAAAATGCTGTTTCTTTTTTTTTCCCCCACAAAGAGAAGAAAAAACCTCAGAGTCTGATTTTCAGGTTTTTTTATATTTTATATATATTAGACCCAGGTGTGGGGCTTGGTTTGTACTTTAATGATTGATAATCCCAGGACTGAGGGATTGGTTTGGGACATAGAATTTGCTCAAATTCTTAATCATTTTTCATGATTTTTTATCAAGAATAGTTTGAATCTGATCATTCAATCTGAATATTTAATGTGGTGGAGGAGTTTGACCTCCACTCCTATGGAATCACAGAATGGTTTGGGTTGGAAAAGA
>JAODHX010000001.1:2019658-2032690 GCA_027576295.1 Cossypha polioptera
TGGGGACAGGGCTTGGGGTGATGCTGGTGGCACTGGGGTGGCACTGGGGGATCCTGAGGGGCTCTGCCCACCTTGGTGATCCCATGAAATAAAAGCAAAAGGCACCTGCACATCCAGCAAATATTCAGGGTGCTCCAACTTACAGCTCATCTGCTGCCAGCCTCAGCACCTTGAGGGCTGTGAGGAGTCTCCAGGATGGTCCCTCCCACCCAAAGGTCAGGTTCCTACAAAGCCAAAGGGATCAGATGAAGTTCAGGTTAGTTTTAGTGTGACAGCTTTCTTCCTCAGACACATCAGCCATGCAAGATCTCCAGCTTTGATAGTGGTGTTTAAAACTTCTCCATCTCTCCCAAGCAGTGAGTTTGCTAAAATACAATTAATTCTATTTTTTTTTTTTTTGCTGGATTTTGATATTAGAAGCAAAATTTGACTCCCAGAAAAACAGAGTAAAAATCTCACCAGGAAGAAAAAAAATGCTGGTGCTGCTGCTTGGGTGGCACTGGGTGATCCTGAGGGCTCTTCCCACCTTGATAATTCTGGGATCTGAGGGACACTTGGAAAGAAGCACTTCCACCCTTGTGTCAACATCCAACTCAATTTGTTCCTTGGAGTTTTTCTGCTCCTCCCTCTGTCCTGCTGTCTCCATGCAGCACCACAAGGATGAGGCTCTGCCCATCCTTATTTCAAGAGCAAATTCACCTTTCTGTACTAAAGAATTAAACCAAAGTGACTTGACAAGTTTTCTAGAATATTTTGGGTGGGGAGTGATGCTGCCAAAGAGGTTGTTTTTGTTATAAATGTATTGATTAATCTAATTTAGAAAGTAAATGAGAGACATTGCCCTGCTGGATGTGTTGCTTGGCTGCCTGACAACCTGCATTAATCCAAAGTACAGATAAAGGGATAATAAATCCCTTTTAAATCAGGGATATTTGGCTAAACTGCATTATCCAGTTTAATCTTTCCAGTCAGCAGTAAAGTTTGACTCCTTGAGCCTTAAGCCATTAAGACTTGCACTCCCTTTAGAAATGGATTTAACAATGCAACATTTATTTAAAGGTATCAAATCAAACATAACAAACTTTAACCTTTTCTGCTGTTCTTAGTCACTTAAACTTTTACATCTTTGTTTTTAAAAGCACTCATTGCAATGCTTTATACACTACTGGTTTTTTAATTATTCCAAGTTTAGGGCACTGAAATTACTATTTCTTCCCCTCCTTTGTAGACAACTCCTGGATTCTTTTTTCTCTGTCCTTGCAGGGCCACAGGTTGTTGGGGATCTGTTCCTGGAAGTTCTTAGAGCTTTTTATTCCTACTGCAAAGACACCCTGGGTTCTGATCTCAAACTCAGCTACAATCAAAGTGGCAACACCCTGGAAAGGTATGAAAAACTTCCAGCTCTGAGCTGAAACTGGATCATTTTTTTAAAGCTAAATGGTTAAAATGAAGGAGTTTAATGAAGTTTTGGGTTGTAACAAAATGACTTTCTGGACAGAGAATGAATTTTTTTTCTCTGGCTTCCCCTTTCCCCACACACAATGAATTTCTCTTGGATTAGCAGAGAAGAAATGGAGTTTGCTGCATGTGATGGGTGTTGAGTAACCACAGTGACACCAGGCTGCTGACAGAGCTCAGCCTTGTGATCTCCATCAACTGAAAGATGCTCCAGCTATTCCAGATTGATTTGGTCTTTGATTTAAAAAAAAAAAAAAAAAAAGTTTTAACAATTTTTTAGGGTTGTAGAGAAAGGGGGAAAGAGAATTTAGAGTCCAGCAGCTCATGTGATGTGAATCCTCACTGACATCTGCTTTTCTTTTCCTTTTGTTTCCCTTCCAGTGCAATCAAAGAGAACAAAAATGCTTCAGAAATTGTCAAAACAGTGAATTTGTTGATCACATCCTTAAGCACTGATTTCCTCTGGGATTACCTGACCAAATGCTTTGAAGATTGTTTCAGGTGTTTATGTTGTGCTCTCAAAAATGCCACTTGAGAGCTGTGTGTTCAGAATAATAATATTTACTGAAGCTTTTAAGGGACATCACACATGGTAGAACCAGCCAGATCTGTAAGTTGGGTCCACAAATAATTCAGGAATGCAACCAGGTAAACAATTAGATGGAAATTTCAACCTGGGAACAAAAGAAATTCCTTTCAAATCAACAGAAGAAGGAAAAAGGGTTGGGAGGGGAGGTGGAGAGGTCTTTATAGAAAAAAATTAAGATACTAAATTGGATTTAAGTTTTCTTCCAACCCTCTGATTCTATGATATCTCTCTTTTTATAATTTTCTCACTCTAAGAAAGAAGATTCTGCAATCTGAAAATCAGCAGCTCTTCCTCATACCACACAGAGTTGAGGTTGTTTTGACAGAATATTTTCTCCTGCTGTGTTAGAAGCCCTTTGCCTCAGAGCTGTTCAGTATTTTAATGCTGCTTTTAATGAAGCTTTTTGCTTGTAACCAGAATTTTGCCATGAGAAAAAACCTTACATAAGAATGTTTCTTTCACTCCAGAAACAAATCCACAGGGATGAGGTATCCTCTGGAAAATGTGAGCACTCCTCCTACCATCTCAGAGCTCTGCACACTGCTGGTGTTCCTGCTGGATGTGATCCCTTTGGTAAGGCTGGCTTTGTCAGTCACTGCTCAGGGATGGATGGGATGGGATAACTCCTTTAAACATTCCTTTTTTATTTCAGGAGCTCTACTCAGAAGTGCAGACTCAATACCTGCCCCAGATGCTCAGTTACATGGTGCAGTCTCTGCTGGAAAACATGGAAGTGTTGGGGCTGCCAGAACTCACTCATGCCTTAAAAACCTGTTTTAAGGTGCTCAGCAAGGTGCAAATGCCCCCTTCCTACCTGGACATGGAGACAGGGAGTGCCAATGGGGTAGGTGATTTTCAACCCCTCACAGATGGGTAAAACCCTTTAAAACCCTTGGTTTAAAAAATTCTGGGAACAGATTTTAAAATGCAAATTCTCCTTCAGTCCAGATGACAATTGCACCTGAAGGGAGCCACAGGAAAGATGGAGAGAGACAATTTCCAAGGGATGGAGGGACAGGGAATGGCTTCAAACTAAAAGATTGTAGGGTTAGATGAAATATTGGGAAGGAATTAATCATTGGGAGGGTGGGGAGAGGCTGGGATGGAATTGCCAGAGCAGCTGTGGCTGCCCCTGGATCCCTGGCAGTGCCCAAGGCCAGGCTGGGCATTGGGGTTTGGAGCAGTTTGGGACAGTGGAAGGTGTCCCTGCCATGGCTGGGGTGGCACTGGATCATTTCTAAGATCCCTTCCAACCCAAACCTATAATTTTATGAAATTTTTAAGTACAACAATAAAGATTTTTTGAAACTTCCTTTCTTTGGCTCCTTCAGAGCACTCTAATCCCTTGTTACTCTCACTGGGTGTTTAATTTTGGCCTATTTAAATTATTTGTGGCACTGAAGGGGTTTAGTTTTGTCTACCCCTGAAAAAGATGGGACCTAAATGGCTTTAGAAACAGAATGCAGTAGCTAAAAATTGGAGATACCAAATGCAGCCCAGCTTTACAGCTGGTT
Source organism: Cossypha polioptera (assembly GCA_027576295.1). Taxonomy (NCBI): domain Eukaryota; kingdom Metazoa; phylum Chordata; class Aves; order Passeriformes; family Muscicapidae; genus Cossypha; species Cossypha polioptera. The sequence goes on from JAODHX010000001.1 coordinate 2,023,220, forward strand.
AGGTCTGCAGGGCTTTCAATTAATATTTCAGTGGAACACAATGGGGCATTGTTGGTGTGCAAAGGACCATGCTGAAGAATGAGGAATAAATGGGATAAAGCAAGCCCAAGAGCACAGCCTGCCAAAATGTGCCAGCAGAACAAATACCTGCATTTGAGCAGAAATAATGCAACAGATGGAGCACTGCTCTGGGGGGAAATTGGTTTTAAGGGAGCACATCCCTCTGTTTGATGAGGCAGTGTGTGAGGTTTATACAGATATTTGTTGGGTTTTAAAGGCAAATGAATGGAGCTGTTTATAAACAACTGTGATCCTGGAACTGGAAATCACAAACAGGAATTTTTCCTTTTTCTGTCATTGCTGCTCTCCAAGTTGGCAATGCCACATTAACCACATCCTTGTTGCTGTTGCAGAGCCCAGTGCCAAAGGAAGATGTGGACATGACCCTGGAGACCAAATCTGTGCTGCAGGAGGAGGAGGCTCCATTCCCTCCCCTCAAGTCAGAGGACAGTGGCATTGGCCTGAGTGCCTCCTCCCCAGAGCTGTCCCAGCACCTGGGGGTGCCCACAGTGACCCTAGAGAGAGATGATGTCTGGAAAAAAGGAGGGAGCATCCAAAAAACTCTGTATTGCATCCAGGAGCTGGTTGCCAAGTTTTCCAGCAAATACATTTTTGGGGTGCAGCTCCAAGAAATGAACCCTGAAGGAATTGCAACAATAAATCTGAGTGGGAAGGAGAAAAAGGAGAATGGCTACAGGTTACCTGAGAGTGGCAACAAGAAGAAGAGTCCCTGGGATGCCAAGCAAATCACTGTGCCCCAGGTGAAGCAGATGCTCTCAGAGCTGTTCTCAGCCCAGGGCTCCCCCTTCAGGAGCAAGAATTGCCCTGCTCTGCCCTCTGAACACAGCTCTGCTCACAAAAAGGACAAGGAGGAGGAGGAGTGGGACCTGGAGCTGGTGTTGGGACCCCTCAGAGGTGACTGCAAGGAAGCTTTTTCTGCAGCCTGTCACCTGCTGCTGGACTGCACCACATTCCCAGTGTACCTGTCTGAGGAGGAGATGGAGCAGTTGTACCTCTCTCTGTTTCAGGGGCCTGGTAAGAAAAGCTTCCTTTCCTCATTTTTAGGATGCAAACAGTGAGAGCTTGGCTATTTTCAAGACCAGAGCCAGTAAAAACCCTTGGACAGGGCAGAAGGTAAATTGTGAATTAAAACCTCACCCACTTCAGCATCTGGGGTGTGTCTGGCAGCTGAGATTTGCCAAGCTTTTTAAATTCAATTTTTTTTAAAAAAAATTCCACTAGAAGATTTGGAGCTGAAGGGATACAAAGACCTCCTGGCCCATCCAGCCTTGCATGATTTTCAGGATATCCATCCCTATTGTCCATAGGTTGTGTCCCCAGAAAAAGATGTTTTAGAGGAAGATGGGTGTAGGTGGAAAATTTGAGCTCTAAACCATAAGAGAGGCAAAATCATCTCTTATCCCAAACCCTCAGGATTCAAAGGAGTTCAAAGTAACAATAAGAAAAAATAAAGAATAAAATAAGTATAAATATATAAAATAAAATAAATAAATAAAATAATAAATTAATAAATAAAATAATAAATAAATAAATACAATAATAAAAATAAAATAAAGAATAAAATAAGTAAAAATAAGAATAATTTTGTATAACTGGAAGGCCTGTTCTTGGATTTCCAGTTGATTCCTTAGCTTTAGCAGGAGCTGTTATTGGCCTGAAGGTTAACTCACAAATAGATTTGTGGGGAATGGAGAGGTGGAAAACTGGAAAATTGGGTTCTGTTCTTCACCTCACTCCATATTCCTGCTGTCTGATGATATTCCCATAATTTCCATGGCTGAGCATGGCATGGACATGGAATATTTCCATTGTTCCCTCAGGAAAAGATGGCTTGGATTGCTGTCAGCCACTTGGGTTATAAATTTATAAATCCTGAAACGAGGGAAGAGCATCCATGGATCCTGAGCCCTCTGGAGTTTGTGCCAATGGCAGCTGGAAAACAAAACAGCAGCTCTAAATAATGGGTGGGAATAAATATCAAGGGGAAAGCAGAAATCCTGTGGGTATTGGGGTCCTACAGGGTCCTACAAGAGCTTTGTGCTGGGACAAGGAGGGAAAACATGGAGAGGTTGTGGCTGCCTCATCCTTAGAAATGTTCCAGGCCAGATTTGGATTTTTTATCCACCCTGGGCTAGTGGAAGGTGTCCCTGCCATCCTCAAGGTCCCTTCCAACCACCTCTGTGATTCCCTGAGCTATTGCTGATGGCATCTGGGCAGTCATTTTGGTCCTGTGACCTTGCTTCAAGGATTTTTGGGAGTATGACCCCAAGGCTGAGGTTGTTTCAAACCCTTTCTGCCCCTTCCCTTGTGAGCAGGAGGTGATCCCAGCTTGCCCCTGTGGCTGAAGTCCCTGATGACAATCTGCTGCTGTGTCAATGACTGCTATGTACAGAACGTGTCCATCTTCACCCTGCTGGAGGTCATCAACCACTCCCAGTCCCTGGCCCTGGTAATTGAGGACAGGATGAAGAGGTACAAAGTGTCTGGCCACAACCCTTTCCTTGGCAAGCTGCAGATGGTCACCCTTCCTCCCATTGCTCCTGCAGTCCTGAAGATGATCTCAGAGAAGACAGATTTCTACCAGGTGTCCATTTTCTTTTCCTTTTTTACTGCCCATCTACATTGACCCTCTAATTTATAGAATCCTGGGATTCTGAGGCAATTTGGGAACAGGAAGCCAGGAAAGAAATGGCTTTTATTACTAATATAATTATCAATATAATTCTATTTAGTTGTTTGCTCCTTTTCCCTAGAGAGTTGCCTGTGTGCTCTGGAATCAGCTGAACAAGGAGACTCGGGAGCACCACATTGCCTGTGTGGAATTGTTCTACAGACTTCACTGCCTGGCTCCCTCAGCAAATATCTGTGAGGACATCATCTGCCAGGCCCTTCTGGATCGGGATAAAGTGAGTCCTGCATGGACTGAAACCCCTCCAGCACTCTGGAATTGTTCCAGTGCTTCCCAAATTCCTGCTGTTCCCTTCTCCATGTCCTCACTCCTGTGCTTGCTGTGCTCTCCAAGAGTCTGACAGGCTCTGTCTGTGCTTTTACAATTCCCTGGGATTTGTTCAGCATGGGATTAGTGCTGGATTTAATCCCTGGATACAAAATCTATCACTAGATATTAGCTGGAGTTTTTAGTTCAAGCCCAAATCCTGTAGTTTTTATCAGTGTCACTTTATTTTAGCTTGATTTTCTAGTATATGGTCTCACAATGAGCTGTATTTTAAGTGAGCCAGTTATTAATGATTTTCCTTCCCTCATATAATGACAGCACAGGTCTATAACAGCTGACACTACATTTTCCATAATAAAACTTCAACCAATCTTTGCTATTGTTTTCCTGACCTGGCAATTTTACAACATAAAAGTCTGCAAACATTTTTAAAGCTTTCCACCAATAACCACTGCTTGGATACCAGTGTGTTCCCATTTTCATCCAATTTGGAAACCTCCCCTAAATCTCCTTTTTTCCCTTGCCAAGGGGACAAGGCTGGAAGCTCTGTTCAGATTCTCTGTCATGTGGCACCTGACCAGAGAGATCCAAGGCAGCAGAGTGACTTCCCACAATCGCTCCTTCGACAGGTATTTCCACTTCTATTTGTATTTTTATATTGAATTATGTCATGTTTTATCCTCTCTTCTGAGGGGGAGAGGAGTTCTCTGTAGGGAGAGTAAAAAATGAACAAAAGGAACATTTCCCACTTCCTTGGAGTTTATCTTTGCAGGGCACTCTGTGCATGCTGTGGTTTTTCTGAGTGAAGGAAGTTGCTGTAAAAATAGAAAGAGCTTCATAAAGGAGGAGTAGCTTTTCTGGAGAGCAGATATTTTTAATCTTGGAGTGAATTAAATTTGCTTTCCAAAGAAAACAACACCAGCTCCCTGTAAAAATAAAAATCTTAGTTTAGTTTTACTTCCTATTGGATAAAATAAGATAAAAGCAAATAAATATGGGAAAGAACTTAAAAAGTGGGAGGATTTGTGTGGCCTTGCTTGTACAATTTCTGAACTCAATCCAGGAAAAGCTGCTTGGGAGCAGAGCTGAGCCACTGGCTGGTGCTTCCTTGAGTATGCTCTGGCTCTGTTCCCTGCCAGGATTTTATTGCTTGATTTAACTTTTTTTTATGGATTTCAGCTCTCCTTGGTGTGGTGATGCCTTGGGGTGGCTCCCTAGAAAGAGGCCAGACAAGATTAAGAAAATAAAGTGGGGATTTATTAAAGGCCTTCAGTAGATCCATCTTGGGCAGTCAGAAGCCTCCCAGAGGCCACACCCAGGATGGAGGATGGTCACAAGTTTTTCACACAATTAAAAGTTTGGTCCATTTACATATCAGAGGTTAATCCTCCAATTACAGCTTCAGGTAATAAAGTCATCTATCCCCAGTTTGCTCCCTCCCAATTCACTTTTGTTTATACTTTTTGGGGCCTGAGCTGTAGGGTGTCCTTGGAGCTCAGGCCTAGAGGGATTGTTTAGTCTGACCAAAATGTGAGGACAGTGATGCCTTGAGTGGCTGAGCTGAAACAGAGGATGGATAGAATTAAAGGAATAAAGCAGGGATTTATTAAAAGCCTTTAAAGCATTCACCTTGGGCAGTGCAAGAGCCCAGCTGTGGCTACACCCAGGATGGACCCTGAGTTTTCACACTTTTATCAGTTTTGGTCCATTCCCGCATTGGGGTTCATTGTCCAATCCCAGCTCCAGGCTCTGCAGTCCCATCCTCCCAGATTCTCTCCTCAGTTCCCTCTGTTTGCACTTTTTGGGGCTGAAGCTGCAGCGTGTTCTTGGTTTTGGGGCTGGACAAGGATTGTTTTGTGTGACTGAGCTGGGAGGAGAGCTTGTAACACTTTATATGGAGTTCAGAGTCACACACCAGTGCAGTCCAGAGTCTGGAAAATATGAAAGGTAAAACTTAAGGCATCACCAGGCACACCTGCCACTGTCCCAGGCTGCTCCAAGCCCCATCCAGCCTGGCCTGGGACACTGCCAGGGCTGGGCAGCCACAGTGGGATGTCTCTGCTCAGCTCACAGAATAAAACTGCAGAGGACACCTGGCAGTGACCAGGCAGCTGCAATTCCAGGGAATCCATGTGAGCCTGGTGCCTTTTTATCCCAGCCTGTGGAGCATCTGTCAGGGAATATCTGCTGTCCCTCCTCACGTGGCTGCACACCCTTGCAGGTGAGGGGAGGGAGCAGTGCCCTTGTGTGGGGCCCAGGCTCTGTGTTTGCCTGCATTTCCCTGGGGAATGAACAATGCCTGCCTGTGGATGTGTTCCTGCCTCCTATCTGTGCCTTATCTCCTGGGGAAAGGCAAACACACAATTCCAGCTGATTATTTGCCTGCAGGCTTTTAAGATATCCCAACCTCAAAGAAGCAGTGCTGGAGCTTTTTGCTCTTGCACTGATGACCTCAGTGCTCATAAATGAGTTTTTTAAATGTGAAGGGAATCCTAGAATCCTGGAATGGTTTGGATTGGAAGGGATTTCAGAGCCCATCCAGCTTCCATGGCAGGGACACCTTCCACTAATCCCAGGCTGCTCCAGCCCCAGTGTCCAGCCTGGGTCCAGGGACAGCTACAGCTGCTCTGGGCAAAATCCTCCCCTTTTCCCACTTTCCCTCTTCCCACTTTGTTTTCCCTGCCCTGTGCTGCTTTTTTCAGTCCTGAGGTTTCAGCTGGGTTTGATAAGGGCTGGGATGAGATGGAGGCTGGAGAAGCCAAGAGATGAGGTGGGGGGAAGTGCTTGGCCCCTGGAGCCTGGTGGGATGTGGGAATGGAACCTGGAGGGAGCAGTGACATTGCCACTCAGTTCCAGCTGCACAGGACACTGAGGGGCCAGAGCATCACAGGTGTCAGCTCTGGGAAATATTTTGGGATTACAACAAACATGGAAAGAGACTTTGGACAAGGGCTGGAGGGACAGGACACAGGGAATGGCTTAAAACTTAAAAGGCAGGGCTGGATGGGACACTGGGAATTAGGAATTGTTCCCTGGGAGGGTGAGGAGGGGCTGGGATGGAATTCCCAGAGATCCTGGATCCCTGGCAGTGCCCAAGGCCAGGTTGGACATTGGGACAGTGGGAGGTGTCCCTGCCATGGCAGGGGATGATCTCCAAGGTCCTTCCAACCCAGACCATTCCATAATTCCATGAGGTGAAAATACATTTTTTTGGAGGTGTGACAGCACTGACTCAGTTCATGACCACCCTGCCATTGTCTCAGCAGGATAAGGAGCTGCACAATCAGGATCAGCACAGAAACAGTGACTGATGAGCAGGAATTTGCTGGAATCAGTCCCTATTTCAAAGCCACTCCAGGGCTTTGGTGCAGTTGGATCTTGGTCACAGAGATCTCTGGAGGAGTGGGAATGTTTCCAGAAGGGACTCAGCAGAGTGAGAGGGAAAAGGAGAGGAGAGGATTCTCAGGCTGGAGCAATGAGAACATGTACCCAGAAACGGAGCAGGACAGGAGCTGCCAGAGCATTTGATATCTGCAGGAGGCTCAGCAGCAGCTCTCTGCTGTGGTGCTGATTTATTCAGCCCAGCTTTTCACGGTGCTGGAGTGTTCCCTCTGCTTTCCCACTCTTGTTCCATGGGCAGGAAAGGCCTCCAGGGGTTAATTTGGATTCCAGCAGCTGCAGAGGTGGAGCAGAGAGCCCAGGGCAGTGCTGTGTGTGCTGCAGCCTTGAGCAGGCTTTTCCTCCCAGCAGTTCAGCTCTGGGATGGTTGGTGACCACTCAGGGCTCCAGGCAGTGCTTGCTTTGCTAACTTCTATATTTATAAATGGTTAGTATGGAGAATTAAATTAATCAGTCACAGAGGACTGATAAATTAGAGGATTAATTAGATGTTCAGGCTCCAAACAGAGCAGGTGGGCTTAGAAACCCTCAAAGAACTCCCAAGGCAGCTCCAGCTTCCAAAGGCAGCCCTGATTCCATGTTTTCCAGCTGGCAGGATGTGGAATTCCAGCCCCAGCACCTGCTCTGGGGCTGTCAGAGCCCTGTCCTGCTCCTGTCACTCAGCCCCAGAAAGGCCCTGGAGGTCACTGGGCATTGCTGGGGATGAGCCCTCAGAGGGGCAGGGTGGGCTAATTAGCAGCTTGCCTAATTGTCTTTGAATTTCTGTTTCTCCAAGAGTTCATTCTGCTTTTTTTTTTTTATTTCTCCAAGAGTTCATTCTGCTTTTTTTTTAATTTCTCCAAGAGTTCATTCTGCTTTGTTTTTTTAATTTCTCCAAGATGCTCCTGCCCTGCCCTGTGCCTCCAGGAGTGTGACCCCCCCAGTGCTGGGGCACCCCACAGCTGAAGATGGTGGCCTTTAACTGGAAGGTGAGGCTGGTGCACAATCCCAGAGCAGGGGTTGCTGCTCTTTCCACGTGGGATGTGCTGGGTGGGTTCTGATGGTTCCTTTCCCAGGGGAGGGTTGTTTAACCCCCACACTCCCAGGGACAGGGGATTTCTTCTTGTCCCTCCTTGCCAGGTGTGCTTGCCCCAGGATTTGCTGTTGGGGCCTCACAAGTCAGACCTGAGCTCACCAGAGCTCTGCTCATCCCTGCTCCTCCTGCCTTTCCTCTTCCCACGTTTTTCTCTGGCTGCTCTTCCCTCAGCTGCTTTTGTTACTGCAGAGGAATTTCTCCACTGTATTTTGGGGGTTTTGGGGCCATGAAAGCTCTGTAGGATCCATGGAGGCAGCAGGATGAGCAGAGGGATGGAGCAGCTCTGCTGGGAGCAAAGGCTGGCACAGCTGGGATTGTTCACCTGCACAGGAGAAGCTTTGGGCTGAGCTCAGTGTGGCCTTGCAGGGCCTGAAGGAGCTGCAGGAAACATGGAGAGAGACAATTGCCAAGGGAACACAGGGAATGGCTTCAAACTAAAGGATTGTAGGGTTAGGTGGGATATTGGGGAAAAATCTCATCCCTGGGAGGGTGAGGAGAGGCTGGGATGGAATTCCCAGAGCAGCTGTGGCTGCCCCTGGATCCCTGGCAGTGCCCAAGCCCAGGCTGGACATTGGAGCAGCCTGGGACAGTGGGAGGTGTCCCTGCCTGTGGAAATGGCTGATTTTTCATGTCCCTCCCTACCCAAAGCATTCCATGATTCCCTGCTGGCTGACTCTGCTCTCCCTCCCAGGGTCCTGCGAGTTTACAGCACCCAAACCAAGCGGGTGGCCTTCAATGTCACCAAGATGCCATCAGGCTCAGGGGCTGAAGGAGAGGTGAGTGATTCTGCTGGGGCTGGAAACTCTTTTATCTCAGCTTTCTGAGCCATGAAACCAAAGGATGGAATATTTTCCATTCAGATAATCCATATGTCACAGAATCATCAAGGTTGGATGTGACCTTCACCCTCATCCGGTCCCACCATCATCACCCCCAAACCACAGCCCCAAAATTTCTTGCTGATTAAAGCAGTAACACAATCCCTTAGTTGTAAAAGTTAAAAATTGTGTGGAAAAAATAGTTCTTAGCAGGAAAAACTTCAAACATGCCTGGCAGTAGCTGGGAGTTTATTAATGGATGTGACATAGTAATAATATTTGAAAGTTAACAGCCTGGAATTTTCAAGAAGGTAGTTAGATTTTGAAGAAAAATATGAATTAGGGATAATTTAGGAAATTCTAACCCTAAGAGGGAAAACAAAGAGCTTTTTTTTCCTCCCAAACAGCTTTAAGTGATAGTAAAATAACACCTCCAAGCTGGCTATAACTTTGTTAATTCCTTCTATTCACTCTTTTTCTTTTGGGGGGAAACATTTGTAAGAGTTTTATAGACACTGAGAGCAGGCACTTTGCCATGAGAGAAGTTCTCTTTCAACCTCTAATCCTGGGCTTAGAACAAGCTGCCTGAGCAGCACTGGGTGTTAAATAATGTTGTTCTCCAGGTTATGACAATTTTTTGGTGGCTGGTTCAAGGTGACAGCTCTGGGAATGTTTTGCTTTGCAGCTCAAGAGGGATCAAGGAACTATTTTTCTTAGCCATGAAGAATTTATAGAGTGATCCTGAAGGAGCCATGGCTTTAAAAAGGTTTGATTTGAAAAGTTCCATCAGGCTGGAGTGTCCAAGTGGATGTTTTGTCTCTCTGGGGTTGCAGCTGGCACACTGCTGGCCCTCTCCACAGTCCTGTTTTCCTGTTGCAGGCCAGGAGCTTTCGGATGTTCCACGATGACAGCATGAAGTCCTTCTTCCGGCGGCTCAGCTTCACCCCTGACGGCTCCTACCTGCTCACTCCAGGTGTGGGGACACCTCCTGCCCCTGGGCTGGCTCACTGAGGGTGGGCAATGTTCCCAAGGTCATGGAATCCCAGCTGTGATCCATCCCCACCGTGTCACCCTGAGTGCCACCTCCAGGTGACACCTGCAGGGATGGGCACTGCAAACCTCCCTGGGCAGCTCCAATCCCT
>JAODHX010000001.1:2033970-2055673 GCA_027576295.1 Cossypha polioptera
TCAGGGAGTTGTGCAGAGCCACAAGGTCCCCCCTGAGCCTCCTTTTCTCCAGGCTGAGCCCCTTCCCAGCTCCCTCAATCTTTTAGATCCTAATTTCAATGTTGTTTAATATTTCTTACATCTCAGGGATGCTGATGTATCCCAATCAAGCCATTCTTCATTCTCCCTATTAAGAAAATAAAAACTCCACAATACTCTCCATTAGCAATCCATCAACTTTCTCCTGTGATAGAAATCATGTTTATGGCATTTTGCTGAATAAATTGCAACACCAGAAGTCTTAAGACAGAAATGAAATATTGATTGAGTGGGTTAATTGATGAGTGGGTTTTTTTGACTGGTTTCTATTTGGGTCCTTCCCTCAGAACATTCTGCATTCAGACTAAAACCAGCCCTGCAAGGAGGGATCAGTGTGTGCCTGTCCAAACTCTGCTTTTATTGATGTCTGGCAAGATCAAAAAGCAGCTATGAAGAGAGAAGTGTGTAAGGGAAACAAAACCAGCACTAAATAAATATTTGGGATGCCTTTTAAAGTTGTATTCAGTTTTGCCCAATTGACAAGCCTAATTCCTGGGAGTGAGAATGTTTCAGGAGAAGCCTAATTCCCAGGAATTGGGATGTTTGTGGACACAAGGTGTGTGCACAGGAGCTCTCTGAGGTGGTGAGTAATTTTGGAACCTCTGTTTTTGCAGCTGGCTGTGTGGAATCAGGAGAGAACGTTACAAACACCACCTATGTTTTCTCCAGAAACAATCTTAAAAGGTAGGGCTTTAGTGAGATAAAAATCTGATTTAATTTAAAAACAAACAATTCAGAAAGTGCAAATGTGTTTTCTGACCTCCTGTTCTCTCTGCAGGCCCGTGGGTCACCTGCCCTGTCCTGGCAAGGGAACTCTGGCTGTTCGCTGCTGTCCTGTGTACTTTGAGCTGAGAGGAGCCTCTGCTAAAGGTATGGGAAGCTTCAGGCAGTGGGAACTCCCAGAAAATCTGGGAAAAGATGTGGTTGGCCAGTATTTTATTCCCCAGCCTTTCAGCATTCCTCTAAGACAGTGCTGGACCACATCTGAGAAGCTGTTTCCTGATTCTGAGGCCCTGAGTTCACCTCAAGTCCCTCATGAGTGGTTTTTGATAGAGTGGATAAATGTTGTTCCTTGCAGAAACACTGTGAAATATTTTCCTTGAACTGTTAACCATTTTGTGTTCAAAATAAATAACCTGGTTTAGCACCAGAGGAGCAATGCAGTGAAATAATTCCTGTTAGTCTCCACTGCCCACATCACAGGGAGTTGGAATAGTTTGCTACAAGCACTGGTGTTTATTCAGGGAAGCAGTGCTGGTGTTACTGGGCAGAACAGCAATTCTGAGCTGGGGACAGGATTGTGTGAAGTTGCACAAGAATTTATTTTTTATTTATTGAATCTAGCTTTATTGTGGGTCCAGGAGTGTTTATATTTTAACAGCACTGACATTACTCTGGTGAAAAGGCAGAGCTTGGCTCCTTTCTTTAAAGGTTAAATTTGTAGTATTCCTTACAGGATTTACCTGTTCTATTTCCATCATCATTTTAGATCTGTGGTGTTGCAAAGGAAGGAGATGAGGGTCTGCAGTTGGTCTCTGTTGCTCCTCTAAAGGGAGACTTTAATATTAAAATTAATATAAATATGCTGGAAAATTCCAGCTGGAAAACAGAGGGAAAAATTTACAAGACAAAACAGTAGCAATGCAGAGGGAGAAACCTGCCAATTTTCAACTGAGAAAATAAAAGAGTAAATTTCAGACCACAGAAATGTTAAATTTTACTTTTTATGCAAGAACTCTCTGCTCAGTGTTTATATTGATTGGTGATGTAATTTTATTTAAATTAATAGCTAAGTGCAGTCACCACCTTGCAATAAATACAAGAGGATTCTCCCTGTTCATTTCTTTGCAGATGAAATCAGTCCCAAATCCCCCCCTGCCCTGTTCAGCCTCCCCTATCGACTGGTGTTTGCTGTTGCTTCTGAAGATTCTGTGCTTTTCTATGACACTGAGCAGTCCTTCCCCTTTGGTTATGTCTCCAACATCCATTACCACACCCTGAGTGACATTTCATGGTAAGGAATTGTATCCCTAAAATTAATTGTGATGGGGAAATGTCCTTTTCCCATGTCCAGTCCTGCACAGCACTTTGGGTTTATATTTCATTTATGACACACACGTGGTCACAGTGTCTGAGCAGCAATCCTTCTCTTTTTTGCTCTGTAAATTAGAGAATTGTGGCTCTTAATCAATTGAGGGTTGAAATAAAATCTTGGCCTTTAATGGAAAAAAATAAATCCCAAACAGGTCGAGTGATGGATCCTTCCTGGCCATTTCCTCCACGGACGGGTACTGCTCCTTCGTCACCTTCGAGGAGGCTGAGCTGGGAGTGCCCCTGAAGGAAAAGCCCCAGATCCATGTCAGGACTCCTGGAGCAGCAGCAGACAAGAAAGCCAAGAAGAGCCAGTCCCACAAAGTGATTTCTCCAGGCTCCAGGCTGGCAGAGGGGACCCCTCCCAGCAAGGATCCCCCACTCCAACCCCGAACCCCCAGCAGTGCTGGGAAGGAGCTGCCTTCCACCCCTGCTGGCATCAAAACCACCCCAGTGCCAGCCCCTTCCACCCCTGTTGGCATCAAAACCACCCCAGTGCCAGCCCCTTCCACCCCTGTTGGCATCAAAACCACCCCAGTGCCATCCTCAGAGGAGAGGAGAAGCAGCCAGGCAGGCACCCAGAGCAGCAGAGGCCCCCAGCCCAGGAGGGTGACCCTCAACACTCTGCAGTGTTTCAAAACACCCAGGTGAGATTTGAGATTTGTGATGCCCCTTGCAGTCATAAATACAAGGGCCAAGACAAGCTGTGCTTGTGCTGCAGTTAAAGGTTGAGCTTTGCACACAAATTCCCAGCCCTGGCTCTGAGTGGAAGCTCTCTTGCTGTGGAGTTTTTTGTTGTGCTGTAAATGAAAGGTCAAAACATCTCCTAAATGTGGAGCTTTTGGATTTCTGCTTGAAATGTGAGGCAGCAAATTCACCTGATCCTCCACAATTAATGTGTCTGTCTTGGGCAAGAGTTGGACTTTGATCCTTCCAACTCAGAATATTCTGTGGTTCTGTCTTCAGGTGGAGTTTTCTGTACAAAAATGGTACCTGAAACCTTCAGCTGCCAAGAACTGTTCAAACAAACTCTGCCAAACAGGATTTTAAGAAGAGTGCAGGTCTAGACAGGCCCTCAGTGTGGGACTTAAACCACTGATTAGGTGACTTCCTAAAAGATGTCATTTTCTAGAAATTGCCAATAATCTAGTTATTGATTGTACTGGGGCTCTGAGCACCCTGCTCCAGTGGAAGGTGGCCCTGCCCATGGCAGGGGATTGGAAGTGGATAATGCTGCACTCAACTTGTGAAAAAAGGGAGTAAAACACATCTGAACTACCTTTGCAGTTAACTGATTCTGTATGAATTAAATCTTGAAGTGAAATACTCGTGGAAATGATGTCTAAAAAGCAATTTAACTGTTTCTGCTCTGTTAAAGGAGAATAAACTTGATTTCCTTGAAGCCAGACACCCCAACCTCTGCATATCCAGACCCAGCTCCCATCCCTCCTTCCTCAGAACAGGAGCAAGGTAAGTTTTTGTGGCTCTTAATACCACCCAAGTCTCTTTCCAGACAGATTTTTCCATTATAGATTTATACTGTAAAAAAGATCCTCACTCTAATTGCAAATTCTAAAGCTTCTTCATTGTTTTGATGTGTCTGAAAGGTGCTTTGGGCAATATGAAATGTGTTCTCCCTGCTCTGGGGCAGCTGAAGGTGACTGTCCCTACAGTTTTATAGCACTGAAACCAAGGATAAATTCATGGGTGTCATGTTCTCCAGCTTTTAAAGACTTTTGTACTTCCAGCTGATCATTGTTGCAGGTGCTGGACTCTCTCAGGCCAAGGTTGGGATTTTTTTTAATCTGAATTTATTAATTTGAAATTATTTTCCTGTCTGCTTCTTCCAGAGAGGCCACTGCCATCTGATGAGAGTCTCCAAGCACCCCCAGCACCAAAACGTGCCAGGATTGAGGAATTGTCCCTTCCTGCACCTGCTGGAGACCAAGGCAGCTGTGAGTCCAACAAATAAAGGCTGAGCAGACCCCTCACAGCCTGAAGTCCAAGCAGCCATGTCTAAGAGCATTTCTTATTGCAAAAATTCCACCCTCAATTCCCAGTTCAGCTTCCCTGTGCATGTTTGATGTAGAACTGTGAAGAAGCTGCCAGGAGAAGACCCAGGTTTCAGGAATGTGGTTCTGCAGCAGGAGAAATAGTTGGGAAGTGACTTCAAGAATAAGGAAATCAGGGAAATCTGGGGATTAAAAATCCATCCAGTAAGATGTGAGTCTCCATCAGAGTCCTTAAATCCATGTTTAGAAAGCATTATGTCTTCCAGGAACTGTCTGGCAAAAGGAATCAAATGCATTCATAAGATTTGATGTGGTTCAGGACCTAAAAAAAGAGGAAATTGTGTCATTCCTGCATTTTGGTTTATTTCTTGTGTAAAATAATGTTCCCCAGTAGCTGTGGGGTGGAGCTGATTCACTCTGAGGCAGCAGCAGAGCTCAGGACTGGGATATGGAAGCAGAAATGGGAAGATTGAACTGCAAGAAACAAGAAAGCAAAAAGAAGAAATCCTCTGAAGAGCTGCTGTAAGAATGAAACAGCAGCAAGTTCTTATTGTTTAATTTCTGGACTTAAAAAAGAAATGCAGGTGTGAGATTTTCCTGAGGCAGCAGGATTTGAGTGTGTACATTGAAATTTCCCCTTTCCTTTTTCCCCAGCTTAACTCCCTTAGCCAATAAAACACAATCCAGTGGGTGGGAAACTTCTACACCTGAAATTTCTTTTTAGCATTTAATACTTCATAAAAGCAGAAATACAAATGTTCCAGAAGTGACTCACAAAAGTCTCACAGGGAGGAAATATTAACAAACACCTCTGTCAGTCCTTCAGGCAAATGAACTCTTGCCTCCAATTAAATTTCAACAATTAATAAAGCAAAAGGTTGTAGAAAACTTGATGGGATCTTTGTTTTCTCACTCTGATGGGGACGGATCTTCATTAGACTTAATTAAACCTGGGTTTTCTAGTGAAGAATTATAGTTAATCCTTACATTTATTTCTCTGGCTGGCTCATAGATCTTTGAAAAGATAATTTCTATGTCCTAATTCTGCATTTTTTTTACATCTTGTTCCACAGGAATTTAGAGGTAACTGCACCAGGGTTTTCAAATAGAATTTGCAATTTTTCAGATGGGCTCCAAATAAAATTTGCACATTTTTAGATGGGCTTCAAGTGGATTTTGCAATTTTTCAGATGGGTTTCAAGTAGAATTTGCAATTTTTCAGATGGGTTTCAAATAAAATTTGCAGTTTTTCAGATGGGTTTCAAGTGGATTTTGCAATTTTTTAGATGGGTTTCAAATAGAAATTGCAATTTTTTAGGTGGGTTTCAAACAGATTTTGTAACTTTTTAGCTGTGTGAGGATTCATGATTGTCTTGTTCCTGAAAAGACTTCTTGCTGTATAATAATGGTTAATTTTTAGACAGCTGTGCTGTTGAAGTTTTAATTTTTAGCTACCCAGCTGTCAATATTAATTTATCCTGTCATTCATTAACCACTGTCTTCAGGTCAAAATTTGCTTGATCCTTGCCCATGGATTCCAGACAGAATCTCTGTATTTTGTCTGCACATTCCCTGTGCATGAACTTTGTTACCAAATAAAAAAACCATAAAGACCATCAAAATTAATCAAGAAAAACCAGACTTTTTGGGGAGCTCTGGCAGCTGCAGGATCCTGCAGAAGATGGAGATGAATTATGTGCTAACAAAATGTCAGGAATTAAATTTCATCAGGGATGTGATTCCACCACTTCCCTGCACATCCTTCCTTTTCCAGGAAGAAAAGTTTCCTGATATCCAATCTCAACAGCCCTGGAGACACAGAGAAAATTTTTGGCAGTCCCAAATCTCTCAGTGCTCCCTGTGACAAATGGAAATGGTGGAAGTCAGGAGGTGTGAGATGTTCCTGCCCTGTGGGAGCTCCTGATTTTCTCTGGCCGCGTGGAAGGTGGGAAATTGTTGGAAAGGAGGAGGGGTGTCCATGGAAATGGAGGTTGGGAGAGGAAAAGGGGCAGGAATGGATTGATTGGAGCTGGGATGAGGAGAGAGAGGCTGGAGAAGGAGGCAAAAGTGATGTTTGAGGAACAGAAGTGGATGGGAGGGAGTTTGGAATCTTTGGGAATTCCTGTGCAGGACCCTCAGCTCAATGAGGATCTTTACCCAAGAACACCTCATTTTCCAGCCTGAGGTTTAGTTGAGAGATGTTTTTGTGGTTTGTTTTTTTTCCCTCTTGGATGGGGAGGCTCTTTTTTTTTGCCACAAAACTCTGATTTTTTACTCTCCTGCCAGCAGGTGACAGCATTCCCTAAAGCAAAGCAAACTGAGCAGAAACTCCCCTCCACTCCAGACTTCATCCTTCCAGACATTTTTAATCCTCTTTACTTTTTTTTTGTTCCACAAACTGATAATTTCATGCTTCTTTCCACATGGTGGAGAAGAAAACTGGGTTTTACAGGGCAGAATTCTTCCAGGAGGAAAACACAGCAGGATGGATAACTTCAATCAAGAGGTGAACAGAGCACAGCCTCTCCTGTCAGTGAATCCAGAGACTTTTCCAGGAAAAATTGGTACTGCAGAGTGTCCAAGCAACAGAGCCTGAGGTGACACAGATTCCCAGGACTGCACATCCAGCAGAACCTCTGGCTGTGGGAACAACCCACAGAGGTGCTGGCAGCATTTATGGACAGACTGGATTTGGGGTTTTGGAGAAAAGTCCACCAAGGGAAGAGAGTTCAGTGCCTGGAGGAGGTGACAGAACACGGGTGTCAGGAAAATTAATCCACAAACACCAGAGGTTCATGTCCAAAAAGGAGACAGAGGAGTCCTTTTTGCTTTATTTGAGTAAAGGGAGAGCCCATGGGGCATTCCCCTGGGATCTCTCGAATTTTTGGAGGACACAGCCTCCCTTTTTATCCCATTTTCCCGGCCTCATTTCCCTCTCTCTTTCCCCATGGGCTGACGTATTTGAGAGACACAGACTTCCAAAACAGCTGATACCTGAGATGCCCCTCTAATGTACAACCCTTCCTTTTAATTTTTAATTCTTATAGAATTCATAGTTTTTCCCCGTTGCTTCTTTCATCTTTCAATATCCAATTTCATTTCTCAGCAAACCTACAGTTTGTTTGTAAAGACAAAGATCTTTTCCCATTCATCAATCAGTGGAATCCTTCCCATTGTTTCTTTTATCTCTCAGTGCTAACCTTATCTCCCAGCAGATCTACAACTCGTTTGCAAAGACAAATGTGACATTCCTCTCAGGGGGAAGTGGCTTTGGAATGACAAAGGTTGGATAAAGGGAAGAAATTCATCCTGGCAGGGTGGGCAGGGCTGGCACAGCTGTGGCTGCCCCTGGATCCCTGGCAGTGCCCAAGGCCAGCTTGGACACTGGGGCTGGAGCAGCCTGGGACAGTGGAAGTGTCCCTGCCCTTGGTTTGTGTTGGAATAAGTTGATTTTTAAACCCTTCTGTCCTTCCCAGGGATTTTTCCCTTCTCATTCCAGACCTTCCTGCTCAGGAGATCTCTCAGCCCTCACTCAGCAGCACTTTTATCATTAATCTCCAAAGTCAAATCCCAACATTTGGTCCCAATTATCCTTCTCCCTGAGCAGCCCCAAGCCCACCCAGCAGCTCTGTTCCTCCTCAGGTGGGGGATTTTGGGATGCAGGACTGGGGATGCTGAGGCTGCTCCTCCTTCCCAATCCCTGTGGGAGAAGCTTTTCCATGCTCATCATCTTGGAGTCTCCAACACCAGCAGAAAAGCTGGAACGGGCAAACTGGGAGCACTTTTCCCTCCTGTGGCTGCCAAACTTCCAGCCCAGGGACATTGATATTGTTGAGGATTCTGCTGCTTATTCCCTCAGCTAAAAAATCCCAGGAAAAGCCTCCATGCCTGCAACCCGAGAGGATTTGCCTCTCAGAGCATGAATAATTAAAAAGGTTCACAGATTTCTTTCTGTCTGGAAACTGGGCATAAATTTGGGCTCTTCCAATGCCTGGGAAAACTTGATCCTGGTGCTCCTGAAAAGAGAGGAACCTGTTTGTGTCTTTTAAGTTGTTGCCATCTTTTCTGGGAGGGCTGAAATCCCCAACTTTTCTTGTTTGTGCTCCAGTTGTTTGTGTTTTCCACTTAAAATGCTTTTCCTTGCAGGAAAGCTTCATTTTGAAGGGAATTATTTCTCTGTGCATTTTTCCTCCTCGAGATTTGAGTTTTAAGCACAATAATGCTAAATTTTGATGTTAAATAATATCAGATTTTGTCTTAGCATAAACTTCTCCCCTTCAGCCACTAAAAGTAAATAAATAAGCTGGGCAGGAATTTTTAGTTTGATTTCTGCCAAGCTGAAATAAGGAATTTTGAAGTGTTGTTTGCTGGGGGAAATGGAAACTGGCCAGGTTGGAATGGGAATGGCTGTGGGATCTCAGCCTGTTCAATTGATCCTATTCAAGTGGTACTTTGAGCTCACTGAGTGCTCCTCCTGCAAGCCAGGAGCTGCAGGAGCCTCTGGATATTTTTATTTTCCCTTTTCCAGTGGGGTTGCACCAGCTGGATGTGCTTACAAATAAATAGCAGGGCAGGAAGAAGGTGTGGATTTACTCTGCAAGGAGAGGAGGTGTTAGCTGTGTGTTAAAATATTGGAAATTTGAAATCCCTAAAAAACTCTGCTCTGGGATGGGTTATTACAAGAAGGAAAAATGGACAGGCAGGAACAGCCAAATCAGAGTTCTTTGCCTGGATCAGCAGGAATAGCACAAAACACTTTCCTGCTGCAATATTTTATTGGATAAAATATGTAATTCTGAGCAGATAGTGAAGGGAAAAGATGGGTTGTTGTCCATGGCAATTATTCCTTGGAATGAGAAATCCTGGCTAGTGGGAAAGGATGGGGATAAAATAACTGCACTTTATGCCCAGGCAGGGTTTTCCACCAAAAAAATTGGAGAATTTGCCAGGACCTGGGATGTGCTGGTTCCTGGAGCAGGTGGGGTGGTAAATTCACCATTGTTTCTATTCACTCTCAGCTTCCCAGAAGAAGGGAAGAAATTTTCCAAATAAATCACAGAATCATGGGATGGTTTGGGTTGGAAGGGACCTTAAAGCTCATCCAGTGAGCAGGGACACCTCCCACTGTCCCAGGCTGGTCCCAGCCCCAGTGTCCAACCTGGCCTGGGACACTTCCAGGGGTCCAGGGGCATCCCAGCTGCTCTGATGTGGCTGTGGGAGTTCCTTTCCTTGGATTTTTCTTGTCAGTGTAGAAGAACTTGGTGTGACACTGCAGAGAAGTATATTAAAATATAATAAAAATATAGTAAAACCACTGAAAATCACAAATTATAGCAGTCAGGATAAAGTAATTCAAAAGTTGGAATGTTAAAATTTCACTTTCAATCCATGTCAAATATGAAGAGTATTGAAACTGATTCCTTGTCCTTTTTTCTTCCTTCTTGTTTCTGCAGGAAGAGAGGATTTTCACTTCTAGAATTTCTGCTTGGATAACTCAAGATGAATTTTGGAGTGAGGTTTTCAATATGATCTATAAATCCCTGAGGATAAGGAGCACAGTCAGAGGTGTGGCATCACCTTACCCATTGCACACACGTTCTTGCTATAAAAATAATTACTCTAATTATATCCTATCATAATAACAACTTGAAACATTGTCTCTGAGCTTTAACAGCAGGATCCAGGTGCAATCTGCTTTCTGATGAATGAATTCAGGCTCATGCCTGAGCCTTTGCTGGGAGCAGCCACATGATGGCAACATTGCTAATCTTTATCTTTGCTCGTGGGAGCAGCTCCTGGAGCTGGGCTTTGCCTCAGAGCAAGGTGTGGAGTTCTGAACTTCTCGGGCTTTAGAGGAAACCTTTCTTTCATGGTTTGACTTGGAGAGGGGTAATTCACAAGGGATGGAGTGATGGGAAAAGGGGGAATGGCCTCAGGCTGAGGCAGGGCAGGGACAGATGGGATTTGGGGAGGAAATTCTTTATTAGGAGGGTGGTGAAGCAGAGGTGTCCCAGGAGGTTTGGAATTCCCATCCCTGTCCCAGGCCAGGTTGGACACTGGGGCTGGGGCAGTGGCAGGTGTCCCTCCATGGCAGGGGTGGCACTGGGTGGGCTGTGAGATTCCTTCCACCCCAACCATTCCATGATTCCATGAAATCAAACCACCTTAGAGACACTCTGTAGCTCTCAGCTCAACACAGGCAGGTTTTGAAGAGGCAGGAGGAGAAAATGCCACTTTCCTCTTTTTTTGCCCCCTCCTTTTTTTCCTTTTTCCCCCTCCTTTTTTTTTACTTTTTTCTCCCCTTTTATGAGCTGCAGCAAAACTTATAAAAGGCTTTTCCCCAGTGACAACCAAGCAATTCCTGAACTGGTGCAACTCTGAAACAGGAGAACAGGATCTGGCACTGCTGAAGGAGCTCAAACAAATTCAAGCAAGATCTTCATTAATGCCCTTAGATCCTGAACATGATAAATGTGGGCGAGTTTTGGTGGAGACTGGAAGAAAAATGTGTCCTTTCAGCCAAAGTAACTCTCATCCTGACAAACATTTTGCTGGATTGTTATTTGAATGAATATTTAATATAAAACATGCAACCTGCTCTAATAAGAGCACATTCATAATTTTGAGCAAGTGAGCCCTGTCCAAAATTCCCTTGGCTTTGCTCTGGGTAAGGAATAACTTAAGAAGGAAATGTTGGACTGCAGCTACTCTTGGCTGAAGGACACAGTACAGCAGGAACAGCTGTGGAAGCAGATTTACTGCAAGAAGTGAGGCTGCTAAAATCCTGACAGTACTTTGATTTTTTTTTCTGTTGTTGTTGTTTTTTTTTTTTAATGAAAAAGTCCAATATAGAGTTTTTATGACTTTTCATACAGTTATTTATTTTAGGAATAAGAGAGCTGCCAAACACAGCAGGTAGTTAATAGCCAATTCAGAGTGTGTTTAAATAGGGAAGGAGCTATTGGCTGCATCCTTTGGGATTGTGGGATTAACCCACAGGGAGCTGGAGGTGGCTTTTTCCAGAGGCTTTCAGGTGAAACATGAGTGGGAGCTGGCTCCCTTGGAGTGGAGTGAAGTTAAAATCAGATGTAGCAGATAATTCAGCTCATCCTGAAATGATTTCTCTACTGAAATGAGCTTTTCCTTTGGAGATGGAGCTGCTGGAGATAACCTGGAGCTGGGATGGAGATTCAGTCTCTGCCTCTGTTCCAGACATGGATCTTTCCTGGTGAGGCTGGGGAAGGTTCTGGAGGGTCAATCCTGTGAGGAGCAGCTGAGGGAGCTGGGGAGGCTCAGGGGCTTTTCACTCTGAATTGGATTCTTCTTCCAGGGAACAAGGGATAGGAAGAGAGGAAAAGGCTTCAAGATGTGCCAGGGGAGGCTCAGGTTGGACAGCAGGAGGAATTTCTGCATGGAAAAGGTTGTTGAGCATTGGAAAAAGCTGCCCAGGGAGGTTTGCAGTGCCCATCCCTGCAGGTGGCACCTGGAGGTGGCACTCAGAGCTCTGGGCTGGGGACAAGGCGGGCATGGGGCACAGCTGGGACTCCATGGGCTGGGAGGGCTTTTCCAACAATTTTCCAAATGAGTCTGTGATTCTCTGATCCAGTAGCCAAGGCCTGGAACTCGCCCTTTTTTTCACAGACGTTTTTGTCTGGAATATTTCATGAGCAGTCAACACAAAGCAACTCAGGGAAAAGAGAAATTCGGGGAAATTCAGGAAAAGTGCCATGGGATGCCAAAGAAGGGGATGGAGGGGGGAAGATAAGCACCAAATACCAGAGCAGCTACAGAATTCTGTGCCTAAGGAACCTCTGCTACTCCTGGAACTGAGCAGTGCCACGTTGTTCAGCACAAGACAAGTCTTTAGCTGTGAAATAAAACATACAGAAACCAAGCAGGATGGACAGAGTTCACTGGAAAACGACTCAAAGGGATTAAGAAAATTAAGAAAGAAAATCATCAGACAAGCTGCAAGTCACCAGAGATACAGCATTTATGAGTAGTAATTTTATTTACTAACTAAGAGGGAACCACTGAACATCTCTGAAGACAACACTGTAATTCACACTCATTTATGTTTATTGTCATCTAAGAATTCCAAAGATGTTGTCAATCCCATCTGGCATGGAGAAAGCAGGTCTTGCTGGGTACTTCCCATGCTCCTGTCCACCCAAAAACTCAGAGAAGCAAAGGGGATGGGCAGAAAAATTCCACTGCATTTTTCCTGCTATAAAGAGCAAGTGTACAGCCCAATTTTCCAGTTTTATTTGAAGTTACTTTGGATTGTTAAAATATGGATGGACATTCAAATGGATGGATTCAGATATTAAAGCATAAGCACTTCCCTCAACTTTCTCAACTAACAGGTAAATAATGATCAACAAGATTTAAATAATTTGGGCTAAAATACTGTGTTTCTGAATACATGGAGGTGAAACTGTTCACCTATTTAAGAGGACAAGCAAGCACTGAATTTCCAAAAGAGTTTGGGTTGGTTTTTAACATAACTGGCCCAGCTGGTGGTTGTATGGAATAGAAATATTTTTTATGTCTCCTTTGTAGAGCAGGAAGAAAAAAACAAAGCATCTTCACAGTTCAGCATCTGGTTTCAGTAGGTTCTGCTCACAGCTTACACAGTGAAAATACCTTTTCTCAGAAGTTAACTTTGGGAACTTCAATTCATCTTTTACTTTGTCCAAAATGGAAAAATACGTTTTGTGTGTGCACATCTATCTTAAGGCACTACAGAATTCAAGTGAAAATTCAAAAGTGAATGAGACAGAGAAGAAACCTGTTGTATTGGTTTGTGGTAATGTTTTGAGGGGGATGCACAGAAAACTGCAAATTTGGAGTTTCTTAAGAGGTTTTAGTGTTTAAAATGGGGATTTTTTCCTATTGAAGAAGAGAAGGGAGAAAGAATAAGCAACTGAGCACATTACAGTAAGAGAGGTGCTGGCAATGACCTGGGAGAAAAAGGGCACAAGCAGAAGTTAGAAAACTGTTAAAAAGGTGAGGAAAAACTCGAGGAGAAGCAGAAGGGAAAAGAAAACAAGAAGAGAAGCATGAGGAGAGCTGGAGCAGAAGTCATTCCCAAGTGAAGGCTGTGCTGGGAGCGCACACATCCGAGGGGGACGCCGAGCACAGAGCTCCAAGTCTGAGACAGAAAAGTCAGAGAGGCAGAGGAGGAGGGGACAGAGACTGACAGAGGATGATTTACCACAGGAGGGGTGGCAAGAATTCCTGGGGATGGTGCTCTCCATGCAGTGCCAGTGCTGTCAGAGGCTGTCTCTGCTCACAGCCCATTCCACGATCCGGACCCGAGCTGCTGCAGCGTAACCCGATTCCCACACACACCCTGATATAAAATATAAAATAAATTATTGACTTCAGCCAACTCACCCTGCAAGCCTGATTCACTGCTGGGCTGACAAACAGCTGTGCCAGCACAAAGCAGGTGGGAGCAGGGAGCCCTTCCCAAGGGAGGGAAGGGGAGCTGCTCAAGGGGTCACTGCCTTCAAAGAACTCCTGCTTGCACTCGTTGCCTCAGAACAACTCTTCCAATAATTTCCCTCCAAGTGCTTGCCTGTGCAGGAACTTCCCATCAGTTTGCCAACACTTGGAATATCATCAGCTTAATGCTGGCCCTCACCTCTCCTAGATGAAACACAAAACCAATTCTTTCTTTTCATCTTTAGCTTCTTTTGTGTCAATTATTTCAAATTGGGCATAGGTACAGGTTTGGGGAGAGCAAGGTCATTTTCACCAGCCCCAGGAAAACATGGACACATCTGGGTGGGTGGAAGGAAAAAGGGGGAGAAAATTAATGTTGCTTGTGTTTTTCTCTGAATATCCTGTTCTGCAGCACCCTCTCAGCACTGGAATCATGCACCAGCCTATGGCCTTATCTCATTCTAGAAGACTGATCTGGATGAAAAAGAGAGAATGAAGTCTTCTCAAATTTCACCCAAATTTAAGAGGGTGTAGGCAAAGCCCAACAATTCCAATCTTTATTCCCCAGCACCAGTTACTCTGCTCCCCTCCACTGCCAGCACTCCCAGCAGTGTCTCAAGACTCTGTCACAAGTTTGGTCAGCTGAAACTAGAACACATTATTTTTAAAGAGTTTAATTTAAAACATTTAACCAATTTTCCCTCTAAAATCCAAGCAAACTCAAGCACAGAAAAAGGTGGGTCACACACCCAGTGGACAGGGGCACAGGTAACTCTCTGTTCCCCAAACTGGTCACTCCTTAAGGCTCAGAACTCAGCCCTGCCAGAGAGGTTGGAGCTTTAGGACTGGAAAGGTGGAGCTGTGGATGTCCCACCCCTGGCCAAGGCCAGGCTGGATGGAACAGGGGGTTGGAATGAGACAATCTTTAAGGTCCCTTCCAACCCAAACCATTCCATGATTCCATGTTCCAATCACACAAAGTGGGCAAATCCCATAAATGCCTCTTCTCCCTTCCATGTGAAAGGACTTGTATAAACTCCATACCCATTGAAATTCACATTTATCCATTGCACAGATGCTTCTTGTGTGCACAGGAGGAGAGCACACAAAAAACAACCCCCTCAGTCAATCCAGCTATCCCAAAATGATTCCATTTTCTGAAATACCCCACCACTTTGCCCAAAACTGAGGTATGTGGAAAAGAGGTTGCAAATTAAAAATCAGGGTTTTTTTTAAGACAAACTCCATTTGGTAAAAATTAGTTTAAACCCTCATTCCCCCAAATTTCCAAGCAAATCCTAAATTCCTTGAGCAGACCTCTGTGTGGATGTGCTGAGTCACTCTCCAACCTTAAGAGGCTGCTTCTCCAAGTTACAGAGCACTCAGAATACAAACTCCAGGCAAATGAAACTGCAAGTGCAAAGAGCATCCTGCTATTAAAGCACCAGACACAGAAACCCTTCAGCTCAGCTCCACCCTGCACCACCAGTGAC
Organism: Cossypha polioptera; assembly: GCA_027576295.1. Lineage (NCBI taxonomy): Eukaryota > Metazoa > Chordata > Aves > Passeriformes > Muscicapidae > Cossypha > Cossypha polioptera. The sequence continues at coordinate 2,049,095 of JAODHX010000001.1, forward strand.
TTTGGGTGTTCACCAGTGATTTTGGGCACTCACCAGTGACTTTGGGCACTCACCAGGTGACTGTGGGCACTCATAGGTGATTTTGCGCACTGACCAGATGATTTTGGGTGCTCACCAGGTGACTTTGGGTGCTCACCAGTGATTTTGGGCACTCACCAGGTGATTCTGGGCACTCACCAGTGACTCTGGGCACTCACCAGGTGACTTTGGGTGTTCATCAGGTGATTTTGGGCACCCACCAAATGATTTTGGGCACTCACCAAATGATTTTGGGCACTCACCAGGTGACTGTGGGCGCTCACCAGGTGACTTTGGGCACGCATTGGGTGACTTTGGGTGTTCACCAGGTGATTTTGGGCACCCACCAAATGATTTTGGGCCCTCACCAGTGACTCTGGGCACTCACCAGGTGATTTTGGGCTCTCATTGGGTGATTCTGGGCACTGACCAAGTGATTTTGGTCACTCACCAGGTGATTTTGGGCACTCATTGGGTGATTCTGGGCACTGACCAAGTGATTTTGGTCACTCACCAGGTGATTTTGGGCACTCACAGGGCGACTCTAGGCTATCACTTCACTTTTTGGCTTTCACCTCCTTGCTGGAGAGCATCAGGGAGTTCTTGATCTCATGCTGTGTGCATGGAAAGCACACAAAGCTCTACAAGCTGCCAAAGATCCCTGAATTCCCTCTCTTCATCCCAAAATCCAGGAGCTCGGTGCCTTAGGTCAGGCTGTCAACAGGATACAGAAAGTTTGGTTTTTCTGTACATTAGATCACAATCACTGAAAAATTCTTCCATGGGATGCTGGAAAAAACCCATTAAAATTTCTTTGATTCAGATATTAAAATGGGGCATGAGAAAGTTCCAAATCTAAAAGCAAGTGCAGGGTTTGGACAGTGATCAATTACTAACTTTCACTTTAAAAAATTAAATTTATATATTTACTACATGATAAAAGATAGTTCAGACCACCAAAAGCAAGAGAGAATCCTCCCATTTTTGTCAGTGCCTGAATGCTTGATTTAGTTAGGGAATTTTGATGGAAATAATGAATAAAGTCAAGTGTAACTCCACAGAGACAGGCAAGACTGAAATGTTGGAATGGAGACCATGCTTCCAACCTCTGGAATATAATCCAGACCTGTTTTCTCAAGTACATCAAGAAGTTTATGTATTTGGCACTGTCAGGTTGGGGGTTCAGAGGTTTCAGAACACACATAATGACTAAAACAAAACTTAGAAATTGCATTCTGGGCCCACTCTGTGATTGCTAAAAGTGTATCTTGAGTTTCAGCCTTACCTCAAACCACAGCCCTCAGATTCTTTTGTTTTATGCAAACAAAAATCATGCAAAGATAAAAATTAAGATTTGTTTTTTAAAGTAGCAGTGGTCCAGAGGAAGAAGATTACAGCAAAACAGTTAAAGAAACCTGTATCAGAAAATACCAAGGGACATTTTTTTCAAATATAGAAGTCTGACCATTAAATTCTTCATCCCATATTCAAAGTCTTGTATAGAAATAATCACATTCTCACATTTCAATAACATTAGGTAGAAACTACAAGACTCAAAATTTTAACAAAAGAGTGAGGCCAACACAAAATACTGGGTTATACAATGCAGGCCTAGGATTATACTTCTGAGGTAAAAAAAAACAGTGATAAATATTTAAAAAATAAGGAATGACATGAGGAAGGTCAGTTATGTGCCCCCACTCTCTTAGCAGAGTTTGGAAATACACATTGAAGGACAGCAAATATAAGCTGAGGAAATCTTTGTCACACACATACAAAAATTATTGGCTGATCTCAATCAGAACAGGCTCCTGATTTAAAAAATAAAGAAATAAATTAAGAACTGAAAGTATCACATTGGACAGAAAAGGGGGAATAAAAGAAAGGAAAAAATCCCCAAGACAGAAAACCTCCTGTGCCTCAGAACATGAACCTACCATGAACTTCTCAGTACTAGGAGGAGATTTAATGACATGAACTATTCCAATGTGGTGTTTCCTTCATGTTCAGATTTTTTAAAAGCATCTAGAGCTGACTGAGATTGGGGTTTGTGCTGTGGAGTCAAAGCCCCACACAACCAGGGCCCAGCCTGCCCAGAGGTCACTGCTCATCTCCCTCTGGTGTTCCCAAACCTGGCAGCCTGGCAGCAGCCCTCAGAAAATGTCACTTTGTCACATCTGGACATTCCCTCCTCCTCGTGGGGCTGTGGCACTCCATCTTTTACATTTCACTTCATTAGAACAGCAGCTAAACTGAAACAGGCTTTGAAATCATCTGTTCCATTTAAGTGGCATTTTTGTAAGTTTTGCACGAGGGGGTGATTTCAAGATGCAACACTGGAACCTTGTGGACTGTAAGGAGAACTTGTTTTCTCATTTCTTGAAATAACTGGGTGCTGATTAAGAACATCCAGCAGAGAACTAGATTAAACACTTGCTTTATGCAGGTGTAATACAACCATTATACAATAGTTACACAACTCTTTCTTTGCATAATAAGAAGAGGAAAAAAGTGGGGTTTTTAAACCAGGCTTCAGAAGAGAGAACTTGATAACACCACAACCTGGCCAACTGGTTTTCCTTGCTTTATTGGCTTCTGCAATTAATTAAATGGAAATATTCTAGCAAAAACTTGGGTTTGGGTTTGCTGTGTGGCAGTAATCAAGTAAATGGGCACTAGGTAGAACCTTCAAACCTACTTTGAGAAATCTGTGTCCAATTCTAATGGTTCCTTAGAGGAGAAAGGCATTTCTGGTGCCCATCACACGGAGCAAAGTGCTCTGGACTCCAGAGTGAGACCCAAAGCAGTCAGAGCTGTCAATAAGCACCAAGGAAGGCAGTGCAGAGCCTGTGCTCCATCTGTCTCCACCTGTACTCCTGGATTTCTCAAGGTTTCAACACCGAGCTCATAAAGTTTTAAAATGTCCATGCTGTGAACATGACTCTGGTTAATTTAACTCCACAGAGATACATAAATGAATGTTGTGATGGGTCAGAGAACGTTGTGCAAGGCTCACATGGACACTGCAATCGTTGAAAACACAGCTGAGAACATCCCCAGACCAACCCCACAAGGACAAAGGATCAACCTTCCTGAAGGGCCACAGCAGAGAAATTATTTCCATTCACACCTCCAGATTAGGAGTTTCAGACCTTCTATCATTAAGCTTTTGTACAGCAGACTATCAAATTACAATACTTATCATAACTCACAACCTTTTTATGCACAGAAGAAAACCCAAACCACAAACACACAGATTTCCCCAAAGCTGTCCTAGAAATCCTGCAGAGCAGCACCTGAGGAATGGACAGGGATCTCCCAGTCAGGAAATCTGACACAGAAAGAAATAATACTTACTCCATGTTGTAAACACAAACCAAAACAGAAATCAGATCCTGAGAAAGATCTCTGATTAATACAACACAAACTCAACCAATTCTTAATTGTCCTTATAAAAACTTTACCTTAAAACAAAGTACCTTATACTTTTTTCACTCAGACTCCAACTGACTCATTTGTGATGCTGTCTCTAGTAGAGATAGCTCACAAAAAACATCTATTCACTTTGAATTTAAGCTTCATAATTAAATTTATAATTAACAAATCTCAAAAATAATAAACCACCACAGAAGTCTGAGGAGCTGCAAGAGTCATTCCAAGTGAAGATGCAGTAACTGAGTAGTTGCAGGGTAGTTACTATTACCCAGAGCTGCACCTACTACTGCCTCTGATTTTGGGGCAAAGAGCCAGGAAAGTCTGGAGCCTTTGGTTAGAGCCTGACTTCAGGAAAAGTTTAACAGACAGAGCCAGTGGGAGCCACAGCACCCTCAGCAAGGGACAAGGCATGGAGCAGTGTGGGGCAGACACAGAGGAGGGGCTGTGAGAAGCCATGGAGACAAGGCCAAGAGCCAAGGTGCTGCAGCTGGCACGGGGAATCCCAAACACAGACCAGGCTGGGTGGGGCATGGATGGAGAGCAGCCCTGGGGAGCAGGACTGGGGCTGCTGCTTGGTGAGAAGCTCAGTGTGTTCTTAGCCCAGAACCCCCCATGCCCTGGGCTGGGAAAGGGGGAATTCTGTCCCTGTGCCCCCTCAGGTGTGACCCCACCTGCAGAGCTGCCCCAGCCCTGTCCCAGCCCAGGGAGGAGCTGGAGCTGCTGCAGAGAGCCCAGAGGAGGCAGCAGGATGAGCAGAGGGATGGAGCAGCTCTGCTGGGAGCAAAGGCTGGCACAGCTGGGATTGTTCACCTGCACAGGAGAAGCTTTGGGCTGAGCTCAGGGTGGCCTTGCAGGGCCTGAAGGAGCTGCAGGAAACATGGAGAGAGACAATTGCCAAGGGATGCAGGGACAGGACACAGGGAATGGAGGGACAGCACACAGGGAATGGCTCCCACTGCCAGAGGGCAGGCCTGGATGGGATATTGGGAATTAGGAATTGTTCCCTGGGAGGGTGGGCAGGGACAGGGATGGAATTCCCAGAGCAGCTGTGGCTGCCTCTGGATCCCTGGAATGTTCAGTTCCAGGTTGGACATTGGGGCATGGAGCAGCCTGGGACAGTGGGAGGTGTTCCTGCCATGGCAGGGGGTTGGAATTGGATTATTTTTAAGGTTTCTTTCTGCCCAAACCATTGCATCATTCTAAGGAATCCAGACCTTCCTTTTCCTGTGCTTTGGGCATCTCACAACCGAGTTCTTGTGCTCAAACCAGCCACCTACTCTGTTCTTGTGTGCTGAGTATAATTTGCAATCTTTCATCACTCAGCAAAATTAATCTCCAGGCTCAGCAAAATTGCACAACTACAAGTTCAAAGGCAGTGGAAGTCCAGATATCTTAAACTATGGGTAATTGTTTTAAGTCCATATGGACTGGTAGTCCTGAAGTCATTTAGTTGGTTTGTGTTTTAATCCAGCTCTGAGACCAGCTCTGAAATCACCTCTGAAGTCCCTCAAATATGAAACATGCAACTTATAAATGTACATTTCAAGTTTAGGACCATTGTACGTGAAATGCTACAGCCTTCTGTTTTAAAACTTTGATTTTAAAACAGGGAGATCATTCCAGCTGTTAGGCACTGAAATAGCAAATTCTTTCAATTGCTCATAAATTCTTTTATGGATGAAAATACAGCATAACAATGGATAAAACAGTATAAATAGAAGATTGATCCTCTTGCAAAAGGAAGTAATCAATAAATTAATCATTTATTTTCAATCCCAACAACTAAATGGATTGTATATTTGTGCCATGTTAATGTTTCCATCTTCCCAGCAGTGCTTCAGTAATATTTGTACCAAAAATTGAACCTTCTCGAATTAAAAGATTAAGCTTCTAAAGTTCACAGATTAAGCTTCTAAAGTTCACACACCATCCCATTTCTTATGTATTCCTGCTTAACTATTTGCAGTGCTGAGACTGTGGGGTTTTTTCTGAGATTTTCAGCCCTGGTTGACTTCGAATATGAAAATATTTTTGGGCAGAAAGAGGTAAAAGCAATTCATGCTACAAGCCTTTAGTGCTGCTTTTCAGGATACAATCTTTAAAACAGTTGTCCTACCTGACAGTCTTTCTATGACACAAAAATAAGAGATTTCAGGGTACCAGTTCTAAAAACTGTGATCCTTGGGTGTTTTAATTGTTGCAGCAATGGTTTCTTTTTTTTTTTTTTTTTTTTGACCTACATTGTCTTGATAACAAATAAGTGAAAAATTATAGAGGGCTGTAAAAATCTAGAAGACCTGCTGGTTTTCCTCTTTCCTTTCCCTTTGGTGGCATATGTCAATTAAATGTGTTTTATGCACCTTCTCTTTATGAGCAGCATTTCTGCGGAAAAGGCATTAAGTTTGGCAAACATGTATTTTGTAAAATATATGTAACTTAATAAGTGTAGTGGAAAAAGGAAAGCACTAAGAGTAGCTTAAAATGGAAAATCATATAAGAAATATTTCTGAATATGCTGTCTGTTATCTTAGGGAACAAGGTGGCTGATCTGTCTGGGTTTTGCCTTAATTTATATTGCAACACACAATGAATTTTTGTTATTTAATATGTATTTCAATACTGACAGAAAGTCAAAATGTTAAAAGCAATATTTTACGCCACAGGCAGGATTAGAGGTACCCTATTGTTGAGGCACTAAAATCATTAATATTGCAACAGATTTTAACACTACTTCATAAAAGAAACTGCTGATTAAGCTTTTGCTAAAGGTCCTGGGCCCTTGTCATTTTTATAACACAGCTTTCAGGAGAATCTTCTGAAATCTTTTGTTTCAGGCTCTGCATTGCCTGTTCCATGCTCCATGACATGGTCCAGCTGTGATAGCTGCTCACACCGAGGGTTGGGTTTAAATAAGTGAGTTCTCAATTACTAAATTTGGGGATTTGTATCCACATAGTGCTTTATGTCAACATCTAACTCAGGTGTTGTAACTACAGGAATGTCACTTGGGTCTGATGCTAAGAAAGTTACCAACAGGAACTGGGGGCACTGGGGTGAGCATCCCCACAGTCAGGGGTGACCCTGCCCCTGTGCCCAGCCCTGGAGGCTCCTCTGGGCTGCTGAGCC
>JAODHX010000001.1:2127675-2142077 GCA_027576295.1 Cossypha polioptera
TGGAGGGACAGGACACAGGGAATGGAGGGACAGGACACAGGGAATGGAGGGACAGGACACAGGGAATGGAGGGACAGCACACAGGGAATGGAGGGACAGGACACAGGGAATGGTTTCTAACTGAAAAATTATAGATTTAGATGGGATATTGGGGATTAGGAATTGTTCCCTGGGAGGAGCTGGGATGGAATTCCCAGAGCAGCTGGAAATGTCCCTGGAAGTGTCCAGGGCCAGGTTGGACACAGGGTGTTTCCCTGGAGCTCTTCCTCTCATCTCTCTCTTACAGTTTTGAAATGGAATTTAACTTCACATCCACTTCACCATTTTGAAATTCTAATTTCCATAGACAGTTTCTATTAAAAACTCCCTTCCTGAATGTGTTCCAAAGATTCTGTATGAAGCAACAAAACAATTCTTTCTCCCAGGAGTTGTCTCCCCAGCAATAGTTGATTCAGACCTGGAGATATCTCTAATAACATTGGCTGATTAAAACCTGCTGGTTTCCTTTGCCTCTGTCTTTTTTTCCCCTACACTTCCTGGATAACATCCCACCTTTTCCCTCTTTTCTTCTCTGTACCTGAAAATCACATCAGATTCCCACTGGAAAAGTCCTGCACATCATCTGTAGACAAAAATTTACAGTTTCAGATTTTAATTAAGAAATTATTTCCAGTAAAAGTGTTTTTTTTCCCTAGTGAATTCAAATTTCACCTAGTTATTTGCATGGCTGTTTAAAGAAATTTCATATAAATAAAATGAGAATATGATGGTTTAGGGCCCAGCTGAGCAATGTGCTTTAACTCATCCATTAACACATGTTTGAGTGTGGAAAAAATCTCTGTGGTATTTAATGCTTGGAGAGCGTTGAAGTATTTTTGTGATTTCAAATCCTAGTCCTAGAAGAAAATTAGATAAAACCACTTTAATTTTCTTTAAAAATATATAAAAGAGGGTTGATGGTTATTATATGGCCAATGTTTTGGTGTGGGGAAGGGCCAACAAGGAGTTTGCCTCACTATAATTAATCAGGACTTAAATTAGGATTTAAAGGACTTTTGCTTACAGGAGAAGGCAAAAATTTGGGTATCCAACAGCTGCCAACATATTTTCACTTTCTGTTTTCTTCTCCAGCTCTGATGGTAAAAAAGGAGAGCAAGATTCTGCAAATGAAACAAAAATCTCTGGTTTTAATGTGAACTTCAGACAACCTCCAAGTCTTAGCAGCATCTCTTTGAAGAAGCTCCCTCCCAGCTCAGCTTTTGGACAAACACACCATGAAAGTTCGATGAGAGATGTAAAGAAAACATTTGAAAATCTCACTGCTCGCTGAGGAGGGTGGAGAATTGTTTTCCCAAGACAAAAGCCACATTGAACAAAATGAGAGTGTGGCATGACTCTGCTTCTCTTTAAGCCTTTACCTGAGTCCTGAAAGAACTCAGGCATAGCCTGCACAAGCCTCTAAATATGACTCAGTTCATTCACACAAACTGCCAAGAAATCTGTATTTATTTAAAGAAAACTCTCCAACAATAGCTCTACCTGCTGCAGCAGGCAGGCCTGACTGTCAGGTAATGCCAGCCTGGAGAAAGTTTGATTTTAAATGCAGGATTTCCCCTCTTGCTGGTGTTTGAACAGATGGGTTTGTGGCAACAATTCCATGCTTCTTTTTGGCGTTATTATTTTATTTTAATGTTAAACTTGTTTGAACCACAAGCTAGTAAAAGCAGCAGGGCGTTAGGGTTGGAAATATGTCAGTGTTAAACTCAAAAGGATCTAATAAAACACCCAAGGGAATGATCATTAACCATCCCAGTATTCTCCCTGCCACTGCCAGTGCTGGAAATGCCAGGGACAGATGGAAAATTCTGGGATTTTAGCCTGAAAAAAAGGATGCAAAGACACAGGTGGGGCTGGAGTCCCTTGAATTTAAGGGGAAGGAAAGGCCAAGTGGACAGGGAGTGTTGGTGATAAGGGAGATAAAGTCAAGGGGATTGTTTTTCACATAAATCAGTGCCTGTGCTCATCAGAAATCAGAAAATAACCCCAGAAATCAGAAACCAGGAGGAATCTCATCACCTTCATCACAGGGCCAGCAGCAGGGGCAGTGTCCTTTTCCTGGTCCTCTGCAGCAAATCCTTGAAGTAACAGCATCACAATCGTGAAAATTCATCTTCTGAACTCAGCCACATCCTCCCCAGCCCTGCTGGACTCCTTCAGCTCAGCTCAGGTGTTGGAGCTCTGAAATCTGGGAGTTTTGAACTTTCTGTGCTGACACTGACCCTCAAAAGAACACTGCTTTTAACCTGAGGCCATGGAGAAAGATTCCAAATTTGAATGTTAGAATTAGAATCACTGATGTGAATAAAAGTCTGTAATGTCACATGGTGAAGGGTTTGGAATTTGGGGTTTTAGAATGTATTTATAAGAATGGGACAAGATGGAGCTTTTGAGGCAAAGGGTTTTCTTTCTTATTGTTCCTCTTCTTCTTAAGTAGTTTTTTGTAATTGGATAAAAAATGAGTGCAGGTCACAGGTGTTTAGCCATTGGGTCAGAAGTAAAAATAATTGAAGTGTTAGTTTTTAAATTGAACTGTTTAGCCTTAAAAGACCTTGTAACAAGTGAGATCCATCAGCATTTCTTCATTTTTAGCTCTTTAGCTAAAAGTGCTGCAGCAGTCAGTGTAATATAAACTAGAATTAATAAACAACTGAGCCCAAACACAAAACTCCATCTCTTGTGCTTTAATCCTCACTCTAACTAAAGAAAAGAATAAAAAAAGTAAAAAATATAAAAATAAAAAGGAGCATTCCCACATCCCTGGCCCCCCTGGCTGCTGCCCCTCTGAGCCCCCAGCTCCAGGGATCCTCCTGCAGGATTTGGGGCATTTATTCACCCTGGAGATCTGGAGCAGCCAGGCAGGGATTTCAGGCACTGGGATATGTTTTGGAGGAGCTCAGGTTTATCTCAAGTCACCCTCTGCAGCTTTTGGGAGGTTTGGAGCCTGTTGCTCCATGGAAAGGTGGGAAAGAGGGTGGGAAAGTAGCTCTGATGCATGAATTATTTATTCTTTGGTAGAAAAGGTTATTACTGGGCTTTCTAGGATAAAGAAGATGGGTAACTGGCCAAAATTCAGCAAATATATGAAATACAAACTGAAATAAACCTGGTGGGTTGGAGGGAAGATGTTGAAGCAGGAGCAGATCCAGTATCCAGGTAAAATCCTGCTCCACCTGGCAGCCAAATCACCTCTGGTTTTAGCAGCTCCGGGTCTGTGTTGTCTGCAGCCACTCTCTGGATCTCAGTCATTGGGAATTTTGAGAAAAAAGGGTGCTTAAATCCCCAAAATGCTTCTCTTGCATCACATTTTGCTCTTTTTGAGATTTTTTTGGTGATCTCCTTAGCTTGATTGCAGCTCCACTGACTCTGAAAAACTGCATTTCTGCTTCTGATAATTAAGAACGAAGATGAACCCACTTTCACTTTAAGGCTGTGTCTTCATGGCTGAGAATTGTGCAAACACTGCTGGATATAACACAGAAAACAGAAATGAATTCCCAGTAGCACCTCTTTTTACAACATCATTGTGGGCTTTGTTGACTTTAGACTGGCTTTTTTTTTTTCCCGTGGATGCCATGGAATTTGAGATGACTTGAAGCACTCAAACGAGCACATTTAAATGTGTGTGTTTATGGGCGAGGGAGGGGGATTCACACTTTAAACCCTAAGTGCTGGAATTAGCTCCAACAAAGCCCGAGTGTGTTGACTTTCAAATGGGTTCAGCTGATGGAGCAGAAATTTGCTGGTTGCTTTAAGGGTTGTCTTTTATTCCCCTCCTCCAAGAACATCTTTGCCAGTTATTTTGGAATAACAGAATAAATACAATATCTTTAAAATGGAATTTTGGCTCCAGAGGGACTGGTGGGGTTTCTCTGCTGGGCTTCAGGATCCTTTTGCTGGTGGAATTTGGGGGTGTCACTGCTGCTCCTGCTTTGCAAATGCAGAGTTCTGCCCTCTGTCCCAAATCCTGCACTCCAGGGGGCTGGCACAGGGAGATTTTGGCAAATCCTGCCCCAGAAAGTGAAGATATTTATCAGGGTGCCCAAATGTTGTGCCAGGCAACACAGCAAAGGCATTTCATTTTCCCCTTGTGCAGGAGGTGATGGGAATCAATAGTGGAGATGTCACTTGAATCCAAAATCTGAAAGTTGGAACTAAAGATGTTCCAAGGTGCAAATCATGCTGCTAGAGGAGCCTTTAGAGCAGCTCTATAAATCAGATTAATTGTAGAAATTGCTGCTGAAACCAAGTTGGCAAATGGCCTCTTCTTTGTCTGTTTTTTGGGAATTTACATCTTTAACCACCCCTACATCACCTGTCACAGTTATTTTTGCAGAATCCCGTCCTCCTGGCTTTTCTCTTTGCCATGGATGGTGCAAACACCAGCTGGATGCTGTGGGCAGGATGGTGCTGCCTTGAGGGGCTCACACCAAGGATTTTTTGGAGGTTTCTCCACCCCACTGGTATTTTTCTCTCCAGGCTGTGAAAGAAAGACATCCCACAATGATCAACGTGCCTGGCAGAATCCCTACAGCCCCTGGAACTTGCTGGGGAAAAAAAAAAAAACCCAGCTGAGCTTGCCCCTTCCTTCAGGAGAGGAAAACCTACAGCCCAAGTGTAGGTTTTGCTTTATGGATGCAGTGTGTGATCAATTTATTTACATATTTATGTTGAAGGTGATTGAAGTGAACTTAACCCATTGTCCTTCTCACCACAAACCCACTGGAACACGAGGATTCCCAGCACTTTGAGGCATTATTTGGTGCTCCTGACAGTTCAGGATGGCTCACAGGGGGTTGGCTTTGCAGAATTTCTGTAACCAGAAAAGCGAGGCATAATGCAAACATTGTGTGCCTGCCATATTTTTATAACAGAGCACTAAGAAAATACTGGCTACCTGAAATATTTCTGTAAGTCAGTGGAGCAAGCAGCCCAACATGTGGGTTACATTACACTCAGGGCTGATCTCAGCTTTGTAACACACACTAAACAGCAGCAAGGAGGAGGCTCAGCTTTAATAAAACCAAAACTTTCGCTGCTGCGTGCAGCCAATAAAGATTTAAGCATGCTGGGCATGATCAGCATACTAATTGCTGCATTAATAAATCCTGAGGCCTGGCTTGTTTTGAAAGGCAAATAAAAATATTGTAGAAAGCTGGAAGAGCATTTACTCAGGAAAGTTAGGCTGTGTGTGCCCTGGGATGTGTGTGGATGTGAAATGCCAGCGAGAACATCGAGCACAGGGCTTGCCATGGTTTTTTCTGTGCAATCAGGATTTCACATCTGATGTTGAGTTGTTCTGCCCCAGTGTTTACTGACAGAGCAGCACCAAAGGCAGGCCTGTGTCTGTAGCTGCCAGGGATAATTTAATTTATCTCTCAAGTGATAATGGAATTTATCTCTCATTTTCACCACTGCATTGAATAAGGGATCCCACAAATGGATGGGATTCACCAGTGAAGGGATCTCAAAAATAAAGCTGGACAGAGTTGTCTCTCCCATTAAAATTTCTCAGACTATGGCCACAAGCAAAAGGCAAAAGGGAAAAATCATGCCAGGATTCTGTTTCACAAAAATCAGTATTTCCTGGGAGGCACAGAAACTTTTGGCTGTGGAAACACCACCTCGGGTGGGACTGAATTTGGGTCTTGTCCAGCTGTCCCCGAGAAGTTCTTCCCTCTCTTTTCTGCCACTCTGCCCCCCTCACTCTGACTCTCAACAGCAAGAGGTTTTCAGCTCAGGAAGGTGGAAAGAAAGAGTAAAAAATTAGCCCTGAGAGCTCACAGAAGTGGAAAGTCCTCAGTGCATTTCCAAAGCTGATGATGGAATAAAGAGGGCTCGACATGCAAACCAAAAAATGTAAATAAATATTTTATTTTCACAGCCAGCCCGCTTGCCTGGCAAAAAACACACCCCACTGCTGGTTGGTTCTGAAATAAAATTGTTTATTAAAAAGTTTGGAGGGTTTTTTTTTTAATGAATGGTAAGATTAATGAGCCGTGCTCAGGCAGCAATGATTCCTGCCAGCTTGTGCATTAGTCAGCTATTAACATACTTCTTGGGTAATTTGAAGGCTTTTTTTTTCATAGTGCATTGGAAATCACAAAAGACTCGTTGAACTCCACGGGATCCTTATCCCATTTACCTTGCCTTGCAGCATGTGGCTGTTCCAGTACATCCTGGCATTTTTCTCACATTTGGTGGACAAAACCAGCAAATATTTTGAGGTGAAAAAGGCTTCCTTTTATATACACCTCATTTTTAGCACAACAGCCATCCTAAATCTCTCTCTCTCCTTCTCCTGCTGTGGTCACACAGGCTGTAAGAACAGAAAAGTGGGATCTGGAGGCAGTGGAGATGAAATCAAAATCAAGACTGCCTTTTTTTCCCCCACCAGCTCCTGCCTGGCCAGCCTGACAGGGATAAGAGAGAGTGTCAGGCTCTGAGTGCTGCATCTTCAGCAGAACATTTCCAGCAGCACGTGCATTATCCAAGCACTGCACCAGATATTCCCACTGGGAGAAAGTGATGAGCAAAATGTGGTTTGTTAGTGCAGTGTCAAAACAAAGCCCCAGGCTGGAGGAGCTGTGTTTCCTACTGAAAATCAGGAGTGAAATATGAATGAGTGAATAAAAATAAAAAAATCCACATGGTGGCAGCTGCTTTGGCAGTGGTGCCTCAGAATTGCACCAGGGAATTGGGATTGTATCAAAGGAACTGGGCCCAGATTTTGGGTAGCAGGCAGGGTTGTCAAGTCTGCAGCAGAGTCTGGAGGGGATGTGGATCCAACTAATCTTTCTGTGCCTCAGTTTCCCAGTTGTTAATTGAGGGGAACAGAAACATTTGGGTTTTTTTCTAACATCTTTTACCTCCTTTGTTGGTTCCCCTCAAGAAAAAGTGACCAATTTCTATCAATCATCTCCTATCAATCATCTTCTATTAACCATCTACTAATCATTTCTACTGTGGCCAGCAGTGCTTGCTCTAAGCTAGGACTGGTGGCTGTTAATCCCACAAAACCATGGAATATCCTGAGCTGGAGGGATCACCAAAGTCCAGCTCCTGACCCAAACTTTGATTTTGGATTGCACACATATCAAGACACATCTTTACAGTGTCTCATATCTTGAGTTTTTAGCCAGCAGTTTTTAGGGTTCTGATCTCCATCACTTCACCTCCCAAAGTCCCTTGTGGCAAAATAGCATTTTCTCCTTTTGTAAGAGCTGCTGGAACAGGCAGAGATTTATTGGCCTCCAGCTTGCTCAAAGGCTCCCAAACACACCCCATGGGAAATCTGGGCTCCTCAAGGTACCTTTCCCTCCTTTCTTCTTCCTGAGTGTCCAATAAAACCCTCCTGAGGACATCACAGCAAGAAAAAGCAGAGCTGTGCCAACTCAGCCCTCTGAGGAGAGTGGGATCCTCCCAAAAACCCTGCCTGGAGCCATTTTCCACAGTGATTAACCAGAGTTTGCTGCACTGTGGATCAATCCCCCTTTCCCTGAGGACAATCTGGAGGATTCCCTGCAGGAATCCCTGTTCCCATAAGGCTGGGGATGGGATTGTGTGGCTGGGGCTGCTCAGCAGCTGCTGGGGATCCTCTAATGCCCCAAATCCCCCCTGTCCTCATGGTCACACATCTTTCCCTTCTGATGCTTCCACTTGAAATTAATCTGACTCCTTCAGAAATCTGGTGGCCAGAGCTGGAGGAAAGTGTTCCGCACGTGATAGGGAATATCAGGAAATCCCAGAATTATTTGGGTTGGAAAAAGAGCTCCAAGATCATCGAGGCCAAGCTGTCACCCCACTGTCCCCACTGAATGTCACATCCAGGAATTCCTTGGACACCTCCAGGGAACCTCTCTGGGCTTCCCCTTCCAATATTTCACAACCCTTTCCATGGGGAAATTCCTCCTGGTGTCCAACCTGAGCCTCCTTGACAAGTTCTCCTGTGTATTCCAAATTTTCTGCATTTCCCAAGCAGAAGTCACTCCTCCTCCTGTTATAAATCTCTGTCCTTTGTAATGGCAAAAATTTAGGATTGATTTTTAAATCTCTCAAATAGGAATTATTTCATTTATAGTGCCTCACACTTCCTGACTCTTGTTGCTGCTGCTGAACTCTAAGTTTGAGCAAATTTAGTTTAGCAAATTTTAGGCAAGCACAGCGTAAGGTATAAGGAAGCCTGAGTTAAATCATTACCCAGGGTGGAAAATACCACAAAACAAGAAAAGAGCTGAGTTTCTGAGGGTTGAGTTTTGGTTTCATTTGAACAACAAGCCCAAAACTGAAGGTGACAAGATCGTTCAAAAGCAATTCCTGCATTTGCAGCACAAACACTGGGCCATGCTCAGCCCAACATGAGTGAATTTTAATAAATTTATTCTGTTTATTCAGACCTCCAACCACTACAGGTATGCTGGAAATCTTTTTGCCTGGTGAGATTTACTGGAAATACCATGAAAATATTCCATTTATCATACTTGTTTTATCACTTGTGATCTTACTCAAACCCAAAAATCAAAAATTGCTGTGCTGAAATGACAGATACCATTTTTAAAGCCTGCTAATCTCAAGTTTTTATTGCTTGGCATGAGTTTCAAGGTTTGTTTTTATTTTATTTGAGAGGGAAAAAAAGAGAGGGGAGCACAGAAATTGCTAATGAGCATAATTATGTGCTGCCCAGACTGAAAATGCCATCATGGCTTGCATGGCTTGGGGGAAGATTCCAAAATATTCCAAAATATTCCACCTTGTGACTCTGACAGAAGTTGAAACACACTTACCAGGGGTTTTTAGCTGCCTGCCAGCTTCATGTGTAATTAGCTAAAATAATAAAGGCTGATCAGTTTAAAAAATTGGCAGAAATTTAAAATAAAAAGATGTCGAGTCCACTCAGTCCACACTCTACAAAAAGAAAATGCTGCCAGCAACTTCCTTGAAATAAACCCTTTTAAAATATCCACAGTAATGTGATACACCAGATAGAACAGAAAACAGAGAATTTTCATTTTTATATTTCTGCTGCTCCATAAATGAGACATCTGAAAGGAGATATTCTCCATAAACCTGCCCTTATTGACTGTTGAATTGATTATCTTATTAAATTGAGAACCAATTTTTTTCTGAAGTATTTGATGTTGCAGCTCCTCCCATACTTCTCTGGGTGCTCTGTCACCCACAAAATGTAGGAAACTAAGTTATGATAAGTAGAAATTTTTTAAAAATTATTTTTGATTGATTAGAGAAGAACTAAGGAAACATGCCCTGCTTATAACCCAGAGTAAATAAGAAGTATTGATGGCTTTTGAAATTAAATATATAATTAAAGTATCTCAACCTGGTCCATTTATACATCTGCCCAAGGTAAGAAATTCTAAGTAACGAACAGAGAGAAAGGCAGAATTAATAATTGGTTGGATGCAGGATGTATCTGTGCTCCTTTTGTGCTCCTGTGTAAAAACAGGGAGTCTCTGTGGCCGCTGGGCTCTTTTCTCAGGGAGAAAGATGGATTACGTGGCTCAGCCCTCTTGGCAAGGAAACACACGGCCCCCACATGTCAGCAGAGGAATCCTCATCACCACTCATGTAAAGTCTAATCCCTGCCTGTCATGACAGTCTCCAAAACATGGAGCACTCCCTGAACCACGGCCAATTTTTCTGTCCAGGAGCAGCACTCCCTGCTCTGTGTGTGTGTGTTACATAGAAATACTCCCACTTTTGATGCAGAGACTTTAAAGCTGAGAGGGGCTGGAAATCAGTGGGAATCCCATGGGATTCCTTGGGAGGGCTGATGGAAACTCAAGAGTTTCACTCACGACAACACAACCTCGCCGTGCCTCTCCCTGGGGAATTCCCAAACCCAGGAACGTTTTTTTCCCCCCCAGCCTCATTTTGGGACGTGTGAGTGAAATCCAGGACACAATGGATGGATGGGGCTGCTTTAAAGGAGCCTTTGTCCAAAATTCCCGCCGTGGTGAGTCCTCCCAGAAACACGAGCAGCACGAATTTATCAGGATGTGTGGTGAGCAGGACAAATGTGGCTTGGCATAAGCAGCTGCAGGGCTGCAGACGTGTGCCCTGATGGGAGGTGAGTGCTGCCTGAATTGCTGCTCTGCTCCAGAGGCACCTGTTGAAATAAAATACAGCCCAGCAGCAGGAGAGGCTGGGCTGAGGTGGAGATGCTCAGGAGCACGTGGGTGTCTGGGAGTGTGGTCAGCACGAAATAATGGGAATTGGGGTTTTTTTTGCTGTTGGGTTCCCACCAAGAGCTTGGGGCTGGAGGAGGAGAGGAATCAAGGCGAGGCATGGATCCTCTTTAAAAGGAGAGGAAAAAAAACTCAATCTGGGCCAGGGGAGGCTCAGGTTGGACACCAGGAGGAATTTCCCCATGGAAAGGGAGCTCAGGGATTGGAACTGCCCAGGGAGGTTTGCAGTGCCCATCCCTGCAGGTGTCCAAGGAAAGATTGGAAACCTGCATTCTCCTCATGGAATCCACTGAAATTTTATCTTTCTGGGACTGAAATATTCCAATTTATGGTATTGATCCACAAATATCTATATGCTGAGCTGGGGAGGGAGGAGAGCCCTCTGCTCCTAAAGGAACACCTTTCTCAAGGCAAAGCAGAAGTCAAATTTTGTGGAAATAAATCAGTGCAAATGGGAATAGGATTTGGGGTGTTGGGCTACTGAAATCCACAGAAAGGCACAGGTATGAAATTAAAGCAAGATTTCATCATCTTCTACACTGAATACTCAAAACAGCTGAGTCTGCCTATTCTGAATTGGTGTCTTCAGTGAATTTTGCCAGTCCACACCAATTAAACTTCTGGCCCTCTGGATGAAGCCTAAATTTATTGCCTTTTTTTTTTTTTTTTTTTTTAAATTTCATTTTAATATGGCCTAGGACAGAACCCATTCAGCCCTTCAGTTAAAGGTATCTTAGATCAGTGTTAGCTCAGATTTTTTTGACATCACTTAAAATCACAAAGAAAGGAAAGATTTAAAATTCTTTCAGCTGAAACTTTTGCTTTTTGATGAATTTAACTTGCTGAGAAGTCCAACAAAATATGATATTCCCTGATGTTCCCTGTTGCAGGTCACCATGGGAAGAGATTGTGATCCTCAGCAGATTCCCTTTAGGATGTGGGTTTTTCCAGCGTGGAAAGGAGTTTGGATAAATCCAGAAGTTTGTTTTCCCTTCCCATTGACCCTGCAAGGGATGCTCTGAGGTTCTGACTCCGTGTGAAATGCTTAGTCAGGGAGATCCACACTCATCCCCAGAGCTCCATGGAGCCTCAGCAGAAAGGATAGAAGTGTAAGGATGATATTCCTGTGTAAGCAGCTTGCTCAGAGAGGGAATTCAACTCCTGGGAATGATGGTCTGCCAAACAGCTCAGAGAATTTACCTGGATGCTTCTTCCCTCATCCACACATCCATCCTGAAAAAACAGAGACATTCTGGGGTTACAAACCCAATGGAGCAGGTATGCCACCCTAAAAAAATCCCAGGTAGGGCAGAAGAATTTCCAGGGAGCAGAGTGGGCACTTCTATGGGCCCTCTGTGTTCTTCAAGGAGTGTAAAGGGGCTGCAGCAGTGGCAGAAGAAGGACTCTGGCTTAAATGAAGGAATCACCCCAAAACTAGGAGAGGCCCAGCATCCCAGCAGAGCAGCGTGGCTGGCTCAGTTCTCCTTCATGATCAACAGCAAAACACAGACTGGGAATAAAGGCTGGGAGAAGGTTCCCTGTTTTGAGAGAGACTTTCACATTTCGTGCAGCTTTCCCTTTTTCCAGCGATGCAGTGAAGGGCAGGAGAATTCCTCCTGGTTCCAATAAACTCCAGCCTGAGCCCTCCCATCTCTGTATTTGTAAACAATCTCAGCACATCTCTTCTTTGGGATCCATCCAAGCTGCACTTTACTCAAATGCTGTTCTGTTCCTGATGCAGTCCATCACACTTTTTCTGCATTTCACTTGTTTTGATTGTCACCAGAGAGGTTTCAGCAAGGCAGTTTTTTGTTGCTTGGATGGCTGGTGAATATTGTGTTGGGGGGAAAATAAAAGTTGAAGTGGAAATTTTCTAATCAAAGTCACTGTTTTTTGTTGTTTGCAATCTGGATGAAGAAGACAATGCAGATGGGTGAGTCAGTGTGAGTGGTGTCTGATGCTCTGAAGGAAAAACTCCTTATATAAACACCTGAGTGATCTGATTAAATTTTCTAGATATATTCATGATAAATGGATTTTTTAAAATACTAATTAAAAGCTTAAGAAACCTTTGGAAACCCTCTTTCAGTGCCACAGTTCTAGAGGAATACAACTTTCAGATCTTCCAGGTAGAGATTTTGGCATGCTTGGTTGTTTTGTTTTATTTTTTTTTTTCAAATTGGAAACAATTTTAAAGCCGTGGTGTAAGCACCCACTAACACTTAGCTATGTGTAACTGGATTTAGAACAGTAATCCTGGCAATGGTTTTTCTTCCCCTTTAAAATGCATATTTTCCATTTAGCAGTGTGGCTAATGAGTGTTGCTGTTCCTAACGAAGCCCTTTTTTCCAGGTTAGCGGTGAATCACTTGGGGCTGTGACCTTATCTGATCTTGCATGCTCAGAAGGGCTGAGTCTGATCAATAATTGGTGAGGTTTCATCACGGAGCCCGTGGGTGCTGCCGGAAGCAGTTTGGTGATTAAAGAGTTGACACTCTTGCTCTCAACCATCCGTGAAACTCTGTCCCATCAAAGCCCTGGTAGGACTCTTTTGGAAAACTGAGATTTTCCCTGCTCAGCCTCCATCACCAACCCACGGTGGTTTTTATGTTGGACTATTCATGCTGGCCAAATTCCAGTTTTGATAATTGTTTTCTGCCCAGCTTCCTTCCATTTCAGTTCAGACTGCTATTCTCCTTTGTTCCCTAAGCCAAGGTGTTAATCTGCTGGGATGATTGCTTCCCAGGCCACGGAATGCTGCCTGGCACAGGGTGAGTGCAACTCTCCTGCCTCTCAACTTTATCAGGTGTTTTTTCAGCTTCTCTCTGTGAACAACTGATAATGTTCCTGTGGAAACATCTGGATGGGGTCAGCTCTTCAGCTTCCTGGGCTGGAAAGACTTCAGCTATTGAGCTGCACAGATGTAGTGTGAGCTGCAGTTTGATGTTTAGATCACAGACAAAACTCGTGCTTTTTCTGTCCTCTGGCAGCCCCTGGGAGTTATTAGTGTTGGCGTTAAAGTGCTCTGTCAAACACTGAGGGGATGTCTGAATGCCTTTCTTGTTTGTTTGTTTTCCAAATGTGTAAAGGCAGCCTGGAAAGCTCCCGGTGTTTGTTGTTGGTGGCATTCCCTGAATGCCTCCATCTCCCTGCTCACCCTGGAGGAACAGAGGAGATTTAGCAGCTGATCTGCTGCCCCAAAGCTTCTGTTTCAGTGCTGCCCCTCCAGGAGCAGAGACAGCATCCAGGACATTTCTCTGAGCTAGCAGGGAATTGGGAGTTGGAAGAGGGAAAGGGAATCAATATTCCTGGTGTTTCTGGGAATCACAGACTCAGTTCTCAACCAGCAATCTGTTCTGCTGGAATGAGAATTAGGTTTTGGAAATATCAGTGTTCCACCTCTCCCGTAGAGCAGTCAGGTCACAAAAAGCTGATGGTTTCTGTGGATCCTGGGAGAAGCCAACTCCAGTCCCCACTCCTCCTTTCCCAGTTCAGCTGCTGGTTTTGCCTGGGTTGCTTCTTTGCAGCAGGAAAATTCAAAGGGGTGGGAGGAGAGACTGGTTTGCTGGAGCTGGAGCTGCTCAGACAAAGCCAGAGCCAAACAAACTCTTCCAAACGAGATTGGTTCAGGGTGATGTGAGAGATTTTAATTTCTGTGGGGAAAATAAGAATGCTAAACCCCTGGCTGAAGCCTGGGCTGTGGATGCACTCCTTGTCCTGGCTACAGCTCTTGCCAATCATCAATTCTTTCTCCATCCAAAATTATCCCTCACTGCATCTCCTGGAGGACATGTTCATTGGGCAGGGGTGGGGATGGGAGGGCTAAAACCAGTTTTAGTCAAAATGAGCAGGTCACCTTGCACAACACACAGGAGCTCTGTGCTAACTGGAGTCATGAAGTCCTCAAGGAAGATCTGCCTCCCCCTCCAAGAGCTTCAACATGTGTCACGTTGAGTTTGGTGACCTGACACTTTCTTGCCTTGCAGATGAACCTTGAAAGGCAGATTGAAGCTGTTTCAGGGCAGGCTCAGGTTGGATTTTAGGGCAAGGTTCTTCCCTCAGAGGGTGCTGGGCACTGCCCAGGCTCCCCAGGGAATGGGCACAGCCCCGAGGCTGCCAGAGCTCCAGGAGCTGCCAGGGA
>JAODHX010000001.1:2172662-2186927 GCA_027576295.1 Cossypha polioptera
AAGGCATGTCTCTGCCAAAGAGCTACCGCTCCGCTCTTGAAATACGTGACAAATAAAAAAGAAACCAAAAAAAAAGAAAAAAAAAAAAAAGAAAAGGAGAGAGAGAGAGAAAGAGAGAGAGAGAAAACCGATTCCTATCTTTCAAATTCTTTTTCTTTAAAAGGGGGGAAAAAAACCAAACCAATAAATAAAAGCAACAAAATCAATGCCGCGTCTCTGCCAGCGCTCGGACTTGTTTGGAAAGGGACAACGCTGAAGTGGCACTGGTCCCGAGGAAAACGGATCCTTTAATTTGACTCCGCATGAGAAGCGCGCTCGGAGCCGGGCGCAGCGGCCGCAGCGGCAGGAGCAGCCCCGCACCCCCGCGGGGCTCGGAGCCCCCCGGGCCCGCCCGGAGCCGAGAGGGGAAGCGGAGCTGCTGAATTCGGAGCGCTCCAGCCATCGCAGTCACCGCCTCTGACTTTGCTTCAGCGGCGAGCTCGTCGTGCCCTCGGCATCCTGGGCTCCGGGACCAGCTCATTTTGCACTTCGTTCAACCAGCAGCGCGGTCGTTCGCTTTCCCTTTTTTTTTTTTTTTTTTTCCTTAAGAGACAAAATGTCCAAAAATGGTTCAGCCTGCTTAGCCCAATGATTTCTTGCATGGACGCTCTATTTTCTTCCTTTTTTTTTTTTTTTAATCATTATTTTTGGACGGGGAAGGATTGAGTAGAAGAAATCGTTCAGTGAAGGGAAGCCAGCAGTTTGCTCCTCGTTGAAGAGAAGATCGAGATCCGATTCCCAGCTGCACGCAGAGGACGAAGGTTTCCGTGGGTCTTTCAGTCTGGGTTTCGAAGCCCTCGCTGCTGCAGGGTCAGAGCAGAACTGCCTTCTCCGAGCGGCTTTCCTGTGCTGGTTGTAGCTCAGAGATCGCCTCCCCCTTCCTCGCACCATTTCTGTTGGTGTTGTTTTTGTTTGGTTGGTTTAGCTTTATTTTTCCCTCCCCTTTTTGTCTTTTTTTCCCCCCCTTCGTTTATTATTATTATTATGAATTATTTGATTTGATTTGGGTAAATTCCCTTCCTTAAACGAAAATACAAACTCTGCAGTGGAAATCCATGCCCCCCTGCCATTCAGAAGAACCGGGTCTAATATGCCAGTGACATCCCCGCCTTGCAGCAGTCGCGATGAAGGAAAAATCCAAGAACGCGGCAAAGACTAGACGGGAAAAAGAAAATGGAGAATTCTACGAACTGGCCAAACTCCTACCCCTGCCCTCGGCCATCACCTCGCAGCTGGACAAGGCGTCCATCATCCGCCTCACCACCAGCTACCTGAAAATGCGAGCAGTCTTCCCCGAAGGTAAAAGAAGCGCCGGGGCTCCGGGATCCCGCACGGGAGGGACGGGGAGAGCGGGGGTGCTGGGCTGGGCACGACACGCTCGGAGCCCTGGCAGGAGGGAGGGGATGCCTGCAGGGGTCTCAGAACGGGTCTCAGCGAGGGAGGATTGGAGGAAAAGCGGGCTGGAAACGAGCCCTGGAAGGGGAGGCAGCGCTGCGCTGCCCCAAGCCCGGCTGCAGTGGGAGGCAGAGCCGGGTTCATGCCGCCTTTCTCCTCCTCCTCCTCCTCCTTGGCTGCTCCTTCAGCCCCCTCGGCTCGGGGGGACCCCGATGAGAGCGGGGCTCGGTTCGTGCCTGCAGCCCCGGAGATCCCGCCCGGCTCCCGGGCACGGCCCCTCGGCGCGGCGCTTCCCTCGGGGGGAAATGCTGTGTGCTTGTTATTATTATTTAGTTCGGGTTGGAGTTTTCTGCAGCCAGAGCAGCAGGCTGGGAGTGAAGGCGAGGCGGCTCCGCAGCGAGGCCCTGCGGCTCCTCCCGGGGCCGGGGAGAGAAGGGAGGGAAGGTCCGAGCCCAGCCTGGCCGCGACCCCGCTGTGGCTCTTCTGGGGACATCCAGCAGCGAGGCCTGGCACCGATACCTCCTTCCCGCATGGTTTGGGGGGAAATCAGCCCCCCGGGAGC
The DNA here is from genome assembly GCA_027576295.1 of Cossypha polioptera. Lineage (NCBI taxonomy): Eukaryota > Metazoa > Chordata > Aves > Passeriformes > Muscicapidae > Cossypha > Cossypha polioptera. The sequence continues at coordinate 2,174,659 of JAODHX010000001.1, forward strand.
CTCACAATTTCCCCCCGAGCGCCCTTGGGGCCGCCCGGGGCGAGGGGAGGCTGCGGGCCGGTAGCCGCGGGATGAAGCGCTGGGCAGAGGCTGCCGGTGGATAAATAAAGCCCAGCTACCCCGCTTTGTCATTTGTTTGTGCCTCTCCGGACTAGGAGCAGGGTGAAGGAATTAGCAAATTCCGCTGGGGAAGGTCCGCTCTCCGGCGCGGTTTCTAAGGAGCTTTATTAAAAGGCTAAAAAGAAGAACACAACCAAAAAAAAAACAGAGGGAGGGCGGAAAAAAAAACAACCAACAAACCAAACCCTCCCAACCCGAGCCAAGCTTACCGTCGTGGCCATTTAATTCAGAAATTTCGGGAGCACGGAGCAGCCGTGCTATGGGAAGCCAGGGGCTCCTTTAGCGTGCGCTCCCGAGCCGGCGGAGCGAGGGGAGCCCGGCGCTGCTCCGCCGCATTTCCCAGCCATTATTCCCCAGCGGGAAATTTCCCGATGAGAAATAGAGCGTCGTGATTTCGAGGGTGGGGTGGAGGGGGGATCACTCTCCGGCCGTGCCTGGCGAACGTGTCCCCGAACGCCTTTGATTTAGGAGGGAGGGAAAGCGGCACGTTTCGAGATGCTGCTGGATGCGTCCCGGCTTTTCCAGCCCTGCTGATCCTCAAGAGCAACAAGACGGCCCCGAGAGCAGGTTTATACCCACAGCTCGGGTGTGTTTTATGTGTCTGTCTTCCCTAAACAGGCCGGGCGTGCGCTTCCGCACACTCTGCTTATTAAGGGCAACGTTTAAATGCATACAGCGAATTCCTGATCTTTCATCGTCTTAAGTACGGCTGGAAATAAATTTAAAACCAAAGCTTTGCATCCAGGGATGACAGGCCGGGGGAATTACCTCCTCCGGTCCCCGAGCCCTGCGTTTAGTGCCTGGGAGGGTGGAGGGGAAAGGGGGGAGCCGGACAGAGGCGGCTGCGGGCAGGGCCGGCTGCAGAAAGATTTTTTTTAATTTTAGGGTTGGGGTCTTCCACGCAGTCCCGCATCACCCAAACTTCCCTCTCCCTCGCCATTTGCCCGTGGAAGGAGAGGAGGAGGGTCCCCATCCGTCTGTCCTTCTGTCCGTCCTCCCTCCCCCCTCCTCATAGTCGGTTACTGGTTTCCAGTTGGCTTTACTGGGAATGGTTTCCCAGCTTAAATCCTGGGCCAGCGAGACCCGGGCAAAGAACCCTATGGCGAGGGTTGGACCCGATGGGTGCGGGGCATCCCCGTCCGAGATCCTGGGCCCTGAAATAAAGGTGGGCACGTAGCAGCCCCCCTGAGCACCCCGGGCTGCCCCAGCCGTCACTTTAAAGGGGTGGCAGGGTGGGGGGGACAGGTCTGAGACGCCACCAGACTCGTGCTAGGCCCGGACTAAGTGCGGCCAGCACGGCCAGGAACGCTGTTCAGCTGCAGACCTGGCTTCCAGCTCTGTCTAGACTGGAGGGGAAAAGAGACAGACAGAAAGAGAGGACTGTGTTTCTAAACTCTCAGTCCACAGCGAGCTGACACGTAGGTTAGGAAAAGTTAGAGACCCTCAGCGAGGTGACTGATCCCGACAGGGCTTGGCACAGGTCTCCTGCTCAGCCCGGCCAGGTTTTTCCCGAAGATGGACCGATCCCGCTCAGACTCCAAGAAACGAGAGTGAAAGGGAATTTCTACCCCAGCTCCTTTCGCCCTCGCAGCGCAAACCCTGCAAGGGACAAGTTCGTGCTCCGAAATCCCAAATTGTGCCCTGCGGTATCGCTGCGACCTTGAGATTCAGGAGTTAAAGTCCAGACACAGCAGCCTCCAGCCTCCCCCGCGCTCCCGCTCTCTAACACCGTCTTCTCTCGTGTTTTCGGGTTTTTTTTTCTTGTTGTTGTTGCCACAGCTTTGTTACTGTAGAACAAAAATATACCACGAGTCGTCTTCTGTCTCCGCTGTCAGTATTTTTTATTTTTTAGATTTTTATTTTGGAAAGGAGCTAACGAAAGAGAGGCGAGAATGAATCGAATTGAAAAACTGCGATTCTCTGCCCCCCGGTTATGGCAGACTGGTGAAATCGTCACCCTCTCCCTCCCCCATCCCCGAGCAGTGTCCAAAACCGATTATAAAATTGGGCATTTAGGGTTGTTTAAACCGGATGGGAGCGAGCTAATTAATATGTGCCCCAAAATATAATGTGCGCAATACAAAATAATCTGAATAAAGTGACAGAGCGGTAGATCTCAGACCTTCCTTATTCCCAGAGGCAGACAATAGAAATTACTAGGAATATTCACAGTCTTCCGTCCCCATTTAAACCTGGCCACGAATGTATATTTTAAGAAAATCAAGGCGAATCGCAGCTATTTCATCCGATTGTCACACGCGCTCGGAAAAGGTTCGTTAATGAATTAAACAAATAAATAAAGCGAGAGGCGTGAGTAATCCCTTTTGGAAAGCCAGCCCCTATTGTACTAACCACTAATAGTGACATTAAAGGTCTTACTAAAACAAAAGTCCTTTTTTTAGGGTTTTCCTGAGGCCGTTCCCAGGCGGCGGGAGCCGGTGCGGGGTCGGGGCGGGGACGAGCGGCGGGGTCGCTCCGGCCGGAGGGGAGGGAGGGAGGGAGCGAGGGAAGGAGGGAGAGAGGAAGGGCGGGGGTCACTGCCGTGGGTCTGCCCGTGACCTCCCCGTCTGTAGGACGCCCGCTCTGGGGCCGCTTAACACGATCTGGTGGGTTGGGCTCGGCGGGGAGAGCCGGGTTTGTGCGGGTGTCCTTGGGGGCAGGTTTGTTTGAGTATTTTCCCCCACTTTTAATTTTTTTTTCTGTGAGTTCAGCCTTTTAAAAAATTTTTAGATTTTATTTTTTTTATAAAATAAAAGCCTTGATGTTTACGCCCGTCCTCCCGACCGCTCAGCCCTCGACCGCGTTCCCGAGGCTGAGCCCGCAGAGAGGAGCGGGCGGTCCCGCACATCCCTGCCCAGCCCTGCTCCTTCCCAAAACCCCCCCGACCTGGGGGTTTCTCCCCTCTCAGAGGTTCCCCTGGCCGGGCCCGGGTGTTCCCCGCTGGCTCCGGACCCATCGCGGCCCCCGGGATCCAGCGGTGCCGTCGGGGCTGGGATCCCTCAGGGACTCTCCCGACCGAGGGAGGCACAAAACCCAAAAACCAGGATTGGCAGCGAATCCCCCGGGTTTGTCCTTGTCCCCATGTTCCTTGTGAAGTGGGGGTAACAGCCCAGCAGACACAAAGGAAACACTCCCAAGTTACAGGGCAACCCGATACTGAACGTAATACATGGCTAAGTAATTCTTTTAGCAGAATCCCAAGCTGAAAAGCTGCCGGGCTTTCAAATGTGTGTGCGGACGAACTTCTGTATGCCGAGAGCAAAGGTGGGAGTTGTTCCCAAATATTTCTAGGTCTTATTACAGTTTCGCTCACCCCGCTTTCCCCCTGGAAACTGGAAAATGTACAAATGGTCCAAAGTGAGTGCTGAGGTACTTCGGAAAGCAGCCAGAGGTGTCAAAAGACGGAGGGGGCAGAGGGGGATTTTGGCCGTGTTTGCCGCAGGGAGCGGGACGCCTTTGTACGAAAATCCCGCAGTTTTATAACGGCAGAGGCAGCACGAATTTTGGGATGTTTGTAAAAAAACCTCTCTGATTCCGGGCCGGAGCTGTCGGAGCCGGAGCTGCCTCCCGGTGCCCGGAGGGGTCCGGCGGGCACAGGAGCCGCTGCTTTGCCGTGCCAGGCATCCCGGTCCGGGCCCGGGCCAGGGGGGGACAGACACCGCTCCAAACACCAGGAAAAGCAGGAGAAATGCTCATCTCGCCCGTGTTTGCCGCGGCAGGGTGCCAGAAAAGCGAAGGTTGAACCTGGGACTGAGCCGCGGGCGGCTCTGGGCCGTGCCCCAGCCCAGCCCCGGCTTTCCAGGCTTTCCGCTGCCCAAATCCCCCCAAGGTCACTGGATCTGGATGATCCCTGACCTCCAGCACGGAAAAAGAGCCTCGCTCAGAGCCAGGCCACCCCCACGGGTGTTCCCAGCATTTGCGGGGATGATGCTCCAGCTAGCAGGCAATTCGCTCTCGGGGCCAGGTAATTCCTGTTGCGAGGGGACATCTGAAAATGTTCCCTTCCAAATGTTCCCTTCCAAATGTTCCCTTCCAAACCACCCGTCCGCTGGCAAAGCTCGGGTGGGACCCCCGGCAGCATCCCCAGACAGGGCTCGTTCCCATCGCAGCAAACTCCCATCCCGAAGCAGCGGGGCAGGAAAGGCTCGCTGTGTATCGGCAGCGATTTTGGCCTCGCTCCAGGCCAAAATTTGTGCTTTATTTACTGGCCGGGCAGGAGCAGCCCGGCCGTGCCTATGGCATCCATACGTTTACAGGAACGCGTTTGCAAATCTCTCTGGAGGAGAAGTTAATGGGCGTTAGTCCTTTATTCGAATGTAAGGTTTTATTCGTTTCGTTTTCACCTTTAAAGCGATCTGCTGGCGGATTAAATGATAAAATCACCGGCTTTAAAATAAGCTCAGACGAATGCCAGGCTGATCCACCGAACGTGTTTACGTCTGATGCGCGCTCGCCATTGCGACTCCAATTTAAAGCTCCAAAAGGAGCAAATCTGAGCAAGCGACAGTTTTTTTTATTCTGGGCTAGGAAAGAACCTCAAAACTCGTCCAGATTTTGGGATGCTGTGAAAGGACAGGACGGAGCCAATTGTCTCGCACGGCTGGGGCAGAGACGCGGGTCGCTCTTGAAGAGTTTCGTGAAAGCTTAAGGAATAAATCTGCCTCGTCTTTCGGAATGGAAGAGCTCAGGGCAGCGTTTACACCGCTGTGTGTGACTCTCTTTGTAGGTTTGCAGTCTCGTATTTCGAAATTTGTAATTAGTGAATTGAAATAAGGGCAAGCCCCGCGGCACAGGGACAGGCTCTGGAGTTTGCATTTGTGGCCGTCTCGGGAAAGAAACTGCAGGATGACTCCGCGGTCCCCAAACTTTTTCTCCCCAGAAATGAAAAAGCATTTCAGCAGAAATTACATTTTTTGCCGTGTCTCTGGAAGTTTAGGAGCCTTTTCCAAACGGTGAATTGGGAAACGGCGGAGAAAAAAGCGAATTTTCGTTTGGCTCTTCCGAGCAAATCTCCCAGTGCTTCTTTAAGAGCAGGGAAGGTGTCATTCCCTTCCCGCTGTGAATTCCCGGAATCTGGAGAGACGGACACGGGGTGGGGATGCAGACTCCTCTTTTTGGGTGCTACTACTGCCTTGGGACGGCGAAAAGGAGGGGTCAGGGCCAGTAGAAGTCCCTGGTGTCCCCTGCCTGGCACGGGAAGTTCCTTAGCGCTTTCCCGGAGCGAACGGGACACGGAGCAAAGCTCCGAGAAGAGAATCAAAACTCGGGGGCCGCCTCCTGTCCCTCCAGCGGGAGATCCTGCCCATCCCAAGGGATGCCCCAAGAGCGGAGAGAAATCCCCCCATCATTCCCAGACCGTGTTTAAGTGGTCAAAGCACAAATGGATCCGTGAAAGCGTCAGGAGGGGCATTGGGAATCACGGAGCTGGAGCTCAGGGCAGGAATTTCTGCCAGTTTTCCCTCCCGTTCCGGAGCCGAGCGGGGCCAGGAGAAAAGGAGATTTCTTTGGAAGCACCTGGGCGGCGGGAGAGCACCGGGGGAAAACGCGGGGCTCGGTTTCATAGCGGGGCATCCACGAGCCGGGCCGATTGTGGAATTCCAGGCTCCATCCAGAGCCACCGGCTCCGGGCTCTGAGGCCTCCCAGAAACCCAAAGTTTTCTTTTTTCTCCAAAATTGAGGCACCAAACGGATGCGGATCCTTCCCTTCCCCTCCATCCCTCGCGGGCAGTGTCCCCTCTGCCCCCAGGTGCCCCCAGCAGTGCCCGGCTCTTGGCTGGCACGGGGCGGTCGCGGCTCCACCGGGAGCTGCTGAAAGGAATGGAAAAACAAACAAACAAACCAATCAGCACACAAACCCCAGCCCGCCGCCCCTCCGCGCCCCGAATCAGCTCCATCAGAAACTTTGCACTGTCCCCGAGGCGGGGTCGGGCTGTGGGGTCGGGTTATGGGGTCAGGCTATAGGGTCGGGTTATGGGGTCGGGCTATAGGGTCAGGCTATAGGGTCGGGTTATGGGGTCGGGTTATGGGGTCGGTGCCGTCCGTGCGCAGGTGAAATCGGGGCAGTTTATCTTCAATCGAGCTAGGGCTCTTTTTAACCCCCTCATCCTCCTCCTTGGCCACCTCAGGGGGACAGGAACAGTGACAGGAACAGGGACAGGGACAGGACAGGGACAGGATTCGGTGCAAGGACGGGACCGGCCCGGGGGCGATGGAGCGGCCGAGGCCGCGTCCCCGGAGGATTTTCGGGGAGAGGGAAAGCGCATCCGCGGGGATGCTCTGATCCGGAAAATGAACAATTCCCTCCCAAAGCCTGTGTGGAGAAGGGACTCAGCCTTTCCCAGCTCCAGGAGAAGAGGGAGCACGGGCAGCGCAGGGAGACAGCACGGGCTCCGATTTCTGCTCCAACCAAATCCTGTTTCTTTGTTCTTGGTTTTTTTTTTGCAGGTCTGGGCGACGCCTGGGGACAGCCGAGCAGGGTCGGGCCGCTGGATAACGTGGCCATGGAGCTCGGATCCCACTTGCTCCAGGTAGGGCACGCCTTCCTCCTCCTCTTCATCATCATCATCTTCCCCACACCACGACCCACCCTCCTTCTCCTTCTCCTTCTCCTTCTCCTTCTCCTTCTCCTTCTCCTCCCCCCCGCATCACGACAGGAGCCTGGCTGAAGCCTTCATCTCATTCCCTCTCTGGGCTGGGAGAGCAGAAAACCAGAGACACCAACCACTTATATTCTAATTATTTAATTTTTTTCCCCTTTGATAACGGCAGAAACGAGAGGCGCTCTGAGCCTCTCCCAGCCCTAAAAACTTGAATCAGAAGTGCCGGGGGTGTCCCCAGGGAACCCTCGGGACTCGGGAGGGGACACCTGGGAGGGGAGAACACCTGGATTGGATCTCCCGGGGACTTTAACACCTGGAAATTCCGCTGTTCACAATCCCGGTGATCTGCTCTGGAATTCCTCTGAATTCTGAGTTTAGGAAGGTGTAGATGGGGCGAGCGTGCCAGCAGGAGGGGGAAAAATTTCTTTTAATCCATTAAAAAAAAAATTAATTTTTTTTTTAAATGCTTGAATTTCTCACCTGATTTTAAATTAAAGAGCCCGTAAACAGCGATCATTTACCGGGCGGGGAATTCCGGTCACAGAGCTGGGGCTGTTCTCACTGCCTGGCTCGGCCGGAGCTAAAAATCTCATTTAAAAAAAAAAAAAAAAAAATCATAATTTTAATCAGAAAATCTCTGCCCGAGCTCTGCTGCCGCGGTGCCGCCGGCCCCGACCTTTGCAATGACGAGCGCAGTTATTTATTTGCTACCAAAGAGCATCAGCCGCTCTCCTGCCGGGAAAAATGAGATTTTTGGGAGGCACGGACATCACCCAGACAATGGCAGAGCTCAAAATTATCTCCTGTATGATAATTTAATGTATATATTGAAATACGGTCCCAACTGTATAAATCGTTCTTGTGACTCCTCCTCTTGGCTGTTTCCCTTTTTGTCTGGCATTAATTGAATGCCAGGCAAATAACTGAATTTAATTTACACCAAATTAATCGAATTTGCACCAAATTAAATGCTGACCACCTGTAACTCTCATTTTACAGCTCAGTTATTTCTGAATGACAAATGCTGAGGGTTTTAATAAACCCACATTTATTGGAAACTTTTTTTTTTTCCCCCTCCCCATGTGAATTTTCAGCCTCAATGTGCATTCCTGTACATGAAATTTTGGGATGTGCTGCAGTAGCAGCAGCATTGACCCAAGTTTATTAATGATACAGGGTAAAGCAATTGCAAGATAACAGTGTTTAAAGCAAAGCTGTGGCTAAAACTGCAATAAATTATTTCCCATTATAATATTTCTAGAAAATTTAATTTATGCTTTTAAAAATGGCAAAGAGTAATCTGATTTCAATTATATGCTGTAGAGTCATTAGTAGGCCAGAGATTAATTTGGAATATTTTCTTATTGGAGTGGCACTAGAGGTGCATGAAGCAGACAGAATTTTACTGCTTCTCTTCCAGTTCAGTGACTTTAAATGGATTAAAACAGGTGGTTGTTTTACCCATGTACTGTAAAAATTACTTTTCCTCTTCCAAATGTATTTTCCAGGGGTATTCACATGTGTGAATATTCACTGATATTCACATGCCATGTGTTGATCAAAGCTTTCTATGCTGGGTAGAGATAATGCAGATGTTTTGCTATCAGCTACTTTTGAAAAAAAGCCTGAAATTGGGCACTGAAAAATCAAGGGCCCCCCAAACTGAGAGTTTTTGTGTCCAAATCATGACCAGTTTTGGCTGAGCTTTACCACACTATTTATTTTTTCTCATATAAATAATATCTGACTAAATCAAACTTCAGTTTTTGCTCACAGAAGCAATATTGGCCTCCCAGCCAACATCCTGTCAAGGAGAATTTGTAGGACTGGATCTCAAGTTTGCTTTGGTTGAGGTTTACAGGCTGCAAGGACAAAACTTTATCACACTCAAAGAGAGATATTTGTGCTTGTTAAGTTTTGGATGTTTTTTCTGCTTTTTTTTTTTTTTTTTTTTTTGGAAGTTCACATTGTTCCAGTGCAGAGACCTCTCTGTTCAGAAATATATTATTGAAATTGCAGCCAAATTTAAACATTGCTGGTGGTGCCATTAAATAAACTGCAAATAGCAGTGAGCTGGGTCTGCCAATTATGCCTTAAAAAATGGCTCATGTAGGACCTGACTTCCTCCTGAGCACCACAGAGCTCAGGATTTGGGCTAAACACTAAAAAAAAATCCTGAATCAACAGCAGAATATTCCCTGAAAGTGCAGCAGCAAAGCTGCATCTGCAGGGGAACAAGGTGGATTTTACATCCCTGAGTTTAAAGGAATAAAAACAGACAAAACTTCCTTTTCCTTCAATTTTGCTGTTTGCTGCTGCTGAAGTCAGAAATCATCCCCCAAAATGTATTTTTTACCCACTGTAAATGCTTTAAACAGATTTCTTGCTGCTCACCCTGTGCATTTCTCTTGGTTTCAGACTTTGGATGGCTTTGTTTTCGTCGTGGCGTCCGATGGCAAAATCATGTACATTTCTGAGACAGCATCAGTGCACCTTGGCCTGTCCCAGGTATGGGGGAGGGCTCTGACATCTGAACCAGAAATAAAATAAAACTGCTAAATACAGATATGGACCCTCACATTGCTGCTTTGCCTTTATATAAAGTCATTTTAATTTTTTTTTTATTTTGTTTTTTTTTTATTCAAGGCTGTTTGAAGCTTTTTTTTCCCCCTGAAAACAGCTTTGGTAAAATACTCAAATTTCCTCTCCTTGCCACCACATCACCCTGCCTTTATATCTGTTCTTGTTCATTGTATTTTACTCCTCATTACCTTTCAGAAGGGCCATAAATAATATGATATTGCAAACTGCAGATGGAGGCAGGGCCTGAAAGCCAAGTGTGGTAAGGCAATAGGGCTGAAATAAAGCTCAGAATTCCAGCCTGGGAGTCTTAGATTGTGTCAGATATTGAGGCTGCCTATGAAAGGGAGAGGAAATCTGATGTGGAACAGGAGTTTTATGGTAAATGTGCTGGAGGAGGAGAAAAAAAATAAAATAAATAAAAAATTAAAAAAAAAAAAAAGGAAAAGAGGGGCAGATTTATGAGTGTTCACATGGAATTCAGGGTAGTTTTTCCTGAGTTTTTCCAGCTCAGTGGTCTTTTCAGTAAAGCATTTTATATGGTTGTGATAGAACTCATAAAACTCAGTTTACTACTGTTCTGCACCAGAAGTATGAGGGGGTTTTATGTTTTTTTTTTTTTCTCTTAGGTGGACATTTCTAATTTTTTTTTTCTGCCTTCTTGGGATAGGCACAAAGGCAAAGAGCCTGAATTTATTGTAGAAGGCAACTTTCCATTCCTTTGTCTGTAACTGGAATTCACTGGTAGCACCTGACCTAAAGTTGCCAAAGTCCCATTAAAAAATTCCTCATTAATTTCAGCAGGCCCTGGATGAGACTTGCAAGAAACTGAGATGTTCAGTTGTGTACCAATAAATAAATAAATGAATTGAAATAAAGACCAAACAGCAGAGGAGATGAAGGAGAGAGAGAGGAGAATATTCTGAAAATATCTGGTTAATTTATCCTGTGGCTGTTTCAATAAACAGAGAGGGGGGATTTAATGGTGGGGATTATTTGTGTATTTTAATTTTTGTAGTAATCAATATTTTTAATTGAAAAAAAATTGTGGAGTTCTTTGGATGTGTGTTTATGACTGTGATATTAGAATTAGTGACTATGAGAGAAAATAGAACTCAAGAGGTAGAGAAAACAAGGATATAAACCCAAAAAACCCCATTTCTAAACTCCTGTTTCTCTAATATCTTTAGAAAAAAATAATTTTGGGAATAAATAGCCACCATAAATACTTTTTTTTTTTTTTTTTTTTTTTTACCTGCTGATTTTAAAAATATGAGCAGGAAACATTCTTGGTTCAGTTTGTTCAGTTCACTCTAGTTGTTTCATACCATTTAATTCAGGTTCAAATTCCTTTAAATCTTGCTTTTCTTGAAAATAAACTTCCCTACAGAAGGGACCTATTATTTTTCAACCTGGGTTTCTCTCACCCTGAGTTTTTGCAAGGATCCAGGATGTTACCTGCTAAAATCCACCCATTTAATCAGTGCCACTATCCCAAAGCACTGAGCATTCCCACCCATCCCCCCTGGAGCACAAACTCCCTGTCCTGTGGTTTTTGCTCTCTGATTTTCCAGGTTTTGCCCAGAAATTGCTCTTTTGGAGGAATATCAAGCCACCAGATCTTGCAGGTCTCAGTGTTATCCATTTTTTTTTTTTTGAGAAATTAAAGAATTATGTGATAAATGGGACACTAAACAGACTTTGGCACATGTAGGAAGAGGGGACTGGCAGTGTCACACAAATTTTAATCCTATTTTAATTTTAATCTTAATCCTATTTTAATTTTAATCCTCCTGCTCATCTGCACTGACTGAATTCCATGTGCATGGAAATATCTACAAATTCTTAGTGCAAGAGGTGCTGAGGAAAATCAGAATGTTTGGTCAAGCTGCTTTTTGGAGGCAGCTTAATCAGCAAAATCCCAAATCTTCCACTTCAGCAGAGTGAATAACTGAGCTTGAAAGTCGTGGGATTTGAAATTTAAGGGACTCTCAAAACTCAAAAAATTCACGGTGCACAGGGGTTTATTTATAAATGAGACCCTCAGTTAGCAACTCATCCTGATTTATCACCAATCTGTTCTTGCTCTGCCCCATTATTCTATTTTTGAAGGGATAATTCTATTTTTGAAGGGATAATTTTGTTTTTGAAGGGATAATTTTGTTTTGCACTAATATTGGGCTGCTCCCACTCCCCAGGATATGAATCCATTCAACCCTGGGAGATTCCTGGCAGCTCCCAGGGCCTCCAAAGGATTTCTTGTTCCCACTCCTCTGGAATTCCCTGGGATTTCTGCCACTGGCATCAATAAGGATGGGATTGGGCAGGAGGAGCAAATTCACCCAGCCATAATTCCACATTTTATTTCCAACAAATGCCCTCACAGAGCTGCAGCCAATACAAGCTGAGAGCAGAGTGGTGGTGATGGTAAAAAAAACCTTTAAAGTGGCCACAGAAAGGCCTTTTTATGAAATAATTTGACAATTAACTAACCCACACATCAATTCCCAGTTCCAGTGCCATTTGTTTAAAGATATATATCTAAACTAAATCAAAAGGCCATTTAAAAATAATTTTGCAGATGATATTTGGATGCCTGCTACAGTGGCCTTTATCTTCTGAATTCATTTCAGCAGGAAGAAATTGGAGCTTGAGAAAAAGCTGGGCTGCCTAAACCAGTCACAAACTTCAAACCAGCATGAAGGATTGTTTTTAAGCACGACTTTGTCACAGAAACAAAGGTTCTGAAAATTCCACACCTTCATTTGTGGCCCTGCCACTTCATTTGTGGCTTTGGAGTTTGATTTGCTCCCAGCTGGAGCAGGAAAAATTGTCAATTTTGCTGTGGGATCTCCTTCTCCTTCTCCTTCTCCTTCTCCTTCTCCTTCTCCTTCTCCTTCTCCTCCTCCTTCTCCTTCTCCTTCTCCTTCTCCTTCTCCTTCTCCTTCTCCTTCTCCTTCTCCTTCTCCT
>JAODHX010000001.1:2217267-2247529 GCA_027576295.1 Cossypha polioptera
GAGATCCATGAGAGTTGAATGTGGTCAGTGCTCTCTAAAGGATGAAGTGAGGGTTTTAAACACATAGAAAGATGAACACAGAGACCCACCTGAGATTTGATCCCACACCCAGCAGACACCCCTTTGTTTTCCTGTGATTTCCTTGGGGTAGGGGACATCTGAAGCTGAGACTGCCCTGTGTGTGCAGTTTTTCCAGCAGGAAGATGAGTGACCTTTCCTGACACAGCCAGGCTCACCCCCGTGTGTGCACGTGCACGAACACCACGCACAGACCCTGCAGGGAGGTGATGGCTCAGGAGCAGCTCAGCTCGTGGCCTCCATCCAAGTGCTATTTCCCTGATGCTCTCAGGCATTCCTAAAAAACGAGGCTTTGCTGGAAAGGAAGCTCATTTGGATGCTTTTTTTTCAGATTTCCTCAATGCAGTGGCTGTAAAGATCTCTTCATTCCTTCCCATACATTTCTAATGCTTTGCTGATGGGTTTGTCCTTGGTACATGCTGTGCTTTAGGGAAAGGTATTTTAACACCTGAGTTATTTTTACTTTAAAATTTGCTTAGAAATTGAGGGTGGGATTCTCTAAAAATGTGCATGTGTACATATACTTAAGAGTGTGTGTACATAAATATGTGTATATATATATATGCATGTCTATATATAAATATATACATATATATATGTATGTATGTACATTTATACATATATATGTATAAATACAAGTATATATATATACACACACGCATATATATACATATATTACATATATAAAATAGGACTGTATAATTATATATAAAATATATCTATGGTGGGTCAGCCCAAACAAACCCAACCCAACCCAACAAATACTAAATGTAGCAGAACAAATTATAAATGTAATGTATAGTCTTGCAGTTTTCCTTAGATGGTAGGGAAAAGAGTTGCAAATGCTGCCATAATATTGGACAGGTCTTTTAAATAAGGCTAAAAATATCATGTTAAAATTTTTCTCAGTAAAGTTTCCAAACTTTATTGAGGGTAGGTACCGTGTACAAGGAAAAGCTTTAATTCTGGACAGAGAATAACTCTGATTAAGAAACAGTAATTCTTGAAGAAACCCCAGCTGAACTGCTGGGGATGCAAAGGATTTTAAGAGGAAACACAAAATGGGTAAGATTGGTGCTCTAGAGTGGGATCAGTGCCTTGTTTTGGGCGCTTTGTGGTCTCAAGACCTTCTCTCAAGGTTCTTTCCCAATATAATTTTCATCTCTTAGCTCCTAGCAGGTATGTGCAATCTCAGTTCCCTTCCTCTTGGGCTCTGGGCCATTAAAAAACCCTGCAACCTGCTTTGAAAAACAAATTTTTGCTGGAAAGGTTGCTGAAAAAACACTCAAGATGTTTATATTTTTTAACAAAGTAGAATATTGCTCCTTCAGATTGATATAGTCTTGTATCTGAAAAGCAAAGTAGCAGCTGAGATAGAAATTAAAGGGTTCTACATCCAAGTTTTCCCAGTTTTTGAGGCAGTTTGAAGGCCTAGAAGTTACCAGCCAAGCATGAAGGAGCAAAAAACACTTCAAGTTTTCAAAGTTTATAATTGACAATACTCTCAAGATGAAAAGGAAGAAAAGTCTATTGTATTGACTGAAAAAAAAGTCATTCAAACTTCACTGCTCGAGCTCTTTCCATGGATGGAAGTGCTAAAATAAGCATACAAAGCTCCAGTTTCATTAAAAATTCAATATATTGTATGCAATATACAATCTGCAGGATATATTTGTATTGTTTCCAGCCCTGGTGATTTAAGGTTGACATAATCATTCAGGAATATGTATTCTGATCATTGTGCTGCTCCAACCCTCTTCGTTCAGCTCATGGTGCAGCTGATAAAACCTAGTGTTGTCTCAGTCTTTAAGTATTTTTCCTCTTGCAGGAGGAGATTTTTGAGGTCCACTTTCAAGCAGCTTGAAGCCCACTCAGGTGTTGAGAAAGTTGAAACAGGTGCAGGGTGGAAGTTTTCATCTCTCTTACATCTATAAAAGAGTTTCCTACTTCCATTTATTAAATCTTGGCTTGGTGTTAAACTATTCATTTGCACTTTGCTGGCAGATGAAAACTGCAGGTGAAATAATTGATTGTGAAATGGCCACTCTTTAAATCAGGTGCTGCTGCTTGCTCTGGAAGTTTCTGTACTCAGATATTTTTAATGTGTGAAATGCAGGGTGATCCCAAACACAGCATACAGCTTGGAATGAGGGAGATACATTTTTTAGGAATTCTGACCAAAGTTTCACCATCTGCAATAACAGAATGGGGATTTTTTATTTTCTGAAGCCCTCGCAGACGTGGAGTGGAATGGCTCATGCTGCAAATATTACCTTACTGTTTGCTGACATTTCAGGAATGACAGTTTATTAGAAATTGGGATAAGGCACCAGGGCCTGCATTTGAATTTATAGTGTTTCAGAATTTGTTCATTAAGACACAAAATATGAAGCCTTTGGGCTTAGCCATGAGGGCTCTTCTTGGTGAAGTCAGAGTTACGCAAAGAGAGCTGCAGGATCAGCCTCAAACATCTGCTGCCTTTTCCCAGAAATGAATCTAGCCTGCAATTTCATAACATCAGCTTGATGGATGCTTGATGATTCCTTTTTTCAAGTGGGGCTCCAAACATCCTTGTATTTTTCTCAGCAAGAGGTGAGGAGAGCTGATAAGTGGCAGCACCGGGTCTGTGTTTGGATTAACGCGGAGTCTCCAAGTGCTCCCTGAAAGGAGTGGGGGATGTTGGCTGAGCTGGCAATCAGATTCTCATGGGTGGAGGTGAGGACAACATCTGTCTTTCCTATCTTGTACTTGCCAAGGCTTTTTGTTGTTCCTGAACTCTCCTCATGAATATAATATGTGGGTTTGTGTCTGATCTAATGAATCCAGGACTTGGAGATTTAGAAGGAAAACATGTTCCAGATGTGTGTTGCAATTCCTGACTCAGGTGACTGCATTTTAAGCAGTAACCTTTTCCAGCATGTTCCCCACACCATATTGAATATCCTCCTCCTGCAAACGGTCAGGAGAGACTTGTACAAGCATAATGATTAATAAGCTACAGCAAGGCTGAAACATCAATCATTTGCCTTTTGTTTCACCCGATTGCTGCTGGATGCAATGAATCCCAGGCTCAAAGGCTTGGCTTTGGAGCAGGGCTGCAAACTGAGGCTCTTTAAGCAGTTCAACCCCAGCTTGTTTCCTGGTGCAGTGGTGCCTGTTGCAGATGTGAGCAGAGTCTCAGACTGGAGGAGTTCCCACTGCTCGGGGAGGTTCTGGTGTCCAGCCTCCCTGTGCTCTCTGTTCCAGCCTGGAAATGACATTCCTGGCCTGTTTGGAATTAGGTTTTCACTCCAGATGAGCAGCTTCCTAGAGCAAGAAGAGTGATTTGGTCAAACCTTGCACCCTGTGTACTCTCCTCCACACTCTCACCTGCCCTTTCTTTCAGCTGTAATTCAATTTACAAATGTTAGCAGGTATACAAGGGATACCAAGAGCACTAAAGCATGGAAACACTTAAGCAGCTAATTGCATGGCCTTAATGAGAACCATCTTCCCTTAGAAAAGGCAGGTCCTCTCCAAATGTGACTGTTTATTAGAAAGTTTTAACATCTGCAAAACACACGCTGGTGTGTTACAATTAATCCTCATAATAAACACTTTGGTGAAAGTTTTCGTATAACAGCTTTTGGTCTAATTTAGAATGAAAGTAAGTTGCAGTATGTCAGAATTCTTTTTAGGACAGAGAGGTTTTTTCTGACCAACTGTAGACATCTGAGAAATGATAAGAAACAGCCCATGTCTGAATGGACTGTGGCTGTGGGGAGGTCAAAGCTTGTGCCTACCTATGTATTATCATGAAATCAGATTAGAAAAGTAAAATGTGTTTACACCGATGAGGAGAAATATTGTAAAACTGGTGTCAAAAATAGATTGTATAAATGCAACGCATATGGCAAAGTTAATTAAAAGTTCTTTATTGCAGTGTTGTTGTAAGCCAAGGGTAACAAGTCCTTTTGGGAGTCTGGGAATGCTGCTTGAGGATGCAAAAAAATGCATTTTTTTTCTGTAGCATTTCAATGTACAATGAGGGGTTTTGCTGTGTTTGTGTTTCCTCATTCATCTTCCTCCTTGGGTGCAGTTCTTGTCCAACCTGGCCTTGGACACTTCCAGAGATGGGGAAACCACAATTTATCTGGGCAACCTGTGCCAGGGCCTCACCACCCTCACAGCCAAGGATTTCTTCCTAAAATATAACATAAACCTGTTATCCTTCAGTTTAAAACCATTGCTCATTAAAAAACAAACAACCCAGTTCACAATTTAAAACCATTGTCCATTCTAACAGTGGCCTCCAAAGCACTTTAAAATCCTGCTGCTCTGTTTATTCCCCAATATCCCTCATCGCAAGCAAATTCTGCTGCACAACCACACACCTTATTGTCTTGTGTAGCCATTTCTTAAGTTTGACCAAACTTTAGAGAGAAAAAAAAAGGAAAAGTCTTTGTCCTTAGTTCCTGACATTGCATTTAAAGGAGAGGGCAGTTTGCATGTGCTTCTCATGATGGGAACTACTTCAATCACATTTCCTGTAACTTCATGTTTCTAGGCCAAGTAATCCAGTATTTGATTAAGTAAACACCTTTGTCCTAATGACTTTATGCCTACTTTAAAGGCGTTGCTGTAGCTATTGTTCTACAGATTTGTCAGTCTGTTATTCTTTTTCTTTTTTAAAACTTATCAGTGAAGTGTAAGTCAAAACCAAATAGAGAAATCGTTTTGTTCTTTTATCATCAGTACAGAAAGTCCAAGGGAGAAGCCAGGTTTGGCATAGTACAAGCAATTAAAATATGAAAGGAATATAACGAAGGAACGTGGGTTTGTTTGGATTTTGTGGGGGGATTTTTTGCTGTGATGTCATGAGAGGAAATATGTGGAGAAAGGAAGATGAAATAAAGAAAATTTATGTTCAGTACTGGCCTCAAATACAAACAGCTCTGCTTCACAGAGTTGTATGAAAGACCCTGCCCACCTTCTCCTTTAAGCTCCATGTGTTCTTTTCTTCATATCTCTTTACTCCAGACATCAATTACTAGAAATTAAAGGCTTCATTTCTGAGATGTCATGAGAATATGTTGCATCGTGTAAAATCCAGGAAGATGCTAAAATTGTCACTGCTAAAATTGTCAAAAAAGTACAAACCTTTGCAAAACTGAAAGAAGCCTGTGCTTCATCTATTTTGTAATAATTATTAATGTTTACATTTCTTTATCCCACTTATGATTTCATGTTGCCAAACTTTTCCAGAGACAGCATTAATATGGATGAGAAAAAGAGATTAACATGTAAATGAGTAATGAAAAGCATTTACTAGGAACAGAACTGGCATCCATATGTAATAAAACCTTGCCAAACATTGTCAGTATTAATAGCTTTGTTTACATTTGTACGTGGCCAGACCCTGCCGCTGTTTTTTCATGATGGTGAGTTCTGACAATTCTTGTATTAGATTTGGTCCAGGAGCTTGCATTTGCAATTATAACACAAATCAGGTTCTAAAGTCCCTGTATTCAGGAAAGAAAGGACCCACACTGCTTTCTGTTAGCTGTTCCAGGACAGCAGTTTGCTGTTGGAGCCTTCCTTTCACAGCTCACAGGCTGGGGACACCAAGTTATTGCCATTATCAGACATTCCTGTGTTGCTGGGTGCTGTTTCCATGTTTTTCCCCAGGATGAGCTTCAGGAGTGGCTCTGTCAGGTTGGTTGAGTTCTGGTTGTTCAGCATCCCTGGGTCTCATAAGGTCAGTGGATTCAGAAAAGCCTGGGCCAGAAATCCTCTCCTTTTAAGTGGCATGAATTGATCCCAGGGCTGGACCCCCTCTGGAGCCAGACTGGGGGAGCTGGGGGTGCTCACATGGGGAGGAGAAGGATCCAGGGAAACCTCAGAGTCCCTGCCAGGACCTCAAGGTGCTCCAGGAGAGCTGGAGAGGGACTGGGGACAAGGGATGGAGGGACAGGATACAGGGAATGGCTTCAAAGTAGGGTTTGATGGGATATTGGGAATTAGGAATTGTTCCCTGGGAGGGGCTGGGATGGAATTCCCAGAGCAGCTGTGGCTGCCCCTGGATCCCTGGAATGTTCAGTTCCAAGTTGGACACTGGGGCTGGAGCAGCCTGGGACAGTGGGAGGTGTCCCCATGGCAGGGGTGGCACTGGATGAGCTTTAAAGTCTCTTCCAACCCAAACCATTCTGGGATTCTATGGAGTGCATTGAGTACAGTGAGAAGTTTTGCAGGCAACAAGCACCATGCTGGAAAGCAGAAAAAAAAACCTTTCCAATTCTTGACTGGAGACAGATTTTCAAAAGTTCTTGGCTATCACTTAAGGAAACCATTAATTGTGTAAATTAGCTGGATAGTCAATATGCTGGGCTTCCAAAAAGGAAAAAAAACAACACCCAAAACAACTTATCTGGCCAGTTTTATCTCTGTGCTTAGGGGATCCAGGCTATTTTGAATAGTTGGAATTGATTCTGGATGGCAATCTCTTGAAGGAAAAGAAAACCAGAAGAGCAAGTAAATGAGAGGGGAAAATCTGAACTTCACCAGCCTCTGGTGTTAAAAGAAAAGCTCTGCAGCAGCTCTGCATTCCTCTGAAATATGTTAGTAATAATCATCCTGTGTTTGAAGGGAATGCAATCCCAAAAACTCCTTGGAGGGACATTCATTAGTAGCATGTGGATGAGGTTCGGAGAATGGATTGTCAGGAAAAAAATGACACATTTAATAATTTCCCATCTTCCAACAGAGTCACTAATCATATCTTCAAACATCTGGATCTGGGAAGGAGTTCATTCAGTAGCACATTAATTTGAAAAGCAAATTGAGGGGATGGCTGAACTCTGGCTTTGGCTCCGTTTGCTGCAACCCATACGAGGCAAAGATGACATCCAAAAACCAATGTCAGGGAATTTTTTTTCCAGATTGCTCCTGTAGGCTGGAAGCAGCCAGAGTCAAATCCTTCTTTTAGGCTTCCTTCTTCTCTTAGTGTGTGCTGCTCATGAGGCTCTGGAATATCAAGGAGGTTGTAGCTGTGTTTGGCAAGTCCAAGCTGAAATTCCAAGTGCTGAATTCCACTGGGAAAGCAAAAGCTGATCTGTACAGCGAGTTCAGATTTACCAAAACATTATTGAACACCCTGGGACACTGAGAACTGGGAAAAAGAATGACCAGGGCACATGGAATATCCTGTCAGGGACACCCTCTGTGTAGTGGTGACATCTGCATGTGGATGTGAGTGTTGACCTGCTCAAAATGAACTCAGTATTTCCACCAGGCTGTTTGAAAAACTTTCATCAACCAGCATGGAGATGATGCCACAAGCACCTCTGGAAAACAGTTTTCCACTTCAGAGTAGCAGGATGGATAATTCTGTGGCTGCCAGTTTGATCCATGTTCGACTGGAGTTTTAAATGAAGAGACAAATCATGTTCACTGATTTACCCACCACATCCTTCCACAAGCAAAAAAAAAAACCACCCTCAGCCAAATAGGATACTAAGAGCAGTTCTGTAGATGAAAGATAAATTACTGTAAACTTTAATAACAGAAGAAAAATGCGAGCCATGCATAGGAATTTATGAAAGCAGATAAATCCCAAGAAGCAGAAAATAATGAGTAATGCTTGGGCAGCAGTGGGAACAGTGCAGGGTCATGGTTGGAATACCAAGTAATGGGAATTATTAAACCAGATGTAAAGTGCAGAAAGTCCCTCTGGGGAGCACTGTGAGAGCTCCCCCAGCATCCATCAGCAAAGGGCTCAGGAACATGAGCAGTGAAAGGTTGGCAGGTTTGTTGTACCATTCTATAAAGCAACCTGATGATGAAGTGTCACCTGATGCAGAAATCCAAAGAGAAACATCTTACACCTAATAAGGGTATTAAGGGGAAAAAAAATATATAGGCAACCCTAAACTAGGATAACCATTTGCTTTTTTTGAGAGGAAAAAAAAATCCCAAACTGAAGAGCTGAAGCAGCTGAACTCAGAGTGAGGCAGCACAGAGAATAAAACAAAGGAAACAGTCAGGGGAACAAGTTAGGAGGGATAGAACAAGACCATCAAGCTAGGAGGGAAATGTAGATGTGACTGTTTGCCTAAGGTGTGCTGGCAGAAAAGAGAGTTTCCTGCTTGAAACATTTGATTGGCTTCCAGCTCCAGGAAAACATTTGTGGCATTGGAAGTGGTGTTATTTATTTCTAGAGCCCCTTTCATACACACAGTGTTTGCCCTGAAATGTGGCCACACAAATAAGGAGGCCCTGCCTAAAATACAGGACAGAGTTTCAGTACAGACAAAATATCTCTGTGCCCTCAGAGAAATCCCTTTGTTTGTACCATTGTGAGGGGGATTTTGAGCATCCCACGTGTTGCAACATCCCTGCTCTTCCCACAGGAGTTTGAACAGGATTCAGGTCTCAGCCAAACCCTTCTCCTGCTCCCTGGAAGTCACCCCATGGATTTATAGGGTTATTTTACAGAAAAGCACAGTCCCACCATCTCTGCTGTTGGGTCTGCCTCTGCTTTGCCAGCACTCAAACCTTCTGGCAGAGCAGCACCAGATTTTAAGTGGTCAAAAAAAAAAAAAAAACCAACCAAACCAGAGTCTGCTGGGCACTGTGCCTTGCCCAGGGGCTGGACCCATGGCACACCAGGATCTGGAACCAAGAAATCCATTTCTTGGAGTGGAATCCTTCAGTGCAGGCTGGGAACTCCCAGCCACACGCCCAGGATCCTGGTGGAGCCTTTTCAAGCAGTCCTGACAGCCCAGAGCCTTCTCCAGCCCTGGAACACCCAGCTCCAGAGGGCACATCCCAGGGCCAGGGCTAAAGCCACAGAATCCTCCCCCTTGGGCTGCAGCAGAGGCCACCAAGAAGTCTGAGCCTGCCCAGATTGTCTGGGGTGGATTTGCCTCACTCCCATTCCTGAGGTTTCCTTTTCAGCATCAAACAGGGCAGTTGAGCACTGAGCCAGATGGAAGCTGACCTCACTCACTGTCTCAGTTGCTGTCCCTTAGCCAAGGTCAGACTTTCCCCAGACTGCTAAAAAAGCAGGAGACACTGAATCCTCCCCCATCCCTGGAGAAATACTGGTTAATCCATATAATTAAGAAGGAAAGCTGAACACTGTAGCTCTCAGTGGTTTTCACATCTTTTCAAACACTGTCTTAACAGCAGGGCTAAAAGAGGGATTTTTAAAAAATCAGTGAGAGAGGAGGAAAGCCAAAACTAGTCCCAAAGCACACGGAAGAACTTTGTTATAGTTAGTGATCCATGACAGAATTAATTTCTCTTTTGGAAGACTGAGTGTAGCAAAGTATTCTGAGCTCAAGGAAAACGTGCTCATTAAACCAGCACAAAGAACTAGTTCTGAAAAGCCCAGACCACATTCCAAAAATTACCTGTTACATGGCCTGTGCTAAAATGTAAAGATCATTTCCTGGAATGGGACCATTTGGATTTTAGAATGAATCACTGAATCATAAAATCATAGAATGGTTTGGGTTGGAAGGGATCTTGAAAATCATCTCATTCCAAGCCCTTGCCATGGGCAGGGACATCTCCTATCCCAGGCTGCTCCAAGCCTTGTCCATCCTGGTCTTGGACACTTCCAGGGATGGGGCAGCACAACTACAGAGCACCATCCACAATTATAGAATGCTAAGAAATAGTAAAACTCTGGCATAGAGAGAATTATTTATATTTTTAGAACAGAATCTTTGAGTAGCCACTCCAAGACTTCCAACTCACAGTGATAAATTGCACTTAAAAAACACAAATGTCTTTATATTTTCTCAGTGTGTTTACATACTTACACACACACTCCTCATGATTTTTTTAACCATATGTACATCTGCCCACTCTCATCCCATAAAAAATTCCATGTAGAAATCTAGGAATGGAAGGGACAGCAGCAAGAATGAGGCAAAAAGCTGATAACTAAGAGAGATTTGAAACCCCAAATAGCAGTGGCTTGGTGCCATGGAGGGTGGGTTTTTCAATGTCCTGCAGGGTCATGGAATCATGGAATATCCTGAGCTGGGAGGGATCCACAGGGATCATCCAGTCCCACCCCTGGTCCTGCCCAGACACCCCAACAATCCCATCCTGGGCATCCCTGGCAGTGCTGTCCAAGCTCTCCTGGAGCTGATTTTCTTTGGGAGATAAACTGGAATTGAAGGAAAGTTTAAATATGTTGGGATGTGCAATGATAGGAGAGGAAGCAGCCCAGAGAGGTGGCCCATATGCTCCAAACTTTGGGGAGACCTCCCTGAGTCTTCCAGTACCACAAGGAAATGGATGAAAAGGAGGGAGAGGGACTTTTTATATGAGAAAAAAGTGACAGGAAAAAGGGGAATGGTTTAAACTGTCAGAGACCAGGCTTAGATTCCATTTCTTAACCATATTTATGCAAAGGGATTTATGCCATTGCCCACTTTTTTGGAACACAATTTGTGCAGCTAGCTCAGTCCACGATTCCCTAATTTAAAATAAATAACTGTATTGGAGAGTAAGAAGATGGAGTTTCCCAGAGGAATGATCCAAGGCCACACAGAGAAGAACCAGCTTCAAAGGCTGGGCATTATCTTCTAGTGAATCCTGAGATAAAGGCCTGGCACTGAACCAGGAATATTTGTGGCTGGATTAAATATTTAGAGATGCTGCACAACTCCTGTTACAGCACAACCTCCTGCCAAAACATCCTTACTCACAGAGGATCCAAAATAGCTCAGGGAGGATTATATGGCTGGTGGATTTATCAGATATCTGATTCCCCTCTCTGTCCTTCTCTTTGTTTGGGTGTTTCACCACCACAGAGTTTTTTAATTTTACCCTTTTAAATCAACCTTCACAATTACAGAGGAAAATAAAGGTCACAGAATAAAAAACATTGCAAAATACATGATAATCTGTCAAGCTATGAGAGAAGTGCTTCCAAATAATCTGGAAAATATCTCAAAATCACAGAATCTTCAGGGTTGGAAAAGACCTTCAGGATAAGTCAGTCCTCACCCCAAACCCTGTCCCCAAGAGCCACATCCAGACTCTTCCTGAGCACTCCCGGAGACAGCGACTCCAAACTCCCTGGGCAGCTCATTCCAGGGAAATGTTGTTTTTTAATCTCCAATCTGCCCCTCCTCTGGTACAATTTGAGGCCATTTCCTCTCCTTCTTTCAAAAGAATTGTGTCCAGTTCAAAATACTTTTGCTGCCTTGAACTTTTCCTTTGCAGTTAGAAATTTTAAAACTGTGTTTGTGATTAATGCGACCACAGGTGACCCAGAGAAGAAGGAGGACAAAACTTAAGACAAAATGTTATATAAATAATTATGTGGTGTTATGGATCTATAGAAAGGGGCAGGATAGATAATTTTGCAGGGGGTTATTTAAAGTTTTTTGGGAGGAAGAGGAAGGTTGGACTCAATAACTCTCTGAAGGAGAAAAGCGCTTGGCTCGCAAATAAACCTCACCAGTGGCCACGAATCCAAAAAATGTGAATATTTTTTAAAATTTCCTTTTTCTTGTGTCCACAGTGCTGGTGAAAGGCCAAGTGACCACCAAGTACTACCGGCTGCTGTCCAAGCAGGGAGGCTGGGTGTGGGTGCAGAGCTACGCCACCATCGTGCACAACAGCCGTTCGTCACGGCCTCACTGCATAGTGAGTGTCAATTATGTCCTTACGTAAGTCCAAATACTTTGTACCATTACCTGCTATCACTAATTGAGCCATTCATGATGAAACCTGCCAAGTTTTCTTTGCTCGTGTCCCTCTGGTGTCGTTCTGTGCTCGCGTGTTTCTCTGTTCGTGTGATTCTTCAGCTGAGAGAAAATGTTATTTTATTCGTTATTATCGTTAGTGTGTAAGTCTTCATCTTGTCCAGGGAAGGGTTGGTGAAGGGTCTGGAAAACATTTCCTGAGGGAGCTGGGAAGGGGCTCAGCCTGGAGAAAAGGAGGCTCAGGGGGGACCTTGTGGCTCTGCACAACTCCCTGACAGGAGGGGCAGGGAGGGGGGGTCAGCCTCTGCTGCCATGTCCCAAGGGAAAGGATGAGAGGAAATGGCCTCAATTTTGTCAGGACAGGTTTGGATTGGGAATTAGAAGGGTTTTTTCCTTTGAAAG
This sequence comes from Cossypha polioptera, assembly GCA_027576295.1. NCBI lineage: Eukaryota > Metazoa > Chordata > Aves > Passeriformes > Muscicapidae > Cossypha > Cossypha polioptera. Next base: position 2,229,456 of record JAODHX010000001.1, read on the forward strand.
AGTGGTCAGGCCTTGGAATGAGTTCCCCAGTGAGGTCTGCAGTCACCATCTCTGGAATTATTCAGAAGTCTGGATGTGGCCCTTGGGGACAAGGTTTGGGGTGATTCTGATGGTGCTGGGTGATGCTGGGACTGGATGAGCTTGAAGATCTCTTCCAAAGTTGAGTATTCTGTGATCTTTTGATCAAAACCAACCCTTGCAGCTTGTGTGATTAATTACAAACACACACTGCTAACAGAGGAGGAACGTTGCTCCTTTCCCTTTCCTCAGGGCTGACTGTGAGAACCAGGGCAGAGACCAATTCCTGACTGAGCAGGAGACAGATAAATTGATCTCTGTGATCAATAATCAGAGATCAATAATCTTTCAATGATTCCAAACCACAGGGAGCCAGTGATGGCTGAGGGAAGGTGATACAGCTCAGGCTCAGAGAGAGGAGACACTTCACCCAAAGGTGTTTATGTGATTCCCAGTGGAATTTTTTCATAGACTTGCATGGCAATGAAGTCACCCCATGAAATTTTCTGCCTCCTGACACCCCTAGACTCAGTGTAAATCTTGGAAGAGTGAAAATTCAAGCCTTGTGAACACTAACATGCATTTTTACAGAAGTCAGTTTGGATTTCCCTATATTTTTAATTTACTGGGCTGTTCTTTTGCAGAGATATTGAGTACAAGGAACTTCAGTTGTCACTGGACCAGGTTACCATTTCCAAGTCACAGTTTTCATGCAGAAACTCAGTACCTACCTCGCAGGAAACAAGGAAAATAGTAAAACCCAAAAGTAATAAAATGAAGGCAAAACTCAGAACAACACCTTACCCACCACAGGTAAATTTTCCAGCAATATTTAATTCCCAGTTGTTCTCACAGAGTGCTTGGGACAGTGTGGAGACAATCCAGGACTGAATTTACTATAAAACAAACTATAGGATTGTTTACCCCAGGAAATCCCTCATAAAGCAGGATAAAATTAGATCCTTTTTTCCTTGGGGTGGAAAGTACAGGTAGCACAAACCAGCTCTGGCAAGTGATGTAAGACCTTTGGGACATGGAGTGTGTGAAACACTTTAACCACGGTGTCCTTTCTTGGCAAAAAGAAGAAAATCTTGGAATTGTGCTGTGAAAATTTCTGCTGGTGTAGAATGTGTGTCATTTACTGTTAGTGTGTGGAGTTCTTGATGTCAGGAGAAATTTCCTTATGGAAAGGGTGGTCAGGCCTTAGGAAGAGCTGCCCAGGGAGGTTTGCAGTGCCCATCCCTGGAGGTGTCACCTGGAGGTGGCACTCAGAGCTCTGGGCTGGGGACAAGGTGGGGATGGGGACAACTGGGACTGCATGGGCTGGGAGGGCTTTTCCAGCCTTAATCCTGGGATTCTGTAAAACTGAACTGCCAAAATTATCAAACCAAAGCAATTTTTCTTTTTCTTCCCATGTGAAGGCAAAGCTGTGAAGAGAGGAACTTTAAACACACCTCTGAGTCCATCCCTTGAGCCAGCAAGGCTCTGGGTGCCTGTCTGACATGTTCTGTTACTTTCCTGTTGGAGTTCAGAATGCAAGAAATTCTCAGAACGTTGGGCCTGTAAATCAAAGCCTGGAAAAGAACACAGGATTTGAACTGAGGCCTTGGGAAAAGCTTCCACACTTAGGTGCTGGAAGAAGGAATGTAGGTTTAAAGTTTAAAGTAGAGACATGTTAAGTAGAAAAAAAGTTTAGTTATAAAATTTAAGATATAGAAAGAATAAAGTAGGAATAAAGGTGACAAACTAGCCTGAAGAATAGATCTATGTGTTAGAGCAGATTGGCTGAGAAAGGTCACACTGTAATTAGACAAAAGTTCTTGGTATTGGATTAGAAACATAAATATCTTGCTTGGCAGTGTTTTATTGGTTAATTAGTCCTTAAAAGATCTTGTAGCCATAAGTCTTGTGACTTCTGGTCACGCTCTCAACACCTGTAACAAGAACTCACGCTTTCTGTAGAAGATAAGAAAATAAACTGCACTTTCTCAGCACCTAGAAGTCCCATCTCTCTGCCTCAGTCAGAATAAGAAAGAATCCCTGTGGGAGCAAAAACCCCACAGCTTCCTATGAAAGTTCCTCCTTTAACTCCCTTGCCCTGCTCTTTTCCCTGTTTCCCCCAGCAGTACAGCTCGTTCCAAGCAGACAAACTGGAGTGCAGCCAGGTGGGGAGCTGGCGCTCCAGCCCCGCCGCCAGCGCCGCCGCCCTGCAGGAACAGAACTTCCATTCAGAGAGCAGCGAGCTCCTGTATGCCCCTCCCTACAGCCTGCCCTTCTCCTACCACTATGGACACTTCCCTGTGGATTCCCACGTCTTCAGTGGCAAGAAGCAAATGCTGCCTGCCAAATTCGGGCAGGCCCAAGGGGCGCCCTGCGAGGTGGCGCGGTTCTTCCTGGGCGCGCTGCAGACCAACGGCGAGTGCCAGTGGCACTACGCCAACTCGCTGGTGCCCAGCAGCCAGTCACCCTCCAAAAACCTTCCTGAGCAGCCAGTGAACATCATCAGGCACAACCTTGCCCAGGGTTATGAAGGTGGGTGTTGCTCTGAGCCAAGAGGAAACGCTCGGCCGAGCGGTGGATGGGAAGGATTTGTGTTGGCGGTTTGAAAATTGGTTTTGATGCCTTGGAGAACAAGATAAAGGGACAAGATAAAGAGAATAAGGGTATTAATTAAAGGCCTTCAACAGATCCATCTTGGGCAGTCAGAAGCCTCCCGGAGGCTACACCCAGGATGGATGATGGTCACAAATTTTTCACACAATTAAAATTTTTGGTCTATTTCCATATCGGGGTAATTCTCCAATTACAGCTTCATTTACCCCCAGTTTGCTCTCTCTCAATTCACTTTTGTTTATATTTTTAGGGCCTGAGGCTGTAGGGTGTCCTTGGATCTCAGGCCAAGAGGGATTGTTTGGTCGGACCAAAATGTGAAGACAGTCACTCACATTCTGTATGGAGTTTGCACTAATGCAGTACAGGATTGGAAAAATATAAAAGTTAAAATCCTAAGGCATCAGTTTAGGAAACACAGAAAATCAGAGGCAGTGAAGTGTAGCAATCATTATATTTATGGTATTCCCATGTTCCTTCTTCCCATTTCCATCAGCATTGGATTGGGAATATAATCAAAGCTTCAGGTGAAAAAATGCACTCACCAGAATCACTTTTAGAGCAGCACAGTGATAGCTCCTCCTTCAATACTGGCACACTTTACCCTCATGTTTTGCACTCTCAGAGTTATTTAAGTGGAATTTCTCAGGTAAGTCATGGCTGAAGCCAGATTGAAACTTTCCCTCCACAATAATTTTTGATAATTTTAACACAGCAATTAAAATAAACACCATCTAGTCCCATAAAAATTGAAAGTTGTCCTTTCTCAGCATGAATGTCTTTACCTTACAGAGTAATAACTCTGCTTTACTTGATAATAATTCTGAATTTGACAATGTCTCTCATCACCTGTGTTATTTCACTGTGCAGATGGTCAGTGATAGAAATTCTTTGAAGAATGGCATTGACTTCTCTGAGATGGAAACCTGTAAGAAATAACCTTGGAAAACTACAATATAACCAAATGTAAAGTTACTCAAAATACCCTCTAATCACAGAATCAAAGAAAAATTAGGGCTGGAAGGGACTTCTGGGGATCATCTTGTCCAACTCATTTATTTCCCCTGTGTTCAACCAGAACAGGGTTTATTGCAGAGGTTTTGGCAGAGATTTATCTCTCATTTTAAACACTCCTGATCTCACAGCTGCCCCAGCTCAAAAATGAAACTGAATCAAGTTGTGATGGGCGAGGAACAATGTTAATCACTTAAAACAACAAAAATATTTTGATTAACCAAACTCTGGCAATTCAGGCTATTTTGGGATGGTGTCAAGTATCTTTAACTCAATTAATAGCATTAATTACTCCCCTGGCCCAGCTTCCCCTTCAAGTCAAACACGACTCTGAATTTAACTGCTGAATTTAACTGAATGAGCCTCGGAAGTTCTGCTGAGATTTCAGGTTGCTGCTGATTTTAACAACTCTCTTGATTGGCCTGGATTTCCCCCACTCTTCCCTGCTTTACTTCCAGTAGCTGTGAGAATTATACAAAAACCTGTCACAAAAATATGCAAAAAATAGAAAACCCCACCACATCTGAGTTTATTCAGTCTTATTAAATCCAGGAGTTCTTTTGTGATTTATCTGAAACTGTCAGAGAATATCAACAAGTGCAGAACTCAGATCAGCTGCTACAGAACTCCCAGGAAACCCTTCATTAAACTCCTTTAAGCAGCTTATTTATTCCAGTTTATTGCTTTCCAACCCAGAGCCAACCCTTGGGTCCCACCCATATCTCTCTGCATACATCGTTTTTAATAATTAAAAATCACTGATGAGGGCTGAGGTCAGATGAAAACCCTCCTTTCTTGGAATGGAGGAAGCAGTAATGGAAATTTAAAATTTAAAAATTCAGGTAGTCTCCAAGTAGGCTCTTAAGTACCAGAATCAAGTATTTATTCACTTCTGGGTGTAGATATCCAAGATCCAAAGGGAATATTAAAATATAAATATATTAAAATATAAAGGTATTCAAAGCTGAGCTTGCTGCTTCAGACAAAAGATGGAACCAGATATCAAATGTCTTTGCCACAGAGAAAAAAATAATTTTTTCCCTTCACAGGATGGTTTGACCTCACCCATGATGGACCTCACCTCACTGACAGCAGCATTTTATTTCACTTCTCTGTGGTTAGGTTGAAAATGAGCAAGAGTGAAGCTCTTCTCACAGCCTAGAGCAGGTCAAATGCTTTTCCTCAGCTTGTGCTCCTCTAATTTGCTGCTTCCTTTGGTTACTCCTGTGGACTGTGGGGGAAAAGGAGGAGTTTTAGACCAAAAATAGGGAATGGATTTGTTCTTTCTAAAGATAGTGTGGGAAAAAAAAAAGAAAAATAGAAAAAAAAAAAATCAACCAACCAAATGAAAAAAACAAAAAAAACCAAAAAAACCCACCGAAACCTCCTCCAAACATCTACATCTTTTGAGGACAAGGATAAAGACTGAAATAAATCCTGCCTATTCCCAGTAAATCTGCAGGAATAGGGTAAGAAAACCCAAATCCCAATAAAAAAACTGCAAGAAACTGCTGCTGTTTTTCAATCTCATCCCACATCACAGTTGCCTCATCAGGAGGAAAACAGAGCTGCAATACCAGTGGTTCTTTTTTCTAGTTCTGCTTCTACTGAAGGTTTTGCTGCTTGAATTGGGAAATGTGGGTTCTCTTTTGAGCATTTTGATGCATTTTAATGGATATTTATTATGGATATTTATTATGGATATTAATTATGGATATTTATGATGGATATTTATTGGGGATTTGACGAAAGTTGGCTCGCTACAATTAATTCTTTGCAAAAGCACTTTGAGTTGCATTATTTAGGAGGAAAAAAATATGGTCAAACTCAGGCCTGGTCAGAGATCATGGCAAAAGGAGAAAGGAGAACAGAGCTTCCCCTACACACAGGATTTCCACCCAATTTTTGTTTCCTTCTCAAGCAGCGTCAGCGCTGTTGCACTTCTGAATTTTGAACCTTTGGAAGCGACTCTTCTTTTTGCATCTGATCTCCCTTTAGGTTGTGGAGTGCTGCTTTTTTCCAGTGGCTCACTGGAGAACTGACAGCCAGGGAGCTTCAAAGCAGGGAGGATCTGCTTAGCATCACCATCTTCGATCCAAAGGCAAAGCCAAATCTGACATCTGGCAGCCGGCTTGGATGCGAGGGCTATTCCACATCACATCCACGGCAGCATCTGCCAAAAACCCCGTGGGCCAAAGACATTTTTCTCCATGGAAAATAGCTCCTTTTGGAGAGATCAGAGATTGGAGGATGATCGTGCCAAGCCATCAAAGCTCTGAAGAAGCACGTAGCAGATACAACTGCCTGCAAATCAGATGTTTCTGCTTCAGGATCTGGTTTTGAAGCTTCTTCCACTTTTTCCCAGCTGGCCCAGTCATCAAAAAAAAAATCATTTCAGTGAAGGGAACTGTATTCTTAGTCAGAAGTTTCCTTTTTACCTTTGAAATTGCTGCTGTGGGCACCACAGGACCTGCTGGTCACTCAGTGGGGCAGTTGGCCCTTCTGAATTACCTGTGTGAAGCTTTGTGCCACCAGTCATGCCAAAACTCAGGAAATGAGGAACAAGACTGAGAAAATCTGTGGAAAAACTCCCCAGGTTTAGCCAATGCCTACTGGAAGAAAGAAATGACATTTTGCAAAGGGAATTCCCCTGGAGACAAAGAGCTCTGGGAGATGATTTTGTTTCACCTTCGTTTTTGGAGGGAGAATGATGGAGAACAATCAACCCATGGCCTGGGTGATTTGAAATTAGGGTTCAGACCAGGACAAGCACAGACTGAGAAAACCTAAAAAATATCTTTTCATGGGCAGGGGTTGTATGAAGACCTGTTCTATCTTTGCCTTGTTTGATTAAAAGGAGGGAGAGGGACTTTTTATAGGGGCAGAAAGTGACAGGACAAGGGGAAATGGTTTTAAACTGCCACAGGGCAGGGTCAGATTAGACACTGGGAAGAAATATTTTGCTCAGAGGGTGGGGAGGCCCTGGCACAGGTGAAGCTATGGCTGCCTCTGGATCCCTGGCAGTGCCCAAGGCCAGGTTGGACATTGGGGTTGGAGCAGCCTGGGACAGTGGGAGGTGTCACCCTGGCAGGGGTGGCACTGGATGAGCTTTGAGGTCCTTTCCAACCCAAACCTTCTGTGATTCTGTGATTTACAACCTGATGGTTCATCCTCAGCCCAGCAGGATTGGAGATTAAAAAATTAAAGGTGACAAGGCAGAGGCCAACTGGTGGCTGTGATGCCTCAGCTTCTTCCAAGTTCTCTTGGGCTCTAAAAATGGAAAAGGACAATATTTTGTTCAGAGATTAAAGAAGAGCCATAAAGTGAAAACATTCCAAACTGCAGGAGGACAAATCCATTCCTCTTGTGGAAACCTTAAACCCAGAATACCTGATCATTAACCCATATTATTTATATGTCAGTAGCTCTCAGCATTATTATTTATTTCACAATAAAAACACCAAATGTGGAGTTAAAATCAGAGCACTGTACTCCATCAGAAAAATGCCCAAGCACGTGGCTGAACCCTTGTTAGATTTGTGATCTGCAAGGGCCATTTTTCACCAGCTGGTGAGAACTCAGCTTCCTTCAGCTTCTACTTCTTGTGACAAAATATATACGTAGAAATGGGAAAGAATAACTTGAAAGGTTATTGTTTCTGGGAGGGTGAAGAAGAAATTGGAACCAGATTCCTGTTTAGATTCTGGTGTTAATTACGTAGTGCAACTCCCTCTGAAATTAATGGAGCTCTGCATATATAAAAAAAATGTACAATTGAGCTATTTCTGCTTCCTCTGTTATGCATGAAGGCTTTGCCAGTCTATTACAGCACGGGGAATATTTAATTATTAATGGGCACAGTTACATCAGCAACCAATAGAGGGGAACTCCAAAACTTTTAAGATGTTGAATAAAATTGTTAGAAAAACAGAAAATCCATTTTTAAAAAAGGCATTTAAGTGTCCAGGGCTTCCAGTGAACCTCACACAAAACAAGAGTTTGGGTCTAACTTGAGAAATTTGCTCAATGTGTCATTTTTCCTTTAACATAAAACTCTCAAATGTGCCTTGGAGGAGCTGTTTAACTCACAAACTGTTCATAGGAGAGTGCAAAAAAAAATATTACTCATATGGTACAGGAGAAAACCAGGGGCCTTTTTTCTCACCACTTGTAGACAGGAGTTTACAGAAAGGAAAAGCTTCAGAAGCCAAGCAGAAAATGGTAAAAATAACTCAAATTGCTTCAAGAGTTCACTTGCCATGCAGAAACTGAGGAGAAAAGTGAGACTGCCCAATACATTTTAGAGGAAAAGCCTGAATAGACATCCTAGGCTCATAATCTTAAAAAATTAAGTATCTGGCTTCTGATTCTCTACAAATACCCAATTTTTTCTCCCCCATTCAATGCTGTAACCTGCATTTTTATCATTATCTACCTTTATTACATGGGAATACATTAAAAGCAGAGATCCAGCATTGCTGAAGAGGTGTTTATGTTGCTTTTCAAGAGATGTTTTTAATATCTGATGTCAGCTTTTCAAAGAGAAAAAGCAAAGCCTTTAACGTGACCCACTCTGGGTATCACAGAGAGACTTCATTAATTAGATAATGACATGTCACCTTCTAATATCTCATCTAGATACTAAATCTACCCCAAGTAAATACCATGAATTACAGAATCTACAGAATTCTGTAGAATGAAAAGACCTTTGAGATCATTGAGTCCAACCTCTGAGCTGGATGTTCTCCTTGCAAGGACAAGTGTCCAATGCAATCCCACGACGACAGGAAGAATAAATTCAGTTTATTTCTGGTTATTACTAAATTATTAAAATAATTCCACTATTTTAATCATGGAATCATTGATAGCTACCAACACTATCCAGCTTTCAATAAATCCTTTGATAAATTTCTGAAAAGAGCTTACTTAAGGGTAAGATTTTTGATTTCAGTTTGTAGTTGCAAACATTTCTTTGGTTTAATTCCCTTGATTTAACGATGATGATAACACCAGTGAGTTGTAATTACTCCAAAGGTTCATTGTCAGTAATTAACATGTTTTATTTGATTTCAGGTTGTAGCTGATACCATTTCTTTGGTTTAATTCCCCTGATTTAACTATGATGATAACATCAGTGAGTTGTAGTTACTCCAAAGGCTCCTTGTCAATAATTAATATGTTTTATTTGATTTCAGGTTGTAGTCCCCAACATTTCTTTGGTTTAATTTCCCTAATTTAATGATAATGACAACGCCTGCAAGTTGTAATTACTCCAAAGGCTCGTTGTCAGTAATTAATGTTCTATTTGATTCCAGGTTGTAGTTGCTACCATTTCTTTGGTTTAATTCCCCTGATTTAACTATGATGATATCACCAGTGAATTGTAGTTACTCCAAAGGCTCGTTGTCAGTAATTAACGTTTTATTTGATTTCAGGTTGTACTTGATAGGATTTCTTTGGTGTAATTCCCCTGATTTAACTATGATGACAATACCAGTGAGTTGTAATTACTCCAAAGGTTCATTGTCAGTAATTAACTTGATTCCAGGTTGTAGTTGCTACAATTTCTTTGGTTTAATTCCCCCGATTTAACTATGGTGATATCACCAGTGAGTTGTAATTACTCCAAAGGTTCATTTAATGTTGTATTTGATTCCAGGTTGTAGTCCCTACCATTTCTTTGGTTTAATTCCCCTGATTTAACTATGGTGATATCACCAGTGAGCTGTAATTACTCCAAAGGTTCATTTAATGTTGTATTTGATTCCAGGTTGTAGTCACTACCATTTCTTTGGTTTAATTCCCCCGATTTAACTATGGTGATATCACCAGTGAGTTGTAATGACTCCAAAGGCTCGTTGTCAGTAATTAACACGTTTTCTTCTCCCTGGCAGTCCCACTGCCCAGCAGGAGGTACAGCCAGGACGCTCTGCCCGAGGCCTTCCCGAGCTGCACGGCGCCCGTGCCGGGCAGGTACAAGGAGGAGTTTTACGACTCTGGCATCATGAAACACAACAAACCCGAGCCCAGGCTCCAGCCCCCTGCCCACCTCATCAAAGAGGAGCACAAGCTGCCTTTCCACAGAGACCTGCAAGAAAAGATGAGCGTCGGCGAGGGCTCGTTTCCCAACGCGCTGCTGCCCAAATCCGAGTGCTGCCAGGCCAAGGCCGTGGGACAGCTGGGCCACCTGCTGCCCGTGCCCTCGGGCTACGAGCAGGGCAGGAGGATTTGTGTCAAAGAGCCCAAACTGGGGCACGTCAGCCACCAGCCAGGCAGCCTGGAGGAGCTGGAGGGCGAGAGGATGAGCGTGAAGCTCGACCACGGGGCGGAGGGCGAGCGGCTGATGGAGGTGAGGCCTGCGGGCCAGGTGCCCTTGGTGCTCCTCAATTACCACCACGTGCTGGCCAAGCACGGAGCCTTCCCCGGCTCCCCCTGCACGGCCGCGGGACACGCGGGAGAAAATTATCCCTACGGCTCTGAGGAGCTCAACGCCTTCGTTTACAAAAACCAAAGCCCCTCCTCTCCGGAAAGCCACAAGGAATCTGCACTACCCCATTACATCGGGACTTCTGTCATTATAGCCAACGGCAGGTGACGGCAGCGCGGGAGGGTTTTTGTGTTTTAATGGAGAAGCCAAACTGGAATGATTTGCAGGAAAAAAAAAAAGGAGAAAAAAGCATGAGGAAACACGGTGAGCAAAGCTAAGGGACAAAGTGGGGAGTCCCACGAGTCCCAGTGGGCAGGAAAATCCCCTCCATCCCCTGCCGTGCTTCGGGGTCCCACACAAAGCTCTGGTGCCAGGGAGAAGCCCAGTTCCAGATCTTATTTTTGTTATTTTATAGTGTGCAGCAAAAGGAAACGAGAGGTGTTATATGCAGAGGTTTATATGAAGAACTTTTTTTTTTTTCCCTTGACCCCTCCTTAAAATAAACTCAAGATTTTTTTTTTTAAATCATTATCATAAAATATGCATTCTAGTTTAGGGTTTTTTGACAAATTGTGTGAAACCTCGCATCAGCTCTCCACCCAACCCCCTGACAAATGGATTTTGTTGAGAGAGTGGTGATTTTGAGCAACCACAACACAGCTGTCCTACCCAAACAGAAAAAAAAGCTTATTTATTAATTACCAAGAAGTTTTAAAATTAAATAAATCACCCTTAAATTTGATTTATTTAACACAGATTTCAGTGTTCTGAGATTGTTCCATCGCCATTTATCTTGACAAGGGACAATATGACAAATTAATAGGTACAAAGATAGGTATTACAGGGTTATAGGTCTTGTCATGGCAAATTGGGACAAATTATGGAGCAGGAACTAATTCCCCACAAATAAGAAAAGGAAACTCCTAAATCCTGTGTTTCCCTGAGTATTCTGGGAGAAGCCTGTGCAGATTTTCAACTCAGCCAGTCACAAATACATCTTAATAACAGCACCAGAAATGTTTTCTTTACAGTCAAGAGAATAATGAACATTTATGCCTTATTTTGAACTTACCAGTAGAACTGTGAGCTTTGAAAGGTCCAGCTCTTAACACACTGAACTTCCTCCAGCATAAATCCTGTTGTCAGCACAAAGGTAGGGCTGGAATTCCCTCATTTGAGCACTTCACAAATCCCAAACAGCACATTTGAAACACTCACATTTGGCCCAGGCAGCCAGGAATAGATTTTTCACCCCCTTTATTTTTAATTCTTTGGAGAGGATGGATCTGTGTGACAACACGCAGCCCAGGGTGGTTTTCAGTCACTTCCCCAAACATTGTGAGAAGATAAAAGGTTCCCTAAACAATAAATGTGGTTCCAGATCCCACTCAGCTCCATTTCTTAGCCCAATCCGAGCTTAATTCAGAGTTTTTCAAACTTTCTCTCATCAAACTCTAAAGAGAACTTCACTGAAAAACCTTGAGCATCCTGGGATAGTGGAAGGTTCCCTGCCCATGGTTGGAACTGGATGAGCTTTAAGGTCCCTTCTAACTCAAACTATTCCATGATTCCTTGAAGAAAAATTCTTACCTGATTTGTGTAATATGGAAAAAAAACCTTGTTCATGGATTGCACCTTGTCAGAAAAATCCCAATGCAATACTCAGTCCTAAAAATTCCACGTTCTCCATCTTTTCTATGCAGCAACAATTCATCCCAGAATGATCTGGGTTGGGAGAGACCTTAAAGCTCATCCAGTTCCAAGCCCCTGAAATGGGCAGGGAAGTTTCCATTGGAATACAGTAATAAAGTTATTTCCTTCTGTGTATGAATATTGACTGCTATGAGTACACAAAAATACTTTAAAAGCAAAGGCTTGAAAACAATTTTCAGTATTTTTTTTCACTTCTTCCTATTAAAGGATAACAGAAAAGGCTTTATTGTCTAATGTTCACTTGGAAGTGAACCTGAACTGAACGCTCTCAGCTGTTATTTTCAATTGCATGAAAAATACATTCTGTGCTAAACAGAACCAAAAAAAGCCAAATCAGTGATTACAAAAAAAAACAAATCAGAACCAAACCAAGCAGAGTCACTCCCTCAGCAGCCTCGGTTTGTTCAATGCTGGAGAAGCTGGCAAGCCTCCAGAAAAGCTGTAAATGTGGATTACAATCATGCTGACCCCATAAATCAAAGCCAGGAGACACCAGTTGCTTTTCCAGTGGTTCAGAACCCTCCCAGCCCCTGCTCCTCATAAACGACCCCAAACTCCTGAAAAGATAATTATGCCAAGACTCCTGGGTTAATTTAGTTCAATTAAATTAAACCCATGCCCTACAAAGGAGCCACTGGCATGGTTGGCATCATTAAAAAGAAATCTGATGCCCAACCCTTCCTGCTGCACTTTCTCCCTCATTAGTGGCACTGCTGCATTTTGGTGTTCCTGGAAGTCTTGCTTGCTATAAAAACACAAAAATTAGGTTTTGCTTGAAAAAAAAAAAAAACCAACAAAAACCCACCATTGATATTTTTCAGCTTGATATTTTTCAGCTCAATATTTTTCCACCTTGTTATTCCCTTTTCCAGGCTTTATTCCAGAGCAGAGGAGGTGTTCCATCATCCTCCCCCAGGTGTTTTAGGGGAGGTGATGCCCAGGCACAGGAAATTTCCCTGCCAGGCAATAATGAAGCAATTATGAATTCACAGCTGATAATGCAGGGAAAGGTGCAGAAAAGATGGCAAAAGCAAATGTGGGAAGGATATTTTTTTTCCTGCAATATTTAAACAGCAATTCCATGTTCCCATCTGGGAGTAAATTACATTGGGAGAAAAATAGGATTTTTGGGCAGATAAATTACAGATGTTCTCAGCACAATCACAGTGCAGAACAGGGCACTGCCATCACAGTGGCAGTGTTTTAACACTGAAAAATGGTTTTAATAATGAAAAAAAAATGATGGCACTGAAGGGGAATGGGAATTGAAATATATTATGAAAAATCACCTCATTTCTCTTTAGTATTTGAGCCACACCTTTGTCGTGAGACTTCACGAGATTTTAACTCTAAGAGGATTTCAGACCTGGCAAGAAAATAATGGAAAATTAAAGAAAGAGAGTAAAAGATGGAATGTTTTACGAAAATCATAGAAAATTTGGGTTGGGAGGGATTTTAAAGATCTCATCCCAACCCCCTGCCAGTCAGGGAATCTTCCACCAGACCAAGGTGAAGCTGGAAAAGTGAATCCCACATTGAGGTCTCCAAGCTTTGGAACAGTGCAATGGAAATAAAATAAGGAGATAAAGGCACAGATTTGTCCTCAGGTCTCTGTGCTCTGTGATTTAAAAATTTAATTTAAGGAAATTCAGCACAATAGGTGCAAAATTGGGGAATTCATCACTGAAAGTGCCAATGAATGGGAAATCTGCCAGAATTTCTCCAGAAATCTCAAGACAGGATATTAATTATTATTTTTTTTCAGAATTTCAGTCACACTTCAAAAAGGCCACAGAGGAAATGTTGTTATTCCATTTTCCCCCTGAAGGTTAGATTTTGCTTTTTTTTTTTTTTAATATGATGCAGATAAAAGCTATTTGGCAAGTGTAGGTGAAGGAGCACGCAACCCAACCAACCTATTCATGCTCAGAATTATATATGTATTCCCTAAAAATGTAAAGCATTTTTGCTTATTTATTATGTAAAACAAAACTGTTAAAATGTTAATAAAATCCTGTAGCCAAAGGAAAACTGAGTTGAATTTATCTTTTTTTTAAAATACAAAACAAAGTATTTCACAAAGGACAATGGTGGATATTTGAAAATTTATTTCAACTGTGACATGTTCTATAATTGACAATTAATGTACTATAAAACACACAGAGATTTTTTAAAATTTATTGTATTTTTGCCACGTTGCATTTTATATGAAGACACTGCATTTTAAATGAAGACACTTGGAAAATGCAAATAACACAGAATCACTAATGAGATACTCAACACTTGACAATTCTTCCCTGCAGTTCTCTTTTCTCCATCATTTTTTTGACCTTTGCTCTTTCCTGGGCCCAGATTTAATTTCTTTGGTGTCTGATCAAGGCAGTGCATCCCCACCACCACTTAGACATGCAAATGTTTTTATCAAACCAGTTACTCCCAGGAACCAGCACAAATCTTTCCCATGACAGATATTTTGATTATAGAGAGCTCCAAAGGAGTTGCAAAAAGTAATTTTTTTTTCAGGCTGCTGATGCAGCTGAATCAAGAGAAAGCAAAGAAACGAATTTTTGCACAGTGAAGCAGCAGCATAAAGAATTAAATGCTTTAATATTATTTCCAGGTAATAGCCCTTGATTTGTTGGATATATTTAAAAAAAAAAAAAAAAAGAGCTCTGAAGTCTTATAAAAGCTTTACTAGAAGCAGGATGTGCTGCCTGGACTCTGAAATGTAAAGTACATTATTACTTTTTCAAACCTTTGGAAGCAGCTTTGTTGCTGACTGGGCATGACCCACCCTGGACTCACACACGTGCCAACACACCCAGACGTTTTCCTATCAATAAACAACCCCCACAAATGTTTTCACCATGAGAAATGTTCTACCAGAGCCCAGCAGGAAAAAAAAAATTAAAAATGAAGTCACAGAAATACGGACATGGCAATAAATGAGATTTTTGAAAGCACTTCATCAAGAAAATAGTTTAAGATATGAGCTCAGCCTCACAATGGAAGAGGTGTTTGACTAATCCAGACAGCTGAATGAAATGAAACATTTTCAGTGCATTATTCCTGGGCCTGGAGCTGGCTGCATCTCTCCATCCCACATCCAGGGACACCCCACACCACATTTGTCTGTCACACACATGGAGAACAAGAAAAACGAGGATTTTCCTGCAAAAACGTTGTGGCTTTTTGGGTGGAGCAAGAGTCAGACTCTTGTGCTTCCCATCTACCTGACAGAGAGTCAGGGGCTTCTCCAAGGATTTATCCACAAGGATTTCATCCAGTTGCTCCTTGTCCCATGGGAATTCTCCTTGTCTTTGGTTCTTCTGAAGGGAAAGCAACAAATCCTTCATCCAAATTCAGGCTGGAAGGCTGAGACACCACAAGAGGCCACTGAAAAGGCAAAGTGGCTCCCACAGCTCCCTCTGTGCTCTGGCACATCCAGGTTTGGGGAGCTCTCCCTTAGGGCAAGGAAATTCCACTCCAAGTTTCTTCCCAATGCAAAAATTTTGGGAATAACCTGACAACTCTAAGTGAGAATAGAACCAGCTCATCATTAAGGCAGCTACTAAAGGACCAACACCAACCAGGAAATGTTGCAGCATTTTGCTGTTAAAAAATCCTTCTGCTGCTGCTCAGCCACTGAAGCTTCACAAACTCATTCTGCCCTTCCAAAATTCCCACGTTTTATCCTTTTCCCCATCTTTTTTTTTGTCCCCAGTGAAAGGAGAAGGAAGTTTGAAGGAAATTTTAAGAGAAGTTTTAAGGAAGCCACTCAAGCCCCAGGCTGAGGCACGACCTGGCTGTTCATGAACTAAACCCAAAAGATGCTTTCTACAGGCAAATCCTAAAGCTGAGACAGTTTTAACTACAAATTCTGGGTTAAGGTGAAGTTTTGTAAAACTCTGTGGCTGGAAAAGCAGCACCAGAGCTCTGCTCTCCTGCAGCAGCACAGTTTGCTCATGAAGGAAAAGGCAGCAAATAAATGAGGAAGCAGCAGGAAGAATGTGCACACCCATTTTTTATAGATCTATATATAAATCCATGGTTTCTTCCTTAGATTGAAGCTTTATTAAGCCAGACTCGAGTTTCAGTTGATTACAACATGCATTAATACTGAATTCTGATATCAAAGGTAGCTGCCAAATGTTCTCAACCCAAAGCAGTTTTGAAAGCATCTGGTGGGGAAAAGCTAAACTTGGTGTATCATGTTAATTTTGGTAATTAACAGCTGTTAATTAACTGTTAATAACTCTGTGTGCAGTTCTAGGAGATGCTGGTGTGCAGCCTCACGTGATTTGGATATTGGGGGGAAAAAATTCCCAGCAGGGTTTGGACAATCAGGACAAATCTTCTGTGAGATGGAGCATAAAATCCTAAATTTAACATGGACAATTTAATTTCTACCCTTGCTGCCAAACCACCTAAACCCTCATATGTGAGGATTGGTCAAAATCACCATCACAGACAAGTTTCCTTGTTTTAAGACTCCTTGGCTTTGGAGCTGAAACAATCTAAAATGTTTGGATTGTTTATGAGGTGAACTTTAACCTAAAAAGCCCATTTCTGGCTAGCAGACAGTAGTTTTCTTTCTGGAAACCAATCTGGCTGATCCACCATGAAAAAAAAAAAAAAGAAATGAAGGTGGCCTCATCACACCTGGGACAATCTTGGTTGGCACAGAACTGTTTGGGGAGCTGTGGTGGCCAAGCCTCCTTGGGAGAAAATCTCACCAAGCTCCCTTGTGGCTGCTCCAGGAGAATTCCCAGCTGTTCCTCCAACCTGGAAACGTGCAGGCAGCCCCAAAAATGAGCTGCTTTCAGGTCAGCAGGTGTTAAAGATCTTGATTTTAGTGCTCAGCAGCAAAACCAGACACTGGCTTGGGAAAGGGGGTGACAACAGAGCTGTGGAAGAGAATTTGGACACAGGGGAACAGTGTGATTTCTCTTTCACTGGACTAGTTGTTTGCAGTGGGGAATTTGATTTATTCACTTAATTTCATTGAGATAATGATATAATTACCTCTAAATTAATGAGATGTTCCATCCCCTGAGATGGGATTCTACAATAACCTGTGTGTGACACTGCTCCAGTGGGGTTTTTCTTCCAGGGGCTGAAACCTCTTGGGAAACCATGATTTCAAGGATAGATGAGATTATTTACTCAGATCCAAATGACTGAGGAGAGCAGAGTGCAAATCACTTGAATAACCAAGCCCAGCTCCTAAGTGCTGATGGAATACTCTCCCAAAAACTCAAGGCAGCCATTAAGAATTGCAGACCTGAGATCAAAGCACAAGTTGGTAAATTATTGTAGAGGTCTACACAGAGAAGAACCAAATCAGCAAGGATCTTCACTCAGACCTGCAATTAAGCACAGTGGTGATCCCAGCAATTCAGGAATATGTGATGTTCCAGCTGGTTTTAGTGCAGACAACACAGAAAAACAGAATTGAGTTTAAAAAAAAAAAAAGTAAAAAAGTAAATAATGTCCTGCACTGTGCTAAATCACACAGAAACAAAACAAACAAACAAAAAAGGAAATATTGAGCCACTTCAGTCTCTCCAAGGGTGTAAATGAAGAAAAAGCTCTGTTCATCACAAATACTCCTTTGCAATCAGACTCCTTGAAAAGAACAGATCCTTACAAAGAATGGCAACAGAGGTGTGTTTTAAAGTTAATGAAAAGAATAAAGGCCTTCAGCTGGGAGGTCACCACCTCTTTTCAGCCGCTGAAAAGTTCCCCACAAACACAAAGCAGCGAATCAGAAGGAAACAATGAAACTTTCAGCTCCCCTTCCCACCTTGAGCAGGCAGTGCCAGAGCTCCCTGGGGGCTGTCAGTGCTTGGGGACGATGAGGTTCCTCAGCATGTCGAAGGAGTTGCCGTCAGGGTGCACAGACTCCACGCCCGTGCCCTCCTGGTGCACCTGCAGGTATCCATAGTCATCGATGCCCACGATCCAGGCCAGGGGCCCGTCCTGGCTGCGCAGCCGCACCTGCTGCCCGCTGCGGGAGAGAACTGTCAGCTCAGGAAACATCACCCCTGAGCATTTCAGCTCTTATCTTCTTCCAGTCCTGCACTGCATTAGTGTAAACTCCACATAGTGTTATCAAACAGTCCCTCCAGGCTGGAAATCCAAGGACACCTGTCCTGGGTTGCAATACAGGATGTGGTCAGCAATGTGTGTTCTGTCCCCATCTGCTGCAGCCAGGTGGGGCAGTGACCCTGATCTCCTGGCACATATTATCTGCTCATGGGCCATCTTTAAACCAGCTGGGGCAATCATC
>JAODHX010000001.1:2284860-2295445 GCA_027576295.1 Cossypha polioptera
ATCACATAGTAAAAAACTTAAAATGTAAGGTTTTAAAATATAGTATATAAAAAGCAAGATGAAAGTTTAAGGCAGAAGTTTTGTCTTTCTTCTTCACCTTCTTCTTCATGAGTCTAGGTGGTATTTTTGTAATTGAATAAAAAACCCACATTGCAAGTCACAAGTGATTAGTTTTTAAGTTAAAAGTAAAAATAATTTAGGTGTCTGTTCTTAATTAGACAAATTAGCCCTTAAAAAGCCTTGTAAAAAGTAAAATACATCATCATTTTTATCTTGCTAATTAGAAGTACTGTAAAACTGACTATAATGTAAATTAAAATTAATAAACATCCCAGTCTGAACACAAAATTTGATCTCTCAAGCATTTAATCCCAACTCCAACAAAAACAAAAAAACAAAACAAAACAAAACAAAACAAAAAAACCAAAACAAAAAAATTACAATATTTCCCTGCTTCTTGTACCAGAAGCTCAGTAATTTCCTTTCCACAGGACTTCATTGGCTTTTCCACTCAGTGATGCCAATTTTCCTCTTCTCTTAAATACCTTGGCATTTACCCCCTCTTAAAACCTTATCTCCTCTGACCCCTCATGTTTTCTGCTGGAGGAAGAGTCTAAAACAAAGGTGGCAAGAACACTGAAACCAACATCAGATGTTTTTGAAAGGAAAATTTTGCAAATCTTTTGCCCAACTTGATGCTTCTTTCAACACTTCAATTTTCCCAGAAGGACAGGAGAGGGTTGGGAATGTTTCCTGGTGTCAACAACCACAATCTCCAACCTGAGCCTCCCCTGGTGCAATTTGGGGCCATTTCCTTTCATCCCTTCCCTTGGGAACAGGGACCTGACCTTATGAGATAAAAAAGAATCCGATTTTTAACTTCTCTTGCCTCTCACAACTGACTATGAGTCCTCCTGTCACTGCCACACATTTCTCAGTTTGTTTTTTTCCATTTTTACACATCTTTATGGTTGTTACTGAAAGCTGGGCACAGAAGAGAAACCAAGTGGCTGAAGGGTGCAAAGAGTAAAACAGAGCCCTGAGAAAAATCTGCCACACACAGATGTCAAATAAACTGAAAAAGAGAAAGGAATTCTTCTCTCTGTTTCACTTCACATATACACTGCAGTTAAAATTTATACTTAAAAGGCTAAAAAGGCTTGTTAATGTAGACTCAGGGAATGGTTTGGGTTGGCAGGGACACCTTCCACTATTCCAGGTTGTTCCAAGCCCCAGTGTCCAACCTGGCCTTGGGCACTGCCAGGGATCCAGGGGCAGCCACAGCTGCTCTGACAATTCCATCCCAGACCCTCCTCACCCTCCCAGAGAACAATTCCTAATTCCCAATATCCCACCCAACCCTGCTCTCTGGCAGTGGGAAACCATTCCCCCTCTCTCTCACTCTCTGCCCCTATAAAAAAATCCTTCTCCCTCCTTTTTATGAAGCCCCTCTGGGGTCTCCCCAGAACCTTCTCCTCTCCAGCCTGAACCATCCCCAGCCCTCCCAGCCTGGCCCCATTGGAGAATCAAATCCTGGGAGCAGGAAACTCATGGGAAAAGTTAAAAAGAACACATTTTTTTTCTGGCTGATCTGCTGCTGGTGGCTGAACAATGTGCACTTAAATCTGCCAGTGCTCCTTGTGTTTCCATCAGCTTGCGTCCCATTGTCCATTCTCCAGTGTCATTCAGCCTTATAACATCTGAACAAAACCAGGGCAGCAGGAGTGACACATTGGGGCTGCTGGTGATTAACTGCCCTGTCACCCCAGGCAAAGCAGAGATTGAGCTCAGGGAATTTCTTTAATTAATTTTAACCTCACTGGCTTAAGATCTGCATCTCCAAGTGCCGTGGTTTGGAAAGGCAGAGCTGGGAGCCAAGGGTTGGTGTGGAGATATAAATTTATATATTTGTATATGGGCACAGCATTCACTGGAAACTTCTTGGAGCCTTTTCTTATTTCTCAGGGGAGTTTCTGACACCAGCACTGATCCTCTTCGTGCCTCCAGCTCTCTGGGGATGAGATTCCAGCCAGGAAACAGCCAGAGAAGCACCTCAGCACTAAATGGCAGCCTCAAAATAAGGCCTGGATGGCCCTGACAGGGATGGCAAAATAGAATCCCAAAATCCCTGAGGCTGGAAAAGCCCTCCCAGCCCATGCAGTCCCAGCTGTCCCCATGCCCACCTTGTCCCCAGCCCAGAGCTCTGAGTGCCACCTCCAGGTGCCACCTGAAGGGATGGGCACTGCAAACCTCCCTGGGCAGCTCTTCCCAAGGTCTGACCACCCTTTCCATGGGGAAATTCCTCCTCATAGGAAATCCTGATTCCCCAGCTCCGTTCCCTGCCCTGGACACGCTCCAGCCCCTCCAGGGCTCTCCTGCAGGAGCCACAACTGGACACAGAGGGACAATCCCTGCCCTGCTCCTGACAATCACTTCCCTATTCCTCCATTTCTAATTAAGCAGCAATTAGAAATAACCACATACAGAAATAATTACCTATGCAAAGTGCTCGAGTGCACCCTTCTGTTCTAGACACTATCAATCAGATATGACAAAAAAATGTGAAAAGGCTGTGATGAATGGAAACAATCATTTCCCTCAGTTAAAAAAATGCATTTTTAAAACAATTCAGTCCTTGTATTTCTCTCCCCTCCCACCTCCTGCCTTTGGTTACATCTTGTATGAAGCCTTAACTTCAAGGTAGCTCTGCTGGAAAAATCTGAGAGAGGGCAAAAGGTATTTGCTTACTTCAAAAAGAAGTTAAAATCAGAACATAAAAGAAATTTTTCATGAAGTGCCTGAGGAAGGACATATTTACATGTGTTTGAATACATGGCAAATACCACCAGAAACAAATACCTGGGCACATGGACAAGAAATGTAAACTGCACACGTTTTATGGGACTGAGAAGTTCATAATATACTTCATTATTATTTATTTTTTTCATTCCAAGATGATTTTTACTTCAGGAAGGTAACACAACATTCAATCTAAACTAAGATTAAGGATGCCTCTCTCAGGGGTCAGAGCATTTTAGAGAGCATCCACATTAATGACAATATTCACCTTTCAGTACCAGGTTTTCCTCTGCATTAAGAAGCTGTTCTTTCTCCCATTCCCATCCCAAACTAAACTCCATAGCATGGAATATTTTTACCTTAGTTTCTCCTTAAACCTCCTCAGCTTGTAGAATACAGTAATTATAACTGAACCCTGAGTAGCTGTAGTTTAACATTGCACACCAATCACCTTTTAACAAGGAATTTCCATCCATACCCTTTCCACGTTCCACCAGTTTTAGGAAATTGTTGTGACTCCTCTTCTCCACCTTGTCTGGATGGGAGAAAAGGGGAAAGGAAAAGCTGCACTCTGAATCTCAGACCTCCAATTTGGAGCATAATTATGTGGCACATTGGGCTTCAAATTTCCTCAAATACACCCTTTTTTTCCAAAGTCACCAACTGCTAAGTGCTCCAAGGCTCAGTTCAAGGTATCTTTGAGCCATCTGTTAGTTTTGGGAAGGAAGAGACTCCAGTCTGGGTCCAGGCTGAAAGAAGGGATATTCCACAACCTGGAAGTGTTAAAAGAAAATACAGACTTAAAGCAAGATTTCTCTACAAACATAAGAGGCAGGGAATTGCCAAAGGAGAAATTCAGACCCTGGCTAGGAGTGGCAGATGTCAATAATTCAGCCCAGAGCTCACAGAGAGGATTGAAAAGAGCCTTTTTATTCCAAAAAAAGCATTCCAGATGAAACTGTGGCACTCCATATCATGGCCTGTGTTGGAGCATCCTGCTGCACTTGGCACACACCATTTTTCACAGCCAGAATGCCACTTAAATAATAATTACAGCCTCAGTTCATCAATTAATTTCTACCAGAAGGGATGGTGAAAAAACCAATACAAAACCAGCAGCTCTTGATAGCCAGTGAGCAAACTCAGTGTGGATCTCCTGGGTGTCAAAATTCTCTCTCTAAAACTCAGGGAGATTTTTTTTTCTTCAATAATTTATTGTGAAAAAACCCCACAATTAAAAAAAAAACCAACAAAACCTCTGAGGGTTCCCTTCTAAATCTTGCTGCCCAGTGGCAATGCTGTGGTTAAAGGATCAGGTTCTACTCTGACTGGTGAAAGGTTCATTTCTTCTGAAGGCAGAAATTTTAATTCCTTCCTACATCAAAGGCAGTGTCTTTCCATCTACCAAGCCTCGATGGATTTCTTTCCCATGAACTCATCTGTGCAGCAGTTTTATTGCATAGAAGGAGCAACTTTTATGTCTTTATATACTCTGTCATTGGAAAAGGTAAACTTTATATGCACAAAATGCTCATTAGGAATCCCTCATGTCTCCTTTGAAGCTGGTTCCTCTCACACTGACAGTCCCAGAATCCCAAAATGGGCTGGGTTGGAAGGGACATTAAAGCTCATCTAGCTCCACTTTCCACTAACCCAGGCTGCTCCCAATAAAAACACTTTTTCTGATGATAACTTGCCATTATTACAACAAGTGCAACTCTTATTTTATATGTACACACCTGAAGGGACTTTAAACTGGAAAAAAAAAGGGCTGAAGACAACAAATCAAGAAGTGAGAAAAAACTGCTCACCAGCCAATACAAAAGAACACTCAGAACCCTAAAACTGCAGAGTTCCAGGAGCCATGACCCAGAAACAGGAAGGGAAACAGGATCAAGGGGGCCAAGAAGAAGTTCAGGGGGCTGGGAAGTTCAAGAATAGATGTCTAAAGAGAGATTCTGCCTTTTTTGCCTGCTGCAACTGAGTTAAACACAGGGACCATGACAACTCTGAACTGTCACAATCTCATAAATAACACTTCTCTAAACTTCTTAACTTCTCTTCAAGACATTTTGGTTTTCTTAAGGCTCAGTCACAAAATCCCTGGGGCTGGGAAAGCCCTCCCAGCCCATGCAGTCCCAGCTGTGCCCCATGCCCACCTTGTCCCCACCCAGAGCTCTGAGTGCCACCTCCAGGTGCCACCTGCAGGGATGGGCACTGCAAACCTCCCTGGGCAGTTCCAATCCCTGAGCTCCCTTTCCATGGGGAAATTCCTGCTGCTGTCACCCTGAGCCTGCCCTGGCCCAGCCTCAGGCCATTCCCTCTCCTCCTGTGCCTGCTCCCTGGCAGCAGAGCCACAAAAGATCATAAACTGAAATAATTTTAAATGAGAATTTCTTTTTTACTCTTTATATTAAGTTATTATTAGATTCAGACAAAATAATAGCAGGTGAATATGGACACTACATTCATTCCTGACAGCTCCAATACCCATATTTAAATTAACTATTCAAATTATAGATATATAGAGTTGGATTCATAAGGTTCTATCTACATAAGGCAAGTTTCCTGAAAGGAAAACCTCCAAATTTAGAGCACATCTGAGCTCCATAAAAGACTTCACAACACTTTCAGGGAGCAGTGCAGTCAAATGTGGACATTTATAGGCTTTGGGGGACAAATTCTACCTGAAAGAGTTTGAACTCTGGCAATCCAAATGTGAATCCAAATTTTTTATTGTTGTAAAATCGTTCTATGCATATTGTACTCATGAAAGTTAAAGTAGGAAAGGTGGATAGCTGTAAAATGTTTAATTTCCTGATATTTTTAATTGTGATGGTTTAATGAATCTACAAGTAAAAAGTGGATTATAATTAAAATTTCTCTTGCATTTTAATATAAAGTAGACAGTATATATTTTAAGTTAATCCACACAGTAAAAAATTCCATTTTTGTGCTTGACTTTTTGAAATCCTACAAATACACCGTGCTATTAAATACCAAAAGCTATTACCAAACCATCAGAGGTTTGTTTTCAAATTAAAAGAATAATTTCAGCAAGGTGCAGCTGCAACTCAGCGACACTTTCTCAATATCTGCAATACTTTTTTTTTATTAGATGTCCTTATCCCGCTCTTGCTATAACATTTCCCCACTGAAGTCTCCTGCCCTTTTGTGCAGATCCAAATAAAACATATGATTTATCCATAATGGTCCAACACCAGCACATCCCACGATGGCAGGTTTTTTCCATGGGTATTTATTTTGTTTTAGCAACACGAAAAACTCTACAAGTAAGAGAAAAAAAAATAAATCAAATTATGCCGTGTTCCTGACTGCTCTCCACTGCTCAGCTCTGTCGGTGCTTTAAAGCCAGGCAGAGATTTTATTTTATTTTTTTTTTGCCACCCTGCAGGTTCCCAAAGCAGAGCTGTGCCATTTGCAAGCTGCGATTGGTTAATGAAGGTAAATTTAATTAGCTCAACTTCCTTGCAGATCCCATCAAACGCCAGCATTTGATGTATTCTGTCAGAGCCCCTCCAGCTGGCCGGGTGCCACAAAGAAAAGGCAGCTCTGCCCATGGCTGGGAACTGAAATGAGCTGCTTTAAGTGGAGCTTTTCTCCCATTTTTCTGAGGCTGCACCGCTCTGACCTTCCCCAAATCAATCCTCTGCGGATTAACATGTAAAGCAGTGTCGAATTAATTTCAGAAAGCGAATATGAGATCAGCCTGGGGCTCCTACAGAAGAGCCCAGCTCCCCAACACGCCAGGCTCAATGGGGAGCTGTCAATACGGGCAGGGAGGGGGTGCTTAGGAGGATTTGGAGCGTGCAGCAATCTATCAGGCTGGTTAGAGCTTTGCCCACTTCTGGGCATGGCTAATGCATTCCTCTGGAAGTTAATCCCATTTCTAAAGGCCCTCCCGTGAGGAGCACAGAGGCCGTGCCGAATGAGAACTCGGATGCATTAAAATTCTCAGCCACGTCACCAAAATGTGCACGGGGAGGTGCTGGGGGCTGACAATGAGATGGTTCATTAAAAGTGCATCTTTTCAGAGAAGAGCGTCTTTTCAGAGGCACCTGCACTGAGCTTCACCTCTCAGAAACTCTTAAAAACCCCCAAAAATAAAATTAAACTCGTATTAATGTAAGTAGAAACTGTCACAGTTTCCATGACGTTGCAAAAAGAGGACAGTGGACTGTCCTTGGAGCAAATATTTTCACACAAAACTTACTTGGTACCTGTTACAGTGACACAACATCCAATTATGTTTGCTTGTACTCACAAAAAGAAATTCATGATCAAGTTACCACCTGGGAATGTGGCACTTCTCATACACCCATGCTGAATTTTACAAATGCCAGTGATGGCAAATGCACATTCAGACTGTGTGCCATGATCTAGGCATTCAATTTTCCAAATTTTTAATTGAATTTTGTATCTAAATCAGCATAAATTAAGCAAAGAAACCTCTGAAGAGACAAAATATCACCTGGGCATTTTCTGTTCTGCAGGCAGCAACATAAAAAATCTCAAAGGTCAAAACCAAAGTCTTGATTCATCAGTGAAGAGAATTAAAAATCAGGACCAAGAGCAGACAGAAGTAGTTCACAGAAGTTCTCTCAGCAACAATGAGAAGGCAGTGGCACCATAATATCTGAAAACAGATGGTGTTAAGCCTTATGAAACAAAATCATCCATTTCAAGATGATTTTTGGATATAAAATAAAAGACAAACTTGTTTACTGTCATTGAAGTTGAAATTTGGGAGAACCAAAAGCAAACTCTTCACTTCCTGCAGGTTGGGAATTTTTTGCTGTTTTCAGCTTGTAAAATATGACAGAAGCAGGTTAAAAACTGTGCAGTGGTGTCACCAGAACGCAAGGATTCAAGAGAATCGTGACAAATATGCACAAAACCCTTCAGAGACCTGTTTTAAAAACTTATTTTCTGTTATTTTTCCTACTCCTCAAAGTTTGGAAAGTGACATTCATGCTCCTCACTCCTCACTGAAGAATCCACATCATAAAACTCATCGCTAAAAGCGAACCGCGTGCTGCGGAATATTCCTGGATTATCAGATCCTGGAGGGAATCTCACGGGATGAAAGGTCCTGTTTCATTTGTACCCTGCCAAGATCTGACATGGGATAAATTGAAGAAAATTTATCCCTCAGGTGAGCTGAGTGTTCATTCCTACAAACTCCTCGCTGCCTGTGTCCGGCGCCTCGCGCGCGGCGATTCCGACCCGCCGGAATTCCACCAGAGCTCCACCACCCAAACTCAGGGAGGGAATGGAATTCACCTCCTTAGGCCAAAAAAACTCTGGCAAAACAGATTTTATGACCAAGATCATCCCTCACTTTGCTGGTTTTTTGGGAGCACTGCTCATTAAATGCCTCCTTGGCATCTCCGCATAAACGGATTCCGGGCGCGCGATTCCCTCTGGAGGCACGGAGGGATTTGTGCCACCACATTTTGCTGAGCCCTCACACAACAAACTTGCACTCAGGTCTGCTTTTGTGATATAATCCTGCAATCAGCACACAAGCACCACCCTGGAGATACTTCAGGAGGAGATGGAAAATCCAAACTAATACTTTCCGCTATTTTCTACTTTCCGCCACAAACTGACCTACTTAGAGATGAAAAGAAAAAAGTGTTTTAATGCATTTTTTCCCCCCTCAACAAAAGTGATGTCCATTTAGTCTTTTCAAAAAGGGAGCTAGAGGAAGATGGCAATGTTGACATTAAAATATCTCCTGCTCTGAAATCCCAGGAAATGAACCAAACGCAGTTTCCACAATGCAATGGACTGGCCCAAGTTGGCTTGAGTTTAATGGGATAAAATCTCTGCTCACTGAACTAACTGAATCATAGGGAACAGCTACCAAAAAAAATAACATTAAGGAAAAAAAACAACAACATAAAAAGTGAAAATTAAAAAAAGAGTTGATTTAGGATTCAGTATTGCAATTAAAGACTAAAGACTGGCTTGGTGAAAATCCTACAGATGAATAGCTCTCAACACCCCCACCCAGAAAGGTAATGGCTTTCTCAGATTATTCATTTATTTACTTTTGATGTGTTTTATAACTTTAAGAAGTTATAAAAGAAAAAATTCTGGTCGTTTCAAACAATTTTATTACAGAATCTTTAAGAATTCTCAGTAAATGCAATAAAACAAAATCCTGTAGCTCCAGCTCATCATTCCTTGTGCTGTAGGTTTTTTTGTGGCAGTGTTTATGCTCATACAGATTTATTCATATTTATGCAAAAACTTAATGTCTCAGTCTCCCAGAATTTCCAGATCCTATCCTTAATATTTTGTCAGAAGAATTCTGGAAAGGTTTTATTCACCAAAAGTAGACAGAACAATAAATATAATTAATTTGTACACCAGCTTTCCTTAAAATGCCCCTTAAAAAAAGGAAGTTGGTAAGAATTTGGCTCTGCAAAATCTTTGACATCAATTTCTTTCCATAAAAGATACCAAGCTGGAAACTACAACTTTTATGAGATGTGACTGGGAAAGAGTGCAGCGAGAAAAGCTGAAAAAATCTGCGAGAAGAAAATATGGAAAAGTTTTTTCAGGCAGTGCTGAAGCTGCACAATAGAACTCCTAAAATGAAATAAAGATTAGGTGAGAAATAATAACTGAAAATCAGAAGCCTTTTAGTCTAAAATTTGAAGTAAAGAGAAGGAAAAAGTAACAAATTATGTCTTGTAATAAAATACTGCTTATTCTGAACTTGCTTTTTTAAGGGAGAGGCAAAGAACTAGAAAGGGAAACAGTATTTTGAATAATTTGTGTTAATAAGATGGAAATTACATCGTGCACTCGAGATAAATCATGTTCAACCAAAAACTATACCCTGTCCTTGGAAAGGGAGCTCATGGGAAATGCCTTTTCCTCTCATAGCCCAAAAGCCACACAAAAAATGTGAATTTTTTCCTGTATTTATAGAATAAGGTCGTACTGTAGAAAAATCAGTGATTTTTTTATGTCTGGACTGAAAAGTCAGATTTTTCAGGAAGGGACTTTTCCTGCTGCAGGGAACATGACAGTGCTAAACTGACAACACATTTTTAAGTGCTAATTCTCAGGGCTGGGTGGAATTAGGAATGAAAAGGTTGTGCTGCTACTGAGGAAGTAAAAACTACATTGACCAAAAAGATAAAGCAGGTCTAGAAGGTACTGCCCTCAATAATCCACCCTAGAAAAATCATGGATATACAAAACACTCTGAACGTTTATGGAAAAGGATTTTCAGGCAGTGTTATCAACAAATAAATAAAAATATTTATATGAATAGAGATACAGAAAGCCATTATAATTTCATTTTTTCACCTTTCTACTATTGCAGGGATATTCAAGTCTGTGTTTTAAAAAGTCTCTAAATGATAAATGGTCTCATAATTTTCAAGCCTCATCTTTTGGCACTGCCTGTCATTTCACACTTACTTTCCCATCCTGGAATATCAATTATTATCAGGTTATGAAGATAAGCCACTTAGAGGAAATAAACTGCCAGTTTTACTGTGGGGGAGGGGTCAGCCCATCCCAGGGAAGGTTCCTGAGCTGCATTTGGTAAAAGCCTGGTCCCAATTACAGGAGGTGTCACTTGAGAGGCCATCAAGGCACAGGATCCCAGAATGGGTTGGGTTGGAAAAAACCCTTAAATCCCATCCAGTGCCACCCCTGCCATGGGGACACCTCCCACTGTCCCAGGCTGCTCCAACCCCAATGTCCAACCTGGCCTTGGGCACTGCCAGGGATCCAGGGG
>JAODHX010000001.1:2338321-2349646 GCA_027576295.1 Cossypha polioptera
ATAAAAATATATTATTTTTTTTGTATGCTTACATTTTTTAACTGCAAGTGAGGATTACACAGGCATAAAGCAACAAATTTTTAGAGGAGCCTGTCTGGAGCAAAACCAGACATCACACCTCCAATATGACTAAAATCTGCTTTTTTTTTTTTTTCCCCCCAGAATGGCCTGCTCCCAAAGGAGTATTATAGAATACAAATAGGATCTCAAATGTATATATTTCATCCCTATGGATTTTCTATTAGGAAAGGAAATATTTTAATGAAGGGTAATCATTTGAGTTCAACTTGAAATATAAAAATTCACACACATACAGACCAAAAAATATCTCCATGTCCTCCTTGTCTTACACAGCTTTGCTCAACAACCTTGCAAGTTTCAAGGTGTTAAATTTAAATTAACCACTGCAGACCTTCCATAGCATCTCTTGCATCCAACAGAAACAATATTTAACGTGACCAAAAATAAAATCTAAATAACATATATATAAATACATAAACATATAAATATATTTACTTACTGTAAATACACATAATATGCAGGAAAAATTATGTTATCTACTATCCTTATTAATTTCAAACCCTATCTTTTAATTGTAAAATACTATATATTAAGTTTACTACCTCAATCTTCCATTTAAATGCATTGTTTTCCTTTAAAAGCATAGTACAATGACTTTTCCTCTAGGAAAAGTTTGAAGAAATGAGAAGAAAAAAAAAACAGATGCAAAAATTTGATAGAAAAATGAGGAATGATCATCTATTGTTGATCACAGAGAAAGTGGAGAGGATGAAGAATGGATATTAGATCTCATTAGATAATAATAGTAAAAAATAAAAATAAAAAATAAATAATAATAATAATTTCAATGCTGATGTCATTAATATTTAACAACATTTCTAAACTGCACATTCACTCCTGGAGTCCTCAGTGTTTCCCTTCCAGACTTAAGGAAGTGCAAGCCTGGAGATGGATTTTCTAACAACTGAAACAAAGGGAACAAACAACTTTTAAACAAAAAACCTCTTCACAACACATTCAGAGTCTGGAAATACATGAAGTACTCAAATTAATCCAATCTTTAGGAAGTTTTTAGAAAACTCTTTTAAATATTAACTGCTTACAATTAATTTCAGGCCATTATTTTCACCAGTGGTGTTTTAGTTCACAGGGTAAAACCCTTTAAAATCCCCATTTCTCCACTCCCTCCTTTCCCCATGGCCTGAAGAACTTCATAAAGATTTTATTGTCCTACAACTGAGGCACATTTTCATTTCATGTTCTCGTGAACTGGAGTTACTTGGCTGGTACTTGCTGTGCATTCCCAGGATTCTGCACAGCCTGGAAATCTGTTTCAGTTTATTAATAATATTTTTATATTTCCTAAACTGAGACATGGTGCAAACCAGGAGATTTTGACTGCACAAAGCACAGAAGAACATTTAGAAAGATGGCAGGGTTGGTAACTTTTTGAATTCCCAACCTAAAAATCTGATTTTTAGGAGTCTCCAGAGGTTGTTTTGCGTTTGGGTGGTTATTTAGCTGAAGAGAGGCAGAAAAAGCTCATAATTTCTGAAAGATCATTCCAGAGACTTAGCCAAGTGCCTTATTTTTGTCTCCACTCTTCGGTGTGTTTTTAAAAACAAGTATTGCATTACATAAACACAGTGCATCATCTCAGCAGAAACAGCCACGCATAGGAGTGGATCCATTTTCCCAACTGATATGTGGAATACTTCATCCAAAAAAGGGAAAGATTTTTAACAAAGTGCTGCAAGGTATCCTTATCCTCTTTATTGCAGCCCCATTGCTTTGAACACGAAGCATCTTAGATTTCAGCCCATTCCTGGACTACACATCCAGCAACTGCTCATAAATCCCTGCCTAAATCGGAATCCAAAATTAAATTTAGCTCTAAAAAGCGCCGTGTGTAGGCAGAAAATTCATTTATCCAACGGGCAGCAGCCCATCCTGGGAAACAGGACAGCAGGGGACAGGTCAGGACTCAATGATTGATGAAAAATAAGTCAGGATGGTATTTTTGTAGAGAAAATAATGAAAAACGAGAGTCGATAGGTTAAAAATAACACACAAAGAAATTAATTATGGTCTCCACACTGAGTTTGTTTTTATCTGCATCTCTCCTGCTTTAGCAGAGCTTTCCATTTGGGAATTGGGATGCCAGGAAAAGGATGGGAATGGGTGCTGGAGGTTTGCTCAGCACAAACCAGATTTGAGGGGAGGAACGAGGACCGTAAGGTGCATCCCAGATTTTGCTTCCTTTCCTTCCTCAGCTGCAGCAGAACAGTCTGGAAACAATCTTCCCAGCAGCTGCTCTCATCAACAAACTGTTTATTGTAAGAAAGTGGCTGGGTCAAAGGCTAAACGTCATCCAGAACTGAAAGCGTAGCTGTAAAATAAAAAAAAAAAAAAATACAACAAAAAAAGAGTCCATGCACGTAGAAAAAAAAGTCCATGACATTGGGAAGGGAACCATACTCAGCTGAAAGGCCAACAGTCTCCTTCAACTCTTCAGTTGTTTTTAACTTACTAAAACTCCTTAATTTGAGGGAGAGAGGTTTTAGAACACTGCACTCATTTCTTGCACTGATTTTGAAGCCTACTCAAGGTTTCTGTAAAAATAGAATTTACAGTTCAGTCTGTGTCTCGTGGTGAAAAACACCAAAATGGAGTTGTGCTGAAATTTCTAAAATGTTGTATTAGTGCTGACTCAGCTCCACATCGACATACAACAATAAAATAAAGATTTCTCTGATTTATTACAAACGCGCCGTCGACGCGTCTCACAAAAATCCAAGTTCAGGCTCGGTATTGGTAAACGATAAAATTTTATTTTAAAGCACAGGATACCTAAAATCACAGGGCAAAACTCTCATTTAGCAGCGTGCAGCTTTGAATCTCAGAAATTAAAGAGTGCAGGAGCAGCTCGGAGAGGGGAACTGGTCCCACGCCGGCCCCGTAATTGGGACACGCTCGCTGCCCCAGCCCATAAATCTGATTTTTGAGGGGAAAGGACCCAGAGGAACAAGGTCCACCTTTGACACAACATCACCACGGAGCACTTCACCCAAAGGCTGATAAATCAGAGCCCTGTGAGGTGCTGATTTATCCTACCAGAAAAAAGGTGTGAGGAATTACGGCTCGGGCGTTTAATTCTTCGTGACACCTACTTTGTAACAAAATGGAGATTTTTCTGAAGGAAAAGCCTACAGTAAATTAAACCTGTGTGCAACTGGGCTAAAAATAATCCTAGGCAGAAAGGAAAGGCCATTCCAGTTTTACACTAAAATCTGAGCATTATGCATATTAAAGTGGGTTGATTTTTTTTTTTAAATTACATAATCAAAGTCACGTTTGGAAGAATAAATTAAGATATAAATCTAACCCTAAATGCTGCACACATATACATTAAATTACTCTCAAAAGTATTCGGTATGGACTAGGAAAAAAAAAATACAGAAGAATTTTGTTCTTAGCTAATAGGGCAATAAATTAGATGCAATATATTCAGCAGCTTAAACAGCTATCACATAATACTATTTTTATTTGGTACCAAACCTTTTTTGTTTTTTTTTTAGCCAACAACAAAATTGTTTGTTGAAAATCTTGGAATTAGCAGTAGAATGATTAAAGTAAATAAAACCTAAGAAAATATTTTTTCTTCTCACTGATAATACCCAGTTCTTAGCTGAAGGTTTTCCAGCAGGTTTGTTTTGCCTTTCAGCAGGGTTACACACATCAAATGTGAATGAATTTAGTGTTCATGAATATGAAATAGCAGCACAGGAGCCAAAGATCCTCCTCTCAGCACTGGAAACACGCTTTAAACTCCAACAAGCTTTCAGCTGGACCTCATTTTTGCCTCTTCTGAGGACAAAAAAAAAAACAATCTCCCCACTCTGTCACACTGGAGGGGTTTTGGAGCTAAAGAAATCTCTGTGAAATATGAAGGTGAAACCACAACACATTTTCACATGGACCACGACCCGGGGATTACAGCACGGCCCCGGCCCCAAACTGATGCTCAACATGGGCAATGGGTTTTACTTTTTATTTATGGATTTTATATTCCTTTCCAAAACACATTCAGGATGACAGAGTGGCTCACAAATTACAAAAGGAACATCATGGAAAAAGGAAGAATTTTTGGGAATTATAGGCTGTAATGGCAAGAATATGCTTGGTCTGTTATCCTGCTCCAAAGAAAAAACCCAGTATTAAACCACCACTAATTCTCATTTAAGATCTCTTTGCTAATCAAAGGTATTTTTTAAAAAAATTAACATGACAGCATGGGATTATTTTTTAAAAAGTTAAAAAAAAAAGTAAAAAAAAATAAAAAGCAAATATATTTTTATTTAGCAGCTTCATGCTTCAAAAATCCATCGTATACAAACACAGCAATGTAAAACTTGGATAGCAAATAGAGAAACCTGAAAGAAGCTTCATTGATGTCCAGTTCATCAGAAATTAATAAATTTTTCTCACAAAACATGGTTGAAAATCCAGTACTTTAAGCCAGTATTCACACAAGGCTCAGCTGGGAGAATGGATGATAAAATTCCATTTACAGCCAGCCCAGCTGCGTGCTTTTGAACCCATTGTCATTATTTTCTCCTTTTTCAGCCTTTTCAGATTCAAAACTTTCTCCTGCTGGGATTGAACCTTGTTCAGAGCAGAAGGAATCAAATTTTTCCCTCTGAGGAAACCCAGGAAGATGGAGACCCAAACCTACGCTGCACCTTGGATTTAAGGATCCAAGAATGAGCTCCAGAGCCTCTGGAGGAACTGAAAGTATTTCAGGGAGAAATGGGGAAAGAAATGTCTCAAATTTAATTTCTCCTTTAAAGTTGGACATAAAACTAATTTAACACCTACAAAATAAGGTCAAATTTTATGGGACACACCCAGGGTTTGCCTCAAGTCCAGCACACCACGAGCTCCTACTCCACGAGGCCACTTTTGGATTTCCACGCCCAAAGTGAAAGCTCAGCACTGAAATTCAGGATTTTGGGAAAAGAGGCACTCAAAAAACCAGGCAAGGACAGACCCAAGGCATGAGAATTGTTCAGCAGACCCAAACACAGGCAGGGAGGAGCATTTCTGACAATGGCACATTCTTTATTCTGCAGGATTTGGGATTCTCCTGATTTTTTTCCTGAGGATAACCACCTGTCTCTGCCCCTGCAGACATCTGTGCTCCACCAGTGTGAGCAGGAGTTAATCCAAAATGCAACACTTCATGGAGAGCCCAAAGAGAACTCCAATCGACTAAAATCAAACCACAGTGCCTGCAAACAGCTCTCACTTCTGTTTTTTAAGACTTATCTAAATTGCACACCTGAAAAAGATGATTTTTCACACTAAAATTTTGTATTAATCCAAGCAAGGATTCACTTCACTTCACTCTGTCCAGGTTCTTGACTCCAAAAGTGTTTTTGTTTCAGTTCGTGCTTTTATAAGACTGTCCCGACCTTGGCCATTTTTCTTTTTAGTGTCACAAAAGGATCCAAAATTTTTAATTCCATCACAAATCCACTCCAAAGATAAACTTTTAACTGATTAAATATGAACCAACTTTGTTGAAGACCATTATATTATAATTAATAGTTCCAAACTGAAGGGGTAACTTCCAAAAATGAATTGTCCTGAAGGAAAAAGTTTCAGAGATTACCTCAATAAGTACTAAAATGAAAAAAAAAAAAGGAGTTTAAAATGCACTTCCAGAATAGCTGCACACAAACTAATGCATTCAAACCAGACAAAATCTGTATCAATATGTGACATTTAGTGATTAATTTATCCTTGCTTAAATAAAGACAGTTTGGATCTGTTTCTGGGACATAAGTCCTGGGGAATGAGCAAAACAATTATTATTTAATTTTGAGTTTGAAGTTTGATATGTGCTTTCAGTTTGCCAAACCAGTGGGAAAAAAAAATCAGGATTGGGACAGTGGCTGTGAAAGTTAAACTCTACCAGCAAATTATAAGAGGAAAAAATGTCTTTGAACAGATGGAGATTTTTTTTTCTGTGGAGCAATAAGAGCAGCAATAATTATAATAAAGTTTAATGCAGCTCAAAAATGTCTAATCTGCTAATCCTGGGCTGCTAATTAAACAGAGTGGATTGTGCAGGGTAGAAAAAAGCTTGGAAATATTTAGTGAAAAGTCCAATTCCACCTCCAAAAGTGCAGAAGAGACACCAAAAGCAAACCCTTCTCTTTTCTGGACATTCAGAAATACCAAAACACCAAATCCAACAGTTTCCCTCCCACATTTTTTAATTAGTTAATATTAGTTTCAATATCAATGTGTTATTAGCAATAGCTGTTAACATCAGGATGTGTTATTAATATCAATATGGCTAAAAGAGTAGAAGGAAAAACCTCCCATAACTGCAAAAAGCTCCCAACTACATTGATTTAAAATAATGACAGAAATATTCTGAAGGCAGAAGTTTTAAATGTTTCCAGGTATTTCTAACAAAAACCTTGGAAATTCAAATATTAATTTTCAGCTCATACTGCTTATGGTAACTTTGGGAAAGTGCCCCTTTCTCCAAGGAAGCAAAAAAAAATAAGAATTACCATTTGATTTTGGCTATTGTATTTTCTTTTCCATCAGCAAATAATTGTACTGAGACACCAACACCTAAAACTCAATTAAAAAATTGAAAATATCCATTTCAAAGCTCTCTCTGCAGCTGCTGCTCCTGACAGGGAGCTGTGGTACATTCACTAGTCCTAATACCAACAATTCCATCTTCCAAAGAAGAAATGTCTTCCAGACCAGAAAACTGCACGGGTAATTGCTCACTTCATGTAATAAGTTCTAAAGTCAAAACATGCCAGATGCAATTTTTTATTTAGATCTTGACAATCGTGCATCAAAACACAATTATGGTTCCTTATCTTGCAGCACAATTTCAGAAATGCCTCCTGGAATTAATTTGCATCGATTCTGACTCCATGGAAATGCTGAGACATGCTCCCACAAAGAGTTTTTAAAACTCTTGAGGATCTCAAGATGTTTTTCAGTTCCTAAAACTTGATTTTTTTCCATAAGCAGGGAACATCCAGGCACAGCTCTAGAAACGAGACACTTTCTCCAACTGAATGCTGCTCTTCCTTTCAATTATTTTAATCATGAGACCAGTGTAACTTTTTCTACTTATATTATGACCTGTTCATCAGTTGAATGATAAATTAAAAAATAATTGTGATTAATTTCTTTGTTGCAAGTGTAACATCAAAAAACAATCACAAAAAAAGAGCCATAAGTGAACGGTTCAAAAATCCACATTAATATCCTTACATATCCATAATCTCTCTTTCTTTCTCTCAGCAAATGAAAACAGTTTTATTTTTATTTAGTTTCTCTCTCTGAAGTTGTTAAACTGGAATTCTGTAAGTAAATCTAAATTCAAGGGAAAGAAGCTGAATGAAAATTTCCATGTGGGTTGTTTGTCCAGCAAACGTTTTGAGATTCAGCAATCTGTGAAGCCACTTCAAAACACTTCAGTTTCTAAATGATCTAAACTCCAAATTTAAGTTCTCACCACGTGCAAAAATCACAAATTTATTACAATTAATACTCTCAAACTGAAGAAAATATTCTTTTCCGTGTTAAAATCTCAATACTGATCCTGCTAAGGCTTGGCTTTTGCTATTATTTTAATTATACATTTATTTGGGTTTTTTTACAAATTAAGAAGTATGTTCTAAAATATTTTCTCAAGTAGTTCTTAAAACATTTCTTAGATAAATTCAGCAGCACAATTTAGTACAGAGTTGAGAAACACCACACACTAGAGCAGGAAAGTGATTCTCCATAAAACAAGCTGTAAAAATCCAACCTTGTCCCACATTTCAGCAAAACCACCAGTCCAAAGTAGCACAACTTTTATAGCTGAAATTATGAGATATGTACATAACAACCAGCAGCTGGAGGGAATGCTAGAAAATGCAGTAATAAAGTTATTTTCTCCATGTTCAATCTTACTCCTTACCTCTGCTCTTCAGCTGTTGCCCCATTCCCCTCTCTCCTCCTCCCACACAGCCTCTGCTTTTTCATCTGCTATCAAACCACATCCATCAGCTCTTCCTCCTGCATTTTTTCTCTCCCCAGAAAAAAAAAATGTTCTTATCCTCATCAGTCAAGGAGCATGCTCTGATTTACACACTCCATGGAGAACTCTCATCCCAACTTTTCTCAGGGCTGGAGTTCTTCTCTGGTCTCCTCTGGGCCTCTGGCACTTGACTCACTTTTATTATCTCATGTATTTAGTAATAGATAAAGAAAGGAGATGATTTCTGAAACTTGAGGTTGACTATATGACTAATATAATAAAATCATACGCAGATTTAAATAATTATGTGTTTTAAATATATTAACACACACATACACAAGACTGTATATAGAATTATGGAATTATACAGGTGCAGGACTAAACTTCATCCCTGCTGTGGATCCTCTAGGAAATGCTGGCAGAGATAAAACTGTGACCAGCTGAAATTCCTGAAATGAAATCATCTCATCCTGTGAAGAACAGCTCTGGATGATCTAATTGTAAAACACAGGTTGCCCTGTACACAGGATACTTTTCCTGGTAGAAGAAAAATACATGTACCATGAAAACAGACAGCACAAGATGCATTCTGATTTTTTTTTTCCCTTCTGAGAAAACCTTGCCTCAATCTTCCTGTAATTCCTTTGTCATTCATGTCACCAGCCCAAGTGCCAAGTGAGTACAGTGGTTTATTAGAGTGGAACATGTTCTGCTTGTTGGGAACACCCACTGCAACCCCCCCAAAAAAAAGAGCTTTCACAGGACACTTGCAGTAGAAACTACAGCAAACTCTGATTTCAGCTAACAGCTGCTCTTTAATCAGCTTTTCACTCTAAGAACTGCATCGTGTCAGCCAGACAGGCACATGCCAAATTCCACTCCCCCTGCACCTGGAATTTCGTGATTTCCTCAACATGTCAGAAATCATTGCTGGAAATGAACTGTCAAAGGAGAAACCCAGCAACCTCTAAGGCAGTTCCTTCTCCATCAACTGCTGGGACAACTCACACCTGATAATGGTTTTTTTGGAGTCTCTGCCCAGTGATAAACTCTGAGAACACCACAGTGTCTTTAAAATCAATAACTCTAATTAAACTCCCATCTTAATTCTCCAGAATGAATCCACCTCGATAAACTTCAATAATAAACTTTGTGTTGTAGACCTTTTTTTTCTGATAGCATTACTGCATAACTGAACTGTAAAAGGAACAAAATGCATTTTCAGAAGACCTGAATGTTGCAAATGCAGCGTTTCAAAAGCAGCTGAAGTTTGCAGTTTTTCCTTTTTTGTAGAGCAATATAACAAGATGCTTTTATTTCCTCTTGGTTACATACATTGATTTATCTACATATTTATTCAACCGGTCCCTTTAATTAAAACACATGTTAATTAAATATATATTCTGGCCATAATTTGCTTAGAAGTGAGGCTACAAAAGGAGCCCTAATGAAACTGTCAGACAAGCACTGCAACAATTTCCCATTGTGGGAAGGAGGCGTCACTTCTGAGCAATGGTAACTCGAGAGGATCTGCCAGGCTCCAGCTGATGCCAAGCCTGCTCTCATTTTCCCAGTCTCACTTCCATAAATTAGCTGCAGGCCCCATGGACAGTCAGGGAATCTTCAAGGGTTTTTTTTATGTTTGGAAATCCTCCACTTTTGTCAGATCTTTACCAGTGAGGCCAGAGTGGTGCCAAATGGCCGTGGATTTGTCACAAGTCAGGGATTGCTGCTCTCCAAAATCTGCTCCAGGGCAGCCCTGACTCCAAAGGCTTTATCAGGGGTGCTGAAACAAAACCCACACCCAGCCACTTCAACCACAGCCCTCACACCAAGGCAGAACTGACAGCTGAATTTGGATCCATCTGCCACCGAGGGTTTGACTTTTTAAGTTTAGATCCCCATCACAAACTCCAAGATAAAACTGAAATGAAGAAAAATCAGCCCCACCACTCTGCTGAGTAACCTGTACTCAAGAAATGCTCAGGCCTGGTGCTGCTCTCTGCCATCTCAACAGTGAGAAGCCAGCAGCAGACCGAGAACACAAATGTTTTAAATATACATTACATAAGCCATTCTGGGGGGATAATGAAATTTTCCATTCTCTCCAGTACAGAAGGAACATGCCTGGTGAAGAAAGTGGTTGTGAAGTATCATGCACACTGACTGGAAGCCAGCCTTGAAACATGAGAGAATCCAATTCCATGAGTGGCACTTTGGTCAGATGCCAGCACATCATAATTTCACATCAGAGTTAGCTCCACAGAAAGATTAAATGCTACTCGGTACAAAAGGCATTAACTTTTAGTTCTCACAGCAGCATAAAGACCCTTTTTATGGAGATTGCTATAAACAACATACTTTCTTTCACTCCTCAAAGCTTCCTGCATTTTCCAAACGATCCCCAAAAACATTTATTGAATCAATGCACAGCCCAAAAGTTGTTTACAAACCATAATGCAAAGTAAGAATGCTGTTCATTATTATGTGCCTACAAATGTGCTTCATGCTTGTTTAACAGGAACAGCGTGTTTGCTGCCATCAAGAAAGAAAACAAAATCTGAAGTAGAGAAGTGTAAAATAAAGGAAATGTTTGCCAGGTTTCCCTTTCCCTCTCCCCTAAATACAGGGGAAATATTCCCTGAAGATAAACAGAAAAATAGGAAAAGGTATCTTTAACCACCACCTGGAATTACTTGGCTCCACGTTTGGAATTCCCTTCATCTCCCATCAAGATCTCTTAATTGGAAATGTTTTACTGTGTTCTGACACTACATGCCATCAGTTCTGTGGAATTTCAAAGGCTGGTTTAAAACTGAGGAAATATTATACAGGGCAGTTGCTGCAAACATGCAAAGATATTTTCATGCAAATCTATATACAACACACTATGCATAAAATGCTTTCCATCCCTTCCCTGTTTTTTCTCCTTGAAATCCAGCTCAGAAGTGTCCCCTGCTGGCAAACACCTTCCCCTCACTACAGGAGATGTAGGAAAAGCCTCAAGAGTTTTGGGAGCAGCAGAGATTCCTGGTGATTTTAACAGAAGGACAACACTGAAGTAGCTCAGCTGGGCAGGGACACTGGTCAGTACTGGTGGCTGCACTGGGAATGCCTGCAGCATCCCAGCTTTTCCTTAAAAAACAGCTCCAGGAGAAAGGCTTCAGGAGTGAACAAATCAGGAGATAACCCAGCCTTCTAATAATTAGAGAATTCCAGAATGGATTGGGTTGGGA
>JAODHX010000001.1:2404418-2415176 GCA_027576295.1 Cossypha polioptera
CCAGAGCTCTGAGTGCCACCTCCAGGTGACACCTGCAGGGATGGGCACTGCAAACCTCCCTGGGCAGCCCCTGCCAATGCTTAAAATTGGAAATTTTAATTTTATTAAAAAAATTTAAAAATTTAATTAAAATTGTTCCCAATTCTGTCAAAATCAGTCTCCAAAAGGGAGAGGTTGTGCCACCAACCTTTTAATTGTTAACCATGTTTTGGGGGTTATTTTAGGAACTCAGTTTTTGGGTACATGATGGAAGAAGAAAATTTGCCATGCAAGCACAAACGCTGAGGGAGAGAAAACAACGTGCTGCAGACTGGCTGATTATTTGTCACACAAGCAAATCTGTATTTAGACAGCTCCATAAAAAAAAAAAATACAGTTTCCATAGTGAAAAGTGAGAACACCCACCAGCGTTAGGCAGTTGGGAACAACCAGTTTATGTGCAAGGAGGAGAAACATAAAGAACAGCCTTCAGTTTTCCTAAGCACTGTTTTCCTTGGACTGCAAGGCATGCTGAATGTTCCTGGGAAAGCTGGAAAGCTTCTCCAGTGTGCTGGAGAATTCAGATCCACGTCTTTCATTGTCTCTGGCTGAGTGCACGTATTGACTCGCAGGGCACTTTATACAGTGTGATGGAGACATCAAGCTGGAGCCTGGGCCAGAATTCTGGAAATAACTCACCATTTGGGAGGAGAATAAAGGGTGTTAATCTCAGCTCCTTGGCTGGAGCTCCCAGTAAAGTTTTTACTTCTCCTCTCCCCAAGAATAGGCGCAGTGTTCCACGAGAAATAATTCATATTCAGAGTGTTACTCCCTATATAAAATTTCAGTGCACCAGCACACAACTAATCCTTAGAAGGGAAAGTTGCCCTCAAAAATCCAGCCAGCTCCACAGTGCTTAATGTACATGGACTTGAATGATAGGCAAAATGTTGAAAGAATTAAGTTAAATGTATTTCATGGAGGGGTGGTGGGGGGAACATTAGGAAAAATCTTGGGCAAATCTTTTGCAGATGGCAGACAGCTTAATTGCTGTGGTAAACTTGTCTGAGATCTCTGGAAAAATTTGGGTGCTGCAGTAATCTGTGGAACCCAACAGGTTCCAGTGGCTCAAAGCAGAGATGTGCACGTCTTCATCTTGCTTAAATTTCACCCAGGGTTTTGGGGGTGGGTTTTTCTGCCTTTATTTTTATCCATTTAACTGCTTTTGACCAATTAAAAAGTTGTGCATGCGTCATTTGGGCAGGGAAGAAAGGCCTTGAATGAAGCAAATGAAGTTACAGGATTCCTCTCTCCCAAATGTCTCCCTGGAAAGCTTCGTGCTGTCCACAGCTGGACAAAAATAGGAAAAAAGTTTGGTTTTTTCCCACTGTGCAGGACACAACACCAACCAGAAGAGCACATTGAGGGAAGTGGAAAGGCTCTTGTGTGACTTCTTAGTCCAAACTCACCAGTTTGGAGACCAAATTGGCATCAGATGCCATCCATGTCATTCCCATAATCTCACTGCAGGGAAATGGTTACACCAAGGCTGCCAGAGCTCAAGAACAGTTTGGACAGTGCTCTCAGACACAGAGTGGGATTTTGGGATTTTGTGCAGGGCCAGGAGTAGCTCTCAAAAAAAAAAGAAACATCTCTTATTTTTTGTTTCTCTCAGACATATGTGGCTTTTAAAAGCTGATAAAGTGGTGGGGATGATGTTGTTTTACAGGTGGGTCCTGATCTGGTCTCTCTCTCTGCACACTTTTCCCCTTTAAGGACAATCTTCCTGAAAGTGAGCCATTCCCCAAAGGATAATATGATATAAAGACAAAAACAAACTTGTCTGGGGGTTGAGACAGAGTTATAGGGCAGTGTTATTCCTCAAAGTATTAAAAAACCCCCCAATCCTTGAATATTTCACGAACTATCCAGGTAGAGCCTGTAGGAAGTGACATTTTTAGGGTTTTCCCCCTAGGAGTGGCATTTTGAGGGTTTCCCCCTAGGAGATGGCATTTTTAGGGTTTTCCCCTGCATGATGAGCATCTGGCACTGCTTGTTGGCAGGTCAGTGGCTCCCCAGGCCATCAAACCCCAGGAGCTGTCAGCATCCAGGGTGGATGCTGCATCCCAGAGCAGGGGGATCCACGCTGGGGCACCCCAGGGAAGGGTCTGTGATTTATTATCTACTTTTGGATTCCCTTAATGAAGGTTTGCAGGAGTCCCAGTGGGGACAGGCGTGGTGAGGGGGCTGTGCAGGGTCACTGAGGAGGAGAGGTGGGGAAGGGGCAGCAGAGCTGGCCAGAGATGTGACAGGGAAATCCCATTATCCTGGGGGCATGGCAGTGGGAAATCCCACTGGGAGCTGGGCTCAGGAGCTTTGGGAGCTCAGGCTGAGGAGGAAAAAGGGCTCCCCAAGGGGACCCTGCTCTGGGGGAATGTCCTGTGCCAGCAGGGACATGGTTTGTGGAAGGGACAAAGGTGGGTCACCTGCCCTGTGTGCACCATCGAGCGGGGCACTGAACTGCCAGAGTGATGATTCCCCAAAACCAGCACTGGGAAGGGTCATTTCCCCACCAGAATCCATCCTTGTCCCAAGGAAATCCCTCTGAGGTGCCACTGCTTTGGTTGTGGGGGAACCTGAGCTCTGCTGATGTAGCCTGGAAAGGCTGAGCTGGAACAGAGACTATACAGAGCAAAAGGGATAAAATAGGAATTTATTGGGAGGATTCACCTTGGCTGGGACTGCACCCAAATCAATCCAAGATGGATCCTGGTCATGAGTTTTGCACTTTTATCAGTTTTGGTTCATCTCCATATTGGGGTTAATTCTCCAAGCACAGCCCCAGGCTATGAAGTCTCAGCCCCTGGTTTGCCCCTTTTCCCTCGCTGCTGTTTCTGCTTTTTGGGTGTCCTTGATTCTCCAGCTACAAAGGGATTGTTCTGTCCAACCACCCTGTGAACAGAACTCACAAACACCTAACATGGAGTTTCAGAGTTACACACTCAGCAGCAGAGACTCTGAAAAATACAAAAGCTAAAACCCAAGGCATCAATCCAATGAGCTTAAAACACAAACCTCAAACATTCCTCCTTCACCTATTAGAATCCTAGTTTTAAAATACAAAAGTGGTGTTGATTCTTACACATAACTTACTCATAGAGCTCTTATCTATTCACATAAATGTTCTGTCTGGTCTATCTAGAAAAGGCAAACACAGTTCTTACTGTGTTTTTATTATGTCTAGGGCTAAGTTTCTGAACTTTAAACTAGGCTTGAACTTTATATTAGATTCTTTTTACTCTCTTAAGGCACTTAAAGCATATTCTTAATTAAAACTAAGACTTCTGCTTCATACCTATGTGACTTAATAATATTTCTACTTACTTAAAACTAAAGCTTATACTTCTATTTCATGTCTGTGTGGTTTAATATATTTTGATTTCTCTGAAGGCTTTAATTCAATGCCTGCATTCTTCCCCCTCTCTGAGGGACTGTTTTACACACTCCAGCAATTGATATAGGTCAAATAAATCCTGTATTTTGGTTGATGGAGATAATGATTAGAGAAAGGCATTTTAATCAACTTATTACACAATATAAGTGGTAATAACTGATACTTGAGTGTGGAAGCTAAGACAGAGATTACTGTGGATTTAATTAGCATATCAGTTTGATAACCAAGATGCTTTGGCAAGAGCAAACAGAGCTTTGAAGATTACAAAAAGATTGGATCAAGTCTGGCTGACAGGAAAGAAGATTGAATCAAGCAGAAATGCAAAGTTTGTCTGTGAGATGTTTAACCCAATGAATGTAGTAAAAAATTACTTGCCTTCCTAAAAATGGTGTATGAGCACATGTAGCTCCCAGAAATTTGGGTTCTGATCACCAGTCAGTAGTTACTGTCCCTCTCACAGTTGTGGATAATTGAGTGCACTGTTTGTTCAAGCAATAGTTTAATAGTGATTATTTTTTAGCCTGGAGAAGAGAAGGCTCCAGGGAGACCTTAAATCCCCTTCCAGTGCCCAAAGGGCTCCAGGAGAGCTGGAGAGGATCTGGAGCAAGGGCTGGAGGAAGAGGACAAAGGGAATGGCCTTGAGCTGAAGGAGGTGATGCTGGAACCAGCCAAACCCAAATTTTCCAGCCCAATCTGAAGGATTCAAAAGCAGCCATTCCCTCTCCTCAGTCTGAGCCCACCCAGAGACCCTGACACCCCTTTTCCTGGAATTCATTTCCCTGCATCCACCTCTTCCTGGAGGTCCTTTCATGGCCCTGGAGGGTTTTTTGGGCTTGTATTCACTGAGCCCCTCCAAAATTTCGAGTTTCCCTCCTTGAGCTCCTCTTTGGGCGTGTGCTGTTGTTTCCTGTGATGTAATTTTGCCCCAGCCTCTCTGTATTTCTCATTATCTGTCCCCCCCAGTTTCCAGCTGTGTTCAGCATCTTCTGTGTCTCTCTGATGTTCTTTTATCTCCTTTGCAAGTTGGGCTCTGAGCTCTTATCCCCCAACTTCAGAGGGACTGAGAATTCCCCTTTTCCATGGTGTCTGTCAGACAGGAAATGCCAGAGGATGAAATTGGGCATTAAATTAGAAATTCTTCCCTGGCAGGGTGGGGAGGCACAGGGGGACATGGAGAAGGGGGAAGGTGGCTGAATTTTGGAGGAATTGAGGGGAAAAAAAGGGATAATGCTGGGAGAGATCTGCCAGTTCTTGAAGGAAATGGGTTGAACGTGGTGTTAAAAATTATGTTCTGTTTGTCCAATTTATCAAACTACAAGATTAAATTTAGCAGCATTTTTTTTTAATAGTAACCCTTGTATATAAATTAATACAATCAAAGGATATTAGATACAGATATTTGAGCATATAGAAAATTTGGCAGTGGTAATTTAGTACAATTGAGCTTTGTATAAAGCATAAGCAAAACCCTCATGTACCAAATAATCAAACCAAAAATCCCACTTGCACACTAAATGCTGATAGATATTAATGCAGAATCTTCTGGAAAGCTCCTC
The DNA here is from genome assembly GCA_027576295.1 of Cossypha polioptera. NCBI lineage: Eukaryota > Metazoa > Chordata > Aves > Passeriformes > Muscicapidae > Cossypha > Cossypha polioptera. The sequence continues at coordinate 2,409,408 of JAODHX010000001.1, forward strand.
CTGGTTTCTATTCCTAAACTCTCCATCACTAATATTATGAATAAATTAATGTTGTGTTGCTCAGGGGTCTCTCATCCTTTTGGGGGTCTCATTTCTGCTGGAGGCTCTGGCTCTTCCTGGTGTTCCTGTGTGACCTTGCAGGCAGCACAAGCACACTAAGCTTGGGCTTGGGTAATTAAGCAAATGTTTCACAATAAAACATTATTCAAGTTTCATGCCTGGAATCATCCCAATTTGGCCCATTCCAAGGTCGAAATTTTTTATTTCTAGATGCTGCTTATCAAATCTACATCCTCCTCCTACTCCCCCCTAACACCTGGAGGATTCCAGCTGCTTTGTCTCACCATTTTGTGTGTTTGTTTTTTGGTTTTTTTTGTTTTCTTTGTAACAATTATTTTCTATTGATATGATTACAGTTTTGCTGATACAGTTACAATTTAATTAGCACAAATCACATTTATCACAGGGGGGTGGAGAAGGGGCAGCGTGGCAGAATTTTGGAGGAATTGAGGGGAGAAAAGAGGATAATGCTGGGAGAGATCTGCCAATTCTTGGCCAAAGAAATGGGTTGAATTTCAACAAACTCGTGTTTGTCCCATGTTTCTGCTTCATTTTCTCTGCTGTATTTTCACTTTCTGTTCTCCCTTCCTCCTCCCCCTTGTTTTGTAGAGAGCAAAATATTTGATTTGAAGGGAGGAGGAGGCTCCCAGTGACTGGCTGGCCCCAGTTTGTTGTGGGTGGGGAGGAAAAGTCTTTTTTTTTTTTCTTTCTTTGCCTTTGTTCACTGAACTTGCAGGAGTTTAATGGAAAAGAACTTAATGCTACATTTTATTATTGTAAAGTTATTGGCCTTTTTGATTTATTTTTCCTACTACTTCCTATTTTTGGTCGTCATGTATTGTTTCTTTGAGCTTGTGTATATTTTTATTAAATATCTTTGGTCACTCCTAATGGAAAGTGTTAGGAAAAGCAATACTACTTCTGATATTCTTAAGTGTTTGTGGGGTAAGTAAATGATGTTTTCTTTGGAATTAATACATTTCCTTAAGTATTTCAACTGTAAATCAGCTGGATTTGCTTGTTACCTTTATTTAAAAGCTTTTTTATTTCATCTGGAAGCTGCATTTGAAGCTGGGTGTTGTAGGGGAGGAGTTGTTTCTATGGGAATTGTTTCTGCAGTAATTCTTGTTGAATGGCTTTTGAAATTGGATCCTTCAGTGCAAAAATAATGGTGATTGATTTCTTCCTTCAGTGGTGAGGTGGTTTCTTTTCACTAAGATTTTTTTGTGAGTTACATTGGTTCCTTAAGGGAGAACAGCACATAAAATGAAGAAAAGGTGAAATATCTCAGAGTTTGGATGGTTAAAGGATGATGTGCTAGAAGGATTCTGATCATTTCTGATCATTTCAGTTCCTCTCTCCAGAGGAGTTTGTGCTGGTTCCACTCAAGGAGTGGTCCCTGAAATAATTCTGAGCCTGTCCAGTCTTAGTGACTCTTTGATTTTTGTGCTGACTGATTGAAATTTGGGGTCATTAAGGGGCTCTTAATGAGCAGTGGCTGCTGGCAGGAGGCTCCAGGTGCCCCTGGGCAGGATTCAGCTGAGGAATGTTCTGGGACACCTCCCTTGCTGCAGGGGCAGCTCTCAGGGCTGGGGCTGGGTTTTTCCACAGTATTTTTTATGGTTTTTTATTCAATATTTTGTGTTTCAAATACTCTGAGGATCATTTTTAAGCGCTAAAATTTCATATATAACATGAATAACTCCTTCTCCTACTTTCAAATTTGATTTTCTGGTAGTTGAGCATAGCAATAACCCAAAAGTTGCAATCCAGGTGCTGGGTTGTTTTTCCTGTGGGTGTGTCCAATAAAAAAGGAGATTTTGCAGTTAATGGCAGGAATTCCTGGGTTTGTCCATCACAATTAAACAATAAACCACATTTTCTCCTTCTTTGTTGCTCAGGAATTGTTTCCCCAGTCGCTGTTCCACAGCAGGGCTGGATCTCTGGAGTTCTGATTAAACTTTTTGTGAAGTCTTTGATGTGAAATTTGAGAGTTAAAAGTGATAAATCCTTGCTTGTTTTTGTCATCCAATATTTCCACATTTGTAGCCAGGGCTCCAAAAATAATCTGTCTCTGTTTATTTACATTTGAGATTGACAGGGCTTGAACTTCACTAACTCAGGGGCTTTGAAGAGAAAAAACTCATCCTCATAATTTTTTTCCAGAGAAACTTGGACTTCCCTAGAGATCTGTTATTCCCTTTGAAAATTCTGATTGATCACTAAAAGTATAACAAAAAAAAACCCCCAAACGATTTTAATATAAAATATTGCATAATATTATTTTATCATATATAACCTGGAATATAATGCATGCATTCTAATACACAATACCATAATATAATAGTAATAATAATAATAATAATAATAATTGCTAATAATAATAATAAATTAAAAAATGGAAATACATGTATAATATTATCAATTCTGCTTTTATAGAACAGACTGATTTCTTTAGCCTGTAGACAACTTTAATAATCACAATTTTGGAGTTAGGTCATATCTTGCAGGATTTTAAAATTCTTCTGTTCGTTTGAAATCTTTCCCTTTTAGGATTTTATTAATCCTATTTCCAATTGAACAAAACTAAAATCAAATTTGTGGTATTAACACCTTTTGGTTGTGTTAGTTTTGACCTTGTCAGTTTTTAAAATCTACAATTTCTAGAGCCAAATGTGATTTCCAAGTGCATTTTTTTGTTTGCTTATTGTAGAGAATGATAATTTTATTTAAAATCCTTTTCCTCTTTACAGACCAAAGTCAGCAAAACAAACGAAAGCCCAAAACCAAAACTTGTGACTATGAAAAGATGAGGTAAGAAATACAATTTATTTAAAAATCTATTATTATTTTGAGTTATTTTATGTGAGGTCAACACAACTTGGATTTGCTGCTTGCTCTTTGCTAAAGGCTTTGTGTAATTTTTTGCATCCTGATAGTGGATAAAGTCCCCAAAATTCCAGTTTTTCCACAGTTATTACTTGAAAACTGAATATCTTCCTTGCCCAGCTGAATTTTAGTAAATGAAGGCATAATTTGAATATTTGCTGTTAAAGCAGAGGGGTAGCAGGAGTTTTGTTTCAGTTGTTACATCCAAAGTTACAGCAATAATTGTAACTCACTTTGCCTCCTTTCCAAGGCCAACTTGCACCAAAGAATTTTTCAAACTCCTCTGACACTCCTTGAGCTCAGGAAAAAGATGAATTCTGGTTTTGTGAGTTTTATATTAGGAAAGAACTTTGCTTAGAGTCCTTCAGTTGTTTGTTGGCTCCAATTTTCACTTAAAGCACCATCAAAAATCTGATTTTAAGGCCAGGGATGTGAATGTGAATGGGGCCAAAGTTCAATTAATTGAGGTAAAACTATAGATTTGATGGATGGTATTTAAGCTTCCACTTCAATCAGAGTTTATCAGAGGAAATCATTCATTATTTCCAGTGCTGCTGGGGCCACCACACTGCAGAGATTTTTGGTTGTGTTCAGGATGAGAGTGCAGCAAAATGAGATTTTTTTATATGGAAATTGGGAAGTTTCCATTAAAAATAATTATTTCAAGGTTCAGAAGAGCCCAAACCTTTAGGAAACCTGATTATTCCCAGTCCTGATCTAAGTGTGCCCAGAACCCCAAATTTCTTCTAATCACTATTTATTTCAGTACAATCCTGTTGTTTTTTTGAGTGCCAGTGTAGGTAGGAAAACTGAAATTTTGCCACAGGAGAGGTCATTTAACTGAATTATCAGTGACTTCTTTTGCCTTTCACTTCAAGGAAAGGAAATTCATCTCACTTTATTTCATTTATTATGGAACAAATCCTCTTTAAAGCTGCTGAACCAGCTCCAAAATTGCTTCTCTGCTGGGGGGAGTTGATCAGACCTGTGAAAACCACAATGCATTGGAAATAAATTGAGATTTAAAGCACATTTGCAAACCCTTGGTGCCTGTTTTTTGTAGGGATCATGTGGATTTGAGGAGGGAGTCTAAAGCCATGGAGGATAAAGGTTTCTGTGCTGTGCCACAGGTAATGGGAATTCAGCCTTAAATTGGAAGTGATTTGTCATTTTTTAGGAACATTGCGCCAAATCTTGGTTAATTCCAAAATTCAATTCTCTGTGCTCTGCTTGGCTTTGATCAGAGGCAGAAATTCTGTGGTTACACTGATTTAAATTGATTTATTCTGTCCTTTTCTTCTGGTTTCCTTTTCTTCTCCTGCTGTAAAACCTGGCTGGGATCATTCAGGGATTTAAAAAGCCCTTCCCAAATTTCTGCCTGAATGTTTTCCAGTGTTGGATGCATTTGGAAATAACCAATTTTGTGGAATGGCCAATTTTTGTTGGGAACACTATGAAATTCAAACATTGAGGGAAAATTGTCCTTCTCCAAGAAATTCCTGAATTCATGGGAATGCACATAATTAATTATTTCATCCCTGTTAATTGGGGAATGCAGATACCAAAAATCAGATTAAATACCTCACAGGACAAAACTGAATTTAGGAGAAGGTGCAGGTTCTATCTGCACTAAGACCTCTTATTTCATATAAAATATCTCTTTTTATTTTGCTAATTCATTGCTGGTGTTGAAAGAATTTAATCTGCTCTATGTCATGTAACTTACCAGGAAATTAATATAATTTATTCTCTTCTATAACTGCATGGGGCAGGAGTTTTCAGAAATGAAAATAAATCTTCATTATTTACAGTGTCACTGCTGGAAATTCCTGCAGATTTCAGGAAGTACCAATAGTGAAAACAAAATATAATTTTAACATAATAACAAAAACCAGAATAAAATAATGAACTCTGAAGTCTTCCAGCACCAGCTGAGCTGGACACAAAGTGTTGCAGAAGGAAACAATTCTCAGCTGTTCTAAAAACATTTGGATACAAAAAGGGAGGAAAAGCAGAAGTCTGGGCTGTGCTTTTGGGTTTTTTGTATGGAAGAAGAGTTAAAATGATGCTTGAACTAAAGTTGCAGCTTTCTGGAGAGAAATTTAGAATAAAAATCAGATTTTTCAGAGATTAGCAGCTCCATGAAAATGTAATCCTGGAGTTTTATACAAATGCACCTCGTTTGCTGCTTGAAAAGTCAAATTGTGGTGAAACAATTTTGCTTTTGAAAACCAAACAAAACAAAAAAAAAAAAAACCAAAGAAAAAGGAAAAAAAAATGTTATTTTCTTTTGATCTTACTGTCTTTTTAAACCTTCCAGGGGGATTTCAGTGCAGATGTGAAATCCCTGGGGCTGGAGGGTGGTGCAGCCTTGGTGGACAGAGATAGACCTTTTTTATTACCCCTGCTGAAAGCCTTGAGTGCTCCAGAATTCACGGTAAACCCTGAGAAAAAACCTTTTTTTTTAACCCCCAGAAATTCAAATTTATGCATTCAACACCCTTCTCCCCTCCTTCCTTCCCCCATAACGACCCTGATCATTGTGTTGGCTGCAGGGCCAAAATGTTCTGCAAATTGTGAGAAGAGGGTGGGGAAAAACCAACCCAACAGCAGCACAAGGATGTGCTTTGGGTGCAGTGTCAAAATATTTGCTAAAATATGATGATGATGATTATTATTATTATTAATAATAATAATAATGTTTATATTTGTATTTGTATCTATATTTATATTTGTATTTGTATCTATATTTATATTTGTATTTATATTTGTATTTATATTTATATTTATATTTATATATTTATATATTTATATTTATAT
>JAODHX010000001.1:2432546-2444128 GCA_027576295.1 Cossypha polioptera
GCAGGGCCTGAAGGAGCTGCAGGAAACATGGAGAGAGACAATTCCCAAGGGATGGAGGGACAGGACACAGGGAATGGAGGGACAGGGCACAGGGAATGGCTTCAAACTGAAAATTTACAAGTTCAGATCAGATATTAGGGAGAAATTCCTCCCTAGGAGGGTGGGATGGAATTGCCAGAGCAGCTGTGGCTGCCCCTGGATCCCTGGCAGTGCCCAAGGCCGGGCTGGACATTGGATTTGGAGCATCCTGGAATAGTAGAAGGTGTCCCAGCCCGTGGAACTGGGTGATTTTTAAGGACCTTTCCAACCCAAACCGTTCCATGATTCCTGAGAACTTTCAGTTGCTCTCACTTCCTGTGATTACTCATTTTTAATCTGTAATTCTTCAGAGCTGCTCACTGAATTTTGTTGTGCCTGAAGTTTTTGCAGCTCTTTTCCCTGGGTATCACAGAGGGAGCTGCTGCACATAAGTTTCAGTTTCACCTAAGAGATGAAGCAAAGTCCTTCTATGTCATTATTTTTTCCTTTTGTGATGAGTTCAGGGATTTATTTTCACTTCCACAACGTTAGAGGATTTGGATTTGTGGAGAGGAGGAGGCTCAGGGGGGACCTTCTCATTCTACCACTCCCTGACAGGAGCATGAGACACTTCCTGCAAATCTTAATTTTTCAGATATTTAGAGCATGGCTTTGTGTAATGACTCACAGAACTCCCTGGAATTGCTCGTGGTCAATGAAATCAGGGAAAGAAAAAAAAATTCCTTTCATAAACACCTCCACAATGTTTTCCAACATCATTTATAGGCTGGATTGGATCCCACCAGAGTTGGATTTGTAAAACCCTCAGTGAGGTACAAAAGCTCCAAACCAGAGCAGCTCATCTATGAACTGAGAAGCTTTTTAATCAAATCCTGATTTTTTTTTTTTTTTGTGTGTTCTAGGTAAATAAGGAAGTTGCTGATAGGGAAACCAATACTTTGCCTTTCCATCCATTTGAAAATCAACAAGTAAGTTCCCTGCATCCTGATTTACATTTCTCATGAAGGAGGTTAAAGAAATGCCCAAAAAAATGAATGGTAAAGAAATGAAAGTTCTCTGAAAACAACAGGTTTTAACAGATATTTTGTATTTTGGGGGTTGTTTGGCTGGTTTTTGTGTTCTGTGGTGTTCTGGGAAACATCACCCAGCCCCACAAGGAGATGATTTTTGAGCTTTGCTCTGCTATTTGATATTTGTTCTGATAGATTTGCTCTAAGCTATTCAGATGTCGAATGTTTATGAGGTATTTCCTCTCTCAAAACCTGGATTGAAATACTCCATTTGGGCACAGAGACAGGTCAGAGTGGTGTTATTGGCAGGTTTATGTCTGTGCCAGGAGATAAAAGTGAGAAAATGTGGCCTTTGACCTGGGAACAGCTATAAACCAGCCTGGTTTTTGTCACTGATTAATTTCCAGGGAGATATTCTCCGTATGGAAAAGGAGCACCAGGTACTGAAAGAACAACTCAGAGAAGCAGAGGAGAAATTTGAGCAGTTACAAAGCAGGAGTTTGGAGGAAATTGGTGCTTTGGAGGAGCTCCTGAAAAAAAGTATTGAAGAGACTGAGGTAAAGCTTTTCCCCATGGATCAGAGGTTGTGGAATCCCCTGGATCTCTGGAAGTGTGCAAGGACAGGGCTTGGAGCAGGATTCCCTGTCTGATCACAAATATCCTGTCTGCTCCAGCTTTTGTTTGAATAAAGCACAATTTTCAGAAAGGAAGTTTTGTTCTCTTCTGCCTTCAGGTGTCCCAGAACGAGCTGGATTGGTTCCACCAAGACTCAGAAACACAAATGAAGAAATGGCAGCAGGAGAAGAAAGAAAATCGAGAGAACTTAAAAGCTCTGAGGGGCACAGTTAAAAAACACTCAGACACCAATGAGAGGTATGGCTGTAAATAGATTTATATCCCCTCATTCTGACAGTCTAAAGAGTTCAGAACTCTTTAGGGAAATTTCATCCTTGGCTGTGAAACCAGCCAGACATTTTCTAACAGTATCAGGCTGAGATATGGACATGGCCCCTTTCTTATTTTGAATTTTTTGGCAAAGTACAGGTAAACATCTAAAATGGCTTTTAGATAACTGATGAAACTGATTTAGCAGTAATTCTCCTAATCAGATTTGACAATTCCTACTGTATTTTAATGTCCTCTCTCAGTTTACAGAGCCCTGACTTTGGTCCTTGAATGCCTTTGTTTTATCTTTATTCTTAAGTAGTTTGGGCCTAAGCTCTCCTGAAAAATCATCAGCTTGTTTTATATTAATTACTGCTTTATTGGCAATAGATTTAGATGTATTTAGAATAGAATCCCTGAGTGATTTGGGTTGGGATGGATCTTAAAGACCATTTAGTTGCCATGAGCAGGGACAGACACCTCTCACTGTCCCAGGGTGCTCCAGCCTGGCCTTGGACACTTCCAGGGCTGGGAATTCCATAATTCCTCTGGGATTAAACAGCATCTAAAACCTACAGATTGTCCTGGTGCTTATAGAGGAGCATGTTCCAGATTTGCCAATAAACCTTTTCCACAACAAGCTTAATCCATGTTTCATTCCTGTAGGTATTTGAAGGCCATTGATGACAAGGAAAAGCAATATAATGCATGTTTAAATACATTTCTGGAGACCAGGTAAAACTCACATCCCTTTCAGCAATAGTTACATTTTTCTGCTTCACTCTGGGTAAAAGCTTAGGGGAAAATAAGCAGTTTTAACCCATATTTTTTGTTCTAAGTTAGTTTGTTTTTACTTGCCATGAATAAATATTAATACTTAGGATAAAGAAAAGCATGCTTTCATACATTTCCCTTGATTACATGACACTGAGTAGCTGTAAGAAAACCTCTAAAATGGCATTAATTAAAATATTGCTCTGCTGTAATGTTACTCAAATATTTAATTTCTTTTTCTTTCACAGTAATAAATTTGCTAATGAGAAAGGTAAATTGGAAGAGCTGATAAAAAAGAGTCGAGATGATAGCCAGGAGTGTGAGAAAAGAGCTGTCAAAGCAGAGGTACAACCAAAAAAAATCCTTTAAAACCTTTAGTTAGAGTGGGGGTTGTGCTGATTGGAGGTGGGGAAATGATATCAAAGATGTTGATTAAATATTGGAAGTACCAAGGATAGAAATTCCACTTGAAAATTCCTCACTGCAGGAACTATGTGTGCTCTTTGTATCCTCAAACTCTTGTTTAAATTCTTACTAAAATCTTGTTTAAGGTTTTATCCCTTTTTTCCCCTCTTTTTTTTAAACACGGTTTGTTTTTTTGTTTGTTTGTTTGTTTTGTTTTGTTTTGATTTTTGTTCTGGTTTTGGGTTTGTTTTTTTTCCACAGGTCTCTGTGCTCCAGACCTGGAAGGAAACTGAAGTCTGGAAGCTCAAAGGCACCATGGCCAAGGCAGAAGGAAATCTCAGGATGCTGAAGGCACTGAGCAGGTACTGGGAGTTCCCACCAGGAATTCCATTACTCCTGCTTGTTAATTATTTACTATATAATATTTATTTTATATTCTATAATTATATCAAATATAGTTTTATGTTCTGTAGTTATATTGAATAGATAATATTTATATAAAATTATTAATATAAAAGTGCAGAGTTGATAGATAATATTGCCCTGAACAAAATTCAGCTGCAAATTGAGTCTCATCCTTATTCTTGTGTCTTTCTGAGCTGGGAAAATCAGATTATCTGGGTAATAATAATAATAATAATTTCCAGTTATTCCTGCCCAGTATCCCTGGAAAAGGGCTGCAGTGTAACTGGTTTTAACCTGAAATCCCTTGAAGACTTGAACTGGGATTAATTGTTGAGGGAGGAACTGTTGGGACATCACCACTGATCTTAAAAATAATGGGGATGTTGGAGTTTAACTGCAAATCTTCAATATTGCAGCAGCTCAGCTTCAGCAGCTCCTGTGTTGAAGCCTCAGATTGATTCCTGGGAAATATTTATTTCAAATGTCAAGAAACAACTGGAAAAAGTCGAGGTAAAATTTCATTTCTCTCCACAAGGTTCTCAGTTGAACTTTGGAAATGAAACATTTAATAAGGTTGCATTTGTTTTTGAAAACACCAGTAAATTGTTCTCCAAATGCTATGGGGAGTTTTTAAATTGCAAAAGAAAGAGACAGTTTGGAGTCCAGGCTGGTAATTTATAGTGGATATATTCACTTTTTTAAAGGTAAAAATCTGCCTTTTATACACTTGCTTCAAAATTGGGTCCCACATTAACAAATCTGGTTTTTTCTGTTGGTGACCTTTAGAAATCAATGAAACTTCTTAATGAAAAACCCAACAGGAAACCCCTGAGAAATTCACTGTAAAGTGTGATTTTCAATGAAGAGGGAGCTTAGGTTGGTGCTGATGGTTGGTTTTCCTTCTGCAGGCTGAGTATGAAGAAAAAATTGAGCTGGTGAAGAAGGGTGCCCGGGACTGCCTCAGTAAAGTGGAAATTGTGGATTTTCCTTATCCTCAGGCACTTGTGAGTATCCCACATTCCAGAGCAGTTCCAGTCCTTGGAATCCCCCTTGGTGTGGCCAGCAGAGGTGGGAGGTGTCCAGGGAGAGCTGGAATGTGCAGCCTTGGACACACAAAGTGCCAGCTCTCCCTGAGCCAGGGGATGCTCCAGAGGAGAAGGGATGGAGATGAAGCTGGGAGCAGCAAATTCCCAACTCCTGTGAGAGGCTCAAGCTGTTGAGAATTGAAAATGACTCACTGGTTTTGTCCATTGTAGGGTTCCTGTAGCACCAAAATCCTGGAATTCCAGGATGGTTTGGGTTGGAAGGGACCTTAAAGCTCACCCAGTTCCAACCCTGACCCCTCCCACTGTCCCAGGCTGCTCCAGCCCCAGTGTCCAACCTGGGACACTGCCAGGGATCCAGGGGCAGCCACAGCTGCTCTGGGAATTCTATTCCAGGGCATCCCAGGGAACAATTCCTTCCCAATATCCCATCTAAACCTCTAATTTTTGAGTTTGAGGCCATTCCCTGTGTGCTGTCCCTCCATCCCTTGTCCCAAGTCCATCTCCAGCTCTCCTGGAGCTTCTTTAGGCACTGGAAGGGGCTCTCTGGAGCCTCCAGGTTGAACAGCCCCAAAATCCATTGGGATAAGTCTCATTATGCAGAATCCCAAAATCCCTGGGGCTGGAAAAGCCCTCCCAGCCCATGGAATCCCAGCTGTGCCCATGCCCACCTTGTCCCAGCCCAGAGCTCTGAGTGCCACCTCCAGGTGCCACCTGCAGGGATGGGCACTGCAAACCTCCCTGGGCAGCCCCTGGACTGTGTCAGAGCACACTCAGGACCCTCTTGAGCTGTTTCACAACATGGGAACAGGAGCAGCACTGTATGAAAAGTTCCCTTTTTCCATGTGCTCTTTCCTAAAAAGCACAGCACATCATTCCATGGAATACAACACCTCAGTATCCTTAGCACAAAAGTAAAGAAAAGAGCTGCTGAAAAAATGGCTTTGTTTTGGAGTCTTGCCATCCATCCCAAACTATTCTTGGGAGTGTGAACTTCAGTGGGACACTTAAAGTTTTCTTTCCTTTTTTATTTCCTGGATACTTTGGACTTGGTGATCCCAAGCGCTCTTTGGAGGGTTATAAGGTCAGGATTTGAGTGCCTTTTTTTTTTTCCTTCAATTAATCTTCGTTTCCTTCCTGCAACCTGCCTTATTAGTACCATTTTAGGAATTTTTATAAAAAAAAAAATGCTACAGGAAACCAAATTTCTCTGGTAAACCCCGTATCAACTTCTGATGCTGGCAGAGATACTGTTATTTAATAAAAATTGTATAGTCTCACCATGACCTAAATACTTAAATGGGTAAGTTTGTCAAAGATTAGTGCAGTGGCTACTTCTTGAACAAATGAGAAGTATCTTGGAGAGCTGATCAGTGTCAGCTCCACATTGGGATGCTGGAACTGGTGAAGTTCACATAAACTTATCCCAAAGGTTCAGCCTTTTCTATTTCTCCTCATAAAAGTTGAGTTAGACCAAATGAACGTGAGAGGGCTCTGTTAGAGAGACTTTTCCTGGGCTTTTATCTCACTGAGAGATGGCTCTCAGACTTTTATCTTGCAGCTGCCATCAGGGAATCATCCAGAATGAATTCCATGTTTCTCCAGAGTGCCTGCACTCCAAAAGGGATTTGAGCCAGTGCTGTCCCAAATTCACAGGCTTGAGCTGCACATCCAGGACTGTCCACTCAGAATTGAGTCCAACCTCTTGTTGGATTCCTGAAGCTCAGAAAATCATTGTTTTCCATATTAATAAGCAGGAGGTAATAAACTTCTGGAGGTGATTGGCAATCAGTTCACTTGAAAGAATGTCATGGTTTTTTTGGTCATTGAAGGCTTTATAAATGATGAATTCTTTTTTGGTATCCATATGTGGATGAAGGCTTGATGAGGAATTCCTGGAGGAGATTCTAAGGAATTTAGGTGTATATCAGATTATAATCAGTACATTCTGATCTTATTTTTTTTAACATTAAAGACAATGGCTTTGTGTAGGAGAACCAATATTCTGGATTCTCCAATGAGCTACCAGTAACTGTATTTTTGGGGGTGAATGTTTGATGCAATCTCTATTCAGTGTGACAAGAAATGCACCCAGTGTCTGTACTGGCTTTTCTCCCTTGCATCCTCATGCTTTTATCACTTGGATAGGATGCCTGAGTTATTCTTATGGATTATAATACCACTTAAAATGGAGAAATTTGCAGCTTATTACCTCCCCCTGCCTGTATCTCAGTATACCTTGGGATATACCAAGATTTGCTTTAATATTATGCTTAACAGCAGGGATGGATGGAGGCTGAAAAGATAATGCAACAAGACCTTGGAATTGTGAGTCTGAAGAAGGTGTTTTGACTCCATCCCCAGATGATATGAAAATTTCCTGAAGTTGGTTAGTTTATCTCCTTCTTCAGTGAGAGTTTTCTAGGTCAGCGGTTCCTTACCCGGGGAATAAGGCCATGGCAAATGCGCTACAGATGGAACGTAAACCCATCCTGAATGATGGGAACTTAACAAATATTATCCCAGGGATGATTCATATTTAGTGAAAAACGTTTGGAGCTGACAGGGATGTGTGTTCTGAGAAATGGAAGGGCTTGGAGTGAACAGTGTGAGGAAAATGTGGGAGCTTTATTTATTCATGTCTTTCATGTACAGCGAATCTCCCCCTCTGCTCTTGTGAGATCCCACCTGGGATGCTGCTTCCAGCTCTGGGGACCCCAACGTCAGGGTGTGGAGCTGCTGGAGGGAATCCAGAGGAAGGATAAAGATGGTCTGAGCCCCTCTGCTCTGGGACCTGGGGCTGGAGAAGAGAAGCTCCAGGGAGAGCTCAGAGCCCCTGCCAGGGCCTGTAGGGGCTCCAGGAGAGCTGGAGAGGGACTGGAGACAAGGGATGGAGGGACAGGACACAGGGAATGGCTTCAAAGTAGGATTTGATAGGATATTGGGAATTAGGAATTGTTCCCTGGGAGGGGCTGGGATGGAATTCCCAGAGCAGCTGTGGCTGCCCCTGGATCCCTGGCACTGCCCAAGGCCAGGTTGCACATTTGGATTTGGAGCAGTTTGGGACAGGGAGGTGTCCCTGCCATGGCTGAGGTGGGAATGGGATGATTTTTAGGGTTCCTCCAACTCAAACCATTCTGGGATTCTGTGACTGAATGGTCTCATTTGGGTTGTGCTAATCAGAAACTGTCTTTGAGGATGGTTTAGAAAGGAGCCAGAACCATAAGGGTTGTTTGTTCTTTCTTCTTGTTCCCTTGGGAAATTCCACCAAATCAAAAGTTGAAGCTGGATTTTCTTGGATGTTGTGTAAACCATTTAACTGCAGGAAATAAAAAGGTGAATTTAGCTGATTGTCTATTTATGAACAGGTAGAATAACTGACAGTTTGTACATTAAAAATTAGATTTTCCTTACTCCAATCAGTGTTTTACATTTGGTGTGGTGGTGAAAGGTGAACCTCATGGAAGTGTGTCAGAGTGCTGCAGCTGCTCTGTTGGAATTGCACTTTGTCTCCCAGTTTTTGGAACATGGCAAAGGCTGATTTTTTTTTTTAGGTCATGAAGGCAGGTGCTGCTTCCTTTTCTCTAAAAATTCTTTCCTGGGAGAACAACAGGTTTGTGTATCCTGTTGTGTCTCCTGCTTGTGCAGTGCTTCTTTCCTGGAAAAAGGAATTTTTGTTGTAAATAAACATCTTGAACCCTCAGGGTTTAGTTAATGCTTCTGATAATTTTTATTAAGCCCTTGTAGTTTCCTTCTGTTCTGTTTATCAGCATTCTTGCTTGGAGTTTGTGCTGAAGGAAATAAATCCCAAGAGAATTTTTCTTACAGAATGTGACAACACTCTGCTGCCACTTTGGATGTTGCTTGCAGCTTTTAGAGCCCTGATTTTTGGGAATGATTCCTTTACACTCCCAACTTGCTCCCAACATTTGGATGTTGTTCTCTTCCATCAGGACTCAATCTTTGCTGCCTAAAGCAACCCTCCCTCAGGAAATTCTTTGGGTTGGATTCAATTCTCCTGCAGTTCCCTCTTGCAAACACAATATTGTTGCTACTTGGGGATTTTTCCATAACCTTTCCCAACTGAAAGCCATCCATATGCTCTGTTCTAGATTGTCAAGTGGTCAGACTTTTGTTCACCCTTGGCCTATAAACCTGGTGAACCTTTTAAGTTAATTGCTGAAGCCAGTGTAGATAATTTCAGTAGCCTTGGAATAGCCTTCCTGGAAGACAGGCTGCAGATGGATAACGGGATGGTGCCACACAGGATTGTTTGTAAGTATTTTTTGATCATTTTTGATAGCACAACATGCTTGGCTGATGGTTATTTTAGGACTCTGCACATAGTTTTTATACCTACCTGAAAAATTTGCATTTATTTTGGCAGAGTTTTCTTCCTATTGGGATTCCAGGCAGCTGATCCCTCTGTAGCTCTGCTTTAATTTCATAGGATTGTGGAATGGTTTGGGTAGGAAGGAACCTTAAAAATCATCCATTCCCACCCCATATCATGGGCTGGGACCCCTTTCACTATCCCAGGGTGCTCCAAACCAGAAGTTACAAAATATTTTCTCTAAGTCTTGTCTGTTAGACTAACAAATGTATTTAAAAAACACAAAAAACCTGCAAAACAGGAAGTTTTTAAGCAAATATTCTCTTTTTTTTCTCAAATTTGAAATTAAAATGTATCTAAACCTGAACATGGATTGAGAACAATTTGTTTGGGCTTTTTGTTTGTTTGCAGGTTTGTATTTGCTTTGCTGTTTTTTTAATGTAGATCAGAGTGCACTGGCAGAAATTAAGGAATGACAAAATCAACAACATTTAGCAGAAGTGCAAGAGGACAGGAATATTCTCCCAAAAGAATCTGCTGGGAAATTCTGTCTCTCTTGGTGCTTTTCTGCATAAATATTCCCCCAAGGAAGGATGGAAGCTGAGTGTCCCTTTTAAAAATGTTTTCTGCCTCCTTTTGCTTCCAGGCTGGGGGAGGCTCTAGATGGAATAACAGAGGTTGGAAACTGTGAAATTCCCTTGGGATATTAAAAAAAAATAAATCTTGCTTCATATTTCTGCTCCAAAGGGGATGTAGTTTCATGAGGAAATGAAGGGGATGGAAGTTGGATCTGATGTGTTGCAACAAAATTTTGTTAAACAAGTTTCTCCCTGAATTAAAGCATAATAAATTGATTTGGTTTTTATGTGAATGGGGAAGGATTCAGTAAAATTGTTCAGATTTTGCCTTGAAGTATTTTCATGGCTCAGCAGTGAAGAAACCTTCCCTTGTGAAGAGTATTTTTTTCTCTCCTCTTTGCTCTGCACCTTTCATGCTGGCAATAATCATCTCTGCTCTTCTCTTCTCACTTGTATTTCCTATGAATTATCTTCATTTCTATCAATTTCACGGGAAAAGGGCAATTTTTAACAGTTCTTCTTATTTTCTTGTTTTCCCTTGGATTCTTAGCTCCCAAATCTTGCTCTGGGTGGGACTTTCTCCATTTCTACAGACTGAAATCAGTTCAAATATCTTTTTACTCCCTTTTCTTGTGCCAAAACTTTATCTGCAGCCTTCAGCAATGCAAGGGATGTGGTTCAATATTTATCTTGCCCAATACCATCACTTTATTAGCTTATTTCAAAATAGTTCATTTCAAAACAGCAGCAAGTGATTTTAAACCCTGCCCTCCTCAGAAGAGCAGTATTTTTCCAGTGGTATTTTCTTTTCTTCATTTTGTCTTTAGATTTATGGTATGAGTGTAAATCTGTGTTGTTCTGGATTTGTTGTGTAAATAAGTGAAATTTTTGCTGTTACAGAGCATTTGTATTGAAATTAAATTCTGCTGTTAATGATACTTATTGTAATCTTTTTAATCTCATTATTTTAACCCTTTTTTTTGTATCCTTTACCTTTTCCAGCTGTCCATTTAGAGGAATCTGCTCTGAAGGAGTTGACGAAGGAAAAAGAGGTGAAAGAGAAAAGCAGAGACATGGATGCAGTAACTCCTGCAGGGAAATCAGGATCAGGACGAGGTGAGGAGGAGAAATCCAAGAGGAAAGAAGAAGAAGAAGGGGAGCAGGAGGAGACAGGAGCTGGGGAACATCACCACCTGCACCTTTCCAGCTGCCACGAGTGCCTGCAGCTTGAGAGCAGCACCATTGAATCGGTGAAATTCGCCTCTGCTGAAAACATCCCAGAGCTGCCCGATGACTGCAGCAGCAGAAGGGAGGAGAAGGAGGATGAGTGCCTGGAAAAAGGAATAAAAAGGATAAACCTGACTGGGAAACCCCCTAATATACTGATTTACCTGGGCTCTGAGGCTGCCAAGGAGAGGTTTGAGCAGGTGAAGTCGGTGCTGAGGGAATGCATCGATGCTGAGAGCTACACCCTGTACCAGCTGCAGCAGGAGCAGGTGCTCAGGGACCCCTGGGTGGAAAACTGCCTGCTGCTGGTCATTGCCACACAGGAGCCCATTCCTGAAGGCAGCCACAAGCAATTCATGACTTTTCTGTCCAAAGGAGGGAAGATTCTTGGGTTTTCCTCGTCCTTCACGTTTGGGGGCGTGCAGATAAAGCAGAAAAACAAACTGAGGAAGGCTGTGCATGAGCTGGTGGTGTCTAAAAAGGACAGCACTGAGGTGAAGCTGAACCTGCTGGTCAGTGGCTGTGTTTTTGAGGAAGGGATGAAGGGAGATTCCAGCAGAGTGAAGGTGTTGAGTCGATTAAATAATGCTGATAAAGACACAGTTATTGTGCATCTGGCTCATGGGAGCAGTGGAGGAGAAGCCATCCTTTGCCAGGTACTGTGAGCAGGGAAGAATTCACTTCCTCATTGCTGTGTGCTGTGCAATCCTAAAAAATTGCATGTTCCTGGGGATTCCTGTCAAGGGGAGGTGTGGGAATCATGGAATGGGTTGGGTTGGAGGGACATTAAATCCACCCAGTGCCCCCCCTGCCATGGCAGGGACACCTCCCACTGTCCCAGGCTGCTCCAGCCCCAGTGTCCAACCTGGAACTGAACATTCCA
>JAODHX010000001.1:2444228-2454487 GCA_027576295.1 Cossypha polioptera
GCCGAGCCATGGCAGCGCGGCCGGGCGGCTGAGCAGCGACACCGCGGCGGCCCGGCCCCGATGCGGAGCGGCCGCCATGCAGCCGCCGCCGCAGCCGTACGAGTTCCTGGGCGAGGAGAACGGGCCGAAATGGCGCGGCCTCTTCGTGCCCGCCCTGCGCAAGGTCAGTCCCGGCGGCACCTGCTCCGAGGCTGCCCCGCTGAGGGCAGGTGGAGCCGCGGCCCCCGCCCTGCCCTCAGGGAGGGCCCGAGCCCCTCAGGGATCCGGGGATGCTGCGGCTCCGCCACCTGCGCTCGCTGAACTTCGCTCCCCGCTTTAATCGGGGCTCTCCTTTCCAGGGGTTGATGTCCCAGACTGGTTTGGCTTGGAAGGGGTCTTAAATCCCGTCCTGCCATGGGCAGGAACACCTGCCACTGTCCCAGGGTGCTCCAGCCTGGCCTGGGACACTTCAGAGATCCGGGGCAGCCACGGCTTCTCTGGGCACTCTGATAACGCTGCTGGTGTATGGGGAATGGCATCCTTCATCCTTTCCTTCATCCCTCCCTTCATCCTTTCCGTCGTCCCTCCCTTCATCCTTTCCTTCGTCCCTTCCTTCATCGTTTCCTTCATCCCTTCCTTCATCCTTTCCTTCGTCCCTTCCTTCATCCCTTCCTCCATGCCTTCCTCCATCCCTTCCTTCATCTCTTCCTCCATCCTTTCCTCCATCCCTCCCTCCATCCCCTTCCCATGCCATTTCTCCTGGCAGCTTTTCCAGCCCCTCTCCCGAGGCAGATTCCTTCAGCTGAGGTGTTTCTGTCCTCAGGGGACACCTGTGAGAGCCGCCGCCTGTGGTGCAGGGCACAGCCCCCTGTGACACATCTGCACAGCTGAGAGCCACACGGGAGGTGAATCCGGATTTTTAGGATGTGTTTGCACATCCCCCCTTCCATAGGACAGCCCCAGAGTTAAATTGACACTGAAGGGAGCAGTGCCCTGCTCGGTGCCATTGGTAAAGGTTGAGGATTATTCCATAATTCTGACCATAATTATCTGCTGATGTGCATTCCTGACTGCCATACAAGTACTTTAGGCAGTGGTGAGTTGTTTGTCTCTTTTTCCCAAGAACAGATGTAGTGATGCTGTTGGATAATGATTCTCCTTTTTTTTTTTTTTTTTTTAATAGAGTAAAAGACTGGCATTTGTTTTGGGTGCCAGTCTAAGTAGTCTTGTGGCTGGCATAGAAACCACTAATTGCCTGTCTGAAGAATCCTGGATTTTCTGCTCTTTACCCTAAAATCTTCTCCTCATGGTATCTGCTTTCCAGTGTCCTAGAGAGTGCCAGGCTGTTCTTTTCCTGATCCCTCTGGAATCTGAGCTAAAGCAGCCCCTTAACACCAACCAGCATCTGCCCAAACGTGATCTACAGCTGCAAAAAGATTCCCTGAACATTTAAAGGTGTTTTCATCATCCTAAAATACAGATACTGCACAAGTTGGTGGATTCACGCTGCTTTACCAATTCTTTCTATTTGTGCATTTGGTTTTGGTGAAAGGAGCAGGAATTTCAACTTTGTAAAGCAGAGGAAGTGGGGTTGTGATGCCAGTGACTGCCTGTAAAAATGTGTATTTGCTTATAGCCAGGATTTTTCTCCCTGGGAAAGTTCCTTGTGTGCAGGACCCACCCTGGAGCATGAAGCAATCGGGCTGTAATGTGCTTTTCTGGTGTGAACTCACAGTATCAGTGAGTCAACCCAAAATTGTATCATTGTCGGGCTGCTGGGGAAGCACTCGCACTTTTCACACATTTGAAAGACACTCTGTAAAATAAGCACTGGAGATCTTCAAATGAGCAGGAGATTATCCAAAATAACTCTTCCATTATTTCCAGGGAAGCTGAAGAATGTGGCACTGAATCCAGAGTGTGAAAACCTCACATTTTCTGTTAATTTCCCAATTCATTAAACATCATCACTGCTGTTTGCAGATCGTTTGTGATTTTGTCCTGAAGAGGTTTAAAAATCCACTTGTTGGCCAGCTGAGATGTGATCTTATAAAGCAGGTTGCTTTGTGATGAAAACTTTAAAGAAAGTTTAGTATTTTTTTAGTTAAACACCTGGAATAGATGGAGTTTTTTAAGTCTTAAACTATGTTTTTAATATCCTGGGCATTATTTCCCATTCCTGGAAGCTTTTCCTTTAAATGAGGACTTTTTGCAGGAGAGAAACAGAAAGCAGAAGCAGAAAAAGAAAATAGATTTTGGTGCTCTTTGTGCATGTCAAAGTGTGAAAAATATTTAATTCTAAAATGCATAAAGATGTGGAGCTGGATAAGAAGCCCATGCAGTTCACTAAAAATAAACAAATATTTCTTTTTTGCTTGGATTTTAAGTCCAGAGCCTGCTTTGAAGAGCTCCACTCTCTTTATTATGCACTCAGCAAATTTGAGGTCACTTCTTTTTATCAAACCACTTTTAAACTCTTACTTTACTTTAATTCTGTGCACTGGACACTTAAAAATGGTAAAGCAAATCAGCTCTTACCTCAATGCATAAAAAAATGAAATTCTGTCTTTTGAACAATATTTTATATGCATTCATACTCTTTAAGTTTAGTAGAGAGTGCAAATTTTACCTTAGAGTGGGAGTCTTTTTAAGAAAAACACAAAGCTAAATGGTAAAACACCTTTAAAACCAGATTTTATATATTTATATGCCCACATTCCTGAGCACTGGCACCTGGGAATCTTGTAAGTTGGAAAAGTAAAAGCAGTTCCATGTATTTACATCTGTTCCAGCTGGGAGATGCACAAGCACATCCTTGCCCTAAAACACTTGATTTTCTTCTGCTGCTGTGCTGGAAATCTAAGCAGGGAGTGGGGGTAATTCAATATAAAATCCTTTCAAACTAAATGAATCAGAAGAAAACAGCATTTTGATGAGATCACTGAGATTTAGTGACTTGAGCTGCTGCTTGGAGCAGGTAAGTCACCTCAGACAGATCCTGATAAAGGCTTTGAGCCTGGGAGCTGAATTGGAGTTCTTTAGGAATCCCAGTTTCTCATGGAGTGATTGTGGGAGTGCTCAGGAGCTGCTCAGCAGGAATCCCAGAGGGTTTGCAGAGCTGCCTGGGTTTGGGTCTGTGGGCTGTGACCCTGGGGTTTGGGGAATGCTGCTGCTGGGATTTCTCCTGAGCTGCTGGAGGCTTTTGCTCTCCCCATTTTTCATTTCTCCACGTGTTTGGTGTTTGGGTTGGTTTTGCTTTTTTGTTTGGCCTCTGTTGGGGGAGAGGTCAAATGGTGAAACCCTTTCCAGAGCTGCATTTTGGTTTTGGGACCACCTTTCCTAGCACAGAGCCAGTGCCAGAGCTTGTCCTTGCTGAATTGGAACTTCCCAGAGCTGAATTATTTTGCAGGTTGATACTGGGATTCCAGTCCTGTATTAATTATTGAATAGGATTCCAGTCCTGTAGGAATTATTGAATGGGATTCCAGTCCTGTGTGAATTATTTTGCAAGTTGATACTGGGATTCCAGTTGTGTATGAATTATTTTGCAGGTTGATACTGGGGTTCTAGTCCTATGTGAATTACTGAATGGGATTTCCGTCCTGTGTGAACTATTTTGCAGGTTGATAGTGGGATTTCAGTCCTGTATAAATTATTGAATAGGATTCCAATCCTGTGTGAATTATTTTGCAGGTTGATACTGGGATTTCAGTCCTGTATGAATTATTGAATGGAATTCCTGTCCTGTGGGAATTTCAGAGGCAGCAGCTGGGTGTGACACTCCCTCCAGCCCACTGGAGGTCCCAGTTTTAATATCCTGGATGTGCTTTGCATAAAAGGTTTTTGGGAATTGTAGTTGAAAAATTTGTACTAAACACTTTCCATTGGTACCTGGAATAAATTTCTATTCCAGGCACTTGGAAGAGATTTTTAAAATAAACCAGGTGACCCCATAGAATTAGTGTGTATTTTTGAAAATAGTGAGGGATGTGTTGTTAGATTTATAGTTATGGATTTGTTCACCTCAAACTATTCTTGTGTGTTCTGAGCTTACATTTTACAAGGGCCTGGAGTGACAGGACACAGGAATGGCTCCCACTGCCAGAGGGCAGGGCTGGATGGGATATTGGGAATTGGGAATTCCTGGCTGCAATGGAGTTCCCAGAGCAGCTGTGGCTGCCCCTGGATCCCTGGCAGTGCCCAAGGGCAGGCTGGACATTGGGGCTGGAGCAGCCTGGGACAGTGGGAGGTGTCCCTGCCATGGCAGGGGTGGCACTAGAGGAGCTTTCAGGTCCCTTCCAAGGCAAGAATTGCAGGAGTGTCAGTCAGGCTCAGCTGTGGATGTGCAGAGTCAGCAGGAAAGTGGAGCAGCAGTGAGGCTTCCAGTGCTGAGGCTTCCAGTGCTGAGCTGCAGCCGTGACTCACGGCCGGGCAGTGCCAGGTGTGGCTCAGGAGGGGCTCTGGGAGCAGCAGCCACAGCAGCATCACCTTTGGCTTTTGGGAAACTTCAGCCTAAAAAGAATGATTTTAATGAAATAATTCCGTGTATTCCCATGAAGTTGAATGCCTCTGATTGTCTTGGAGCCTGAACCTGACCACTGTCAGTTTTCAAAGCTGATGAGCTTCATAGGAACTGCTGTTTGAAAGTGTGTTGAGCAAGGATTTTAAACCTGGTGCTTCTATCCTGACATATCTGGAGCTGGTGTGGTGTTTTCCAGGTTAAAAGGAGCTGGAAGCAGTTGGATAGGACCCAGCTATGTCTGTCCAGTCCAAATCTGAATAATGAAAGGCAAAGGTGGTGGCATTGCAGTTGTCAGTGGGAGCTGCCAGAGGGGCAGCATTTAAACAGCAGTTCCTGGTGTGTTTGAAATGGTCCAAAAAGTACTTAAAAATGTTCACAGATCTATATATGGCTAAAAAAAAATTCCACTAACCCAAAATCTTATGAATTAGCACCATATCTGTACAGAGGCAGCCAGCAGTTACACCTTGGTGTGATTGGTTTTGCATGTTTGGTTATTTTATTGTGGTTTTTGTTTGGTTTTGTTTTTTAATTTGAGAGACTAAATCTGTGCATATCTCCATGTATTAAAATATTTTGGAAACTTTCAAGATTAAAGGTACTGCTGAACCAGGACAACAAACATCTACATTGGAAATAAGTCACTTTAAATCTTTGAGAGCAATGCCCAGAACTACTTCTGCCAAAATGGAGCTGGAGAAGTAATTTTATTTCATTTAAACATGGGATAGCAGCTGCACAGACTCTTCATAAATATATAAAGTATTTCTGTGTGTTGTGGTCTGAGTGAGGTTGATTTTGATTTTTCCAGCTCTACTCCTGAATGAAAAAGTTCAGGTGGCTGCACCTGAGTCCCCTCCCTTGCCAGAACTCTGAGAGAGCTCAGTTTGTAAATAAAGAATGCAACAAAAAATGGGAGTAGTAGTAGTGACCACTAAATTGGAAGAACAATCAGCTGTAGTAATATCAAGGTTGTACTAAAAATCTGTAAATTAAGTGGTTTGGCCACGTTCTGTGGAAACTTGAGGCAGCTTTATGTGTTCCTGTAATTCTTCTTCTTTTATGGCTCAGAAATTCAGGGAGAAGTAGGAAGGTTGTGCTCCCTTGAGACTTCTGGGTCTGAAGTTCTGAAGTGATGAATGCAATTCTGTAGCAGGGCATGTTTGGCTTTGCATTTCTCAAGTTCTTTTCCCAACCACAAGGAACAGAAACAGTTTTTGTACCTGGAATGATTGGCCTTGTTGAGGACATCTATAGGAAAAAAAATACCTGCAGGAAAATCTCAGCTCTGCAAGACATTTCATATTCCTCTGGATAAACTAATGTACAGCCCTCATGTAGCTTCCACTTTGGAATATGAGTTTATTCCCATGCTCCTGATATTGCAGGGGATGGGCAATTCCAGCTGTAACATCTTTGCCTTTTGTCTGGTGGAGGGAGGGGAATGCAAATCCAGTGGTTTGACTTTTGTCTGACTCTATTAAGTGGGTGGAAAAAAGAGCCACTCCCTCCTGTAATTGGAGGTTCCTTATAAGGTCAGTGGACTGAAAATATTTGAAGTTTGTGCTTCTGAAATTAATATTTTTAGTCAGTGAGTAAGTAAAGCATCAGATGCAAATTATCTAAAAAATCTCAAGTATTTCAATCTTTATTGTGGGGCTTTTCTTCCCCTCCACTCCCCCCCACTGTGCCAGTTTAATTCTTCCTAAAACCACAAGTTTTATTCTGGGGTTCACATGAATTAATGAATATTTAAAAAAACAAATCTTGACTTCTCTGGCTGGATGGGTCAGTTATAAATTTGCAATTTCAGTTCCTTCAGACACCTGGGAAGCAGTACATGTTTAGAAGTGATGCATTTCATGAATAGACTGTAAAAATTGTATATTATAAACAAATGGTGTGTTATAAATCAGGTATTTCAGAGACTCTGCATTAATCCTGGTGTGACACCACTGCTCTATGGGTGATAAAATCACCCTTGGTTGTATTTTAGGTGCATTTGAGGGTGTTTTGGCACCACCACTGGCCTGCACATCTGCAGTGGCCCAGCTTAGAGGACTGAACTGGGATTAATAATCGTGGCCTTGGATTTTCCTGCTTCCCATTGCCCCCAGTGCAGTTTGCTGAGTGCCCCTGTCCCATTGCAGCAGCAGCAGTGGGAAGGGCTGAGGCTGTTTCAGTTCTGCTGCTGCTGGAAGAAATTCCTGCTCTGCTGCAACTGCAGTTCTGCCTGTGCCAGGTCTGAAATTGGGTGAGAAACTCTGATTTCAGCAAAGCTGCTTCCACAAGCTTTCACACCTCACCCATGGCTCCTTGCAGCACGTGGTGTAAATTTAGCATAAGAGTGGAACCAGTCATTCACAGCATCTTCTTTTCAGAGGAACCAGTGCTTTGTGGAACTCCAAAAATCATTTGCAGCACACAAAAAAATGATGGTTGGGTATGTTTTGGTTGAGCATCTCACAAGTCCTGATCTGGAAACTCCCAGTGCACATTGCAGCTCCTCAGGAGGATGAGGGGTGTGCTGGGGAAGTCTGCTATCAACTCAGTTTAGCTTGTTGTTGACTTTTCCCCAGTGATGTAGAAAAATGCTCCATTTCCAAATTTTGAACATTCTCTTTCCATGTTTAAGAAGGAGAAAGCTGCACCCCAAGTGTGAGGGTGAGCTGCCATCAGAATTTGACTGCTCATGGTTCTGTAGAGTACACAAAGTCACCTGAAGAGAGGTACTTTATTTTTACTGAAAGATGAATTTTAACAGCTAAAGATGGTGACTTCTAAAACCTTTGTCCAGAGGAGCTGTGGCTGCCCCATCCCTGGGAGTGTCCCAGGCCAGGCTGGACTGCTTGGAGCAGCCTGGGACAGTGGAAGGTGTCCCTGCCCAGGGATGATCTTTAAGGTCCCTTCCATCCCAAACCACTCCATGATTCCCTCATTCTGTCATCTTACAGGAGCTGCTGTTTCAGTGAAAACATTCAGTTAATAAGTGTTCCAGAATCCCACAGAACTTAAAGCTGGAGAAGGGGATCTGTGACTTCTTTGGGAACAGGACAGATGTGATGCTGGTCACAATTTAATTTATCTGTGTTTCAGTGCTCAATATACTTGCTGTGGGGTACATAGGAACCTGCAGATGCCCAGAAAGGGCAGGGATGTATTTGCTTTTAGTGCTGGAATCATAATCTACTTTTAATTTTCTGCTGTGATTTTGCAGGTGAACTCGGGCTGTACAAAGCAGAACTCAGTACAGCATGGCCTTTTTTTCCTCCTTTCATTCTTGTGAATTATTCCTTAGATAGATCATCACCTATATTGGTCACAAGAACAGCAGTGAATTTGGGTGTGTTCAGCTTTGAGGTGTGTGTTAATTTGGACATTAAACACATGGGATTTCCCTGGTAACAAAGCACTCTCACTGCATGTGCTGGGTGCTGGGAAAACAATGATTCTGGAATTCCTCAGCTTTGTCCCTCTGGGAAGCTGTCAGTCACTGAGCACCCTGTCAGATTTATTAATTGAATTCCAGTTGGATTGATTGTACTTCACATTTCACTGTGCACTTTTGAAATGAAACACTGAATCTGTGTCTTTGAGGAATCTTTTGCTCAGTTTGTCTTATATCAAACCTCATCACTGCTTGCTTCTGCATAGTTCAGATGTCTAAATCCATTATATTCCAGGATGTTAATAACCCCAATTTCATGGTGTGTACTTCAGGATAATTTTCCTAGTAAATAAATAAAAAAATTTGGTTTCTAAGTAAGTATTTATATTTCATGTTGCTAGCAACAGGCCTGCCTGTGTTCACCGAAGGTCAGTGACCTGAATTATGTTCAGCTCTGCCAGCAGTGTGTATAGTCATGAGAAATGCAGGGGTTTCTCTGGATTCCACGAGTATGACTTAAAAAATTACAAAATAATCTTTTCACAGAGGAAAATCCTGAACCTGGCTTTGCAGAAAGATTCCATATTGAATCTTATAATACAGTGATCCTGAATAAAGAAAATAAGTCCCCTCTACGAAGGGTTTTAATTAGCAAAATGTAGAAAGGAAACCCCTCCCCAGCAGACTTCTCTTTTCATTAAATTTTCATGTTAATAATGGTTTTTGCACTTTAACTTTTAGGGGTTTAGCAATCTGATTTCTCTGAACCCAACTTTGATCTGCACTGAACCTATTGACGTGTGTTGGGTATTGAGTTATGCAGGAAGGGATGGAGCTCCTAAGGAATACAGAGAATAAAGCTTTAATTCTCAAAGAGGCCAGCAGGGAAACCAGGCCTGGGATGTGAGGGGAAGTCAGAGACGTGACAAAGTTTTGTTATTCAGTGTCACCATGTCCATAATGTTGTGAGTATAAGCTGGGACAGAAGGTGCTCAGCATCCTCATGTGTCTGACCGAGCCTGTGTGACTCCACGCTGGGATTGCTCATGAGCAGGGAGTGGCTCTGCGTGGGGGATCCCATCCCGGTGTTTGAGGAAAACAGGAAACAAAAGCACGAGGTAAAGTTTTAGCACAGATGATTTCTAAGAATTGCTCTCTTCATTTAAATAAAAGACTTCGGCTTTTGTTCTTCTCTTTGCTCTACCACTTTCAGTAATTTGCTTTTTAACACCTTTCCTGTCATCTGTTCCTTCCTCTCCTCCTTTATTTCCAATTCACTTCTATACTGGTAAGGAGATCAAACTGGGTTCTTGAAGCCCAGTAAATGTTATTACTGAGGGGATTCTTCCAGTAATGATCTTACAGACTGTGTGATGAGTAGGATTTGCTCTTGCCTCCTCTTATCATCAATTTATTATCTAAACCAGGAAGCCTTTGTGCAGGCTGTGTAAAAGGCCTTTTGCTTTAAAAACTTGGCAAAGCAGACACAGCTGAAGGCTCTGACTGAGTTTAAGGTGCTGCCCCTGCAGCCACTGGGTGCAATTTGGTTGTACCTATTAAAAAAAAAAAAACAACCAAAAATTGTTACTCTTTTATGTCTGTGACACTGTTACTGTCACAGGGACTCACTCTGCTAAGATTTCAAACCCCTCCTTGGAAGACAAAGCTTCACCTGCTTTTCCACTCTGGAATTCCACAGGAATTCTCCAGTTCTCCAGGAGAGTTGGAAGGAGACTGAAGCTGGGCTGGATCTGTGTTCCTGGTCAGCTCTGAAATGCACCAGTGTGTTGATTCCTGTTAATAACCTGTTAATGACTTTCTCACATCAGCAGCTCTTCCTTAGTTTTGGTAGCTCTTAAAGTGTCTTCGAAATTCTAGAATAGCTCAGGGCTCTGTGGTTACCTCTGCAGCTGCTTTGGGAGCTGAGCATTCCCAGTGTGAGGTGGGCAGGAGACAATGGCTGGACATTCCAGGATATTTTGGCTGAAAATTGCTCAAACTCTGGTGATAGTTTGAACTGAATTGGGTTAGGATTGAAACTGGTCTTGCACTGGTGGCACTGGGAGGGGATCAAGCAGTGATTGAGCTGGAGGGTGGTAAAGACAAGAGGGTGATGCCTTCAATCCTTGAGCTGCTGCTGCTGGCAAAGGCTTCCTGTAATCCTGGTATAAACCCAGAGGTGCTGCAGTTAAAGGGAATAAAGGATAATGGCCAGAGAGCTTTCAGATGGGACTGAGGCTCTGTAGCCTTAGAGCACCTGTGTGGGCTGGACAAACCTGGTGACTCCAGGACTTGGATCTGCTGCAGAGAGCCCAGAGGAGGCAGCAGGATGAGCAGAGGGATGGAGCAGCTCTGCTGGGAGCAAAGGCT
>JAODHX010000001.1:2459096-2482538 GCA_027576295.1 Cossypha polioptera
AGCCTCAGGCTGGGCCAGGGCAGGCTCAGGGTGACAGCAGCAGGAATTTCCCCATGGAAAGGGAGCTCAGGGATTGGGAGTGCTGCAATCACAGCCCTGGGAAATGCTGAGAAATGTGTGGATGTGGCACTTGAGTTCATGGCCTAGAGATGGACCAGGCAGAGTTGGGGTGATGGTTGGACTTTGGTGCTCTTAGAGGTGTTTTCCAGCCTTAATGATTCTCTGATTCCCTGTTTACTTGTGGATTTTTTAGGATCTGTTCTGCTTTTCCCTGAAACACTCTGCAATAATCAAAGCTGGGGTTCAGCTCTTTACAGGAAAAGCCAAGTTTGTATTTCAGTCATGTTGTGGTAACACAGGTAATGCCTTAGAAGGTGATTTGTGACAAAAAAGTGTTTTCAGAATGGGAGTTTTTCACTTCTTTGTCCTTTGCAAGTCTCTCCAGGACCTTTAGGGAAAGCAAGGAACCAAACACTTCTGGGTGTAGTGAGGCTGGTGGTCAATCATCCTACCCATATTCACTTTTCATGGTGTGGTGGCAGCAAATTTGGGATTGTGCTGGGTTCCTACAAACAGGGATTCATCTTGTGCTCAGAAGTTGGTGTTCCAGAGTTACTGCTGCCCCTTGTCCTGCTGCTCTGTGCTCAGTGGTTGGTTGTTCTTTATTTTCCTCTTTTTAAATGGAGATTCCTTATAAAAATCATTTGGTTTTATAACAGCTTTCTGGTTTTGACTTTTGTAGTTATGTTGGAGCCTAAGAGATATGGATCTAAAAATACTGAGTTGCCTGATTTTTAAGCTTTTGAAGAGCTCAAAGCTTCTTTTTGTAACCTTTGTAAGAAAAACAGAGCAGCATAATGGTTACAGCAAATTATTCTCATCAACTGGAATTATCTTGGATGCACCAGAGATGCTGAGAACCCAAGGAAATGTGATAATGGTGTAGTCAAGTTTGATAAGACATTGGAGGTGCTCATATTGCTCTTAACTTTTTAAAAAAAGGTCATTTTTGGGAAAGAAAAAACCCAAAAAAGCCAATCCAATACTTTTTTAATAAGGATACAGAAAGAGCAGTTAAATAGTCAATTCTCACACAGGTACCTGTCCTCCCCCAGCTGTATTCCTTATTAAAATACAACAAATCCAGAGGAAGGATTTGTGGGAAGTTCCTGGATTAGGTTGAGTTTAGGGCTTGCAAGTGTCCAGCTGTTTATTTTATGGAAGAATACAATGGAAATGGAGAATTGGGCCATGGCTCTCACATCTCCTATTTCACATTTTAGCTGCTGATTTCATTGAGCCTGTAGCTATTTTAAAGGATGTTTTTATATGTCAGTAGTAAAAAAAAAACCACAAACCAAAGCAGAAAACCCCTCTGTTGTTGTGCAGTCAGAACAAAATGTGTCCATGGTGCTGCTCTGTGCTTGGAGCTCACCTGTGTTACCTGAACTGCTTCAGTCACAGCCACTGGAGGGAAAATCCAGAAAATTCCTGGGCCAGCACCATGTTCCCCCTCCCCTGATTCCCCACTGGGGCACAGGGTGGCTCCCACTGCTTTGTTCCTGGTGGGACACTGGCTCCAGCTGGATCCTCCCAGGGAGTTTTTGCTGGATATTCACAAGTTTGCCATAAAGAGAAAATACCACAAAAATCATATCCAAAACAGAGCTGCTCATTAGGAGGGAAGTTTGAAATACAAGCAGCTAATGAGGGGTTGGATCTTCCTGGGATTAACCCCTGGTTTTCCATGGATAAATCCCTTTGCAGCAGGGCTTGGTGCTGGTTTGGGGAGTTTTTGGTGAAGCAGTGGGGAAGGACAGCACTCCTCAGACTGAAAGGGGAACTTCTGCTTTTCAGAGATGGAGTCATTGACCTCAATGAATGATAACCTTGAAGTCAACAGACTAAATTAGTGCTCTACTTTCTGTATTTGAGAGCAGCAATGTGAAAACCTGGACAGCTAAAGTTAGATTCGTGCATCCATATTTAAAAAGAAGTTGCCTATTTAAAAGAAAAGGGTTTTTTAGGTTTTTTTTTTTCCCCTCCTCCAGAATGGCTCAGTACCTGTGATATTGAAAATTGAATTTTTCAGCCTCAGCCCCTATCTAAGAGGAAACAAAAATCCTGTTCCAGGATTTTGCAGTGGAATTACAGCCTGGTGGGGGATGCTGCTTTCCTTATTCAGGAACAGACCAGAGCATCTATACCAGAAAATCTTCAGATGCTGCTGTTCTTATATATAATTTTAATATTCTGGAAAAGGAATTTCTATTAATTTTTCCTCCCAATACATGTGACCCTCTTTTAAAAACCTTTTGAGGTAACTTTCAGTGAAGTTTTAAGTTGTGGGGAGATTACTTTATTGCAAGGCTGAAATTTATTTCTGTTGCTGATTTCTAAGAGCAAAGAAAAAATTGATTCTGAACAAAAACAAATCAAAATGCAGATCAAAAATTGCAATGATAACTATTTAAAAATTATTTCCCATTTCCTGAATGATTGGTCAGTACACTGAGAATGCCTGAAGTTTATAATGAATGTAACACTGCAAATACAGAGATTCCTGCAGCTTTTAAAGTCAGTGTTCAGTGTGGGAGCAAAAAAGGAAAAATTCTCCTGGGCAAGGCAGCAATGGGATGGTGAGACTGAGCTTGGAGCTGCCCATGGAGTTTTGGAATTGTGCCTTGTCCCAGGGATTCACTGGCTCAGGTGGCTGCTGGGACTGGCCCTGTCTTGTGCATCCCATTTGTGTCCTGTTCCTGCTGCTTTTGGCAGCAAATGCTCCTGGCTTGGCCCTGCTGGCCTGGCTGGGAGGGTTTGGAGGGAATTTTGGAGTGAGGTGGGTGTTGAGGGGAATCTCAGCCCTGTGCTCCAGGGAAAGGCCCTGGGTTCATTCCCACAGGGACTTTCCTGCATGGCCTTGGCACGGGCAGCACCAGCTCAGGAGCTTTGCAGCTTTCCAAGGATCAGCCCTGAAATCCCTGATCTGCACCCAGCAGCACTTCTTGGCTATCTCATGGAATCCCTGAGGCTGGAAAAGCCCTCCCAGCCCCTGGAGTCCCAGCTGTGCCCATCCCCACCTTGTCCCCAGGCCAGAGCTCTGAGTGCCACCTGCAGGGATGGGCACTGCAAACCTCCCTGGGCAGCCCCTGCCAAGGCCTTTCTGGAGACACAATACCCAAAATTCATCATCACTGAACAAGCTTCACTTAAAATGTTAATACATTAATGTTAATATGTTCAGTTTGTGAACATACTCTGTGTTGAATCCATAAGCAGGACAGCAAATGTTTGTAGGAGGCATCCTTCATAAATCATGGAGCCAGGTAAAACAACCTCTCCCCCATCCCTAAAGTTCCTTTGGGATTAGATTTTAAAATATAGACAGACACCTTAGGGTGGCTCTCCTAACAGCCAGGCCTGAGTAGTTCTTGGTAAGGATTCCATTTATAATACTTCATCAGGCAAGTACTGGGCAAATATTGTTCATAAATCTTGCTGAAATTGGACATTCTGACTTGGAAGATTTGTATTTCTCTTCTTCTAGTCAGGCTGGTGCTTCCTGTTCTGTTCAATTCATCTTGTGATATGTGGTTTTTAATGTTTATATCAAAAGCTGTTGCTGGCAGTGGTGCCCAGATGTGTTTGTTTGGTGCCTAACTGGGATCAAGCTGGTGGATTCCCAGCTTTCCAGAGCAGCACAGGGTGTGCTCAGCTTGGTGACAGAGTTTTTTCCTGGTTATGCACAGGGAGTGAGCTCCTCTCACCAGGTTTTACCAGTTTCTGTGTCTCACTGTGCAGTCAGCTACCCACAGCCAGCTTGGATATTTCCATCAGGCAGCTTCAGGACACATTTGTCAGCCCTCTGATGTCACTGGGTGCAGCACAAACGTCATCTGAGTGAGTCTGCTTCAACCCTGCTGGATTTAGGAACACAATTAAAATGGAAAATGTAAAACTGGGAATGCTTCACTCTCAGATTTCCGTCGTGACGCCACAGTCTCAAAATCAGGTTTGGTGACAGAGATTAGATTAGAGAGCAAAAAACATCATTTGTTTTTAGCAGGTTTAATGTTCTGACCTTCCAGTTGTGCTGGGCAGAGCAAGGATTGCCCAGCCCTGCATGGATCCATCAGCCCAAGGGAAAAGCCTGGTTCCTGAGGCCCAGCATCACTGACACTCACACCTAACCCCTGGTGACCTCTGGCTGAATGAAATCCCAGAATATCTTTGGGGACCTAGAATTGAGTTTATTGCACACAGAGGCAGCTGTTGAACATCTTTGCTGGAAAGGTGGAACAGGTGGCAGCAGTTTTGTTCCAGACTGAGAAAAGAGATTTGTTCTTGATTTCTTCCTTCCCCATGGCAATCTGTTAGTGCTGGCATTTTCCTAACAAACTGGTTATTGTAAATCCCTTAAAAAACTGGGGATACAAGCAGAGAGCAGAGCCTGAAGTTCTTTTACTGGCTAATTCTGGATCTTCTGACTGGTTTCTTTTGGTGCATCCTCTTAACTTCTCCTTCATCTCACTAAATCCACTTTGTGAACAGAGAATCCACCCTCAAGTTTGCTAAACCATCCAATGCTTTGCTTTTTCTTACCTAAAATCACTGAAAATTTTAATATTTGAGCTCAGTATTTTGGGGTGAACTTGCCACTTGTTTGTGCTCCCTCAGATGTGATGGAGAGGGATGAGCAGATGTGCTGTGCCAGAAAATAAACAGAAGGATGATGTTTGTAAGGGTGAATGAAGTTGGTTTCATTTTTACCTGGTTTTTTAGGCATTAAGGCCTTTAAATAGAGAAAATATTTAATACTGTGATCAAAGTCCACAATTCCTCAGGACTGTCTTGTCACTCCAGAAAAATAAACTGTTTCTGGCAATACATGGAGATCCAGACATGTTTTTTTAGGACTGACGTCTTCATGCTCCTCCAAGGTCCTGAAGATGCCTAAAAGGAGTGAACTGGTTCTCCAAGATTTGATATATTGGTAAAAGTATCTGTGATTTCACCTGCCATATTAATGTGGGTCCTGACTTGCTGTTAATGCCTCTCAGTAGATCAGATCCTTCTCCATGAGCTGGGTTGAATATAAAACTGGTTTTATCTTCATGTATGTATGGAGTAATGGCTTACATATATTATATTAGCTTTTGAAATATAAAATAAATTAAAACCCTCCACCAAGTCTATTTACCAAGTTTTCTATCTTCTCATAATCCAGGGGTTTTGTGTTAGTCTGGAATAAAAGTGAGAATCAGGCCCTTTGAAATATTTCCCTTATAAAAGTAAGTGAAAATATTTCACTTCACTTACTTTGAAATACTTCACTTACAAAATATCTGAAAGGCAGCAGATGTCCATCATAATTCCATTTACAGCTTCACTTTAGGTGAGTTCCAGATGTTCATGGTGGGCTCTGTGTTAGGTCCTTAAAGATTGTGCTAAAAAAGCAGCAATCTGGTAATTAGTTTATTCTTGTTTCTGAAATTAGACTTTTCTAAAGCTTCCAGCTGTAAAATATTTTTACAGTAATCATTTCACAATGCTGAATAATTCCTGGAGATTTCCCCAAGTCCAGTGATGGATCCTGGGTGTGGAGTTTGTGGGGATTTCTGGTGCTAAGGCTCAAAAGGGGGTGTAAATAAGGCAATGTTTCTATTCAGGCTTAAATGTTCACATCTCTGGAGTTTTCTCCAAAATTCAGTTTTTCAAAATTGGCTTGTTGAGGTCATGGAATCCCAGAATGGTTTGGGGTTGGAAGGAGCTTAGAGATCATCTCATTCCAGCACTTCCACTGTCCCAATGTCCAGCCTGGCTTTGGGCACTGCCAGGGATCCAGGGGCAGCCACAGCTGCTCTGGGCAAGCTGAGATGTTGAAGGAAAACTTGGATCCCAGCAGTAAGATAATTGCAATAAATAAATAACAAAAAAAAAAAAAATTACAAGTTAGTCTTGTGTGCTTTAATTTAGACCAGTTTGTGATGATCTTGTGTTTTGTCCTTGGTGATCCTCAGAATCAATGGAGTATTGCTCACCTTTAATGTCCCTTTAATGGCAGGTGTTTGACAAGAGCATGAACCTCTTTTAAATCTTGCAAATAAAAAGGATCACAGCCCAAAATCTGGAGGTGAGCAGTGCAGTTATTGGCTGATGCTTTTGACGTGTTTCCCTTTCTTTACATGCCAGGATTTTACAAAATTGGGTTCACAGCTGAGCCTCTCCTGCTTTGCCATTTTCACTGATTGGAAGGAGGCTGTCTCAAGGAAGAGCCTTGATTTGTAAACTGTGGATCTGCACACTCTGTGCTGTTCCTGTCCTGGGAAGGATTCCTGGGATCTGCTGCATCCAGGGGTGCTCAGCAGCTCCTTCCATGCTTCCTCAGCTATTAATTCCACTGTTGTCCTTAAATCTTTTTTCCTTTCTCTTTGCACTTAGGATGTCTCAGGAGAAAATTGCTTTTTTCCCCACTCTTGTCAAAGCAAAAAACCCCAGGGTTGTTCTATCTTTTGTTATATATACATAATCTATAAATATATATATATATAGAAATATAACTTCTTTTTTCCTGACCTGCAGCTGCAGGAATATTCCTTTGCTTCCTTCTCCTTTATAAAGCCTGGGAGAATTTTGTGTTGCTTTTCTTGGAAAGTTCAGCTTTTCTTCCATCTTCTGAGAAATTTTATCTGTAAAGTTGTTCTTGTCCTCTGGCTTGGGTTGACTTCATGGACTTCAGGAGTCTTCATGGCTTCTCTTGTGAAGAAAAGAGATTTTCCTCACAAAAAAAGAGGCTGTTACACACACAAATCAATGGGTCAGTTTTAAGTTAGGATTCTGCACCTTCAGCTTAAATTCTGTGTTCAGCTTTGTTTTCCAGCAAAGATTCTGGTAGCAAAAGGCCCCAGGCAACGACTGTTTGGATCCTGAGAAAGGCAAAAAGTAGCTGTTGTGTTTTTTGTTTGTTTGGTGTTTTCTTTTATGTCTGGAGGCATGTGGAGCTCCAGGGGAAGGCAAGAAGCACAACTTCATTTTTTCTTGGGAGAAATCCAGGCTCTATAGGCTGCCATCCAAATGCAAAAATTCTGACACTTCTCTGCTCAGAAAAAGTGCCACCAAAACGGAGCCAGCTGAATACTCCACTTCTTCAATAGAAGGCAGTTTCCTTAAATAGAATTTGGGAGCTAACTTAGTCTGGAGCAGGGATTTGGGTTCAAAACACTTCCAGATCCATAGTGATGTCTTTCCACTTGAAGTCTTTCACTCTGGCTACAGGTATCTGAGTAAACACTCAGTGGATATTCAGACACCTGAGGAATCATTTGTGTCCTGTAATTCCATGAATTATAGCCTGTACAACATGAAGGAAAAATCTGTTTCACTTTTTTTCCTGGGAAGAGGTTGGTAGAGAGGAGAAGGGAATTCTTGCTTTCATAGAATCCTGAAATGATTTGGGTTGGAAGGGACCTTAAAATTCATCTCATTCCCACCCCATGCTATGGGCAGGGACACTTTCCACAATCCCAGATGGTTCCAAACCCTGTTCAGCTGTCCTTGAACACTTCCAGGGATGGGACATCCACAGCTTCTGTGGACACCCTGTGCCCTATCCTCACAGAGACCAATTCCTTCCCTACAAATGCACAGGTACATGTGCTCAGTATTTACAGATTGGTTACAGTATTTTATTGTTTGACTTTGTGTCACACTTTCTCCCGTGGATCCCACTTTATTAGCAGTATCTTTTTGCCATCAAAAATCCACATTATCTTCGGTAACAGATTAGCAGTAGCTTGGTCTTCCCAAGAAGCTGCCCCAACCCATTAGGAAGATGGTTAATCTCCCTCCTGGATAAGCCTTTTTATCAATTTAGAGAAAAGTGAATTGGTGTCTTTTGAGCAAGTCTGGGTAGCAGCTACTCAAACAAAGTGATTTGGGCTCCTCTCAACATCAGCTCTTAATGAATTGTCAGAATTTCATCAAAGACCAGGTAATTAGACAGGTACTGCACCTCTGGATTAGTGGCACCTCTGAGAGAGGCCTGGCTTTCCTCATTCTGAGATAGGAACTGAGCAGATTTGCAGAACAAGAAATGCCTCAGGAAGGTTTTGGAAGCATCTGGCCAAGGTGCTCCACGGAGAAGCATTGCTGTGCTCAGCTTTGGAGAGTCTGGGAGTCTTTTCTCCAGCCCTTTCTGGAGTCCTCAGCACAGTTACAAGGGAAGCACAGGAAATTCCAGGTGTGACTCTGTGCCTTAATGTGCTTCTGGTCCTTAGGAAAGAAATCCTGTGAGCTGGGAACACAAAATTACCATTTTCTGTCTGAGCTTTCCATGGAACAGGAGGCTCAGCTCACAGGGAAAAGGCCTCAAGCTGTGCCAGGGGAGGCTTGGGTTGGACACCAGGAGCAATTTCTTCACTGGAAGGGTTGTTGAACCTTGGTGTTCAGGATCATCCAGTCCCCACCCCAGTGCCACCAGCATCACCCCAACCCCTGTCCCCAAGGGCCACATCCAGCCTGTCCTGAACACTCCCCCAGACAGTGACTGCAGACCTCCCTGGGCAGCTCATCCCAATCCTGACCACTCTGCCAGGGAAAGTTTTTCCTGATACCCAGTCAGAACCTCCCTGGCAAAATCATTTAATCCTTCGTGATGTTTTGAAACATTGGAGTGTTGGCTAAAGGTGGCCAGTGCTGTGACCCTCTGAAGGGTGTGCCATGCTTTCCTCTCAGAAATGATGGCAAGGACAGTTTTCCACCTCTGTCCCCTCCCTTTTGTTTGCAGAAATGTTGGGAAGCCTCCCCTTACCCTTGTGTGGGACAGAGAAAGAAGGGAAGTCCTCTGGCACCTTCTGCTCTCCAAGCTCAGGCCCTCTGGAGCTTCTAAGAAATTGTAGCAATCCCACAAATTCCCAGAGAAGTCTTGAGGAGCTGTGTGAACTTGAGGGACATTTGGAAGCAGTTCTGTGCTGGCTTGGCCAGCAGGGCCAGACAACAACACCCTGGTGCTTTCAAGCCAGATGCTTTGGCAAAGCCTCGGGTGTCACCACTGCTTGGCAGAACAACTGGTGCTGCAGAACAGGAGCAGGTGCTTGGGGCTTTTTCTGCTCCTTCTGCACCAAGGCCCTGCTTTTTGCACTGGGTTTTGGAGCACAAAAAACAATATTGCTCTTTCTGGTAAGGCTTTTAAAGTCTTGGAAGGACTTGGTAAAAAGTTGGGCTGCATGACAGTGATGAGAATGATGAGTTATGTGACTCTTGTTGTCTTTTACAAACGTCTCAGAGGTGGCAGATCCTGGGATTCTTTCATATTTTCTTCTCTAAATTCACGGAATCATGGAGTGGTTTGGGTTGGGAGGGACCTTAAAGCTCATCCAGTTTCACCCCTGCCATGGCAGGGACACCTTCCACTGTCCCAGGCTGCTCCCAGCCCCATCCAGCCTGGCCTTGGGCACATCCAGAGATCCAGGGGCAGCCACAGCTGCTCTGGGCACCCTAAAGTCCCATTACTTTGAGGACTGATTGATAACTGCCCTCAGTGTCCTGCTGGGGATGACATTTCTTTGGGGTGACACTTCACACCCCTTCTCAGTGATCTCCTCCCACCACAGCCTGACACAGCCCTCACTCCAGTGAGTTTCACTCATGGCAGGAGGGCACTTCCAGCTCCTTCCCTCTTCTTTCAGCCTCTGCCTGCCAGGCAAGAGTCAGGCTGTTCAGACTCATCCTCACATGTGTGTGTGTGCAGAGTCCTGCCTGTGCCATGCATGGAGCTGGGTGTTCTGTTCCCTGAGAACACTTCTAAAACCTCAGTGCTGAAGCTTTGATGCTTATTGGTACCTAAACTTTTAAATAAAGAGTTTGTGTGTTATTGTTCCACTTTTCTTGGCTTGCAGTGACTTCACCCTTGGTGACATGACTTTGTAGGAGGTCGTGGTTCCTTTGCACTGCAGGACAGTTGTGTCTGGTGCCTGTAAATGTGATGTTCACAGTGTCCTCAGGAACTGGAACATTCCCTGACCAGACCAGGGCACAGTTTGGTTTGAATTAAAAGCCTTTAGGGCTTAGAACATTAACATTTCTGTGAACAGGACTTGGGGTGATCTTTTCCCAGGACACAGTTGTTGGCTGAACCCTGAAGAATTCCTTCTGTGTTTGGTGTTTAGATCCTGTAAATAATTTTCCATCATCACCTTTCCTTGGGAATATCCCAAATCTCTTTGCTCAGGTGGAAATCTTCCACTGCACCTTTCTGGAGGTGAGGAAACCCAAACTCAACACCAAACCATGGCAAATTATCCAGTCAGCTTTTCCTTGGTGTTTAGAGCTCCTTCAGGAAATGCTGGAATGATTTTTTAAAATTTGCACAACTCTGATACTTGGGTAGTGTTACTCTCATTGTTATTAGTGTAAACAAAACCCCAATTTTCATAGTTAGCTTTAATACCTACTCCTTAGTTTATGCTAGAAACAGTAAAGCCTTAGAAGGAAAAATGCAAGTTACACTTCAAAAATAATTTTCTTAAATCACATTATTATCCTAAAGGAATAATGATATTTTTTGTTTGTTTTGTGGATGGTTTTTGTTGTTGTGTTTTAAATTTTTAGGGGTTGAAATTTGTTTTACTTGAGAGAAATCAATACAGTTTACAGTGAACCCAACTCTGGGGTAATACTG
The DNA here is from genome assembly GCA_027576295.1 of Cossypha polioptera. Classification (NCBI taxonomy): domain Eukaryota; kingdom Metazoa; phylum Chordata; class Aves; order Passeriformes; family Muscicapidae; genus Cossypha; species Cossypha polioptera. Next base: position 2,469,775 of record JAODHX010000001.1, read on the forward strand.
TTTGGATTAGGGAAATTTGGCATCCCCAGTTTTTGGTGGTTTCCAGCTGCAAGTACAGATTCAGCCACACTTAAGTTTTTTTCTCCTTAAAAGCTGCTACTTCAAGGTGAGACAAATCAAAAGAAGTAATTGCTTAAACTTAAAAGTGTGTGTACTAAATACAGGAATTATTACAAAGGCAGGAAATTGGGCTTTCAAATGAATGCTTTGGAATTGTGAGGTTTGACTGGACTTGTCATCCCCTTGCCTGGATTTATTTCTGTTTTTTTTTTTATTTTTTTATTTTCTGTGATGAGCACTAAGCTGGATATGGAAATACTGAAACTTTCTACTGGGGAATGATTTATTGTTCAGTGACTTGAGAACTCTTGAGTGAAGTTTGTCAGGACTGGCTTCAGATTCCTGCTGTAAAATGCAGAATATCAGTAATCAAATCATTGAGAATGCAGCAGAAAAGTGGTTTAGGTACAGTTCACAACCTGGGAGGATTTTATGGAATAGTTCTGGTGCTTCCAGGAAACTTCGGAGTCAGGAAAAAACTAGAATGTTATTATTTTATGAACTGTGATGTGGATTAATAAGGACAGCACACCTAAGAGTTTTAAAGTATTCTGGTTTTTAGGAAGTTTATCAGAATTTGTGTTATTAATACGAAATATTCTGGTTTTTAGGAACGCTATCAGAATTTCTGTTATTAATACAAAGTATTCTGAGTTTTAGGAACTCCATCAGAATTTGTGTTATTAATACAAAGTGAGTTTTAGGAACTCTGTCAGAATTTGTGTTATTAATACAAAATATTCTGGTTTTTAGGAACTCCATCAGAATTTATGTTACTAATACAAAGTATTGTGAGTTTTAGAAGCTGTCAGAATTTGTGTTATTAATACAGAGTATCAGAGCAGTTCAGTGTCTTCAAATGCAAAAGAACTGCTCTGTAACCAAAATTTAAGTGCTATAAATTTCCCTTGGAGTGACATGAACTACTTCAAAATCATCCATGAAATCAGCCAGTGAGGGAATTCCCTGGAATCATCACACCAGCAGCTTCCCCATAATCGAGGTGGAATTTATAATGGTGAATATTTTTTGTAGTTCAGTTTTTCACTTAAAAAGCCTCTGTGTGCGTGTGTTGGTCCTTAAAAGTGTGTGGTAGGTTAACAGCAATCTCAAATCCAATCCCAAAAATCCCAAACTGTTCAGCCAGTTTGGGATTAGTAAAGGAAAAGAAGACTTTCAGTATCAATAGGGCTGTGCAAATCCTGCAAGTGGAAGGAGGGGCCAGCCCAAATTCTGAAAATACACACTTGCCCACGTGCCAAGTTATTTTATTTTTACAGTTGGTTTTATTTTAAATTTGTCATCACTGTGTTAGATGAAATCCACCTTTATTTATGGTAGACGCCAGAGCTGGATGGATGTCACCCAGTGAAATAGTTGGAAAATACATGGGATTATTTAACCAAGTTCAAAAGATGCTGCATCAATTCCTAACCCTGCCTGTATTCAAACTACAAAAGTACTTTGAGATCCTCCCCCTCTCTCCTGAAAGCTGTTCTCTTTGGTCAGGTATTGAATAATTTATATCATGTGAGACTCTTGCACATGATGTATTCATCCCTTGTTTAGCTCTTACATTCATGGTTTGGCATGCTGGCTGTACATTGATATGGGAGATGCTTCCCATTTTTTCTCTACCAACTGTTTAAATATATCTTGTGCCTCAGTAACTACAAATGGGAAATAGAATAATTCAAGTAATTTCCCTTGATGGGTTTTATGCGTAGGAAAGGATTTTCTTTTTTTTAAATATCTGTTTGTACAAAAGGAGAGCTTTAAAAACAGTGACAATATTTATGCTAACTTCATGTTCAGCTGGAAATGCCTGAGCCATCAGGCCAGGTATTGATTTGGGATAAAATATTGGGTGTTTTTCACCTCTCGTGCGCTTTGACGTGCTGCCATGTAGCAGGTAATTTATTCCATCTCTAATTAGTTTTGCACTGCAAACTGCAAATTGTGAGTAATGTTCTTTGGAGGAGGGGGAAGGAGGAGGTGCTGCTCCAACACGAGGAACTCTCAGTTAAGTGCTGATAAAAGTATTTCCCTGAAAGGACAGCGGAGCAGCCCAGCACGAGGATTAGCGCTGCAAAGTCCTGGCCCAGCCCCGATTGCTTGGAAAATCTTGTAAGCCCCTGGTCAGGTAACACTGCTGCTGCAGGGGCTGCAGGATGAGCACAAATAAATGCAATAAATAGGTTCAAAAAGCTGCCACGAGATAGAGAATGGGCAGCACTGGTGTTTGGGGTGTGAGTGCACACACACTGAGGTAGCTGAGGTGTTTCTGGCCATTCAGGGAGAGATTTCAGGAGTTTCATTGAGGTAGCTGCTGGAGTTTTAGGACATTCAGAGAGAGATTTCAGGAGTTCCACGAGGTAGCTGCTGGAGTTTAGGGCACACAGGAGAAATTTCAGGAGTTTCACTGAGGTAGGTGCTGGAGTTTTAGGAGACAGGAAGAGATTTCAGGAGTTCCACTGAGGTAGCTCCTGGTGTTTTAGAGCAATGCAAGGAGATACTTCAGTAGTTTCACCACTGCTAAAATGTCCAAAATGAAGTTGTCGAATAAAGGAGCTGGGACTACTTTTAAGTTCTGTTGGAGCTGCCATTTTGGGCGCTTGGTAAACTCTGATTCCCGCTCCGGCTCTGGGAAGTTGGGCTGTCCTCGGGACCCCTGGCAAGCAGGGCTCATCCCTTTGGCCGTGCCCAGGTGCGCGGCCGGGCTCAGGTGGGTCACCCGGCGGGTCCGCGGGCTCCGCGGGTCCGGTGGCACCGTGTCCCCTGTCCGGTGGCACCTTGGCGGAGCCCCGGAGAACAGGAAGCACCCCCCACCCCCTCGGCAGGTGAGTGACTCGCAGCGGCGCTGGCACATCGCTGCCGGGCTCGGCAAAGTGCAGTAAAACATGCCCGGCATCGCTGCGGCCGCCACGGCGTAGAGACAGGGGACAGTGCTGCTGCTGCGCTGCTGCTGCAGGGACAGCCGGGGGCTTCCAGAGTAAGTGTGTCTGTCACTCTTTGCATTTCCAGCCGCCGGTTTTCCACATCCGCATCCCCCCTGCGCGTGGGAAGGGGATCTCCCCAGCAGCCCTGCGAGCGGGGCTGGTCAGTGATGGATTCACGCCGTCACAGGCACAGAGACACCAATATGCTGACAGATAATATTTTCTTTTTTTTTCTTTTTTTTCTTTAAAGCTTATTTCTCGTAGGATGCTTCAGCTTCGCTCATGTTCAGTCGTTAAAGGAGCTGAAATTTCATTTGCTTAAAAATCTGTCGGGGAGGGGGGGTGATGATAATAATAATAATAATAATAATGATAGTAATAATAATAATAATAAAGGATGATGTTGTGTCTTTAGGGTTAAACCCAAACCAATGAAACATAAATTCAGATCCTTGGGAAAAAGGGGAAGGAAAAAGGGAAGGACAGGAGTAGCCTGACACAGTAATTTTAGGAGGTGACCTGCCTAAGGAAGGCAGTGACAGGGAACTTTAGAGCTTTTTAAAGCCCCAGGAAGAATTCCAGCCGGGCTCGCTCCCACCCGGCAGCGGTGGGGGGAATCTTTCGCATCCCAACCCTGGAGAAGGCGTCCCGGAGCCGGGCGAGGCGAAATCCTAACGCGGGCGCGTTTATCCGTAAATCCCGTGTATCATGGCTGCGCCGCCCTGCCCTTGCTGTGGGGGTGAAATGTAGAACATGAGCCTGATCCTCGGGAGATGGAGCTAATTTCGCCCTACACCGCAAAGTGTTAACAGCGCCCGGCGAATGTGACAAAGCTCAATCGCGCTCCTTGTTTATGGAGCCCGCGCCCATTGGCCGCCGCGCGCCAGCTCTGCCCTGGCAACTGCGCGCCCGCATTTGCATAGCGCGCCGCCATTGGCCGGCTCCGCGGCGCTGCGGGCCAATGGCGCGGCGCGGCCCGGGGAGGGCTATGCTAATGAGGCGCTGTTGCTGGGGCGCGCTGCGGCAGCCGCGGCTCGGCTTCCCCCTCACGCGCGGCGCCTGCGCGGTGCGCGCCGCCCTCACGGCGGGCAGCTCCGAGCCCTGAGCGCGGAGTCCTGCCGCCTCTCCGCCTGCGTGCTATTCCCCTCTGTTTCTCCTCATTTCCTCCCCTGTTTTTCTCCTATTTTTAAATAAAATGCTTTAAACTAGCCAGCTCCCCGCGGAAAGCACGGCTGTGGAACGCTGACACACTCGCCTCGCCCCTTCGCGCTGTCCGAGATCAGAATCTGAATCTGATTATTCTTAAAATAATTAGTTCTGGAACACACTCACCTTTCAAAAATGGTGTATTCACATCACCCCCGACATAAAAACCCCCACACCAAAAACCAAGCCCCTCCTCAGCTGTAAGTTGAGTCCTTTTTCCTGTCCTAAATATCATTCCTGCCTAAGAATACTGGGGAGTCTGAGCTTAAAATAAATTCTGCTGCTTAAATCTGCATCTGTATCTGACCTTTTTTTCCTTTCCCTGCTTTCCCATCCAGCTTTTTCCCTTATTCACTCATGGGTCACTTTACCTTCTTCAGTCCTGCTCCCACTCCCTCCCTCTGTCTTCCTTAGCGTCCAATTCCTGTATTTTCATAACTGTCACATTCTCTCCTTCCAACTCACTAAAACTGATTGTAATTTTTTAACTGTCCATCTCATGCTATTTTTCTTTTTTTTTCCCTTTTTTTAACATAAGTATCAATATGTATATGCAGTTTGATACCACCTGGCATTTGCTAATAATGGTGGGAATTCCTGTCACCAGCAGATTTTTAGTTAAATCTGATTTTTACTGTGGTGGAATTCTAGTTTTTTGACTGTTTTCTAAACCCTTCAGAAAAACTTCAGGTTCAGCAGAGGGGAATTTAGTTTCTCTTGGATAAAGCCAACATTTTCATAGAGAAACTTAGTGTTTTCTAGAACCAAAAACTTAGATTTAATAAAAATTGTGTGTACTTTGAGTTTTCTTGAAGCCTTCTGAAGAGTAAGTTTAGAGGTTCTTTTATAGCGTGTTTAGGGGGTAAAACAATGTCAATTTAAACTCTGTGTCACTAAATTTCTGCTGTATTAGGAGATTACTGTGGTTTATAAAAGATTTTTCTCCTTATATACCGAATTTGACAGAACTTTCTGTTTTCTGTTTGTATTTGTGGTTTTCACTCAGAACTGAGGGGCAGCTGTGGGTCTTTCAGCAGGATTAAAGATGCAGAGGTAGTTGGAATTAAGTAATTATTGGAAAACCTGTGTTAGGTATGGAATTCACACTTCAGTCCCTATTTCTGCTTTAAGAGCTGTTGTGTTTGTTCGGTCAAAGGTTGGACTTGATGATCCTGGAGGTCTTTTCCAACATTATTGTTTCTGTGGTTCTTTGAACTTTCACCATGACCATAAAAAAAGTTTATCTCCATTTCCACCTCTCCTTTATATTCCCTCTTTTTAATGGCAGGCTTTTCACTCAATTAGAAAAATTAGAAACCTTAGAATAATTGCATAAAATCATAAATTGTACATGAATTTGTAGAGGGAGAGAAAAAAGAAGCCTCAGAACCTCAACCTTGGCACATTTTCAAGAGCATCGGTGACTCTGGAAAAGGAGGACTTGGATAATTTTAATTTGTCAGTTTTAAAGCAAATGTTAGGCTCCTCTTGAAATACAGGTTATTAAACATTCAGTAATAAAGTATTGACTGCTGAGATTCTGCTTCATTCACTCATTTGTCATTAAATAAATAAATACACGTTGGGGTGAATCACCAGCCACAGTACTTGGGTTTGACCAGTTCTCCTGAGGGGTTGGACAGAATTCCAGTGTGGCAGGAAAACTTGGGAAGAACCTGAACTGCATTAGAGAAGGGGAAAACCTTCACTACTAACTCTGGTGGTGTGTGTACAGTTGTTTCCTCTCTAAATCCTGGGATATCCTCTCTTGGAGGATCACATGAGGGCAGCACGTCAAAAAGGAGCTTTTTTTACCTAACCTGTAAAGCTGCTCTTCTGTGGAGCTCTGCAAAACAGAGATTTACCTGCTAGGATGTGTCCCTTGTCTTTGCAAAGTCCCAAATGTACAAAAACTTAAATTATGGAGCCCTTTTTGTGTTTATCCCATGTCTCGCCGTTTTTCTGCAGAACAGGAGAAAATCCAGAATTCTACAGAAGGAAATGATTGTTTGTGAATTCCAAGGATGCAAAAACAATGAGCACTCTATAGAATATATATGCAGGCAGGAATAATTTTATTTGGAGCACAGTCTGAAGAGTGGCAAGGGATATTATGTTAAACACAATGAAAATAAAAAGATCTATTGTATGGCCACCTATTCAGTGAGCACTGCTTCCATTCTGCCCCCTAAAACAAACAGGGCATTCATGAAGCTAAACAGAATCATAACTTATTGACATGGAGGCACAGAATTAAAGCTGGGGAAGGATTCTGAGCTTTCCTAATTTCTGGGCACAGTTCTCTTCATTTTAGTGCATTTTCAGTCCATTCAGGCCTTTGTAGGCCTGTCCCTGTTTCCTTGTGGAATTCCAGGTGGTTTTTTAGCTGCTTCACCAGGGCAGAAATGGAAAAGCAGAGGTCTCACAGAGCTTAATTTGGGCTTTGAAAGTTCAGAGTGCTTGTGTTTGCTGTAAGTTTTAGCTGAGAATTTTGGCAATCTTGGGCTTCATTTATTAAAAAAAAGTGGTTTCACTTTTCACAACATTTTCTCAGTTCTAAGATTCTCCAGAGCGTACTCAAAGTCATATTTATAAGTTAATGAAACACAGATTTATATACTGTGTTGCCAGTGGATCAAATGAGTTTTAGAAACTTCTTTCTCTTGTAGTGGCAGAATTACAACGAGCAGCAGCGTTCAGTCCTTCTGGTACCAGAATTCTGAAACGGCCTTTTTTTTTCTTTAATTGGAAAATACTTCCCACAGTCTTTCCCTGTGACAGGTCTGAGCCCCAGTTTTTGTGCAGGAAGGGGAATTTGTGTCCTCAGATTGCACAAAAGCCACAGACCACAAGTCCTGCCCAGCATCCACCTCCTGCTGCAGCTCATCCAGGGGAGGAACCGGCCAAGGCAGGCTCAGCAGTTCATGGCAGAACAGTTCATGAACCTGCTCTTGGCCTACTTTCACTCCAGGCTGGGAAAAGATGGCACCCAGGGGTTTGCTGTCACCTCCTGAGCACTGTGACCTCCCTGCAGCTCTGGCCATGGGGAAGAGCAGGGGGAATCCGTGGGTGTGCTGGCCTGTGAATGGGGTTGGAGAGCAGGCTTGTTTCTAAGTTTAGGGCTCCATTCTGCTGGGAGGGAAAGCAGAGTTTGGCATTTCTGTACAGGGAAGTTGGCTGAATAGTTATTGTAGGATAACTTGTGGAGAAGCCATTCTTAAAAAATTCCCCCACAATAATAAAGTTCCTTCAGAGGAGGAACTCGTGTGGGATATTTATAACAGGATTGTTCTCCAGTAGCTGCTGCAGGTAATTTCCCTTTGTTCCCTGAGTTCTCTCAGCTTTTGCCTGGGTTCTCTCAGCTTTTCCCACTCCAGACCAAGCAGAGTGAGGTCTCTGCACCCCCATGTTCTCATGCAGTCACTCCAAACCCCCTGCACAGGGACAATGGGCAGAGCAGGGCTGCAGAAGTTCACTCAGAGTTCAGGCTGGCATTTGCTTATTGCCTGGAAGATGATTGTTCCCAACTCTCCAGTCCCCCGTGGCTGAGATTGGTGATGCTCAGGCAGAACTCTGGTAGGTCTAACTCATCTTCAGGGTGGGTTTATTGGAACAGAGAGTTCTCAGATACAAGTGCTTGTTGCTGATTGCTCCCTGTCTGTTTTAGGGTGTGCTGATACACCTCAGAGATGCTTGGATATTAGAGCAGAGATCTGGCTCCCTTTTCCAGACACTCTTGAACAGTTGAGCTATCACAGTGCTCATGGATGCTGAGAGCTTTTCCAAGAACAGATTTTGAGAAACAAAGTTGACCAGAACTCTGCAAAACAATTAACTTCGCAGAAAAAAAATCTTCTGTGAAGGAAGAGGGTTGTACAGTTCCTCAGCTAACACAGGATTTTCTTAGAGTGAACATTGGGCTGCTTTCCCATCACTAATTTAAACACAGAAAAAAGCAACAAGAAGCTCTTGCCTTCACCTGTGGTGGCTTAGCAGGGATTGGAAATAAAAAGATTGAAAGTCTGAACATGTCCTGCACAGTAAGAACTGTGCTTGTTGTGTGGTGTGACCCCACAGGCTCTTGAACACTCAGTGCAGGAAGGAGAACACCCTTTGTGGAGAACGAGACACTTCACACTTTTATTTACTTGTTGTGTTTTCTGGCAGGTTCTCACTCAGCTGCCAGGATATCCCTGAGAGGGAACAGAGGGAATATCTGCACGTGGCTGAACAGCCCAAACATGGAAAATGAGGCTGGGATAGGAGGGAGAAGTGAGGAAAGAAGCTCAAAACATTTTGGGTCAAAGCAATGATCTAAGGAGGGAAAATGTTGAAGGAAAGGAAGAAAAGTTCTAGCAAGGCAAAGAGAATGAAATATGAATTGTGCAGAGGAAGTTTCACACTGCAGCTTGAGATCATGGATTATCTTAATCCCACCCTCTGCCATGGGCAGGGACACCTCCCACTATCCCAGGTTGCTCCAACATGGCCTTGGATGCTTCCAAACTTGGGGAATTCCTGCATTTAAGCTTCTAGAAGTATGAAATAAATGCTGATGGGACTTTCACTGCTTTTACCTGCTTCATCTCACACAACAGTCCTCAGGCAGGGAAGTGTTTTTAAGGCTGTTGCAAAGGTTCTGTTATCAGCAAGATCACTCCTTGTCATGTCATGGAACCAAGACCTGCTGCTGCACTTGGGAGATGCTTCTGTCCATCCTGAAGGCAGATCTGCATCACTCACAGGGTCCAGACTGTCACAATGGTCCTTTTTGGGGGCTAATTTTTAGCTGGGACATGAGAAGTAGGAAGATGTATTAAGGAAATGTCACTTTTTTAGTGCTCTAATGATTTTTGTCTGACTTTGCCTTCATTTTTGTCTTTCACTATGGATACACCTCAGTAGAACACTTAGGTAGAAGTGTGACTGAGGGACAGAGTCACAAAGATATCTTGAGAAGCAAAGTAGATCTTTGATTAGAGCTGGGTGACAGGTATGCAAAGAAACCTTGGAATTACTGTTGGGATTTTCAGGTGCAGTCCCACCCAACAGAGGAGCTACTCAAACAACTCCTGATCCAGAGAGAAATCTCACTTTGAACTGCTTTTTATGACACAGAAATATGGAAATGTTGAGGCTGGAGGAGACCTTTGGAGGTTGCCCAGTCCTGTCGCCAGTTGGGCTTTGGCTTCTTGGAAAAAATCCACTGATTTTTTCTGGATTGATGATCCACCTGCAGCTCTTCCCCATCATTCAATGAGTCTTTGTGCCTCACTGTAGCTGAGAGGGCCAGAGATGTGTTTTACCATCAAAACCACTTTTTTTTGAGAGGAGATTTAATGTCTAAATGAGTTATGTGGACTGATGTCAAAATGGGAATTGCAGGATCACAAATGGATGAGGTCAGAAATTGAATCTGCACTGATTTTTATAAAAATCTATGCAAAAATTTACACAAACTTTTCCAATGTTACACCAATTGCAGCTCATTTATAGACTCCTCAATAATCACAATCTCAAATATTTATGCCTGGAAGTAATAATTTCTCTGTTGCTCGGAAAAATCATAAAATCACAGAATGGTTTGGGTTGAAAGGGACCTTAAAATCCTCCAGTTCCACTCCCTGCCATGGGCAGGGATAACTTCCACTGTCTCAGAGCCTCGTCCAGCCTGACCTTGGACACTTCCAGGGATGGGGAGTCCCCAAAAATCCATTAAAGAAAATCCATTTAAAACACAGCTGCTTTGAATGACAAAAGTATTTTTTGTCCTCACCAAATACATAAATAAATATATTCTTGAACTTCTTCCACTATGTTGAGATGATGCTTTAAGAAAGAAAGCTGCTCCTTTAAGAGGGAATCCATTTTTGCAGTGTGTCTATTTTCAGAGAGTTCTGAGCTGTGAGCCTCTTTTGAGTGCAAATACACATCAAGGTGGGTATTTTTATGCCTCCCCTGAACTAACATTAGGTAAGGCCTATTTGTAAGAGAATTCTACCCACTCCAAATCCATAATCTTTTCCCTTAATGTGCTTCATGCTTCGAGATCCTGGCATATGTTTTGGGGTTTTTCCCTTGGTTTTCTTCCCAAGGTGCTTTCCAAGGTGTGATCACTTGAACTCGTAGTGGTTAAAAAGGAAAATTGATGATTGACTGCACCTTGTTCACAGATATTTCTGTCCTTTGGAAGTGCTGGATGCGCTGTGGGAGCAAGTGCCAGCAGATTTTAGTCCTGCCCTGGTGGTCAGCAGATCCCTGATTTTTTTGGGTGTCTGGAGCTCTCCAGATGAGCCAAAAACCAATCTCAGAGTCACCAGAGGCTTTGTGAGCCTCAATTAATGGCTGTGCACAAATGTCCCTGTTTCTGGAGCGACTCCTCGACCTAAAACTAAAGGAGGTCAAGATTTCTATTCTAACCAGTCCTTCTTTCCCCCTTCCTTCCTTCCTGGCGTGTCACTGAGTGTTTCTAGGAGTGTTCTCTTGGGATGGGAGTGCAGGTGTCAGGAGCAGAGTCTGGGATGTGCCAAGGGCAGGGATTCCATCAGCTGAGCCTGCCTTGTTTGTGCTGGTGGCCAGCACAGGGCTGTGAGCAGTCCCAGGGACAGTTGGAAAGAAGGAATTAAGGAATTCAGGAATTCCTTCCTGCTCATCCTTGTGCTTGCAGCTCCCAAACCTCTGACCCAGGTGTTGCTGACGTGGGTGAGGTCAGTCCCATTTCAGAGATGACTCAGGTGCTTTTCCATTTAGGATGGGAACACAGGGATGAGTTGGCCAATTCCCATCCATCTCCTTGGCATCCTCCACATCATCAGACTGGTGATGACTGATCAGACTGGTCAGGTTCTGATCTTGTCTCTTTTTCTGAGATTTGCTGTGAAGCCATTCGTGTTTCTGGTTTAAGAAGGTTTTTGTTGGACACAGTTTGGATTCCTGGTATCACATTTGGGGTGGGACTCCCCTCCAAGCCAACAGGGACCTCTTTGTCAGTCACAAACAGCAAATCTCAAAAATACTTTAAACTAAAAAATTAAAATTCATGGATTTGGGTGCAGGTGGATTTGGGAGGGAAGGGTCTATAAGCATTTGAAAGCTGAAAGTTTGAAGGCCGAACCAAAACATCAAATTACAACTGTTGTTTTGTGAGATAATTATACTTTTAACACTCTTCTACTTTTCTTTTTTACTTTATTTTCAATGTGTGTAGTGCATGACTCAGTCTGTCCTCAGATTTGTTGTGATTTTTGGTGTGTCAAAAGATCCTGTGAAGTAAATGAGAACCCCCACGGTGCCAGAATTTTTGGGTTAATATATTTGAGCTTTCTGCTTTTTTAGGAGCACATGGAAGGGCAGAGTTTTTTAAAATAAAATTTGTTTTTATTAAGTTATGTAATTGGCAGGTATCTCTATTGGAAACCTATGGCCTGGGGTAAGAAAATACAAGATTGAAACCTTTGAAAGTAACTGGCTCTACATTTTAGAATTAGTGGTATTTTTGACTCTCTGATTTCAATATTGTTTTGACTTTTACTTCAGTCACCATGATGTTGCTAAGTGAGATTATGATTTTTTTTTCAGGTTAAGCAGAACCTCAGAAATTAAAAGAGCAAAAAGTAGAGATACTGGATGATGTCTTACATATGTTCAGCCATCCTTACAGGAGTGCTCAGTGAATCTTGAAAAGGAAATGTTCACTAAATCCACCAAGTTGTAGAGATGAAAGATTAACTCTGATTCTCAGTTTTTAATGGACATTTTGTAGAAGAGTTAAAAGTAATTTTTCTGTGCAATGTTTACTTAAAATGGTCAATATTTTAATATAATCAGTATAAAAAGGTGTTCGATTTAATCCATGCAGTTTCTCCATTGCCACAGGTGTTGAGTCAATGGTGCAGTATATATTTTAATACTTTAATTTTCTTTTGACAGAGTAATTTTTAAGAAAGACAGATCTTGTCTGTACTCATCTACTGTGTTCTACTGCTTGTATTTTCTTGCAAGGTTTGGACTGTAAAGGAAGTGGGGATTTCCCTTTGCTGGTCAGGTGCTTGGCTGTTTAACACCTTCCTTCTAAATTTAACCTTTAGTGATAATTTTGCTTTCAGGTTGCAGCTGCTCTTTGTTTGCTGAGCTTTGTGGGGAGGCATAAACATACAGGACAAGGAATCAGGGATTCACAGAATCACCAGGGTTGGAAGAGTCCCACCATCATCACCCCTAAACCTTCTCCCCAAACAAAGGAGCTGCTGAGGCTGGACACTGGATTTTCCTGGGTACAGTCAGTCCAGGAGGTTGCTGGGAGCAACCCTGAAAGGCAGAACTTTTGTGTGTTTCTGGCTTTTGTGGAACCCATACTCAAAATTTGGAATAACCCTTGTGAAATTCTGACTGAGTTATGACAGCCAGGTGGAGATGTGAGAAAAGGGATGCTCAGGATTAGAGTCCCAGGATGGTTTGGGTTGGAAGGGACATTTCAAGATCGAGTTCTGGTGGTCAGAAGACCAGGTTGCTCCAGCCAGGCCTTGGACACTTCCAGGGATCCAGAGGCTGCCACAGCTT
>JAODHX010000001.1:2491829-2503994 GCA_027576295.1 Cossypha polioptera
TTCCTTTTCCTTTTCCTTTTCCTTTCCCTTTCCCTTTCCCTTTCCCTTTCCCTTTCCCTTTCCCTTTTTCCTTTCCCCCCTTTTTTCTCTTCTTTTCCCATTTTTCCTTTCCCCCCTTTTTTCTCTTCTTTTCCCTTTTTTTTGGTGGCTGAGCATCCCTTGAATCCAAGACAGAAATCAGAATAACCCCAATAATAAACAATCATAATAACCCTAACAATAAAGAATTGGAGAGCTTTGTATAAATTTGATAGTAACTTTGTTCCATGGTCTTGCATTATCAGGAAAAAAAGAATCTCCCTTGGAAAAAGAAGGGAATATTACAAATTTCACAATATAAAAGGGTGAGGAAAAAAATTCAACCCAAAACTTTATGAGCCTAGAGGAGCAAAATAAAACCTGTGAAAAAGTTCATACAGGTTCAAGAGTGTGCTCAGAAATGTGTGACTGTCAAAATTCCCCTTTTAAATAAGGGACTGGCTGCAGTAGCCTGCAGAATTTAAATTATTTACAATTTTTGGATGTGATAGATCATATTTTTTTTCACCAGGCTTTTTTAGATTGGAAATTAAATCTTTATTTTTGAAGTAAGCAATCAAATCTGACTTATAAATTAGAAAATAATCATAAGACTTGTCATACAAACTCCCTTTCCAAATTAGAGCAGTTTTTTTTTGTGGGAATAGTTGGTCTGATCTATGAAATTCTTCCACATTGAGACTTTTCCCTCAAAAATCAAGTCCCTGTGCTGGACAGAGACTGGGCCCTGCCAACATTCCTGATATTCCTCTGCCACAACCAGCAAAACCCACCAACATTCCCTTCTTCCAGTCAGAATTAAGGAATTTGAAGGAAATATTTGAATTTGAAGATGCTTTAACAATGACAGCTCAATCAGGACTTGCTGCTACTCAGTGGGAGAGAACCAAAAAATCCCTTTTAGGTGGGGTTTGTTTCATGGGCTACATTTGTTTGCCAGATGAAAGGAAGAACCAAAAATGTTTTGTAATAGTTTGTTTGAGAAACTTTCAGACAGTTTCCTGATGTTTACAAAGTGCTTGTACTTGTAATAAAATCGAATTAATGTCTTTTCTCCTGCCCACACAGGAGGAGAATGAGAGTTTGGCTTCCTAGGGTGGTCCCTCCAGTACCTCAGTGCAGGTCCAGCTTCAGAAGCACAAACTCCATAATTTCTTTTTTGGGTCACTTTGATGTGATTCTTTTTATTTTGTCATTGAGGGAAAAAATTATTTGTACAGCAACCATTATAAGTATTAAATTAGACTTGGGAATGGCAAACTCTCTTCAGTCACAGAAGATGATTTCTGCTTTTTCAAGTTCATATCACAGAATTCCAGGATCATTGAGGTTTGGAAAGATCTCCAAGATGAATCCCAGCTGTGCCCAGATGTGCCCAATGCCCACCTTGTCCCCATCCCAGAGCCCTGAGTGCCACCTTCAGGCTTTCCTTGGACACCTCCACTTAATAACTCATTTATTAGTTCAGTAATACTGATGGAAAATATAAATGGAACAAACTTTTCTCCAGTGGAATTGCTTAAACTCACCCTGAGGTTTTCTGTCCTGCACCTGGAGGGGAACATTGGACTCTGGCTGGGTGGGACAGAATTCCCAGAGCTCCCAGAGCTCTTTGGAGGTGGTTTGTCTCTTGGTACTTCTAGATTTTGTTCTTATTTGGAATTAAATGCACTTGAATGTGGTGAGCTGGCCCAGTTCTCCAGCAGTTGCTGTGAACTTCCTTTGAAAAGAAAAAGAATTTCTTGTGAGGCTCCTTTGGAGCTGCACCTTAAATATGGAGCCAGTTCATGTGTCTGTGCTTAGGGGGAGGAGTGATGGAGGAGAGTCTTTGTTGTCAGAGGAGGTTTGGATTAAACCTGTTGGGTGTAGTTGGAGGAGAGATAGGAATCTTGGAATTTAGTCCTTTTTGAAAAATTCTTAATATATTAACAATTATTGATATATCAAAAAGTAACTATACTGCTTGTGGGTTTTGGTTTTTTTTTTACTTAGCTTAAACTTGTTGCATTTAAATAGCTCATTTCTGGGAGGAATTTCACAATTTGATGCAGCAACTATACCATTAAATCCCTGTTTTTGTTCTAATTTCTGCCATATTCTCATTCCAGAGGCGGATGCCCCAAACTTTCCGTGATCCAGCCACTGCTCCATTGAGGAAACTCTCCGTAGATTTGATCAAAACATACAAGCATATTAATGAGGTAATGCCTTTAATGTTTGTTACAATACATGGTTTAAATAGATTTTCTACAAATAATCTCATCAAGACATCCAAAAAATCAAGTTTTCTCTCAGTTGTTCACATCTTGTTTGAGGTCATGGCTGTCGTGGTCCTGCTTTCTGTCCAGCACACAGGAAATCTTTTATCTTGGGATTTATTTTCTTTTGTTTTATAAACAAGTGTTGAGCTGGCAGGACAAGGAGACACGAGTGGCACAAGCACACTTTGAGCTCAGTAAAACTTTATTAATGTTTCTAAGAGCTTTTAAGGAAAATGCTGAAATGTTTTCCCTAAATGATTGAACTAAATATTACTGACAGATGGAAAATATAAAGTTGTTCAGGATAATACAGGAAAGTATCACTTAGTTTCAAACTTTGACAATTAAAGGGAATGTGAAGGGATTTTTATGGTGATTAATGACTTCCTTGGAATTGCTTCCAAGTCTTGTGGGAAGATCAAGTGGTAATTGTTGTTTCCAGGCTTGTTAGCATTTTGAATTTGACTGTGTGCACAGTGTGCTGGGATGTTTCTGTTCCTTTGGTACCTGTGAACTCCAGAGATCAATGTTAATACATTTATCAATGTTATTATTTATTAGTGTTAGTACATTTATCAGAGTTGCTACTATTATTTATTAGTGTTAGTACATTGATCAGAGTTACTATTTATTAGTGTTAGTACATTTGTCAGTGTTATTACCATTATTTATTAGTGTTAGTACATTTCTTTAGCTCTGCTTTCCCAGTTCTTCAGTTATTCAAGACTTTCCTTTGGAATAATGACCTGACTTCAAACACAGCAATAGGAGGAGAGGATTGTTAGTTTTCCACTTGTAAAAGCTGCACTTTAAAACCACAGAATGCTGAATAAAAGTTGATTTTCCTCTTTCTTGAGCTGCTGTTCTGAGCAGGGCTCTTAAGGAAGCTCCTTTCCCCCTCCAGGTTTACTATGCAAAAAAAAAACGGCGGCATCAGCAGGGCCAGGGAGATGATTCCAGTCACAAAAAGGAGAGGAAGGTTTACAATGATGGTTATGATGATGACAACTATGACTACATTGTGAAAAATGGGGAGAAGTGGATGGACCGCTATGAAATCGACTCTTTAATAGGCAAAGGATCCTTTGGGCAGGTAATGGCTCCTTCTGGGTTTGTATCATTTCTGTGGATCACAGTTGGATTTCATTTGAAGTGCTGTTGCTGCTTCATTTTGAAATTAAAACACTTTTTTTCTCAGTCCTGTCATCCTGAGTGCCTGTTCAGACACTCACATTTTGTGCTATTTCATGTTACTACAGAAAACATTTAATTAGATTTCAGTGTGTGTTGCATTTTACAATGAGAAGTCCTCCACCTTTTGCCATCTGTTGACATTTTTAACTTGAGTTTGGTTTTGGTTTGAGTTAAGTTTTTGGTTTGAGTTAGGTTTTTAGTTTGAGTTAGGTTTTTAATTTGAATTGGGTTTTAAAATTAAAACAATAATTAGTGCTGGATCTTACCTCATAAATGTCATTAGCAGCATTTGTTTTGACTGGTTGCAGCTTTAGCCAAGGCTGGAAGGACGATGGAGCTTTTATTTAGTAGTTTTTAGTTTTTCTCAGATTTACCAGTCCTTTTACAGTGTTGGTTTAGATCATTTTATTTGCATATAAAGTGACATCACTGCAACAAGCATCACCAAATCAGTTGTAGCTTTATTGTTGTATCATAAGAAGAAGTAGGATTAAAAACTTGGAATTGAGAAAGGTGAAAAAGGGAGTTAGGGTGGGTTTTGAAAACTGGATTTTCCTGATGGATTTGGCTTCTCTTGCAGGTTGTGAAGGCTTATGACCGAGTGGAGCAGGAGTGGGTGGCCATCAAAATCATCAAAAACAAGAAGGCTTTCCTAAACCAGGCCCAGATTGAAGTGAGACTGCTTGAGCTGATGAACAAACATGACACTGAGATGAAGTACTACATAGGTATTGAATTAATTACTCCTCATTTTGATTTGATTATGAATGGTTTAGATCTTGCTGTAGAGCTTAGGCTGCTTTCAGCTGATTCCCAAATCTATTTTGGAATATTTGTGATGGTATTTGGTGGTTCCTGCCAAGCTGGGAGAAGTTGGAATCAAGTGTAGGAAGCCCAGCAGGACCTGGAATGGTGGGAGGGGAATTCCAAAGGTGAGAGAACAGGAATTTGGAGAAGGATGTGTGGCAGGAAATGGCATCAGGGTGGGAGCAAAATGTGCCATCTCAGGTGAGTTATAAATAAAGTACACAGAAGGAACTGGATAATGGAGAAAACAAATCCAGGGACACCAAGCTGACCAAAAATCCACTTTAGTTAAAAATCTGAATTCTCTTGGTGCTCATATTCAAGATTTTATTATGCCAGAAAGGAGAGTTGCTTTTTCTCTGAAATGTTTTTCCCATTTCAGTTTTCTTGTGGCAACCTGAAAGTTTGACAATGGCAAACCCTGTTGGCCTCTGAACAGAGGAATGTGATTAATATTTCACTTATTTAATGAAAAACAAAGGCTTGGATTGGTTCCTTTCATAAACTGAGATTGTGCCTCAAGGAAATGAATACAATTCATTGGGGATATTGATCAGCTTTATTAATTGAAGCTGCAGCAATTGTATCAGTTTTATTAATTGAAGTTATCAGCTTATAAATTGCAGTGATGTCATTGTGTATTTTAAATTATTCTCACAATTAAATATTTCCTCTGTAAATGTAAGGGAGTGATAACTTTGATAATATATCCCTTCACAAGTTTTTGGTTAATTTAGCTTTACTGAGGTGGACCTGAGGATGTGAAAATGTCCCCTTGCCCTCCAAACATGGCAGAAATACTTTGTAAATAACACAGAACCAGGAAAAAACCCAATGCTCTTATTTTACTCAGCACTCAGTTTCCTACACATTGATTAAAGTATTTTAAAGATTTCAAAAGATTTTCCAATTTTACTGAGGTGCACCTGAGGATGTGAAAATGTCCTCTTGTCCTCCAAGCATGGCAGAAATCCTTTATAAATAACACAGAACCAGGAAAAATCACAATGCTCTTATTTTACTCAGCTCTCAGTTTCCTACACATTGAATAAAGTATTTAAAAGATTTCACAAGTTTGTGCACCCAAGGATGTGTAAAATGTCCCTCTGTACCCCAAGCACGGCAGAAATATTTTGTAAATACCACAGAACCAGGAAAAATCACGATGCTCCAATGCTCAGTTTCCTACACATTGATTAAATTATTTAAAAGATTTCACAAGATTTTCCAGCTTTACTGAGGTGCACCTGAGGATGTGAAAATGTCCTCTTGCCCTCCAAGCATGGCAGAAATACTTTGTAAATAACACAGAACCAGGAAAAACCACGGTGCTCTTATTTTACTCAGCGCTCAGTTTCCTACACATTGATTAAAGTATTTAAAAAATTTTACAAGATTTTCCAGCTTTACTGAGGTGCACCTGAGGATGTGAAAATGTCCTCTTGCCCTCCAAGCATGGCAGAAATCCTTTGTAAATACCACAGAACCAGGATAGAAAAATGACGCTGTTACGTTATTGACGATCCTCCTCCTTACGTGCTGTGCTGGAATGACCCCACAACTCTCAGTGTGCATTAATGATATTTAACTTTCCCTCCAGTGCATTTGAAGCGCCACTTCATGTTCAGGAACCACCTGTGCTTGGTGTTTGAGATGCTGTCCTACAACCTGTACGACCTGCTGAGGAACACCAACTTCCGCGGCGTGTCCCTCAACCTGACGCGCAAGTTCGCGCAGCAGATGTGCACGGCCCTGCTCTTCCTGGCCACCCCCGAGCTCAGCATCATTCACTGTGACCTAAAACCAGAGAACATCCTGCTCTGCAACCCCAAGAGGAGCGCCATCAAGATTGTGGATTTTGGCAGTTCGTGTCAGCTTGGGCAGAGGGTGAGTTTGGGGGGGAAAACGAGTGAAAATTCTGTTGGCGCTGTTGAAAAGCGTAGGAATTTTAAGTCATAATACTCACCTGGCTCACTGGACTTCATTCATGATGGTTTTAAACCATAACTCAGTTTTTAATAAAGATCCACAGTCCACAAGAGCTTTAAATATAAGTGTCAGAATCTCAGAATTGTCAAGGTTGGAAAAGATCTTTAAGATCAAGTCCAACCATGAACCAACAGCACCACATTCACCACTAAACCAAGTGCAAAAGTGTCACATCCACATCTTATTTTAAACAATTTGACAATCCACCACTTCCTTTAGTGCCCCAGTAGATAAAAATCCACCTTGTGATAAATTTTCCATGTTTTTTTATTTTGCCTCGGCTGTGTTTTTGTGCCAAGTCAGTGGAGAATGTATCAGCACTTGATTGTAGAAATCTGCAGTGCTAGTAAATAAAACAAAAAATTAAGATAAATAAATAAAAAATACTCTATTATTATTGTCTTATTCCATCTCTGTTCCTCTTTCCATGAGTGTTCCTTTAGCATGTCCCCTGTTTATGATTAGAGACACTGCAGATTGGATCTTTAGGAAAAGAATTCAGGAATTCATGGACTAACTTCACCAGAAGTGCCCCAGTTGTCTCTTGAGGAGTTGGCACTGGCCAGTAGCACTCCTTTGCTTTTTCCCAGAATAAATTTAGGAAGAGTAGATCAGAATATGGAATATTGTATTGAGAGCAGCAATGAGACAGAGATTTGGATTAATAAAAGAACTTTCTGCTTTAAACTAAAAGGAAGGACTGAAGGAAGACACCAGGAGGTGAAATGACATCTGAATTATTTATCCAAATCCATTATTTATCAATAAGATAATTTTGAAATGTTAAGAATCACAATTTCAAAAACATGACATGACTCAAGCTGAACTTCCTGCTTTTTTCTTGTGAGCATAATATTTTCCTAAAAAATAACAATTAAATACTTTTATTACTATAATGAACATACAAGATTTCATTATCCCTGATACCTCATCTTTCCCTTCACCACAATGGGATTTCATGGCAGTTGTGTTTTGTCACTTGGAATTTTCATTCCCTTGGGGTGCTGTGTGTGATTGTGACTTTGAGGTGCTTTATTGCAGATATACCAATATATCCAGAGTCGTTTCTATCGATCACCAGAGGTGCTACTGGGAATGCCTTACGACCTTGCAATTGATATGTGGTCCCTTGGGTGTATTTTAGTCGAGATGCACACTGGAGAGCCTCTCTTTAGTGGGGCAAATGAGGTAAGTTCTATCCCAGCAACTGGGGTTTTTTGTTGTTAATTCCCATAGTGATTTTCATCTGTTTAGTTGGAATGCATAGATTAGGGAAATCTGGTAATTCTGAAAGGATTAAACATCAATAACAGGATTTTTGTCAGGACATAAAATTGCCTGCTCATAATTTTCTGTGTCTTCCTCTTACTCCTTAATTTGTTTTGTCCATATTAATTTTTTCTCAAATTAATTAACTTAGAACTTGTGTGAGTAGCTGACATTTGTGCCACAGCTGGGCTGGCTGTCACTTGTCCTTCACAAACCCATTTTATTTGGGACAGGTGGATCAGATGAATAAAATAGTGGAAGTTCTGGGGATACCACCAACCCACATCCTCGACCAAGCACCCAAAGCAAGAAAGTTCTTTGAGAAGTTGCCAGATAGCACTTGGAACTTGAAGAAGACCAAAGATGGAAAAAGGGTAGGTGAAACAATTAGGTTAATAATATATATATAAAAATGTATAAAATGGTGAGTTGTTACTTTGTTTTGGTTCATCGTATTGAAAACGCAGCTTTGTTGTTTATTTTGTTCCATCTTGTCAATTAAACAACATTTCCTGTCATGTTGAATAGTTTCCTGATTTGGTTTGGAATATCAAATACTCTTTTGCTGTGGAATGTGTGCAGACACCCCCAAGGTTTCACACACTGATTCCAAACCTTTCCTCCCTCCCCACAGGAATACAAACCACCGGGAACTCGCAAACTCCACAATATCCTGGGAGTTGAGACAGGAGGGCCGGGTGGGCGCCGTGCTGGGGAGTCAGGTCATACTGTAGCTGACTACTTGAAGTTCAAAGACCTCATCTTAAGGATGCTTGACTATGACCCCAAGACACGAATCCAGCCCTACTACGCCCTGCAGCACAGTTTCTTCAAGAAAACGGCGGACGAAGGTACCAACACGAGTAACAGCGTGTCCACGAGTCCTGCCATGGAGCAGTCACAGTCTTCAGGAACCACCTCTAGTACATCTTCAAGCTCAGGTGGGTCATAAAATTCTGCTTCCTAATGTTGGGCACTGAACAGGCTCCCCAGGGAATGGGCACAGCCCCGAGGCTGGCAGAGCTCCAGGAGCATTTGGACAGCGCTGCCAGGGATGCCCGGGGTGGGATTTGTTGGGGTGAAGTTGGACTGGATGATCCTTGTGGAATATTCCATGGTTCTGTGAAATGTTAATTTTTTTTTTCCATACTGTCAAAAAATAACCGTCATGATCACTAAACAATTATTTTAATCAGCTGGAACAGGTAAACAGAAAACCCCCAAAAACCCAACTAAATGAGCAAAAATGTGAGTGATTAACATTGATCTTACACTTTTCCCTTGAAGAGCTTTATAAATCTTTATGCTGCCATAGTTCCATAGCTGTAAATTGTGTGTCCCTTTAGTCACTGGGCACGTTGGGGTTTTCCAGGTGGATCTTCTGGCACGAGCAACAGCGGAAGGGCGCGGTCGGACCCCACACACCAGCATCGGCACAGCGGCGGGCACTTCACTGCTGCTGTCCAAGCCATGGACTGTGAGACACACAGCCCACAGGTAAGGCAGAGCACCTTAGTGCACAGCAGATAAAGCTGGCAATTCTCCCCCACGTGGACAGTTAATTGGTTTGTAGGTAGATCTTGCTCTTTTAGTAGCCTTTAATCAGCTGTGTTGTTCCAGAGGTTCCTCTAATGCTGTTGGCACCTTTCAAGGTATGAGCTACAACATCTTAATTTCATTTGCTTTGCTTATTGTCTCTGGGCTCCTCAGCCAGAGGTCAGGGCTTAATTTTTCTAAATGTTATACAAATGCTGTTATTATTACTGAAATGTAAAGCTGCTCCTGTAATTTTGACAGTGAAGTCACTTATCAGACCTCCTTTAACTGTTTGAAAATAACATCCAGGATGTGCATTCATTTTTCTTAAGGTATATATAGAAAAGTATTGGAAATTATTCTTAAACACATGCCTGCATTTCTAGAATAATTGTGCAACTGCAAGGCTTGGTTAAAGTTCTAAAAAATTTGCATAAATACGAAAAACCTAATCTCTCATATATTGTTCAAGATTGAGAAATATTGGAAATTATTCTTACATATGTGCCTGCATTTCTAGGGTAATTGTGCAACTGCAAGGTTTGGTTAAAGTTCTAAAAAATTGGCATAAATACAAGTAACCAAATCATATATTGTTCAAGATTGAGAAGTATTGGAAATTATTCTTATATACATGCCTGCATTTTTAGAATAATTGTGCAACTGCAAGGCTTGGTTAACAATTCAAAAAATAGGCATAAATAGAAATAACTTAATCTCTCATATTTTGTTCAAGATTGAGAAGTATTGGAAATTATTCGTAAGTACATGCCTGCATTTCTAGAATAGTTGTGCAACTTCAAGGCCTGGTTAAAGTTCTAAAAATTGGCATAAATACGAAGAACCGAATCCCTTGTTTGGTGTTCAAGAGCCAACTGGATGTGACACTCATTTGTCAGGGTGGTCAGAGGTGGGATGGTGTTGGAGGTGTTTTCCAGCCTTGCTGATTCTTTGTTTTGGTGAAATGACTCTGAGCCTCACCATCTTGCTCTGAACTTGCAGGTTCGGCAGCAGTTTCCTCCTCCCATCGGTTGGAGCGCCACCGAAGCTCCCAGCCAGGTGACCGTGGAGAACCACCCGGTGCAGGAAACCACCTTCCACGTCAACCCTCAGCAGCAGAACGCATTACACCATCACCATGGCAACAGCTCCCACCACCACCACCATCACCACCACCACCACCACCACCATGGACAGCAAGCCTTGGGCAGCCGGACCAGGCCGAGAGTCTACAATTCTCCAACAAACAGCTCCTCCACCCAGGATTCTATGGAGGTGGGCCACAGTCACCACTCCATGACATCCCTGTCTTCCTCAACTACTTCTTCCTCTACATCTTCCTCCTCTACTGGTAACCAAGGCAATCAGGCCTATCAGAACCGCCCAGTGGCTGCTAACACCTTGGACTTTGGACAGAACGGAGCTATGGACATGAATTTAACAGTCTACTCTAATCCGCGCCAAGAAACTGGCATAGCTGGACATCCCACGTACCAGTTTTCTGCTAATACAGGTCCTGCTCATTACATGACTGAAGGACACCTTGCCATGAGGCAAGGCATTGATAGAGAAGAGTCTCCCATGACAGGAGTTTGTGTTCAGCAAAGTCCTGTGGCTAGCTCGTGACTAAACTGAAACTAAGTTTGTTTCTTGTGTGTTTTTATAGAAGTGGTGTTTTTCCAAAAAAAAAAAAACAAAGTGCAAAGCTGCTTGAATCAGAAGGAGATAAACTCACTGAACCGCTACAGGAGGGCAAAGTTGACTATTTTTTTAAACTTGAAAAGATTGCAAAGGGACAATGAAGTTTGGTTTTTTTTTGTTTTTTTTGCTGGGGGGAGGTTTTTTTGGTTTTTTTTTTTTTTTAAGAGCCATGTCTGGACCCACCTTAACGGATAGCTTAGTGGTGTTCACGTTTTGCTTCCCCCATTTTAACTTGCCACAACCTAGTCATAGTTTGGTTTTTTTGGGGGAGGGGTTTTGATTTTTTTATTTTAATTTTTTTTTTTTTTTTTATCTAATTCGACATGGGTTATTGTCCAAACGTTAGTCATAGTTGCAAACTAGTTTCTTTTTAAAGGCATTGCACATGATTTCTAAAAAAAGGCCCTTTGAAGTTTTGTGGGTGGGAGGGGGAGTGAGTAATATATATATTTTTTTTAGTTCCCCAAACAACCATGGGCACAGAAATGCAGTACTGTAAGAAAGAGGGACCTTCAGATTACACAAATATATTATTCTTCAGCTGTAAAAAGGGACGGTTGTGACGGAGTTTGTGAGGCACACTGAGCATGCGAAGTGGCGGTGAGCAGAACTCTCCTTTTCTGAATCTACTGAGGATCAAAGCAGCAATTGTGATGGGAATTCTGTGGGTGCCACCTTTTGGAGCCCACGGGCAGTTAGGATGGAAATCTGACTGGTTTCATAACTGAGGTGCACTGAGAAGCAATCAACGGGTCGGTCCTGGCCAGTCCTGGGGAGGTCTAAGTGGTGGTCTTTGGGATAACCTTTGGCCTTATGGATTTGGACTCTTAAGTTAGAAGAGCCTACCATTTCAGATGCAATCACTTTTGGACATGCTTTTGCAGACAGTCCTTAATGCTGAAAACACAGAGAATGGGTAATTCAAGAGGCCTTTCTTTTAAAATAGACTTTTGTGACCCACTTATTGTAAGGTATTGCAAGGTCACTTTGCGTGTGTCATAAAGTTGACTTCCTTATTGGTTGAAGGTCACAGGAGTAGTGGTTTGCGTTTGATGGAAATAGCTACAACTGTGTCCCTTCCTGCTTTTTACTTTTTTCTTTTGCTTTTTTCTCGGCACGTGGTTTTCTCCACCATTACTTCTGCACAAAGACGTCTTCTGTTCATCCTGAACATTTTTAAAAAAAAAAAAAAATGCAGAATTTTATGTGACTGCTTTTTTGCCTCACAATTATGCTGTGAATTTTACAAAAATTTATTTTCTTTTTTGATAATTTATTGTACCAAAGCTGTTTTTATAGCACATAGATGTCTGTAACCAATAATGTAGCAGTTCTGCACTTTGACACAAGGTGTAACTAGACCATTTTT
>JAODHX010000001.1:2605957-2624710 GCA_027576295.1 Cossypha polioptera
GAGATGGAGAATCTTATCCAGGCATTAAGAAGTTAAAATTGTATCCAGATCGTGAAGAAACCACATGGGCAGCTGGAAGCCTCTTCTGCCACATGCAGAGCCGGTGCCGGGGCCATGAGGAGCTGGGGTGCCAGGCTGGGCTCCCCCCGCCGAGCCCGGAGCTGGGGTGCCAGGCTGGGCCTCCTGCAGGGTCGGGGCCGGGATGCCGGGCCGGGCCCGAGGCCGAGCCTGGAGCCGGGCCGAGACCCCAGCCAGAGACCCCCGCACGCTCCGGCAGCCAGAAACCGAAAGAGAGAGCAGTTAACTTGATCCACTGTGATTTGTGACAGCGAAATAACTTTTCATTGGTTTCCCGAGCTGTCCATCACCACATCAGCTCTCTGATTGGTGTCAGCAGCTCACAGGGGAGGCTCCCAGAGATGGGAGAGCCCCGCCCACTCCCCAGCCTCATGGAGCCTTCCCTGAGGCGAATCCATCCCTCCCCCTTAGCACGTGAAACCAACACAGGCTACTGAGGACTTTTTGGCAAGGAATGGCTCTTAAAACACTGTTATTCCATTTTTTGAGATAAACAGAACCAGAAATTCCAGAGTCTATGCAGTACAGGAAAAAGAAAGCAGAACGTGCACCTTTCAGTGTCCTCCTGCTTAGTTCTGTTGGCTCAACAGAGCTTGGAGCAAGTCAGGTGAATGGATTATTTCAATTATTTTTATTCTGAAAGCCACCTCCTAATTCTTCTCTCTACAGCAAGTGTGGATGTCTGTGTAATCTTGTGGAGAGCAGAAAGAGTCATATTTTAATAAAAGGGGTTTTTTTTTCCTCACTTTTTTAGTCAAATCATCTGGAGTCTGAAGAGCTTGTTATTCCATGAACTCTCCCTCCTGCATTGACTTGTAGCTGGAGGATAAGTTTACCTCCTACATGCATTCTCAAAAATTAATGGGAAAATCACATAGGCATAATATCCACCTTTTCTGCACAAATACACCCTGCAGTGCTGGGAAAGGGCTCAAGAGCACCAAGAGGAAAATTTGCAAGACTCAGAGCACTTATTTTTCACTGCAGCTTGGCCAAGGTCGGGGTATGACCCTGCAGTGGCCCCTGCACGAGGTTTGAAAAGTTGTCTTACCCCAAATGAGGGACCCCCACTGTTTCTTTCCAGCTGGAATTCCACCTGTGCAGCTGCACTGAGCTCAGTAAAGGATGGTAAGGGCTTACCAGGGGCAGATATTAAAAAGTCAGCAGACTCCGTCACCAATGCATCCATAACCAGGAAACAGTGTCCAGTTTCAAAGTTTATTTTATTTAGCACATGGTTTTGAAGCCAGTGGCATTTGGTGACAACGCTCTGAGAGTGATGATAACAAACCTGAAGCAGGCAAAGCAAAACTCACAGTTGTTCTCAGTAAAAAAATCCTCTCAATTCCCCACTCATTATAAATTGTTTTTCTACCTGATAAATAGAATCTATTTACCATGTTTCCTTCCCAGTTTATGTCCATGGAACAGGCTGAGGGGGAAAATCCAAAGCACCCCAGGCAGCTGCTGGTTTGTTTGCTGCTCTAGAGCTGGCAGGATGTGAATTGCTCTGCTAATCACAGGCACAGCTCCCATCAGAGAGGAAAGGTTCCCTCTATCAAAGGCAAACCCATAAGGAAAACAATCCCCCAGAGTGCTGGGATAGCACTGTTCACCTCGAGGAGAAAGTTGTGAGCACAAGTTGTGAGACTGAGAAAAAGAATGTGGTTTATTGGGGGTTTCTATGAGCCCAGTGAGTGGAAAATAAACCCTGGATAATCAGCAGTGGGTATGGAATGGGGCAGCAGCTGGTGAGGGGTGTCAATCCATGCTGGAATTATCAGGGAGAGCAGTGCCCAGGAGCAAAGCAGCTGGAGCTGAAAACTCTCAGATCCACGAAAGTTTCAGCATCCGTGTGCAGCTTCTCTTTCAAAGCTGTCTGTGCTGACAAATAACTCGCTGGTGACTTGTGGGGATTGTTTTATTGCTGCCCCTTTGCTCTTGGGGTCTTTTGCTATGAATTCAACATGGTCCATGTCCCAGCTGGGCAGACTGGACACAATCAGACATGATTTGACTGCAGGGAATTTTGGCTTTAAAGTAATTTTGCAAACTTTTGTTCTTTTCATTCTCATCAGCATCAGCTCAGGCTTGACTGCTGCTGTATTTTTGGAGCAATATAACAACAACAACAACAACAACAACAACAACAACAAAATAATGATGAAAATTACTGCCTTATATTTATGCCCAGAAGTTTTCAGAGGGGAAAAAAAATGACATTTTGCCTTGTTATTTTTCTCCCCTGCACAAAATGCTGATGATCAGTTCTTAAATAAATGACCTGAAAAGGATCTTGGTGAGTTTATGACCAGGCCAAACATTGATCTGCCTTCAGCAGGGAAGGAAGAAGAAAGACCAGAAGAAATAACCCCAGAAGGAGCGAGGCAGAGCTGTATTATTGCAAAAGCAAATAAAGGAGGCTGAGGGAAGCAGTCCCTGCTGTCCAGGAAAAGAGTGAAGGATAAATAACACCAATCCCACAGAAGGAGCCTCCTGCAGGGTGAACTGCAGCAGGCGCTGAGCAAGACAAAACTGAATTGAGAACTGGAAAAACAACATCCAGGTCTGTCTGCTCTTGGCAAACAACCTGCTACAGACAGGGATATCAGCATCAGAAATCCCTCCTTTCCCACACTTTGAGTATTTCCCAAGTGTTTTCTTTTCAGCTGGTGTTGACAGACACTTGGTTGCTGATGGAAAGAGATGGGAATTGTTTTCACCTCTCTTGCAGGAAGCTCTCCAGGCAGAACAGCACTTAAAGCCTTTAATATTCTTCATTATCTCGTAAGAAGAGTCCAGCATTTCTTCTGTGCTAACTCTGGGAGCCAGGAGATGGATCCACATCAACAAATGAGTTCTGCACTCCAAGGAGCTGGGCAGCTCCTGCATCATCCAAATACATCCAGCTGCAGATAATTAGAAAATTGGGAATACAATGGCCAACTTCCACAAGGAACTTCACCCTCATGACAAAAAAATTGTTTAATTCCTGATTCCCACAGGTGGGGTCTCTAATCCTGGGTTTGGGATCGAGGTGCACCTCGACAGGGAGGCAGAGTCCTGCTGAAGTGGGCAGTTTCCACTGAAATGGCCTCACGGAAGAATCCACAGTCCCAGCACAAGGTGCCTGGAGATCTCTCCTGGGTAAAAAAGCAGAGCCAGGCCATTTCCCCCACATGCAGGTCTTTCTGCAGCTCAAGTCAGCACATTTAAGCTCTTGGCAGACAAAGTGATCAGGATTTGCTGATTATAAGAAGAGCTGCTCCAGCACTGCTTTGGGACCAGGCACTCGAGTAGCTATTTATAGATGAAGAGAAGAACAGCAACAGGGAAAAGGGAGCAAAAAAGGGAGCTGGCTGAATGTGTGAGCAAAATTTTTCATTTTTAAATTATATATCTGCAAAGTGATCTCAGGACCTGGAGACTCACATTCTGCTCTCTGAGCATCAAGAGGTTTTAAGGACATTATAATCCCTTCATTCACAAATGTGGATTGAGATAAAGGCTGAATGTGTGGAAAATGCTCTGGATCTTCAAAGCCCTCAGTGAGTGCTGGTGCACTGACCCTTGCTGAAGTCTTTTGATATAGGAAATGTTGGTGCTGGTAATGTTCAGGAATCCCATGGGAGGGGTACAGCCCACAAAACTCTCTCACCTTGGATCTCCAGGAGCTGTCAAGGTAAGAATTCAGAGCAAAGCCTCTGCTGCACTAAACTGAAGATTGAGGAGAGGCTGATCTGGAGAGAGGAATGGTGAGAGAACAGATGAAGTCCACGGTGCTTTGTCCCAGCTCTGGAGCCATCCTGCTGTCCCTCATCCCTCCCAAATCCCTGCTGCCCATTGGGGCCCTGAGGCAGATTCCACCCTGAGCAGAGCAGCACAAGAAGGAGCTGCATGTCCAGCACTGGTCTTATAAACAGGTGAGAAAGCTGGGGATGTTCAGCCTGGAGAAGAGACCTCACACCTCCTTCCAGGGGAACAGGGGAGGGACAATTCATCGGGAACTGGAGTGACAGGGCAAGGGGGATTTGGCTCAACCTGAAAGAGGGGAAATTTAGGTTAGATAGAAGTTGTTTTTCCCTGGGAGGGAGGGCAGACCCTGGCATAGGGTGCCCAGAGCAGCTGTGGCTGCCCCTGGATCCAGGGCAGTGCCCAAGGCTAGGTTGGACTTTGGGTCTTGGAGCAGCCTGGGACAGTGGGAGGTGTTCCTGCCCATCTTTACCAAAAATAAAAGATGAAAAATGCCATACTGAGATACTGGTGTAAGGCTGAAAGCCTCTCCTACTCCTCCACTTCAGGTTCACAAGGTGGCTCCTTCCCAGCTCAAGGATCTCCACCCTTCATTCCTTTTCATGAAACACAAATTCACTGCCCATCACCTCATCTGAAAATGGCATGGCTGAGGTGGACACACCTGAGGAACCTGTTTCACTTGTCACCAGCCCAGAGGGACAAAGAAGCAGAGGGAGGGAGAGAGCAAATGGTGAAGGGTCTTGGGGGGAAGCCCCAGGAGGAGCAGCTGAGGTCCCTTTGTGTGTCCAGCTAGAGCAGGGGACACTGAGGTCAGAGCTCCCTGGGGCTGCAGCTCCTCAGAGGGACAGCTCTGATCTCTGCTCTGGGACAGGGACAGCACCCAGAGAGCAGCTGGAACTGGGCCAGGAGGGATTTACGTTGGATTTTAGGGAAAGGTTATTCTCCCAGAGGGTGCTGGGCACTGCCCAGGCTCCCCAGGGAATGGGCTCGGCCCCGAGGCTGCCAGAGCTGCAGGAGCTGCCAGGGATGCCCAGGCTGGGATTTTGTGTGATCTGGGCAGAGACAGGGGTGGGACTGGATGATCCCTGTGGGTCATTCCAACTCAGGATATTCCACAATTCCTTGATGCTGTGTCACCCTGTCTGTTGCTGAATTTGTGCAAGACTTTCCACTCAGGATTCCTCTCTCACCACTCTGGCTGAGGCTGGTTTCCAGCACAACTTGCAGCTCAAGAATCAAGGAAAACCCGAATCTCTTTTTTTGTCTATTATTATTTTTTATGTCCCCAGGTTACTGAAGGCTCTGTACCTGTGAATGCAGTGCCACCGTGTGTCCCCATGCCAGGGGTGTGTGTGGCACTGGGGCTCAGGGGGCAGGGGAGGGATGCCAGGACCCTCCTCTCCTGCTCTCATCCCAGTTGCTGTTCCCACTAGATGGCATCTCTGTCCTGCAAACATCCCCATCTCCCATGGTTACCTAACCCTCGTGGAGCAGCACTCAGTAATTAAAGGTGGGCAAAGGTTTCATCGTTACACATCAATTCCTGCTCCAGGGTACCACAGCAAAGTGCCACAGAGCAGCATCTTGCTCTCCAACACCCCTTGCCAGAGGCTGTTTCTGCTGGAAATGCTGCCCCAGGGACAGTTTGTTCTCTCACAGGATTTGAGGGGCTCTCAGTGCCAGCACAGAGGGACAATCCCTGCCCTGCTCCTGCTGGACACACAATTCCTGAGCCAGCCCAGCTGCCAGGGGCCTCTTGCCCACCTGGGCACCCCTGGGCTCGTGTCCAGCCCCTGGCACCAGCACCCCCAGGGCTTTTCCAGCCCCTCTGCCCAGCCTGCAGCTCCAGGGGGTTGTTGTAATTCAAGTGCAGAATTTTTCTTTGTTATGCTCTGCAAATCCTGGTCTTTCATTCTCTTCCTATCAAAGTTGTCCCACTAGAATGTCAATAGAATGTGCCATCAGACATCCAGCGATTCATGGAACAAAAATCACACCAAAGCCTCATCCTGCTCCTTTTCTTCCATAAAACCATTTTCACAGCCTGTGTTCCTGTATTTTACAGGTCCATGCAGGGCCTTCCTTGCACTGTAGCACTTCAAGGAGACAACTGAGGCCTGGTAAAAAAGGACAGCAAAGAGAAGAACAGACTTAGAAGGTTTTTGCAGAGATACCCACTGCTTACATTAAAGAAAGCTCCCCAACAAACCTGGGGAAAAAAAAAAAAAAAAAGCAAAAACTGGCTGTGGAAAAGGAAATTGTGTAATTTGCAAAGATCTGCATCATTCAGGCACTGGTAGGGGTGAGGCAGCCCCAGGGAGGTCAAGGGGAAAGAAAGAGGGATTTTCTTTGGAGTTGAAAGCACAGGTGCTGTGCAGATCACCCTTCTCAATAAACCCACAGCTTCACATCAGCAAGAAATACAGATTATTCTGTGCTGGGAGGAGGATTTTTTTTTTCCTACTTTCTCTCCTACTTTTAAGGCCAGAAGAGACCAAAGGTTCTGTGTAGCACTTGCAAGAATATTTCATCCAGTTAGCCCTGGAGGGAGGCTATTACTTTGCTAATATATTCCTCCTACACTCCATTCCCAAACTAAAAGAGACTGTTTCTGCCTATAAGCATGTTTGTTTGGTTGGGTTTGATCCCAATTACGTGAGTTGATCTATTAGAGGATATAATTACCTTCCACAGGCAGTGTGGAGTCACCTTACCTCCCATGTGAGCGTGACTCCAGGAGCAGTTTCCTACCCTGTTAAAAATCAGCCACTCCTTTCTTGTTTGGGTTTCTTTCAGAGCTCCAGTCCTTGGCAGCCCCATAATTTCTTCCTGTTTCTCATTCTGATTCCTGTGCAAGTCCAAAAGAAAGTTGCCAGTATTATGAGCAAAGTACATCTGAGCACTATCTCAGAGTGAAGGAGACACAAAAAAGCAACAAACCCCCAGAATAGAAATCCAGCTTTTATTTTTTTTATGCTGAAGTGTTCCTTTCCATGTACCCACAGCTTCTAATTTTCCCGTGCATCTCATCCTTCCTTGCACCTGTCTCAGCTTTCAAGCCCAGCACTTCAGGAGGAGGATGTGCCTGACAGCACATTTGTAAGGGCTGGGGGATGAAGGGGAAGCTTCCTCAGGGTGTCTGCAGTTTTTCCCTCCAGGAACCACTCCCTGCTTGGCATCAGCAGTGGCTTTGTCACCCCAGCACACCTCCCTCCCTGCTCCATCCTTCTGGCTGAGGGCAGGGAGCTGTTTCCAGAGGGCAGGGAAGGGGCTCATGCACGGTTTCTGTCTCAGGAAACAAATGGGCAGGATGTGGAATAGATCCCAGGAGAACCCCAATCAAACAAACCCTCCATATGCTGGAGGAACATAACACTAAACTCATTCTGAAGGAGCAGCACAGCCCTTCCCTATTAATGCACAATAATAAGGCTCCATCCCACTGTGGGTTCTGCAGGGCTTTGTTTTCTTCCCCCACCACCACTGCAATGTTTGAAGCACTTCTTGAAAATAACAAAAGTGGGGAAATTACATTCATGGGTTTCTGCTTCAAATATTTATATGTTTTTACAAAAGTGGGGAGGGGAGGAGTCCTGGGGTGTAGATATATATATGCAAATAAACATCTGGGAACTGATGGAGCCACTGAATGCAGGAGAGTTTGGGCAATCAAAGAGGATGCACAAAGATGTGGACACAAAAGGAGAGAATATATCTTTCCCAGGAAAAGTTGGGAGAAAGCAGAGCAGGCAGGCAGCAGGCAAAGAGGGAGTTGTGTTATTCAGCAAGGGAAGCCTTGGCAGGTCAGACAGCTTGCACAAGGAGAAAAGCAAAATAAAACAGGAATATGGGGGCCCTGCATTCTGGAGGGGGACTTCTCTCCTTCCCAGGACACTGTGCAGTGCAGAGTGCCAGCCCTGGGCAGAAAAACCTTCCCTCCTTCATTCCTCCCTTGTCTCCCTTCCCTCCTTCCTCTCTCACCCACCAAGTGCTGGCCTGGCCCTGCAGAAACTCACAGCCCTCCCTCCACTGGTGTACAGCAGCCAAAAAGCAGCAGCTGGTGAAAGAAAACCACTTTTTAACAAAATCCAGAACTCCCCTGATAGCACCAAGCGAGCAACCTCCAGACTTGACCCTAAATGACATTGAGCACTGGCTGACTTTTACCTGTGGACACAGGGAAGTTTCAGTTTTAGGAAGAATTTCTTCATTAAATAGGTGGTCAAGCACTGGGGCTGTGGCTGAGTCACCACAGAATCACAGAATGGTTTGTTGTTACTGACAGGTGAGGATTTATAAAGCAAGGCCTTGTGGCCTGGCTCCAGCCTGTTCCTTAGGCTTTCCCTTTATAAAGCCTGACTTGATCTGTAACAGTTTGGGTTGGAAAGGGCCTTATGGGTGATCTAAACTGAATTATTTTGTTCAGCCTAGAGAAGGCTTCAGGGTGATCTCAGTGTGGCCTTGCAGGACCTGAAGGGACTCCACAAGAAAGATGGAGAGGGACAATTTCCAAGGGATGGAGTGACAGGAGGACAGGAGGAGGCTCCAAACTGGCAGAGAGTGAGATTAGATGGGATATTGGGAATTAGGAATTGTTCCCTGGGATGGAATTCCCAGAGCAGCTGTGGCTGCCCCTGGATCCCTGGAATGTTCAGTTCCAGGTTGGACATTGGGGCTGGAGCAGCCTGGGACAGTGGAAGGTGTCCCTGCCATGGCAGGGAGATGGAACTGGATGATTTTCAAGGTCCCTTCCAACCCAACTCATTCCCTCTGCACTTCTCCCAGGCTGTAATTTGCCATTTAAAATGAGGAAGGATCTGTACCAAAGCACAGCTCTGAGGTCATCCAACACTGGTTGTTCCTGCAAACGTCCCTGTTCCAGCAGTGTCCCCTTGGACAGCAGAGCAATGATTTTCATGGCCAGGAGATTATATTCCTGTGCTGGAAAGCCAAGCAGAAATGTCTAGTGTCACTCAGTGCACAGTCCTGTTGGCTTTTTTTTTTTTTTCCCCTTCTCCTTGAAAGTCCTGTGAGGCTCTGAGGGAGCTGCATGGTCTGGCACTCACCTGACTAATGCAGAGATGGAGCCAGCCAACCTCTCCAGGTTTAGGAATCATCTTCTTGATCCTCCTAAACTTGGAAAATCCAGAAAACAGTGCTTTCCTTCTAATAATAACTCTTGTGAGGACGTGGAGGCTGATCTTCCATTTTTTTTTTATTGGTGGAGGAGGAGGTCTTTTAGACTCCAGATTGTTCAGGCTGGAACAATCTGGACTGGTGACACAGCATTCCTAATGGAGAACCTTAGCTTCCCGTGAACAGGAATATTGACTGCCAAAGTGCTGAGAAGCTCAGAAATCAGCACCTTTTCCTTCTGCCCAGCCCTTGGTTTTACCTCATTGAACAAATATTGGACACTAAAGGAAATATTTTCCTGCAAGTGAGGTTGTGCCCTTCCCAGCTCTCACAGGAGCTCAGGCTAAGCTGCTGTGCACAGGAATCAGACATTTCCCCTCTCAGTCAGCAAGTGTGGCCTTGGTGGGAAAGCAGAAAGTGGCTGGGGGACAAACTCAAAGGGGACTCTGCTCTGAAATCACAAGAAATGGGGTGAAAACTGCAAAATGCACTTTTGCTCTGTGTCAAAAGACGAGGATAATTTAGGGAATTGATATTTTCCCTCAGTCCTGTGCCTTCTCCTTTCACCCTGAGGACTCTGCATCATGCAACCTGCATTATGAAAATGGAATTCCTGGCTGTGAGAGTCGACACAGCCACGTCCTGATCCAACGTGTGTCACCGAAAGGATGTCACTTTGCATCCTCCTCCCCGAAACACTTAGACTCACAAAGAATCCTGATGTGTTTTCACATGAAATAAACCAACCCTAATGACTGCTGAAGGATTCAGCCAGCAGGCTGCAAAACTCTTAAAATTTTTTTTTTTTTTTTAAAGGGCTCTTCAGGAAAAGACTACTGGGAAAATGACACACATGAATCTTCCTTGGCTCCTGGTGTGGAGTCACAGCAGCTGCTGTGTTTCCTTCTGTGTTATTCAGGTGAGCTCTCAGCTCAAATCTTTGCTCAGGAGTCTCTTCCTCTCTGTGGAGGGGGAAGTTGGATATTAATTGGAACAGAAACCTTAATTTGCTGCGATACAAACCCCAGCACACAGAGTGTGCTGCACTGCATTTGCAAAACATGGTAAGTACCAAAAGGCTTTTAACAGGAGTGTTTTTCAGCTTTTAAAACTGTTCTTGTTTTCCATTCCACTGTCAGCACCACCAGAAGATGACACATGATGAAGATCCCATGGGCTGAGTGCCCTACACTCAACAGGCTCTTTGTTCCATCACTGCATTCCTGTTTCCTGCAAGGACTGGGATTTCCCTCACAGCCTTCCCTTCCCCTGCTCTGGCTGGTAACAAACTCCACTGGTGGCTCTGTGCACTGGTTTTGACTGGGATGGAGTTGATTTCCTTCTCAGCAGCCGTGTTTGGGATTTGTGATTAATAGCCCAGGGATATTTCAGCTGTTCCTGACCAGTGCTTGCACAGCATCAAGCTCTGTATTTTGTACTTACCAAGGCTCTTAGGAGCAAACTTCATATTTAAAGGTTTTGGAGTTAATTTAGTGAAGGAAATCATTTTCACTCGACAATATACTAGATGTAACTACTCAATTTCTTTTTTTTATTATCTTCCTACATGGAGCTTCTTTTTCTGTCACAATAAATGAGTGGCTGGGCAACTCTGAATATCCTGCCTAGAAAGCTGTAATCTATAGGGCTTTTGTATGTTTGACCACAGTTTTACAAATTTTCTGTATTTGATTAGGAAGGATAAGATAGTTTTTAAAAACTTTTTACCTCTAAGGGTGACAGAGATAAAAGCAAACCTTGGCTTCACCAGCTTGGATGCCAATCTCCCCAAATTCCTTCTGTTGGCAGTGGAGGGAAAGGGTTTTTCTCCAGAGCTCCCAAATCCAGATTCCCAAAATTGACATTTTAACCTACACAGAAGCCTTGGAAGAGAAGCTTTCTGACACTGGGAGTTCGGTGGTGTCAGTGCCTGCTTTGATGTTTCATTAAATGCCCCCTGGAACAGGTTAGGCAAAGGGAAACAGCTGGCAAACATCAAGGAAAGGCTAAAATGAAATTCCTTAGTAAGGAACAAGGGTGGATTTTCCAAGCAGGCAGTGTTTGATGGTGCTACAGGGAAGTTTCCTATTTGCCCATATTTCATGGAGGCAGGAAAATGAGGAGAATTGATTCTTGTAAAGGAATTTTGGGGACTACAGATTCAATTCTCATTTGCTGGCTCTTGTATGAAGCTGGGAAAGAGTTTGTTCCTTTCGTGGAGCAATTCCCAAGGATTGATCTCCAGCCTGAGCTCCTGTGTTCCCATTGCAAAGATCATGAGAATATCTGAGACCAAACTACAGCCTGGAAAGCCATAAGGGTTCTCAATGGAAGGAAAATGGAATAGATGCACGAGCTTGATGTAGCTCTAAAATGCAGAATATTAAAAGTGCCTTCTTGATGACACACTCCAAGTGACATTTAATGAAAAATGGGATATTTTGAAGTGGAAGGATTGGGAAATATCTCAGTGATAGCAAGGAAAACCAGACACCAAAGTGCCCTGCATATGAGGATCATATATCACTAAAATAGATGAAGGTAATAGGAATAAAGGACTAATTGTATTTTGGAAGGTGAACAAAGCAAGAAATAACTAATGGCTGTATGGCACAGTTTGAGGGTCTTCTTGGTTTTTTTTTTTTAACCAGCAGGAAAGTGTCACAAAAATGACAAAAAACCCCCTCACAAAATATGGTTGCATTTTGTTTCTAAGGACTTTTTTTCTCAGTGGCTGAATCAGTGTTTCAGTAATAACCATCAGATAAAGAGTCCCAGGGTTCTGAGGTCCTCTTGATATCTCTTGTCAGGGAAATTTGGGGAAATTTGCCAGGCTCTTTCTGTCTATTCCTTCAGAAGGGAGGGAGTGCCAGGCATTTATTTGGCTTTTGTTTCTATCTCTGGGAAAACTCCATGACTGTCTGTCCATGTAAATCTATCCTTGTATCCATTTGTTCATGCCCATATGTGTATCACTCTTTTCCTAATAAAAACAGGTACAAGATGCTGTTAATCCAACAATTTGGAGCACTGCAATCAAATAGAATGGATGTATTAATATTACTGCTCTTGGCAAACAAGAACATATGCTGAATTTTTTGCCCATTTTATTAGGATCAGCATGTTCCTTGATACATTTTGATGCTGTGACTTACAGCTCAGTTTTATTTGCATTCTGTGGGCATCAACTCTGTTGCAGGAGCTGCTCTGCCAAACATCAGGAGGTGCTTGAGGGCAAGGTTTGGTTTGGATCTCTGCTTGTCTAACCTTAGTGCTGGTGTGGTGCTTGTGTGAGTGACAGATTTCACTCAGTCCCAGCTAGAAGAGATAAAACCTCTCCTCTCCTTCAGAAATACCTCTTGCTATGAGCTGGCACTAACAGAACCCTGGGCTCTTCAAGCACTGAGTTGTTCTAGCACTGTGAAGAACTGGAGGACAGGCTGTTGGAATGTTCCTGCTTGAGAGGGAAGGAGAAATTCAGGATTTTCCTGACATGACATCCCCTTGTCAGTGACTGCCAGCTGCCATTGTCAGCTGGCTCTGCACCCTGAGACTCAGTGCTATTTCTGAGCTGCCTTCAAAACCCTCTCTCCCTGCAAAGGAACTCTAAAAACCTCTCCCAGTGCCTGAGCAGGCTTTGGGAATTCAATGACAGGATGGACCCAGGTGTTTCTGACTGAAGGCACTGAGAGCAGCTCCCGTGGATGTGCTGCTCCCTGAGTAGTTAATGGAAATTTGGCACATCCCCGAGGGGCTTTTCTGGCACAAATACAGAGCTCTGCACCTCTGGCCCCAGGGGCTCTGCCAGGAGATGGTTCCTGTGTTTATGCTGTGGCTCCCTTCTGCTCAGAGCTGCCTCCACTGCAATACACACAGAAACCTTCCTGATTGGAAAATTTCGTAGAATCACAGGTTGGTTTGGGTTGGAAGGGTCACATTCCACTCAATCAGGGTGCTCCAAGCCCTGTCCAGCCTGGCTTTGGGCACTCCCAGGGATGGAGCAGCCACAGCTGCTCTGGGTGTTTGTTTGAACTGAGCCATGCATGCAGCCAAGACAAGAATTGCTGGTCATGCCCTAATTGTGAAAAGCAAAATGAGGCTTCTGAACTGAGTGTGGTGTTTTTCAGTCCTAACTTAAAGGCCAAATGGACAGCAGGCTGCTTTCAATCCAGGGGAGGGGTGGAGAGCCCCAAAATCCAGACAGCACATGAACTGTAGACGGAGATTTTGAACAAGAACAGAAGTTTTTCTTGTCAGCCTTAAAAACCCCATTTGCTAGTGGGAAATACATACAGAGAAGGTACCATTTTCACAGGAATAATTCCATTCTGCCAGTTCCCTGTGTTTCCCAGTGAGATGAGGTGTAGCTGCTGTGAGGGATTCTTTACTTGTGAGCAGAAAAACAGGATTAGGCTCAAGTGACCAACACTGCCTTGGCTTCCTGTCCTGGGTGTGCAAATGAGGCAAGGATTCCTCTCAGCATAATTGGGATACTCACACTTTTTGGGGGGCTGGCAATGAGCACTCAAGGTGGCCTGAGGTATTTCTGTTCACAGCCTCAGTTACATTTCTACCACGATTTGTCTCAGAAGACAATTCTACTTCTGCCCCAGGCACAGAAATCTGTTCCCAACTTTCCCTAAATATCTTTTGGGTTCTCCAGCAAGTCTCATTAGCAGATTTATTTGACTCTGGCACATGACCATTGAAAGCAGGGGCTTTGGGCTTGGTTGCCCCTCAAACCCACAGGTTGCTGCAGTGCCTCACAGCTCTTTTGGAAATATAAACCCATTTTTGCACCCCAGGCAGCAACAGTCTCACCCTGAAGTCCTGTGGAAAGGTAAAACTAATGTTTCTAAGGAGCTGAAATAACGTAGCAGTGCCTTTAAACGGCAACAAAATGAAATAAATTGAATTCTTATTGCCAAACATTCTTGGTAAATTGGCTATTTTCTTTTTGCCCACAAACAGCTAAGGAAGGACTATTAAATCTAAGGAGTACAAATGCAAAGTAATATGAAGAGCTTGAATCAGACCCAGAGTTAAAGCTGGAAATAATTCTGTCCCTAATCCACTCTGTGGTGCCCTGTGGTAAGATTGGTTGTCATGCCAAAATCTAATAGTCTGCTCTCATCCTCTTTAGAGAGCAGGACAAATTGGCCAGGACACATTTTCACTGCATTTGGGCTTCTCATTGCACTCCTAGTTGGCTTTTAGAGGAGCATTTCAAATATTCTTATCATTATCACCTGAAAAGATGTTTTCTCTCTGTATAAATGCTAAATGGAAATGGGAGGTCAGGTTGCTTATGGAATACACAATTTTTTATTGACTTTAAAAAAAAATTACTTTACTCATGCACATATAAGTAAAGCTTAAGGTGTTATCAAAAGCTTCAAACTGCAGGCTCTTTAATCTTTTGTTTCTATTCATGTCTCTTTCTTTTGGCTTTAATCAGTGAATTTCTTGGCTTGGAAAACTTTCATCATAGCAACACCTTCAAACTGTGCATGCAATATATTGATATAGAGATGTGTGGAAAGCATTTGGGTACTGAAATCCTCTCAAAATATTTTTAAACAACCTTGGAAATGTATATGTAACATATCATCTCTGTAGCAACAATCTTGAAAGAAATTAGTGGGTTTACCCCTTCTTTCACCTACTGGTATGGAAATGGATTAACTGGGAAAGATTGGGAGGCACTGGCATTGGAATTACTGATACCAAGTTCAGATTCCCTGTGAGATCTGGTGATTTTTTTTTTTTTTTTCAGCCAGCTGAAAATAAAAGGTATGGCCAGGGACTGCTGCAGTGATTCATTGATTGACCTCTCCAGAGCTGGTGGCAGCTGCTCCAGCAAATGTTGCTGTTGCTGGTCGATAGCTGGGAGGGCTTTAGGCAGTCCCTGCTGTCCCTGGTCACCCTGCCCAGACTTTCATTTTGGCTGGGGACCAGCTGGAGAATCAGCCAATGGAAGAAGTGGGTCAGATACCTTTGATTAATTCTTGAAGCAGAGAGGAATTTCTCCCAGGTTTTCTGGCTGCTCCCTGCAGTCCTGCCTATGGCTGGCAGGTGACAGGAAGGAAATAATTTCCCTGGGTCTGTAGGTGCAGTGTAAAACAGGCAGAAAGTCTGGAATGTCTGCAGGAATCACAGGATGGCTTGGGTTGGAAGGGACCTTAAAGATGATCCAGTCTCACCCCTTCCATGGGCAGGGACACCTTCCACTGTCCCAATTGCTCCAAGCCCTGTCCAGCCTGGCCTGGGACACTTCCAGGGATGAGGAGCCCACAGCTTCTCTGGGAAAACTGTTCCAGTGTCTCTCTACCCTCACAGGGAGGAATTTCTTCCTAATATCCCATCTAACTCTACTCCCTTTCAGTGTGAAGCCATTCCCCCCTGTCCTGTCACTCCATCCCTTGGAAATAATCCCTCTCCATCTTTCTTGTTGGCTCCCTTCAGGTGCTGAAGTGAGTTAATAATCAATAAAGAGCATGAGAAATAAAATTCCAATACTTTTCTGCTAAATTATCTCCTGCTCTGAGTTGCATAAGTGGTTTTAGTTTCTCTGATCCTGTGCCCTGGGGCAGGGACTGCATTTTCAATTTCTCTAGAGAGCACAGAACATCCCAGCTCTTATCAGACAACTTTTCAAACAAGTGATGTCGCTGCTTGGGATCCTGTCAGAACTGTGAGAGCATGAATGGCTCAGGATGAGGAGCTGCACTTAAAAATAGATGTGTGCTCCTCAGGGATGTCTTTCCCAAGATTTCTGCTCCAGCTGGGAGGGAATTGCTCATCCTGGTCTGGTGCAGAGTTAAACCAGGCAGGTGATCCCAGGAGGGACCTGAAGGACCTGGAAGTGGGTGGGTGAAGGGAGGGATGAACATTCCCAGGAGGATCCACAAAACCTGCAGGCTGAGCTGCCTTTGCTGCCACTGAAAGGGAGAGGCTGGCTCTGCTTAGTACAGTAATTATCAGCTTCTTAATTGATGCTGGGGTGGACTGAGCCTGAAATGTGCTGGAGACTGAGATTATTCCCTTAAAACACCCTGCTGTGAACTGCAGAGCCCCTGAGGATGATCAGAACCTCTTGGAGCATCCTGTTTGCCCAAGACAAGCCTTTCCCACTCTCTGCCACATCCATCACCTGATCAGGCAGGGTTTGTGCCTGGTGTCACCCTCCAGGCTGTTTTTTACCAGGCTTAACCCAGCAGGGAATGTTGGCAGGAGTCATTCATGGCCACAACAGGCAATGCACTGCAGGTGCATCCTGAGGCTCCAGTGCAATCATCCACCCTCTCCAGCTGAGCCTGTTGCATGATGAGGAATTTAAAGTATTTTCTGGCATACTGTAGGCAAAAAAACCCCAAAAAACCAAAAATCAAAAAACACCCAACAAAAAACAAACAAAGAAAAAAACCCCCATATACACAAAAAACCAAAACAAAACTATAATGGTCAATTAGATAAAAAAATATACTGATGTTCTCCTGGCTGATTCCTCATAAGCTGTGATCTTACATGACCTTCATTTCTCCAGAAAGGAAGTTCTTCTACCCAGGAGGATTAAATTCAGATGGAAGTTTACACATAAATCATGGAATCCTGGAATGGTTTGGGTTGGAAAGGACCCTAAAGTTCATCCAGTTCCACCTCAGGGACAACTTCCACTGGACCAGGGTGTTCCAAGATCCATCCAACCTGACCTTTTCTGTCTCACATCCTTCCATCCACTTCTACAACTGACAATTTTTTTTTAAATTTTTTTTTTAGTTTTTCCTCGGGGCTGAGTCAATTTTCAAATATCATTCAGAGAATTGCAAAATAGCCCTGGTTTGAATGGACCTTAGAAGACCATCTGGTCTTCCCCATTTTGTGGGGAAGGGAACCCACTGAGATTATTCACCACCCTGCCCAGTTACCCCTGGAAAATCTCCAGCAGAGGAGACAGGGGATGTCCCTGGGGATGTTTTTCCAGTGACTGGTTATTCTTACTGTAAAAAATTTCTTTATAGGCCAAAATGACATTGAGATTTTTCAATTCTGCTTCTATTTTCAACAACCAACACTACGAGGTGCTCAAGATCTATTGCAGCAGGAACAGGGATATTTGTTTGTTGGCTGGAAAGATTATTAGTTCTCAACTTCTGTTTTAGGCTATTTTATTAGGAATGTAGGCATTAAAACACAGTTTAAACAACAAAATCATGATAGAGGAAATATCATCAAGAATGTCACAAGCAGTGGATTTATTTATTTATTTGCTGGGGGATTGTTAAGGTTTCACATGAAAGCTGGAATACCAAAATCCAGCCAGAACTTGGCTGTTTTAACCTAGAGAAAAACACAAATGCATTTTCAAAGAGAAACACCAAGTGCCCAGAGCCATTCCAGCTGTCATGTGAAATGCTGTGAGTTTCAGTTCATGAATGCTGTTGTTTGATGTACTTTAATTTGCTTTTTAATTTTTTTTTTTTTTTTTTTATGTAATGGATTATTAGGAACGCTCCCCTTTTTTTCTTTCCTTTTTTCGGTGGTTTCTACTCCCTGTGTGCATTTTGTGCAATATTGCTGAAGGGTTTTTTTGGACTTGGTTTATAGGCAGGATTGAAATGGTCCCTGAACAAGATCTGCAGGGAAAGGTGTCCATGTGCATCAGGAAACATCCCTGACCCAAACTATTGCCAGAATTGCAGATAGCACAGGAGACACAGGGTTTTTTTGTCTTGCAGGGGAAATTTTGGGCTTCCAGATGTAAATGAGCTATAGCTCTGCTGAGGAACACTTGATCCAAGGTAACCATTCAAATAAGAATGTGCTCTGATTTTTTATAAATTTATTTATACATAATTTTATTTTCTCCCTGTTAATTCATTCCCAGATTATAGCTCTGACCTTGTAACATAAAGTATAATGGATTTTGACTTATGGTTGCACTGACTTCAGCATCAGTGACCAGAAACCTGTTCCTGAGCTCCAAAAACAAATTCCCTGTGGGAAGAGATGCTTTGATAGACCTGTAGTTCTTTTCTACAGCCCTTGCAACAGCTCCTGAAGAACCTTTGATTTAAGCAGCACCTTTTATCTGCTGTGTTACTTCTGCTGAAGAGAATGTTTATTTTTGAGTTTTTTTCTGGGGTTTATTTTCGAGGTTTTTTCTGGGGTTTATTTTCAGGCAGTTTTTTGTTTCTTTTTTTAAAGGGCTTTAGGTTTTTGCTTGCTACTGACGTCAACAGAATATTCTGTTTTCTTTGGAAAACCTGGAATTCTTGTGCTGGGAGAACAGAGGATTCTCTTGGCTCTTTCACCTCCAGTCTGTGGTGGGACAAGGAGCTCTCAGCAAGAGAACCAAGGAGAAGATAGAGAGAGCAGAGGTTTGAGACATTAAATTCTCAATGCTGGTGGGAGATGTGGCTCCCTCCTGTGCAGAAAAGCACTGGAAGAGGAAAGAGGTGATGATTCAGTTTGTGAGGGCAAAATCCATCCTGAACCAACTGGAATTGCTGTCCTTAGGGAAGAGTGTGGGCACAGCGTGGAGCTCCCCTGGTGCAGGAGGGAACTCACAGATGGAAAACCACGGGAGAGGATTGTTCCCCATCAGGAAACTCACTGGGAGAGCACAGGGGCCATCCTGCCCAGCCAGCCTGGGAAATGGATAATAGCACCCTGGGAAATGAATAATGCACCCTGAGAGCAGAGGGAGGGAGGGAGGGAGGGAGGGAGGGAGGGAGGGAGGATGGAAGGAAGGTAGGAAGGAAGGAAGGAAGGAAGGAATAG
>JAODHX010000001.1:2673131-2691254 GCA_027576295.1 Cossypha polioptera
TTTTCCTAGTAAAGAACTGTTATTCCTAATTCCCATCTCTTTGCCTGAGAGCCCCTTAATTTCAAAATGATAATAATAATTTGGAGGGAAGGGGTTTACATTCTGCATTTCAAAGAGAAGCTCCTGCCTTTATTGGCAGACACCTGTCCTCCAAACCAGGACACCAGGGAAGTTTGCAGTGCCCATCCCTGCAGGTGTCACCTGCACGTGGCACTCACAGCTCTGGGCTGGGGACAAGGTGGGGATGGGCACAGATTGGGCTCAGTGGCCTTGGGGCTCTTTTCTTTCAGTGATTCTGGGACTCTGTGATTCCCTGAGCTGAAAGCATGGAGCCTGCTCAGGGGAAACATGAGGACAGAGCTGCAGAGAACAGACACCTTTGTCAATAAAGTGTAAACTCACCATCTCCAGCCTTGGAAAGCACCCAGGCTCTCCCTGGAGTCATCAATACTGACTGCAAGGACTGGCAGCGTGTTCCACCCAGCAGAAAACCACC
This sequence comes from Cossypha polioptera, assembly GCA_027576295.1. Lineage (NCBI taxonomy): Eukaryota > Metazoa > Chordata > Aves > Passeriformes > Muscicapidae > Cossypha > Cossypha polioptera. The sequence continues at coordinate 2,673,628 of JAODHX010000001.1, forward strand.
TCACCCCCCAAAATCCATATGCACCGTGGTATTTGAGGCACAACCCGTGAAAGCAGGGAGGGATCCATCTGGCCTGGCTTTTATGGGCACTGCATTTTTACTGTCACTTTTAAAAAAGTGACGTTAACACCCACCTCCAGGCGAGGTCCTTGCGTATGCAGCTCTGTGCTAAAAACATTCCCTTTCCCAGCTGGAGAACCTGCTCCTGCCTTCCCAAGCTCTCCAGCTATTCTTTCATGTTGCTGGTGCAGAACAAGATGCTGAAAATGTCTGTGTGTCTTTGGGGAAGGTGAGGAGAGGTGACTGATGGGGCTGGAGTGCTTGAAAACAGAATTTTTGTGACACTATCTGAATGTAGAATCACAGAATCCCAGAATAGTTTGGATTGGGAGGGACTTGAAAGATCATCACATTCCCACCCCAGCCATGGGTAGGGACACCTTCCACTGTCCTAGGCTGCTCCAACCTGGCCTTGGACACTTCCAGCCACAAGTTTTTTGTGCCAGGGCATCCCCACCCTCACAGAGAATTCAAAATGAATGGCCACTAGTTGAAATTAGAATCTAAAGTCAAACTTACATGAAAAAAAAATCTTTTGATAATTGTTGATAATTGACCTAACAGACATATTTATTTCTGTGTGACATAAAATGCATTTTCAAAGCTCAGGCTTAATCTGGCACTTCATCTAGCACCCTTTCTCTGTGACTGCATATTGCCTGCTTTCCATAAATAATACACTGCTCTTTTCCTGCTGACTAAGGACACTGCTGCTTAGGAAAGGGCTTTCATGCTGCTCCTTATCTGATAACACCACTGAGGAATCCTGCATGAAAAGAGAGAACTTTTCTATTGTTCCAAGCCTCAAGAATTTGCAGGTAATTCTGCTGCAGTAGATTCCACTATGTACAGTTATTATACCTAAAAAAACCCCAGACATCGACCTGCTCTGTTAGGGTGGAATTGCAGTTTGAGCTGTGCTAATTATTTCTTATTAAGATGTGTGGGCAGGCAGGGGAGATTCAGGGACAGAAAACAGCTGGAAGTGCTGCCCCTGACCCACAATAAATTATCTGTGGAAGGTTTCATGGACTCCATAAAACTTCCCTGGTCTTTTAGGGATGTGGTGTTTTCCTCTCCAAATGTACAGTCAGTTGTTGAGTAAGATAAGGGGTCACAGAAGCTGAGATCTGATAACTGACAGAGCTAATCAGGTCATACTCTAACATCTTAGCAGAAAATGAAGAATTTTAATTGGAAACACACGCTGGGGCCTGGCATCATCTACATTTCCATTATAATGCACCTTCCATGGCAGCAGTGCACAATAAGAGTTCAACATCCTGCAACAACAAAACACTTAGTTTTTAAAAGCAGAAAAAAAATCTTAGTCATTAACTGGACTTATTAGATTTGCCTTAATTCAGTTAAATATCAGAGAATTCAAAGATTTTGCAATATTTGTCCCTCAGAGGTGCATTGCTTGTTTTTTAATTGAGGGGGCAGGAGGATGATCTGTTTAGGGGAGCAGGGTGGCAGCACTCCCTCCCCCCCAGATTCACAGGAATTGCTCCAAGGAGTGAGGAATCAATCAGGGCAGTGGAGCTGAGGGTGTTGCAGGGTGTTGTGCTGGAGGAATCCTGGCAGACTTGGAGCCATTAAGGTTATTTTTCCTCTGTTTTTTCTTCAATGTATCTCATGAGTGCCCTGTCTCCTCCATGCACTCTGATGGACTCACTCACACTATGAAACATGAATTTGGAATTGTCTCACAGTGCTGTGCCCAGAAGCTGTGGAACAGCTGGAATCCTCTCCCCAGCAGCTGTTTGAACACCTCTGCACTCCTCAGGGCTGTGCTGTCACCTCCTCACACAGGTGATTCACTCCCTGCCAGGCTGAGGTGACTCCTGCAAACCCATGCACAGCCAAATAATGGAATTTGCTGTCCCTCCAAATTCTCACACATAAGCACGTGGGCACAAATGCACGTCCTGCAATTTGCATTTTAATTTTACTCCATTTATTTTCCTTGCCATTCCTCAGCAGTGACTTTATTGAACTCCTTTCTTTTCTCCTTTTTGACTCCTTCATGCCAAAAGAGTAGAAAAGACAATATATGGAGAAAGAATTGCAGCAAACCCCTTCTCTCCAGACAGCAAAGTACCTTTTTGATGCATTCTGTGTGTTTTACTCAAGTGGGGACCTCCAATGTGCTTGCAAGTGATATTGTGCTGACAGAACATAAGAGTGATTCACAGTGAAAACTAGGGAGAAAAATTTGCTATTTGCAGTTAAAGTCCTCCACAGACTTCTGACTACATAACCTTTAATAGAGAAAAACACCTATAACAGTTGCTTGTAGATTTGCAGTGTTGAAGCAGAGATATGGAACTGCAAATATAATGGGACTGGGAAGCTTTCATCATTTTCAGAACTGACAAAAATTGTGGATATTTAAATATTTCACTCAAATTGTGGCTAATTAAATATTTAAATATTAAAAATTTCAATTGTTATTGAATATTTGGATATTTGAATATTTGAATATTGGATATTTGAATATTTTAATGTGGATATTTGTTATGAGCTGGCATTTCTCTGTATTTACTGATAACTGAATGTGCTGTGGGCTTGGAAAAGTTTGGATGCAGACAACCTGGAGGTGATCCAGCTGGAGAGGGAATTCTACAGGGTGTCCTGGTTTTGGCTGGGAAAGGGTTAATTTTTTCCTAGTAGCTAGTTTGGGTTTAGTATGAAAAACCACATTGCAGTTTAGTGTCAAACTAACCCTGAATCCAGGACTTTTCAATGTCTCATGCTCTGAAATGAGGAGGGGCACACAAAGCTGGGAGGAAGCAGAGTCAGGACACTGAGCTGGACTGGCCAAGGGGATATTCCCCACCAGAGGACACCATTCCCAGTATAAAACTGGGAAAGCTGACAGGGAGTGGATGCTCAGAATCAGGCTGGGAATCGATCAGTGGGTGGTGAAAATTGTGTTGTGCATCACCTGTGTCTCCTGGCTTCTGCCACTCTCTTTTTCATTACTATGATTATTATTATAAGTAATACCAGTGTATTATTATTATTATTATTATTGTTGTTGTTGTTGTTGTTACTATTTTTATTTTTATTTTTATTTTTATTTTTATTTTTATTTTTACGCTGTCCTTATCTCAACCCACAAGGTTTACTTGCTCTTGCCAATCCTCCTGCCCACTGGTGAGGTGGGAGGGAGTGAGAAAGTCAATTATTTGTCAGCTGGGGTCAAACCACGACAAAAGGGGAAGGGAGATTGGTACAAAGGGCACCTGGATATGGATGAATAGGTCAAATAGTTTGGGAGAAGTGACAACTTGATCTTTTTCTAAGCCTCTGGTTTAGACCAAGATTGAGCCAGTGTGTCCTGAAAGACTCTGTCTATATGGAATTATGTGAAAATTTAATTCCAGTTCTGTGATTAATCACAGTTTCATTAGTGCTGTAGATGAACTTGAGAAAGGTGTGTGTAAGGAGAGGTAGAGAGATGAATTTACAAGAAGGATGGGGAGGGACTTTTACAGGGGCATTGAGAGACAGGACACAGGGAATGGCCCAAACTGGAGAATGACAGGGATGGATGGGATCTGGGGAAGGAATTGTTCCCTGGGAGGGGCTGGGATGGAATTGCCAGAGCAGCTGTGGCTGCCCCTGGATCCCTGGAATGTTCAGTTCCAGGTTGGACATTGGGGCTGGAGCACCTGGGGCAGTGGGAGGTGTCCCTGCCATGGATGAACTTTAAGGTCCCTTCCAGCTCCAACAATCCTGTGATTTTTTGATTCTATGAATAGCAGCATAAATATTTAATGATGTTTACACCATAACCTGTGGGTCTGGCAGAACATGGATTCACCATTCCTGGAGTTCTCATGACAAGGCTGGGACATCATCCAGAAAAATCTGCTTTTTCCAAAGACAAACTCCTCGCCTGGGGTGAGGTCTGCAGGTGTGAGAGGATATCACCAAACCCCTACTGCTGGAAACAACAGAAAAATGTATCTATGAGTCATGTTCCTCCCTGGGTTTTCAGGCTCTGCCCCTCAAAAGTGGAATTTAGCTAAAGGCTGAACAGACCTGAGAATAAATCAGTGGCTGCTACTGATGCAGGGGGTTTGTCTGCACAGTCTGTGGGAAAATTGGAATTTGTGCCATCAGATGTTGCTGGGACATTGGTCCTCCCTGCCAGCAGCTAAACAACTTTCTACAGGTCCACACTCAACACAGAAGGGAGAAGGAGTTCAAATATTGCTGAAATTTCCTTTGAATCACCTGCTTTTAATGAGAGTATTCTAGAATGTGGAATGCCTCATGCCATGCCAGCTCTCACTTCATTAGACAGCACTTCCTTCTGTGTCCCTGCATGACACACTCTTGTTTTTCCAACTAATTAATCACCTATTTAGTTAAGTGAATATATATTTTTTTACATTTAAACTCATTGAAATTCAAGTTTGAAGCTCTGAGCAGCCTGGTCTAGTGGAAGGTTCCCTGCCCATGGAAAGGGGTTGGAACTAAAATGATCTTTAAGGTCTCTTCCAACCCAAACAATTCTCTGATTCTTTGATTTGGTTTTGAATCATCTATTGGAAGAGTCTCCAGCTTCTGGGGGTTTGAAATAAATGTAGTTACTCATTTTAATTTTATATTAAATTTAGATGCAAGTCACGTGAAATCATGCAGTAATCTAAAAATATCTCATGCAGAGTCCTGTATATGATTCCCAAAGAGATATAAACAGCATAAACAGATATATGATAATTCTAGTGGATTTTTTAATGCAAGTTTTCTATATTTATGAGGAGAATATTCAGTTTTGATATCTATGTTTGGAGTAGTTGTTCTCTATCCTACACATGTCCAGTGAAATATGAAAAAGAGTTTGAGCATATCCTCACATCAGGACCATTTTGCTTCAAGTTCATCCCATAAATTCTGCCTGGAAACCTTTGGAGTAACATAAGCAGATATTTCACACATGATTCACATGAGACTACATCCAATGTATTCCCCCAAACTGCTTTTTAAGGAGTTTTAAAATTCCTACTCCTCCCAAACACTGGTGGGCTGTCTCTGCTGCAAGATCCAGAGTATGGAACAAAGGCTAAAAGCCTTTAAGTTCCAATTAAAATCCTTAATTCTTCCAGGAACTTGCCCTGTCCCTGTGGTAACACATCCCTTTCTTTTCAAAGGGATGCACCAAATTAAATTCCAGTGGAATTTTCCCTGCAACCACGTTTCCCATGGAAAATGTATTCACCCAGGCTGCAGGCAGCTAAAGAGATCTTAGGTGGCAATTGTGGAATTCATTTCAACTACTTTTTTCTTCGTTTGATGATTCCTGTTGCTTCCAGAGACCATTTTATCCCACTGCAAACTGGATTTGAGGCAGGAAATATTTATTTCCTCTTCACTGGCTGGGAGCAGTGCAGCCCAACTCTGCATGCCTGAGTTTTTGGCTGCTGGCAGGACTTAAAAGGCTGATTTTTATGAAGATATCTGGAAATGATGGCAAATTTGGACCATTGCACTGTATTGAAACACTGTTCCATTCCAGAGTTGCTGAGTACATCTCCAATTTTCCTGCTGGAACTCCCACCCAGAGGATTTACATTCTATATTATCTAGTATTTTATTGTGTGACCTCATAGCCAAACTTTGTTTGGTTTTGGACACTTTTTTGTCTTTCTTTATAGCAATTAACTAAAACACAGAAAAAATGACATCTATTGCCAGACCAGATGTGTATTATTTCTATTTTTTATGTTCTATCAATGACATTCTTAATATTGTGCTCTTGACCAATAGGTAGATCATTTTTGTGTTTGTTTGGGGGGGTTATTTTAATTTTTTTTTCCACAGAAGACATCACATTTAGCTTCCAGCAAAAGAACTGTGATCTCTAAGGCATCATTTTTCTCCTTCCACCTATCAATGCTGGATTTAATAGCACTCATTCTTCACATGATTTATTGCCAATGACTGCAATTTTCACTTTTAAATCGTATGTCTAATGTCAGAATTATTCAGCACTTTATGTAAAGTTGTGTATTAGGTTAGACATCCGGGTAAAATGCACCACACTTAAGTCTTTTTTCCTGTTTTATTGATGGAGGTTGAATACAGAAATATCCTGAGAAGTTAAACTGCAAAGACAACTCTGCAGCTGTCTTTGACACTTGAAAGAAGTGTCCCTCTTTCTGCAGTGAAAGTTCAAGGAGTGCCATGGGTTTTACACCTATTTTCCACCAGCATTCATGGTCCAGACTCTGCAAGGGTTGGGGAATACCACACTGGAGCAGGGGGAGTGGAGGAGGAGCTGCCAAAATGCAGATTACAGAGGAGGGAGGTTTCAGCTCAGAGGTTGCTCACTGTGTGAGAGAAGGAAGCAGCTCTGCTGCTCCAAGGATGCCAAGAGCTGCTCGAGCCCTGCCAGGGGCCAGGAGCCAGTGACAAAAACTAGCAGAGTGGAACATCTGCTTTTTGTGGTTGCTGCCCAAAAACGAGAGGGGAGCATTCTGCTGCTTCAGTGCACTCAGCTGGGGAGCCCTGAGAGGGTTTTGGAGGGTTGTGCTGCACACTGTGTGCTCTGCTGCTCTCCCCAGCCCAGGAGTGCCTGGCACCTCAACAATGGCATTTTAGGATGTCATTTAGGATTTTCCTGTGGCTGTCCTCCTTCTCTCTACCACAGACATGGAAGAGAAAACCCAGGGGCTTCTGGAAGCTTTTTTGGCTTTTTAGCTTCCAGCAAAAGGGTTCAGGCTCCAGCTAAGAGTCACATCTCAGTCTGGAGAGCAGATGTAAGAAGAGATAAATAAATATTCTTGGCTGAGAGACACTGTTTGACAAAGACCATAAAAGATACAGGAGCCTCTTACACACACACTGAAAGTGTTCAAGACTTCTCCCCAGAGTTTGGATGCAGATTCTGCAGTTACTGACTCAAGAATTGAGGGAAAGGATCTCAATGTGTGCCCCACCAACCACTGGATAGCAAGATACATCAAATCCCAAGTGACATTATTTCATTATTTCTTCACTAATAGGTACCTTTATATATATATATATGTGCACATATACATATACATATATATGTATACATATATATACATACATGCATATATACATAATATATACATATATATGTATATATATATACATACAGAAATATGTAAAATATATACATATATATTTATACCTACTAGTAGTTTTCTGTTTGTCTTTACTCCTGTGTAGTATTTAGTTTATTTTATTTAGTTTTATTTTAATTTAGTTTATTTTATTTTAGTTTATTTTAGTTTATTTAGTCTATTTTATAGTTATGTCTGTTAGTTTTGTGTCTATTCAATAAATAATTCATTCTATAATAGACTGATTCAGCCATTATTAAAGAACTTGTGAATGAGAGTGGGTTTTGGGGTGCTGGCCACCTCAATAAAGATGCTGCTTGCAGCCAGATGCTGGGACTTATCTAAACCCCCATATCTATTCCTCCTCCTCCTCCTCCTCCTCCTCCTCCTCCTCATGTCTCAGCGAGGCACCAAAAGTTTCATTCTCCCTCAGCATCTGCTCCTGGCAGACACAACCAGGCTGTTGGAACCCACAAGCAGCTTGAGGAAACATCTGTCCTGCATTCCTGAAGTGCTGAACACCTTGAAGAAATGTTTGGCTCAGAGCAACGTCAAACAACTTTGGAAGAATTTAAAGTAGAGGCTCTGTGGTGATGAAGAGTCATGAGGCACAAAGAGAGGCAGGTGTTGGATCCTTGTTCTCAGCAGTGGGATGCTCTGCTTCTCCTGGGCCTGATTCACATATTCCAGGGTGGAATATGGGAGATCTAGAGCATGTTTGGCAATTTTGTTCTCTAGCTGTTTCCAGTCCTTTGTTATCATAGCCAATTATTCTTAGTTTTTTTGTTATTCTTTGTTTTTGTAGCCAATTAGTCCTGTTTTAGGGCAATAGTCTGTGTTGCTATTGGAGTTGAACCTGGTTTTTCAGACCTTTTCTTCATTTTGTTGAGATCATTTTGGATGCTAAACTTACCTTATTTTATCTGACAGAACTGGGCACTCCACAGACCCAACTGGACACACAGTTCCATGCCATCAATGCACCCCTGGTAACTCCTCCTTGGCATGTTTTACAATTAATTTTATAGCCATGAGAAGGTAATTTCTCCCAGACCAGCTTTTCCTGCTTCCTGATTAGAACACTGTGGCAGATGGTGTAATGTCTTAATAAAATCAAAATACATGACCCTCCTCACTTCTTTCTTAGCCTGTGCTGATGCACTGTGGAATGAAATGAGGCAGGTTTGATGCAATGTGCTGTTGATAAAGCCATTTTGGCTTCTATTTCCTGGTGCCTAAAGCAGTTTTATGTTTTAAAGAGCTTAATTTAAGGTGAGTGGTCCATAATTCAGTTTCTTTTCCTTTTTCTGCCAAAAATCCTTCACGTTTAAGACAGGCACCACATGTGCTCTGCCCAGCCTGCTGGAATTTCCCTCATTCTCCATGAATTCTGAGGTAGATTTGATGTTGTCTCAGACTGGTTTTTATTGTGTTCTTCAGGTTTAATTGACTTGAGCACATCAAGATTTATGTTATGTCCTGTCCAGTTTTAGGGAAGGATTTTCCTTTTTGCATTGAATAGTCTCTTGCTCACAACAGGATTTATCATACTAAATATCATCTTTATCTGTCCTTTCTGTTGAGAAGTGGCACAAAACTCTCCCAGCACTTTCTCTTTCTACTGATCTCACAGATTAATTCCTTGCTATTTACTGTTGCCTCTTCCAGGCTGAACTTCTCTTTGTTTCTCAGCTTCCAGTGTTAACCTCTATTTCTTTCAGAAATTATCTCTAATGTTATGGCACAATCTCTGTGTGCTTTGTCCCTGTGAGGTCAGTGTGAAATTCTCCACTTAGCTCAGTTAATCTCTTATCTTTCAATACTTGACATGGATTCCTCTGGGTGTCCCTTTCTCTGGGGGACAGCTTTCCCTATCTGCTGCAGTTTTCTACAAAATTCCCCCCAGTCCCTGCAATCAACAGCTCCTGGAATCTGTGGGATTCTTCTAATTGCTCAGAAGATATTTGATTTTCTGATCCTTTTAGATGAGTGATCTATTTTCAATCCCCAGTGTATTATGTGAGCTCCTCTCCTCTCCTGTCACTACCTGGCTCTTGTGTTGAGTCCTTTCGTGTGCAAAATATGTCTGGAAAAGCCCTGGACAAACCTCTGTGCACAGGAGTTGCACCAGGAACTCTTTATCCTTATCATCTCATCTATTGTCTGTGCTGATGCAAAAATACAAGAAATAAAGGGGAATAATCAGATTTGTCCAATGCAGTGACTTCGCCCCACTTAGAACCTTTTCATGAATGATTCTAAGCATGGCTTTGATTCCAGGCCCTTGCCAAAGTCACAAAGTTTGCACAGGCCTGGAAACTCAGAATTATTTGGGTTAGGAAAGATGCCCAAGATCCTTCAGCCCAACAATTCCCCACCAGTGCCACAAATCCACATCCCCAAGGGCCACCTCAAAGTGTCTCAAAGATGAAGATGCCCAACTTCACCCCTCCCCTTTCTCTGTGCTGACCCTGGTTCTGCGGCAAAAGCTTTGCAATCATCCAAAGATGATAATACTGACAAAGGGAGCCTGCAAGAAAGATGGAGAGTGACTTTTCACGACAGCCTGGAGTGACAGAATAACAGGGAATGGCTTCAAACCGAATCAGTAGGTTCAGCTTGGATATTGGGAAGGAATTTTTGTCTGACACAGGGTGCCCAGAGCAGCTGTGGCTGCCCCTGGATCCCTGGCAGTGCCCAAGGCCAGGTTGGACATTGGGGCTGGAGCAGCCTGGGGCAGTGGGAGGTGTCCCTGCCATGGCAGGGAGATGGAACTGGATGAATTTTAAGGTTCCTTCCCACCCAAACCATTCCAAGATTCTATGATTCCATGATTCTGTGATCTACTGCTTGGTCTTCAAGGTGTCCTGTGTTAAAATTTTCATGCTGTTGGTTATGTACATTGAGATGCTCTTAACTTTAACTTAAATACAGCATGTTCTATCAAAAACTCCATCCTGTGACTTGTATTTTCTAGCTTTTGAGAGCTGCTGGGCCAGTGCCTTCCTGCACAGTCATCCCAAATGAATTCTGCTGCTTTGTTTTAAGGCAGACACTGAATCCTGGGGTGAATTAAAAGCGGGACATTTTTGTGTAGAGAATTGCTAACTTAGGCTCTGAAAGTTGCACAGCAGTGTTACTGTGAGTGTGTTCCTGTGTCTGGAGAACTCCTGGCTCTTGGTAGGAATAATTCTCCAGGCAACAGCACCACACTGAAGTTTTGGGTATAAATGAAGTGTTTGCACTGCATTTGTTCCATGCTCTGTATGCCCAGAATGGAGCTGAAGGCCTTATGTGCATGTTGAATAGTGGGATTTTAATAAATAATAAAATAAAACAAATGAGTATTGCTGCTCATTTAATGTTTTCTATTAACCCCTGGCCAGGCACCTTGGGAGAAATTCATACCCTTACTGAAGGAAAGACTGAAATTCTTCCCTGGAATGAGAGCAGCTTTACAAAGGTGCTGTGCTCTCTTGGACTCTGCTGTTTGCACATCATTCTCTCCATCCCAGCACTGCAATTCCAGTGGGAATTGGTGAACTCTGAGTTTGTGCCTTTCTCCCAGGAGCCACCTGGACGTGTCTGTGCTGGGCTGGGCTCTAGAGCTGGGTTTGGCTCCAGCTTTTGCACAGGGCTGGTTATGTAATGCTGCAGCAGCAGAGAGACAGGGATGGCTGGGTGAGGAGAGTGACAGTGGGATGGAGCACTGAATTCCACCAGGAAGGTGAACTGCCTCAGTTTGTGGCAGCTAAAAGAATTAAGTCCTTTAATGGGGATTACTCAGATCAGAGGATAATTGTGCCAGGCAAAAAGCTCATCTGTGTGTGTATGTAATGAGCTGCTGCAGCCCAAGGATTTCATCCAGTGGCCTGATAAATACATGGATAACTGGGTACTTAGCATGAGATTCTTGTTTGGTGCAAACAGGTGACTATTTACAGGAGCTGGCCATGGAATTCTTCTTGCATCTCTTTCATCAGATCTTTTTGTGGCCCTGTCAGTGCTGTGGAGCTGGGAGATGCTGTGTGCTGCATCTCCTGGAGCCGTGCTAAGCTCCAAATGTTCCTCAGCCTGTGGGAGTTGCAAGAGGCAGGAGAAAAGCTTCTCTTTCAGATGCTACTTCAGAGTTCAAAATGCTGGAGAGACTGGGAGAGAACCCCTATTTGATTTTGCACTGAATGTGTGTCCATTGAACACTGAGATTTTGATGGATCTGAGGGAGGACAAACAGAGCCCTGCAGTGTCACCCTCCAGTCCCTGCCCTGATGCCACAGGTTTGTTCCCTAAAATAAACTCTCCTTGTGTTTTGTTTTTTTTAGTAAGGACTCTGTTCTTTGATCTTGGCCCCTTGCCTGTAGGAAGGGCGCAGGTTAATAAGGGTTAATTGCTTTTTTTTCTTTAGAAAATGACATTTTCTCTCTGCCTGTGGTTTGTGTTCTGAAGGGATTTCAGCACTTCTTAGCCTCTTAGCCTCATATTTTGAGGATAAAATATTTTGTCCCCATATTTTGAGGACAAAATTATTCATTCCATTAGGAGACAGAATAGATATTCACTGGGGAAACAACAACCATTCCACAATGGGTGAGGGTTTGTGCTAAAGAATGGAATTCACTCCCTTCCAATCTGAGCAAATTAAAATTTGCCTATTCCTCAAAACAGGATAATTCCTCCACTTGTTAACATACTTCTATAAGCTTTGTCATCAATATTTATTGAGGAAAAGGGAAGAACACCTTCAGGAGGGATGTGGGAAATCCATCCAAGTGTGGAGGGAAACTGTGGCACTTTTCAGAGGCACAGTGGGGATAAAAGGCTTTGTTCAGCAGCCTTGAAAAACCGAATGGAAAAAAAAATTTCTTTTTTCTTTTTTTTCTTTTCTATTTTGCTACAGATATAAGAAGCAGGAGAAGGAGCAAAGGGAAAAGAAGGTGAGGCAAAGATCAGCCACTTGAGGGGGAGTAAATAATGAATATTTAGTTTATTTCAGCACCTGAAACAGCTCTGATGGCTTTGGGTATAGAAATGTCTGTAGTCATGAAACTGAGAGAAAAACTGGAGAAAACAGTTTGTACAAAAGCAGAGTGGAGCAAGGATTTATTTATTTCAGATTCCTTCTACTCCTCTTGCTCTGCTTTTAATGGCAAAATGGCAGCTGTTTAATTCAAGTCACTGCTGTAGCAGTTAAGTCAATCAGAAATTTGACTGTCTTAGAGAAAACCCCCTGATTATGTGATAGTTAATGCAGTTAATTCACATTTTCAATTATTATCCCACAAGGATATGCCTGTGAGGAAAATATCACTGTGCTGAAGTTCTTCCACAAAGATTGATAGAGATGACAAAATGTAATTAAGGGCTTCAATTTATTCCCACTGAAATGAGTTGGGAAACTCTCAGTCACTTCAAAAGCAGCCGCCACCTTTTATGTTTGGCTGGGATCAAAAATATCCACTTGGAAACATCAGAAGCAAACAAGGAGGGCTCAGAAGTAACTAAAGCAAGATTCCTGGGAAATTGTGTGTTCTCTGTGGGCTCTGGCAGTGCAGAGCTGCTCACACAACAAATATTTGCCAATTGAATGATTAAACTCTTTTATTGACCTTTATTTTGTTGTTGCAAATGACTTAAAAGTTTCTCAAATTACTCCTATTCCAGTGCACATGGAAAGGATAGAATTAAAATATTTCGTGAGGGCAGGGATTTCAAAAATACAACACTTCATAAAGGAAAATTCCAAACCCATTCCTGGGATGTTGTGCACCTACTTTCTGCAGGAGAAGGCTTTAGAAATGAAATATAAACCTTCTAGAAATGTGACACAAATCTGAAAAAGATTGCCAAGAAATCATCCAGTGATGGACTGTTCACACAGAAAATCAAGTTAAGCCCTGAGAATCAGCCAAGATAGCACCAAGAGACAAGGATGGTCCAAGTGGAAGGAATTATGAAATCCAAAAATTAGAATAAGGAACATGAAAACATTTAAAATCAAGCTGCATAAAAAATTCCCCTATGGCTGTAACAGGGAAATGATTTATTGTCCTTTTAAGGAAAATAAGAGGGTGGATTTAGGGAACAACAGGCTGATTAACTTTCCGTAACTCCTTGGGAAAACTAATGACTATGTTCTCAAAAAAGCTATTTCCAGAAGGATGAAATACAAGAACATGGTCAGGAACAGCATGTTTAGATTTAGAGCTGTAGAATGTAGAATAATAGAATATTTTGGGATGGAAGGGACCTTAAAACCATCCAATGCCACCTCTGCCATGGGCAGGGACACCTTCCACTGTCCCAGGCTGCTCCAAAAAAAAAATCCAGCCTTGGACTCTTCCAGGGATGGGGATCCACAACCTCTCCAGGCAACAAATTTATCCTGGCTGGCCAGTCTGACAGATTTTTACCACAAAATATCAGGTATGTCTGGTAAAATCTGTGAATGAGGGGAGGGCAGCAAGTTTTTAGCAAGATTTTCAACATTCAACATTTTCAACAGCAAGTGTTTTCAAGATTTTGGTTATCCCACAGTTTTGCTGGCAAAAAAAATAAAAAAAATAAAAAAAAAAGACAAATGGAGTGGATGGATGGACTGCAAGGAGGAGTGGGAGATGGGCTTGGCCTTGGAAGGATCTGCAGATTTAAACCTCACAGCTCCTGGTGCCCTTTGGGGTTGATTCTTTTTGGGGCACCAGAGGAATCTCAGCCTCCAGCTGGCTCCAAACTGGAAGGAGCAGTGGATGCACAGGGATGTCACTCAGACAAAAAAGAAAAATGGGCTGTCAGGAACCTCATGAAGCTGAACAAGGTAAAACATCAAGTCCTGCACCTGGAAAAGAGCAGCCCAGGCATCAGTACAGGCTGGGAACCAACCCACCCTGGGATAAAATCTGGGAGTTCCACAAACACCCAGAGGGATTATTCCCTCTTCTTGCCACCTCTGAAGGGTCTCCAGAGCTCCCTCCTAATCTGTTTCTCTAGGATTCTGTGAAATTATATAATAATTCTTATATTTGTATTTTTGTTAGTTTTTTTCCTGAGTTAATTTAAGACCCATGATAGGTGTTAAATCAGAGTAATAATTACACATACACTGGACAAGAGTCTTTGCACATGCACCAAAATCCTGGAAGTTGGGAGGACACAGAGGATTAATTCCTTGTACATGATTAAGTTCTTGTTATTGGCACAGGGGAAAGAGTCACAGGCAGTATAAAGGTAAAGCACTTTATTTTCCAGTTAATTTTATGATCATTTCTGTGCGGGGAGAGAAACTTTTTTTTTTTTAAACTTTTAGTTCTAACAGTTCTAATTTTGACCTCTCTACGAATCATTAATTTGTTTTTATCCAGCTGCATCAAACTACACCAATCCCCTCCTTTTTGCCTCCCACGCTGGAGTGTGATTGAGCAGAAGTGCTAATTTTAATTTATTGAGTGTGGCTTTGAAAATTACAATTAGAACTGGAGAATTAGGTTTGAAATTTAATTTTTTTCTTTTTTTTTTTCTTTTTTTTTGTGTATGTGGGGTTTTGTTTTGATTTGTTTTTTGCTTGTGGTTTTTCCTGTTGTGCATCTTCACTAATGGTGGTCAATTCATCTGAGGTCAACTCACAAAAATGCAGTTTTTAGACTGTGACTATGATGAAATGTGGAATGTGTGCTTTGGGTCCAGCCTCACTCAACTTCAGATTTCACTGAAATGAGAAATTCACCTCAAGGCAGAAAATTTTGTGGAAATTTAAAGTTCTTCTTCTGTGTAATTTGCAAACAGTGAAGTTGGATTTTTCTCCCTCTTCTGCTCATAAGGAGGGTGCCTGAGGTGTTGTTTTCAGGAACAAAATGAAGATTTTTCTTGCCATTTCAGTTGCTCCTGTTTGCTCCCACCTTTTCCAACTGCACAGCCCAGCTCCTGGGCTGGTTTTTGTCTTGAAACTTATGGGGTGGCCCTGCCTGCACATTTGATGGTTTGAACATCACTTGGCCTTTTAATGGGCTTTTTATGGACTGGTTACTGCCATAAATTGTCAAGAGCCTATTAGTGCATTACTTATTTCTGGAAAACTTCATTAAGGGGAAGTAGGAATAAATCTGACTTTTTTTCTGCATTGCTAAAAATAACATGTAAAACATAACAGATGGCTTAATATTTTTATTTCACCATTTCAGCTGTGCTCACCTCGGCCGCTCTTGACTGACGTTCCACGCAGGTGCCAACAGCCATTAATTTTAAAATAAGCTGCTCTGAAATCTGTTTTCATATTTACTCCCAAATCCATGCTTTGGACCTAAGGCAGGCTGATCTTAATTAAAATCCTGCAGAAACACTCAGTGCAGCTCCTGGTAAATGTTTGTGTTGATGCACATCCACCTCTGTTGAAAATGTGCATTTTAATCCTAGGGAGCTGTAAAAACTCCCATGGGAGCGCCATGTGTTGTGGCTAAATGTGAGAAATTCCATCTAAAATCACCACAATGGGAAAGGATTTGGAGTATTTGTGGAATTTTCTCGAATGTCCCTGCTGGCTCTGCTTTTACACTGACAAAGCACAAACAGGAACAAAGTTGAGGCTGGATTATACAAATACTTCTGATGGCAGTCTGAAGGAATGAAGTCATCCTGGGAAGTGCTAAGGAAGCTGCATGTCAGACCTCTCTCTCCTGCACACCATCCTGTTTAAAATAAATTTACATTTAAGGTCTGATATGAAACCCCTTGAAGTGAAGGGAGAGGCTTTAATGCTCTTTGACTAAAACTCATTTAGAAGATCTCATATTTTCTGTGATTCTATTTCTGTAGCAGCTTGGTGGGTTTTACTATTCCTGAGCATTTCCTGCAAGGCTTCCTTCACTTTCTTTTGTTATTATTATTTCTTCTCATGTTAATATCTTTAATCTTTCCTCTGCTGTAATTCTAAGGCCTCTACCTGATTTTTCTGCTTAATTCTCTACTAATATTTGAGTTGTGCCCAAACCCGCATGGCTTCTGAAAGCAGCTAGAATTAAGAACAAAACAACAAACAAACCATGAGTTCTGCTCTTTGCAAACATTATTTTTTTTTCCTGGACTTTATATGGTATTTCTGTTGAAGTTCTGGAGGTAAAAAAAAAATTGGCTTCTGCTGTCCTTGTGTCTTACTCCATGGAAGAGCAAAGCTCATTCCTGCAGCAAACACTGCTGGAATGCAGTGTGTCAATACAGAGGGTCCTCTTTCTTTTCTGAAGAGCAGTTTATAAAAAATAATTACCCAAGGGAAAATATTTTCTATATATGCAGAAGTCAAAGGCTTTGGTAATATTTGGTCAGTGAATTCACTGCTGTAGCTTAGAACACAAATTTGCCACTTGCAAGGGGTAGAAAATAGTGATCAGCAACACCCAGATGTTGCAGGTCACCTAAATTCCAGGGAGCCATCCCAGAACTGTGGAATGGACTGCTCCAAGTATGGGAGTCTTTATGTTCCAAATCTATGGCTTTTTTTTTCCATTCTCCTTTTTTTTTTTTTTTCTTTTTTTTTTGTCTTTTCCCCTTCTCTGTCAAGCTCTTCTCCTTCCCACCCCTTCTAAATTTTAATAATCTTATATTTTGATATAGCTTTCCTTCCTCTATCTAGAAATGAAGAACTCAGCCAGACCCAGAATTTGGAACTGCAGCAGAAGTTTAGGGTCACCCTTAAATCTTTAAGTCCTGTTTTAGGGAAAAGTTTATTGGTGGTGAATGTGTGGAGAACGTTTACAGTAAGTCAATCCTTACCAACAACAACAATAACAACAAAATCACATTGTGAATGTCAAACATATAATTACAGTCACCATCACCAGAATATTCCAGATATTGGAATATTTTCTTGGTCACTACAACGTTGTGTTTGTTTCTCTTGCAGGTTTTAGTGATGACTTTGAGGGAAGTGGGTTAACACTGCTTTGTTTGTATCATAGAAGGCTTGGGATGCACTTTATGCTTTGATGCAATTCTTCCTCATAGACAGAAGCCAGCAGCTTCCCAAGGATTGCTCACATCCCTGCAGGATACTCGGCTGAGATAAGCATGCATCTAGTTTACTGAGCATGATTAACCACCTGAACTATTGGAATTCTTGTGCAGTGAATCCCACCAGCCCTGGGTTTGGAGATGGGTTTGGTGGGACGTGCCCAGCTTGCTGGACACACCACCCTGGGTGGCACTGATGGGATCCAGCTGCCTCCTTCCCCCTCCTCCCCTCTACAAGTGCTGCTGGCTGAAGGTTTGATAATCCCCAGCTCCCATTCAGTGAAGAACTAAATGAGGCATTTTATTTATTTCTCATCTAACAGCTCTGCTCTCCTGCACTTGCACCAGGCAAAGCCAGCAGCACACTGAGGAGAACAAACCAAAGTTGGAACAGCTCCTTTCCTTTCCTTTCCTTTCCTTTCCTTTCCTTTCCTTTCCTTTCCTTTCCTTTCCTTTCCTTTCCTTTCC
>JAODHX010000001.1:2715919-2729229 GCA_027576295.1 Cossypha polioptera
ATCATGGTTTCAGGCAGTTTCTGCTGGTCAGTCAGTGTCACACTGAGGGTCACAGGAATTTGATTATTGGGTTAAAAGTATAAATAACATAGGTGTTTGTAGCCTCCCACTGATCCTAGCCCAGCTATTAGTGTAGGTGGCTGCATTGAACTTGGTGATTTTATGCAGAAAGGAAATCTGACCTGATTGTTCAGGAACTAAAAACTTTAATACTAGAAAATAACAAACAGCAAGCCCAAACAGTTTGTACTGAATTAACTGGGAAAGATGGTACAGGGAGGTTTGTTCCATGCACAAGGGCAAATGGACAAAAGCAGGTGTGAGAGCATGTAAGGGGTATTTATAAACTTGGAGGAGGGGAGGAATTAGGATAGAGTTTAGGGAGGGCATCCAATAGGGAAGGGTAATTAGGAATATTAAAATTATTGCAGGAAATAGGAGCCAGTCATAACAAGGGAAGCAGAGAACTTTCTGGCAATGATCAACACACTGGTACTGGAGGGTTCTGGGGGTGATTTTTTACTCACCCCTGCTGTAAAGGGTTTTCCCATGGCCTTAAGCTGTGATCATCTGCACTTTTATTGGACATGACTCCAACAGGTGTCATTCCCTATTGCACTGTTTAGCTTTAAGAGACCTTGTAGCAGCTGGGTTCAGCTCCATTTTGCTCTCTTCCAGCTGGTGGCTAGGAGTGCTGCTGAACTTTCTGTACTTTTGATAAGATTTAATAAACAACCAAGCCCAAACAGGAGAAAATCCATTTCCTTCATGTATTTTTTAATCCTGGCTCTGAGTGAAGACAAAAGAGACCTGAGACAAACCACTAATTAGGTGGTGCAGAACACCCCCATCATTCAGCAATGAGCTCTAGGATGGCCCTGCTTGGGCTTGGAGCACTGTGGTCCCTCCCAGTCTCACCCACTCTGGGATTCTCTGGGGCTCCTGGGCTCTGTTTCCAGCTCTGTCACTCATTTGATGCCTGGCCATGGGAAAATTGCACCTTTTGCAAAGGAGTTGCTCAGCTAGAAAAGAGTTTCATGCATGGTGCTGCAGGCTGAGGCTCAGCTTTAGCCTCAGATGGTGCTGAGCCCCTTTAGGCCTGGCTTTGTCAGGCAGGTGGCTCTACATAGGCTGGACTGGAGCAGCCACGTGGGATGGCCAACAACCCCGATTTTCTGGGTGTCAGGCTCCTGTGTGACACCTCTGGGACAGCAGCTGGGATGTGCTGTGTGGATGGATGGCTTGGGACAAGCTCAGGGAGCTCCTCTGCTCCTCAGGTAGAACACCTTGGGGTGCCCTGCCCAGCTCTGGGCTGGGGTTTGTCCCTCAGCCTTCCAAGCTGGTTTGCACCTAATTTGTCCCTGAAAATGTTCCTAAGGACAAATGGTTCATTTATGATTTAGCAATTTGCCTGTCAGCTCAGCCCTGGAGATCAGTGACAGGACAAAGGGAATGGCCTCAGACTGACACAGAGAGGGGTTTTAGATGGGATTTTGGGCAGGAATTGCTCCTGGGAGGATGAGGAGGCCTTGGCACAGGGTGCCTAGAGCAGCTGTGGCTGCCCCTGGATCCCTGGCAGTGCCCAAGGCCAGGCTGGGCATTGGGGCTGGAGCAGCCTGGGACAGTGGGAGGTGTCCCTGTCCCTGTTCCACCCTGGAATTGGATGATCTTCAAGATCCCCTTCCAAAACTCCTTCTCTTTCTCTTTCCCCTTCCCCAAACCACTCTATAATTCCATGATTCTCTGATCTCAAGCACTTGTATGAACATCTCTCACTTACAAAACAGGCAGTGAAGTGGAAACTGCTTACGTGTGTGCTTATAATAAAATTTTCTCTGCCTATTTTAAGCAGAGTATTTGAAAAAAAAAATCCCATAACTCACAAAACTTTCTGCTTTATATCCAACATTTTCTGGTGCAAAAGGGTAAAGGCAAAGCATATTATTGTTTTCACCTTCACTGGACACGTTTGCAAACAATCACATATGTTTAGGGGATTTTGGTGCCAGCTGTAGTTGTACCAAACGATACAATATTTCATAAATAAGCTGTCACTTATTCAGCATCTTTATTTAGAGGTGCTAAACAAGAGACTTCTTCTTCCTGCCTGGTGGAACGCACATGGAGAGAAAAATGTGAGCAATGTAACCCATGGAATAATTTCACTTCTCAGAGTTGGTTACAAATAAAGTCCTACAGCCAAACACTCGAGCTCAGGGTGTTTTAAAAGAGACCTGTGTGGGTTTCTCAGGGTCAAATGAGCCCTCACTGGGGGTGAAAGTGATTCAGCAGCAGCTGGAATGAGTCATTTGGAGGTCAGGATTTTGTTCACTCTGGGATTGCACTTCTGACTTGGAGAAAACAAGGAAATAATATTTATGATATCCAGCAATGTTTTTAGAGCAGCACAGACATCAGTACTTGCAGAATTTTTTCCCCATACTATTATATGTATCTTCATACGCAGCCTGCTTGGCATATGATTAACAAAAAAAAAATTAAAAATGGGTGTTTTTTAAAATGGAAAAAGCTTAAAATCAATTGAAGCATGAATGTAAGAAACATAAACAGTATTAGTTCTGTTCAGCATTGAGCTTGATATTTTCACAACTTGAATTCTGGAGGAATTTATGTTCAGCCTGTTTTTGCTGTTAATTACTTTCTGCATATAACATGAGAGCTCCTCATGAGTCAATTGCTCTCAGGGTTTCATGTAATATAAACAGAATTCTAGTGATGGAATTGGTAAACACTGTGCCACAACTTTTCAGCCTTTCCTTCCAATCTCCACAGCCTGAATTCCTCTTCTCACACACACGAGGCTCTCCAAGTCCCTCTTGTGCTGGAGAGCCTCTGCATTCTGCATTGTGGAACAATTAAATGCTTGGTAAGGATTGCTAGAAAAGAGCTTTTCTCACTGTCACTGTTGTCAAAATTATTGAGAGTCACATTCACTGTAACAAAAGTACCTCCAGCCTGGATTTAAAGCTGGAATTATAACAACTCCACATTGTCTGAATGAAGTTTGTCTTGAAATGCAATATGGGGGGAAAGTGATGTTTTTCCTCAGTGGTGGCAAACCAGGAAAGAAAGACCATTTATTCAAAAAGCAGTTTTATTCCTTCTGCTCACAGAAAATACATTTTGGCCATATCCTTTGTGCTACAGAATCATTATTTAGGTTATTTCTTCTGAAATCACAAGTTGAAAGCAAACAAGTTGTACTCTCCCAGCAGGGTTTGGAACAGAGAAGAGGTGCAAACACGTGTTGGGCTGTGAGCATTATTCAAAATTAGAATATGTGATGAGAAAAATTAGAGAGCACCCAGATGGAAAGTAAATCTTTCAGTACTTCTACATGGCACACAGCACCGAATTATTGATCTATTTATTTATTTTTCAACTTGGGAATTCAGTATTTGGGTTTGATGTAGTCGGTGTAATTAACTCAGATCCTTCTGAGATCATATATCTCTGGGGTTGGATGGAATTAGAAATGCCAGCTGTGCTTTTGTGCTCGTTTGCACACGCACAGCCCCCACAGTTTTGTTCCCAGGGACAACAGCCTGATGGGGCTTTCATGGATGGGCTGGGAAGATGAGTCAGCCTTTTTTTTTTTTTTTTTTGTTTTATGGCTGTCATTCCCCAGGATTTACAGCCAAATCCTCCAGCCTTTGTCATGTTCAGGGGAATCCGGGGCTGCATCCCACTAAAAATCCTAATTTCCATGAACAGCTTCAGTGGTGAGCAGCTTTTGCAGCTCAAGTTAAAGAGATTTCATTGGAGGTGGCTGTGTGAATAATAACTTAGGGAGAAAAAGTTGTAAACACTCCCTAGTATTTACTTTTATGGAAAAAATGGATTTTTCACATTATAAAATTGGGAGAACTCACATATTTCCTATCTCTGTGGATTCAAGGGATCCAAATATGACATAGTCCATTTACTTAAAAAAAAGGTAACATCTTTGCCTGATTTCTGTCTCTACAGGAGCATTATGTCAGTTAATTTTGGTCCATGTTGAGACTTTATGGTTTAAAAAAGTCTCCCAAAAAATCGAATATTGTGTCCTTCAGAAAAGAATCTTTGATTAAAGCATGTATTCCAAATAATTCCCCTCATCTTCTTGTGAATGGAAGCCATCATGTTGTTTTTCACACAGGACTCATCACACTTCTGTTATAAATAAGTATCTTAAATCTGCTGCGAATTTATTTATACACCATTCATAAGACCCATTTGCACCAGACTGAAGTTTCCTTTATTATCAATTATTTTCTCATTCCCAAGATATTCAGAAACATTAGCTGGGTCCCCTGATGCATCAAACACAGATGGTCCAGCCAAACAGCCACATCTTACACAGTGCAGTTGTTTTTCCAGCCATTGGGTAAATTTATTTTTCCTGTAGCACTTTCCCACTTTTCATTTTCTCCTTTTGGAATGTGGACCATGGAGCTGATCATAACAAACCCATATCACTCTTGCCTCTGCCATTGCAAAATCATCTTTTCCCTGCTTCTCCCCATGGAAATACAAAGATTTATAATTTTATCGTATTTTTTTGTTGAGCTCTGTGACTCCTGTCACTTTGAGACTGTTGCACAAGCTCTGACAGAGTCTGTTCTTGAGGTCTAAGTTTTCCTGGCAAAACAATACAAGTTTTGCTTTTTCCACTCTTTACCTGCAGAATTCCTCAATGTGTTCAGCTCAACAAGCAAATCAGCTGGCTTTGTCTAACTGCTCGGTCCTCGATGTTATTTGCCAGTCATTGTGCACTGCACAAATTTCATAAATAGTAATTTTATATCTCCACATCAGTGAGAGCTGAGCAGGCAGAAAAGTGTCTTGTATGAAGAGCCTGAATTGCAATGATTCATTTGTAACACTCCTTTGTTATTTCCCTCTGCTGATTTTCCAGCTTTTACACTCCAGGGTTTTGTCCTGGAATCAGTGCTGGAATGTAAAACGCACTTCACAAGCGAAGGTTGATTTTATTTCAGTCCAAATCCATCATTTATATACCCACTAAATTCTACCAGGGCACCATCTGGTGAGGAGACAACGGGGTTGAATTACACATAATGCAATTATGGTGTGAAAACACAGCCGTCTCTGCTATTCATTAGATTGTGCTCCTAAAATACTTAGTAAAGATTAGGATGTAAACTAATAATACTTTTCATTAGGCCCATAAAAATATCTCTGCAGATTTCACAGTGTGTGCATCTCTTAAAAATGTGAGGCAGTGCTCATTGAAGGGATAAAGGATGGACCAAAAGGGGCTTTTTCAGCATCACTCCTGAAATGCAGCTTCTTGACCTCCCTCCTACACTCTTTTTAATTTTAATCCATTAATTTTTAATGATTCATCATCCCTGACACGTGACACTACATCAAAATATAGGTGGAATTATTTTCTACAGAAGTGATAAAGCTTGAAGTTCACCATGAAAAGGAGCTGGTGGAAGATATTGATCAAAACATTTTGGGCTTCACGGGGATTTTTCTGGGTGCTGGAATTTGCAGCATCGTGTTCTGCCTCATGTCCCTCAGTAATCAAACAATTACAGATGTTCCTGCAGTTTATGCTGGGTACAATTTCATCTTGCTCTTTATGCTTTAAAACACACCCTGAGAGATTTTCTATTGTTATTCCAAACAGATTTTCCCCATGTTGTATCAGACTGGATTCTGTATTTCCAGAGAATTTTCTATGACTTGCTTGGAGCCACCTGGGCTAGTGGGAAATGTCCCTGGCTGGATGATTTTTAGGTCCTTTCCAACTCAAACTTTTCTGTGGTTCTATTTCCATACATTTATTTAATTTGAGCACAGCTTTTTAAGGGATAAACACATGAAGATGATGAAAATATAAGATAAAGAGATAAGCTGGACATCCAACATATTAATAGGATTTTTTTTCCATGCATGCACAAATATTTGTAGATATTTACCTCTACCTAGACATGATAATTCACTCCCCATATTTATTCAAACCTCTAATTTTTTTATCTATATTGAAATACATAAAATATTTATATATATATTTCTAAGTGCACATATTTTATTAGGCTTATGTGAAGAACATACAAGTTATGTTCTCTGAATCAGATCTTCATTTTATGCAGTGATAAATGACACAGCTCCAAGTATTTAGTGGGAAGGGTCTTGGTCAATATCCATCCTGGAATTTCCATTTGTGAGGGAACAGATTTCCTGGCTAAAAGAGACAGGGATTGTGCATATCACTTTAAATTTTCATTTATCAGGTTATGACTGAGATTTCTGCTTTCTTTTCCTTGTTCGTGACTGCTACTGAGAACAAAACCTTTTAACTAAAGGATAAATAATGGAAAAGAATATTGGGATGGGATTTTTGGTGGTTTGTTAACTAATTAATACTTTTAACTCGAATTAAAGTTCACTTGGAGGTCCCTGCTTTTAATATTATTTTATGAGAGGTGGATATGTTGAGAAAAACAAAAAAAATGGTGATTTTTCTTCATGTGGCAGAATATCCACACAATATAGGAAGCTTTCTTGTAAATAAAACTAGAATTTTTCTACTAAGTAAAAGAAGTTTTGGATCCATGACCAATTTTTTTCTTCCCTAGTAAGGGTGAAAGCCTGAGCAGGGTTTTTTCATACTGCAGTGGTGGTGATTTTTCTGCTTTAATGGACTCACAGAAGATCCTAAGGTGGCAAAAGAAACAATACTTTGTGTAAAAGCTATAAAATCCTGACCTGAAAAGAGAAGTGATCTCTTTAGTAAGAAGAAATTTGATTTTTGAAAATACAGATGTCTCATTTTGGTAGATTTTACCTGGCAGTATCTATCAAATATAAAGTGGTTCTTGATTTGAAGAAATTACCTCCCAGAGCCACAAGTTTAGGTCATGGAAATTGCTTTAGTCTGTGGGCTTCATTTCCAACAGCTGAACCCTCAGCTTGCTGAATCCCTTGTTGCTGCTGAGGTTAATTTATCAGAAAATAAAAATAGATGTGAAGTTTCACCCAGAAAAGCCTGTGTTTGTTTAAATCCTGCTAAGGTTTTTTTAGTCATAAATATTGCTGGCCTCCAAATGAGTTGTGTGGGAGTAGGATTCCTATGTGTCCATATTGCCTGCAGGATAATTGAAGTTGATGTATTTTTTAAACTTCATATCACCAAATGTAAATGAAAGATGCATGGTAGAATTCCTTAACTTGGCTACAAACAGGATTGCTTTTCTTTTTGGGTTTTCTTTTTTTCCTCCCTCAAGCTTGCAAATGTAGAAGTTGAAAGGTTGGCATGGAAATTCTTGTCTTGTTGGTATGAAATTGTCTTGTTGGTATGAAATTCTTTTCTTGTTGGTATGGAATTCTTTTCTTGTTAGTATGAAATTCTTTTCTTGTTGCCATGAAATTCTTTTTGGCTTCAGCTGGGGATGTTCTAATCCAGAACCTGTTTGGGTCCACGAGGAGCAGACCTATAAGCTCTGCCCATTTTTTTTGTCCCCTGGACAAATAAAAGTAAAATTCCATCTTTTCCATGTTTCCCTGGCAGCTGTTACTTGGAGGGACCATTTCTGTTTGCAGGGATAAGTTAACCTGAGTTTCAACAGAGGCTGATAATCTGTGACAGAGGGGTGCCCTCAGCCACCTGTTTTTAAATGATCATTGAACCAAAACTTGAACCAAACCATTGAACCAGTCTTTTGAAGAAAAGAACAGCATTAACAAAAAATTCTCTGCTGGCCTGGGAGCATCATCTTACATTGCTGGCACAGCTGCAGAAGATTTTCACACTGCTGCCCTGACTCATCCTGTCCCTCTGCATTTCCCTGCATGCAGGATTCGTTCCTCTGGAGTTGGAGGGGTGATTTTTCACTCAGTCTTGCAGGAAATGGCTTCACCTAGCATCAGTAAATAAGCCAGATGATGAACAAAGCTAAAGTTACTGCACAGGTTCATTGCTGCTTCTGTGCTTCTTAACAGAGTGTGATGGGCAGAGTGAGAATATACTTACTTAATGTGAGCTGCAAGTCACCTCAGATACAAATCTTGAGATCCTCAGCACAGCCTGATCCCTTATGAGCTGCAGAGTTTTGATAGCTGACTCAGGGTTTAGACTATTTAGCATCAGCAAAAGCCTAATATTTACAGTGGAGCTGTCACAGGAAGGCTCTAACCAGGGATTTCAGCAGCTTGGTATTTAAATGTTTGGTACCTGCAGGTACCAAAGCCTGAGGCAAGGAAAAGAATTCATCACAGCATTCGTTTTGGAGCCCATTTCATATTCAATCACAGCGTGCATTGTCATTTATAGAAAAATCAAGAGATTTCAAAATAGATATTTTGGGATTTGCTTGGGGAATCTGTTAAAAATAACTGCATTAAGACCTAGGGAATGTGAAAGGAGAGAGAAAAAAGGCTGGGACTCTGACATTGGAGCTCTTTTCCAACCTAAATCATTCTGTGATTCCATGAAGGTGTTGGGTACCAACATCTTGTGAAGGGGATTTCTCAGTTCTGTGCTTACAGTCTGGCATTTGAGAAGTTTTCAGTACAGTTGGGGTTGCTCAGCAGGGACCCTCACAGGGGGCAGCTGAACCTGGCACCAAGTTTGTTTGAGTTTCCAAAGATGGAGGGTGTGGTCTGGTGCCAGAGAAGTTTGAGATCCAGAAAGCTCCAAAGCACTCAGAGGCTTTCATGCAACCTTTAGCTTCAAATGATTATGGAAATATGAGAGAAAAAAAGCTGGATAAATAACAGATACAGAAAACTTGGTAAGGAGCAGCTCAATGAATCCGGTTATGGGGTGGAAAAATTGATTATTTAGAGAGGAAGGGAGCACCTTGTCAGAAGGGGGAAAGGAGAATAAACTATTGGGAAAAAGGAGAATAAACTATTGGGAAAACAAATGTCTTTTTCAGAGGGATTGAGACAGGGCTTTGCTCCTCATGGAAGGGACACCAGTGAAGAACAGGGAACCTCCAGCCACTAACAACAGGTCTGAGAGGAGCTGTGATTTCATAGCAGAGTTTGCATCCTGACAGTTTAAATGGATGAATCCTGGAGTTTTGCCAAGGAGTGACAATCCTTTCTTTGGTTTTGTAAACTCTTCTGAGGGAGGTTGGTGCAATTATTTTATCTAACAGCCATGTAAGCCCTCAGGGTGGGATTCCCCTCACTTAACTTCAGACAGATCCCAAGCAGAAATCTGCAGCTGCACAATTCACCTGGGACTCTGAGGAGTCAGTGCAGACAGCTGCACTTTTCCTGGAAGAGATTCTGCTGCTCTAAATCTATTTGAAATGTCTACCTGAGGAGGAGATGAGTGATGCTGTAGCCCTTTCCTGTCTAAACCCACCCACACCATTCACTGCCTGCTGTTTAGTGCCTCATGCATATTGAAAATTGTTGTTTGCCATTTCTCCTGCTTTGCTGAAAGCTTTCAGTGAGTTGTCTCAGGCACAGGGATTGTTCTGGAGAATTTCTTAGCTATTCTCTCTGGCAGAAGTATTCCCACAGCAGTTTGTACAGCATTGATTTTGGGGAAGGCAGAAGAGGGGGAGAGAGTGAGTGAAGGGGATTAAATGAATTATCCTAGTAAACAGAAATATATGTTAAATGTTTCCTGTGGATAACAATAATTTATTCAGTCCAAAACTTTGGAGAGCTAATTAAAATCACAGTTTTACAGTGCAAGCTTCCAGCAGAAGAATTTTTTCCCAGAAGGTAGGAATATCAGAGTATTTTTAGGCAGGGAAGAAATTGCTTGAGCTTGTAATTATATGGGATCTTTGCTGACATGGAGAGACTGGCAAAGTCAAGATGTGCAGGCAGTAGTTGAGATCTTCCTGCAAAGAATTTCCACTCAAAGCAAAGCTTCCTTGGCTTGGTGATCAGAACTGGTGGCCTAGAGCATGTGCAGCAGGTTTAGGTGGTTTTTTGGGTCTCTCAATCCAATATTCCCAAAGTGGAAGCTCAGGATGCACTGCCCAGAGGTTTTTTTGTTTGTTTTTAAGGACAGAGATAACAGATGTCACACTTTTCATCTCCCCTATCTGCATGATCTATATTCTCATGGATTTATTCAGGTTGGGAAAGGCTTCTAAGAACATCAAGTCCTGTTAACCCAGGACCATTGTGCTTCCCCTAAACCACATCCCCAATGCCACAACCACACAGTTTCTGAACTCTTCCATATCACACCCACTGCTAATTCCTCTGAATTAAAAAAGACAACTCAGGTTTCCTAAAAGTCCTTAAAAAGCAAAATAAAATCCCAAAAAGTCCTTCCAAAAACCTCAAACCTTACAAAGACTAAAACATTCTTATATCCCCTTTTAGATGTTAAGGACAAGGAATAACACAGCAATAAAAAGGACTGGAAATTAAATAACCTAAACAAGCTGGGTGAATTTGTGGTCCTGTAGAGCTACTTTGTTCTCTTAATAAAATATCTTAGCTGTCTTTATAAAATATCTGCTTAACAAGATAAGTACTTGGACCCATCTGAAAGTTTTCCATTTTTATTATATGATCTTTACAATAAACGTTGGCACATAGACATTTTCAACATTTGGTCACTGTGGAAAATGCTGAGATGCAATTGAGGGGTTTTTTGCCTTAAAATGGAGATTGTAAAGCCTGGAACAACTCTTTTTTTTCTTTAATCTTTATGATCAGAGGTGGAAGCCCTATTTTATGAATGTGCACTCACACCCAGTGTGTTCCTGCTGAAATTTTTAAGTCTGGTTTTAATAAAGGCAGGTCAGAGTAGTGAGAGGCTGAGCATGAGGCTTCTGGGCTGATAGGTGGAAAAATTAAAAAATGAATGCTTTAGAAAATAAGAGAAAGAACTTTAATTTCTGTGCACTGGGGAAATATGAAAACCTCAAAGAGAAACCAAGGATTTTCTAGTGTGTGATTAAAAAAACCCCAAATTCTAACCCTTCAAAAGTCAGCAGCATGAAAAACTGACCTGGCCCTCTTAGGCAGGGCTTTATTTTTTTAAATTGCAAAGGCTTCTTTACAAATACCAAGTTTGCCCTCTGGGCTCACCTTTTCAGGTTTGAGAGGACAATGTTATTCTGGAGATGATTTGGAGCAATTTTGGGGTTTATTAGGGAAAAAAAGGAGAAAAGTTTTTAAAATGCAAGTGAAACTGCCTCATTATTTGAGCATTTTAAGATGCTCAGCAAGAATCTGTCCGTTTTTAAAAAGTATACTGAGTGAGACATTGTAGAGAAGTCTTATTATTTGGACTGTGGGATTTGCTACCAAATTTACTACATTTCATTTATTAGGAAAATCCCCTGAATTATTAACACAACTGAGGGATCTTCAGGATAATGAACAAAGTATATTATGAGAAGCTTTAAGCTTGCTTATTGCTTGTCTTTGATTATTCATCAATTTGCAGCCCGTGGTAATTCACAATTCATCTGCCAACGATTAATGTGAATTACTGCTAGGATTATGTCTGTTTGCTGCATTTCCTTGCAATATGAAAGAGAATATTGAACAGTCAATTGTCCAATATGTGCCTTTACTATCCATATAACCAGAAAAAAAGAAACCATAAGCATAGAAGTTGTGGATGTACTTTTAAGATCTGTCCTGAGTATTGTTTTTATTTTATGAGCCTTAAGGGAAAATCTGTTCAAGAATTGCCTTTACATTTAGTTTCCCTGATAGAAGAAAGGGGGAATGGAAAAAGCAATTAATTCCTTCATGTACAAACCAGCCAAAGGGAAAATGTCATAAAATCATGGAGTCATTGTTGGGAAATGTGGTAAAGCTCAGTGTTATCCTTCCTTTATATAAATTAACTGATATTTTTAGGTGTTAAAAAGATGAGTATCCACACAAATCCCTGTCATTCAGTTATTTAAATAATCAAGTTTTATATTCTTGACTGAATATACCTCCTTTTCTACTTGCATATTTTACAGTTTGTATTGGTTTTTTCCACTGCTTTTTCAAATCTTGAAATTTTGGGCAAAATTGAGGAAACTTTATTATAATGCTGATGTCCTGTTAAGTTATTGAAAGGTATTTTTGTTTTCCTTAAATCCCATGAAGACAGATGGAATTCAACAAGATTCATAACTATACCCTGGCTTGACACTGAAGTGATTTCATGGAATTAAAAATTTTACACATCTTACATTATTTATTCAATTAAGGCTTAAAAGAACAAACTTCTATTCCACTAACTGTGCAAATTACTTCCAGAATCTGGACATGAAAGTATGAAAGCTCCCAATATATGTCACTGTCAAGCATAATTCACTAATTACTAATTAACTTCATTAAGTAACAGCTGTCAGAGGCAGGAAAAGAAGGAAAGTGCAGCTTTGTGGGCTAAATCAAAATGAAAGAGGGATGTGTGTGTCCATTGGACAGTCAAAATACTTCCCTATTTTCAATTAGGAGCAACTGTGGCTCCAAAGTTCTGCTTTGGAACAATAAATGAAATTTAAACCCCCAGATGTGGAATTTTCACTTTCCTGCACTGCTGCACAATTTGCTCTGCACAGGTAGCTTGTCTTAGGTATTTAAAAATAGATTTTGTGTGTTTTAATTAAAAATTACTGCATAATAAATTCTGCAACTCTTTGTCACAAAGGCCATGACACATTAGCAGGAATTTTCAAATGAAAACTGCATTCCCAGCACCTTCTGGTAGGTCCTTTCATCACTCACTCAGCTGTTCTGTCTGTTGGTTCCAACAACAACAACATCCAGCTCAGTGAGAAGGAAATTAAATTTCAAATATTGAGTCCCTATAGAGAATGTCTCCTCGTGGCTCCCTTAATCAAAATATGCTCCACTTCAGAGAGGAAATTAAATCAAGGTGGCCAACTTCCCTCTCCTCTGTCTCCCCCCATGAACAAGTCAGCCAGAACTGCATTGATTTACTGAGGAAAAGAGTGATTTCCAAGGGGTAAAAAGTGCATTTGGAACAAAAACCCAGTGTCCCTGTGTAATGGTTTTGAAAGCAAAACCAGTGAGAGACTCCAAGCCAGAAATACAATTTAATAGGGAAAAAAGAGAAAAAATAAAATACATGCAATAGTACAAAAGAAAACCACTAACAGAGTCAGAATACAACCTGATACGCTGCTAGTTAGGGTGGTGGTAGCAGTCCAGATGAAGTGGTCTTCTTGAAGTAGTGATCCTGTAGAAAGGTCTGATACCTCTCGTCCTCTGGAAACCAGTGGGTAAGGGCTGCCTTGGTGTTCCAAATCTCAGTTTTTATCCAGGTAGGAAATGTTTGGCTCCTCCCCCTGGGTGGAGCATCTCCCAGTGGGATG